>JANFAM010000011.1:4227500-4882500 GCA_024362665.1 Prunus padus | reverse complement strand
CTTAATGCACTGCATCAGTTTTTTGTGTAGCTTTGCATCTGTATATATGTGGGAACAAATGGAAAGCTTTGCATCTGTTAATGAAGTTTGTTTTCTAACATATTGGCACATGAAGGTTTACCACTCCTAATGTTAAATGTGCTTGTTGTTTTACTAGAGACTTCGCCTATCCTAGACCAGTGGCTATGGCTATAGTTCAGGTCATCATGGCAATTGGGCACTTCTACTATGTTGTGGGGTTGCTAGGGCAAATATATGTGACAACTGTGTTGATAGGGCTAGGGTATGGTGCTCACGGGGCAATTTTGCCAGCTGCAGCTTCAGAGCTATTTGGCTTGAAAAGTTTTGGGGCCCTATATAATTTTATTACAAGGAAAATCCTGTTGGTTCTCTTATCTTCTCAGAAGTGATTGCTAGTGGTATAAACGACCACTACGCGAAGGAACAAGCTGCACTCAGACACCAAGACTCTGCCTCGGAGACATTGTACGCTATTCCATTACTTGTGGAATACTCTCAGGACTTTGCATTATTGCAGTTGCATTGAGTTTAATCGTTGCATTATTGCAGCTGCTTTATCAAGATTATCATTTGTTTGGTATTATAGGCTAGTTTTTTTTTTTAATGAAATGGGGGAAAACCCCAAGAACAATTATAGACTAGCTTATTTCATTGACTTCTAACTTTGAATAATTGCTTTTATGCATTTGCATTTGTCGTCAATACAAATAACTGTGCCTGAATTGCATTTGGGTAAATTGCAGTCAGCGTTAGTAGAACATTGTTCTTGAACCAAACTGTTGGCTTCTGCTCCTGGCAACCTTGAAAATGCTACACCTGCAAACAATGTTTCATTACTGACCACTATGTAGATGTAACGCAAACACTCATGGGAGAAATAGAGAGAAAGCTCACAAGTTGCAGTGACCAAGACAACGACCCATATAACTGTCTTAAATTGAGTTGGAAATTTTTCCATCCAAGCCCAACTCAGTGGCGGATCCAAGATTTGGAAGTCGAGTAGGCAGAACTTACATGTTGCATGAATACGGGTATGGATACACCAATACAGAAAATTTCCAAAAACTAGGATATGCGTATGGCACCGATACAAGGATTAAAATAATATAAATAGCAAGATTGATATTACATCCATCATGTTATAATCATCCTAAGAAAAAAACAATGAATACATGTAAAATCAATTAAAATCTATTGCTAAAAAAAACTAGGCTCTAGTGTACAAGAAATTGGGCTTGGGTTTACAAAAAAATTAGGTGTCCAAATAATTTTACCCAATCCAAAATAATTATAGAATCCAATACCACCCATATCGTGACTCCCTGCCACTTTTATCTCTCTCTCCTCTTTTCCGCCCCCCGCCCCCTTTTCTCTTTTCCTGAGCTTTTGTTGATTCCTTCTTCTCTCTCTTTTCTATATATTTTTTTCTTATTCTTCCCTTTCTCTTTTCCTTGGTCTTGTTGCTTCATATGTACCTATTTTTATTTCTTGACAATTTTCGGGTAGGCAGCTAGATCCGCCCCTAACCCAACTCATACTTTTCCTATGTAAGGGCTCAAAAGTCAGGTCAAGTTCGAGTTGACCCAATCCAAGTTGAACCCTAGCATTCATATCATTAACATATGGAGTTATGCAATGGAAGATAATAATAACAAAAAAAGTTCAGTAACTTGCAATTTAATTGAGAGCTGAGAGGATGGATATGAGAGAGAGTCGATGATGCTGAGAAGAAGAAAAACAAGAGAAAGAGGTTTTGGCGGTGGGTTGTGAAGTCGAAGAGAGAAGGGAGAAGGTGGCTCAAAGAAAAATGATAAAGAGAGAGAAATGCTCAGTATATTAGTAAAAAAATCTATGTGGTCCTTTCAAATCTTATAAATCTTGTGATAGAAATTTTGAAAATCCATAAGTAAAAAATCTTGATTATATAAATCCATTAACAAAATCCTGTAAGTAATTATATTCTGCTTAAATCTGCAAAACTTTTTAATTATCCTAAATAGTCTTTTAAAATTTCAATTGAATACACCCCCTTAGATTAGCAAAATTGTGGGTCCTATTGGTGTCACGTCAGCATTTTTAACGAAGTTTTTAACAGTTTTGACGGTGATGAGCAAAGTAAGATGTAAAACATCGGTCAAGGAAGTAAAGTGAGTCACTATAACTTTAAAAAGGTAATGTGAGATTTGACTAATATTTCAAGCGTTTCAAGACATTGTAGCATTTAAGTCTATTAAATATGAATAAAATGACACATTCATCATTTATTTTGTTTTTATAATTTTAATTTAAAAGAACATGTAATGCAGTTATTCATAAAATCGGATGAAGTTATTTATAAAATAAGTAGTAAATTGAGGTTACACCCATAAAATTCATTTAAAATCATCTACAGTCCTTCTTTTTATTTTTCTGTTTAAAATACCCAATTTTTTCAAGTAATACCCAATGACTAGGATCCAACTAAGCAGTTACCTAATATAACTTAAAATCTTATTTATTATATTTTTCGGATTCCAAAACTACCCCTATTTATAATTTAACGTGTTATGTGGGAGGTGTATTAAGCCTTGGTTCCTGAATTTATTGTTTTGATTTCCTCCCACCAAATTAGCCTGAAATTCAATCCTTATGCATCAGTTTTGATTATGAATTTAATTTGCATAATGGTTTTTTGCATAGGGATAGTGATTTGTTGGATCAGTTTTATTTTTCTGAGAAAAGCCCTAAATTCCCTTAACGTGAGTTCTTGTTGCATCCAGGATTCCGACGATAAACGATTCCGGCACCGACGACAAACAATTCCGGCACCGACGACTTTAAATCTTGAGTGATCTGCCTTCATAACACAGGTAATTTATGCATATTTAGGAATATGATTTCTTAGATAGGTAAATTACGAACAGGTGATGTAGAGTCTTAATAGGAGAAAGAACAGGTGATGTCATTATAGTGTTGAGAGCAGATCCTCGTTTTTTAAGAACATTTTAATTCTTTGTTTGCCAAGTTTTTATGTTCATTGAAATTCTGATAGGTAAATCACGAATTTGACATAACTATAATCTTCAATTTGCTATAGAATAGGTAATTTAATTCTTTGTTTGCCAGGTTTTTAAGTTCATTGAAATTCTGATTGGTGACTAAGTGTTGTGGGTTCTTTATTATGTCGACTTGTTGTGGGTTCTTTATGTTATCCGATTATCTTTCTCGCTTCTATTGCTAGAACACAACTTGTGACTAAAGTCAACTAAGCTCTCATATAAACTAAATTTGGATATCAAAATGCTGAAAACAATATAATTACAAAAATATCAACTCAGCTCTCCTGTAGATACGGTTAGACTGTCTAAGTCCTTTGTTCATTGAAATTAGGACATAAGGAGACTCAAGATTTAAGTCCTTTGTTTCTATGTTGTTGGGTATCATTCTTTTCCAACTGTTCTTACTCCTAATGGAGTTACTCTAGTTGTTTCTTTTTTTTCTGGTATGGTTTTTTACTTGTTATGCATATGAAAGAAATTTTTTGTTTCTTTGTGTACACTAAGTCAGGAAGAGCAGGCTAAAACCCAGCAATAATTAGGAATTTGAGATTACAGTTATGTCAAATTCGTGCTTGGTATCCTATATATCGAGTAGGTAAATTATGTGTTTTGTTTATGTGCTTTTTGGTATTATTTTGTGCTGTTACCTACTACTTTTTAAAGATATTTGGTTTATAGTTATGTCAAATTCGTGCTTGGTATCCTAGTCATCGAGTAGATAAATTACGTGCTTTCTCCTATATGCTAATGGAGTTACTCTGGTTGTTTCTTTTTTTCATGCATAGTAATTTTATTGTTATGCATTTAAAGAATTTTTTTTTACTTGCTGTGCATATTTAGTAGTTTGTTGATTATTTTTTTTTGTACACTAAATTTGGAAGAGCAGACTACAAACCCATCAATAATTAGGAATTTGAGATTAGGTAAAAATGTTTTAGAAAACTATTCATTTTTCTGTTTTTGCTATAATTTTTTGGACTATTCACGACTGTTGTTGAATTGTAGGAAATTCTGATATGAACTATGTATTTGGGTAGGTAAATTATGTGCATATATAGGAGTCTGATTTCTTGGGTAGGTAAATTACGTTCTTTTCTTTTTTTCATTTAGTTGTTTGTTAATTATATGCACCTATATACAACCGCTAGGTACTCCATCAACATGTATATAGGTTTTCCTAATGCATTTACGAACTAATATGCATCATGTGAAAGTTCTCTTCTAATTTCGCTGCTAACTAATTTTGGAAGTTCCTTATTTTTTTTTCTTTCGTGTACAATAAATATGCAGATGAAACCAAGGACTATTTTCCGTGTACAGTTATTTGCTCTTTAGATTAGTTGTTTTTTTTCTTCCTTCAGTTGTTTTTTAATTATATGCACCTATATACAACCACTAGGTACTACATGAACAGGTATATAGGTTTTCCTTTATTTATTTTTATGTATAGTCATTCTGTTTTTGCAAACTTTTGTATTCCCAGTTGTGCCACACAAAAATATGTGCTTATCATCTTTTTTTTCACAGCGAATGGAGCTTTCTATATTTGGAAGATGCGTTTTTAAGGACAAAATGGTGACAATTCCACTATATAGTGACTCAACTTATATGAGTTTGTGTTCTGATGTTTGCTCAAGGTTTGATGAGCTAGAGATTGGAGCTTTCGAGATCACATACCTTGTAGCAGACTATCCTCCATGTTTATTGGAGTCCGATTTAGATGTGCGTGTTATGTATTTTTCATTGTTGAATGAGAAGAAAATATTGTCACCATCGCTGTAAAGGAATGTCAGTTGCCTAACAAGGGTAATGGTGCTGATGATGTATTTGGATCTTCAACACGTGCTCCAGAGGGTTACAATCACACTGATGAGAACGATTACATTGGGAAATATGGTGCACCTGCTGACCGTGCATATTTATCTCACACTTGGAGAAACTATATCAACCATGTGGGCCAGAAATTCATTGGTGGGGTTCATGAGTTTAAAGACAAACTGTGCAAATATGCCATTGAGAAAGGGTTTAAGGCTGTGTACCTAAAAAATGAGAAAGAGAGAGTGACTGCAGAGTGCTCTAAAAAATCGTCTGATGGTTGTAGCTGGCGTGTGCATGCAACACTATGTCCTGCAAATGGGTTTTTTTATATTCAGACACTGAATAATGAGCATACTTCACGGGCGTATTCGTGATCGGAAGAGTACGATGATGTGCTCAAAAGCTGTGTCGCCCATTTTAGCTTAGCAGATTGCTTCCAAACCATTAATGAAACCGATTGAGATTGTAAAGGATTTCAAAAACTATTATGGGTTGGATATTTCTTATCATAGTGCTTGGTATGGTAAGGAATTAGCTAGGAAAAGGGTTCACGGTGATGAGTCAGTTTCATACAGACACCTAGCTTGGTATGTGGGAGCAGTATTAAGTTCAAATTATGGTTCACATTGTACATTGGAGTGTGACCCGGAGACATCCCGCTTCAAACGGATTTTTATCTCCTTTCATGCTTGCATAGAAGGCTTCAAATATTGCAGGCCATTGTTATTTTTGGATGGTACGTTTATCAAGAATAAATATAAAGGTCAATTGCTCGCTGCAACAGGAAAAAAAGGTAACCAAGGTAAATGTTAATTTCAATTTTATTAACTTAATATCTCTTGCCAACTTGATTTATTGACTACCATTTCCACCAATTATATATTTTTTTTACTAGGTTTATGTCTAATATGAAATCTTAATTCTTGTTTTATGGTTGACAACATGCAACTGCCTATAACATAATTTTTTTAATTAAAATGTTGATATCGTTGACATAATGAAACAGGTATGTATCCTTTAACCTTTGCTGTCGTTGATTCTGAAAATGAAGAAAATTGGACGTGGTTTCTCCAAAATCTATCAGAGGTTGTCAATCCCCAAGGAAGAAATATTATATTTATATATGATCGTAACAAAGGGTTGCTTGAAGCACTACCATATGTATTCCCCCATTCACCACATGCCTTTTGTTTCCATCACCTCAAGCACAATATCCTTGCCAAGTACCCATCGTTGACATAATGAAACAGGTATGTATCCTTTAGCCTTTGCTGTCGTTGATTCTGAAAATGAAGAAAATTGGACGTGGTTTCTCCAAAATCTATCAGAGGTTGTCAATCCCCAAGGAAGAAATATTATATTTATATTTGATCGTAACAAAAGGTTGCTTGAAGCACTGCCATATGTATTCCCCCATTCACCACATGCCTTTTGTTTCCATCACCTCAAGCACAATATCCTTGCCAAGTACCCATCTTCTTTGGGTAAGACATACCGCGACTGGATTGTTCAACTTTTTGGTAGGTGTGCATATGCTCCTACAGAAGATGCATTTGAAATGCATATCAGGACGTTAAAAGATGAGGGTGGTGCTGTAATTAGAGAGTTCCTAACAAATCTTCCAAAAGAGAATTGGTTTGCAGCTTACTTTCCAAGTAAGATTCTGCGTTCATTGTTTTTTATTATTAAAATAGAATGTATATGTTGTGCTGATTAGTACATATGATTTTATATTGTTGGTAGGCACATTCAATGTTGTTGAATATGCATTCATTGTTTTTGTTGTGATAGATTGTTTCTGTTTTTTTTACTGGTACATATGGGTTCCTTTTTTTGTTTTTGTATCTAGTATGTGTATGTTTTTTCCTTGAATTTATCATATGTATACCATGTCCATCGTAGGTAAATTACTGTGGTTAAATTGTAGACCTGCGTTTTAGGTAAATTACCAACAAATTAAATTATACAGTGATGATTATATATCTAGGAAATTGGTGTAGAGACAGTCACGCCTAATTGTGAGATCTGCATATTGGTTTGTCCTAAACTTAGGTTGTACCAAATGATTGATGTATATATATTTTTTTTATGTGTTGATCCATACACTATTCACTGTAGGTTTTTGATTCACATTCTGATGTAATTTTGGTTTACCAGGCAAGAAGTATGGTGAAATGTGTTCGAATGTGGCAGAATCCTTCAATGCCTGGATTGTAGATCAGCGTCATTTGCCTATATACCAGTTGCTTGATGGTATAAGGCTCAAGATCATGGAGATGAATGCTCATAGGCGACGTGTGGCTGAGGGATGGAACACTATGCTTTGCCTAGAAATGGAGACGAAGTTAGAGAAATCATTGGAAAGCGGGCGTCATTGGGATGTAAGTCGTTCAAGCGATTTTTTGTTCGAGGTTCATGGCGAAGACTCTGTAATGGTTGATCTTCAAAGCCGCACTTGTAGCTGCCGGATGTGGCAAATCAAAGGGTTCCCATGCGCGCATGCACTTGTTGCTATTCTTAAAAATGACGAGAACCCTTTTGAGTACATTGAAGAGTACTTCACGGTTGAACATTTTAAGAAATGCTACAACATACCTATTTTCCCAATTCCAGATGTTGATAGGCATGCACAAGAGGTAGGTGAAGAGTTTTTGGTGAACCCTCCAGTGTCAAAGAAACCTCCAGGAAGACCCAGGGTGAAGCGGATCAAATCTTTAGGGGAACAGAAAAGGCCAATAACATGTAGCAGGTGCGGACAACTAGGACGTCACAACAAAAAAACATGCACTACCCAAATTTGATACTATCTTCATCTTGGTCCTGCTCATGATTCTTCCATTCAACTCTTTGTTCTTATTATTAATTTAAGCCTGATAAAATTACCAGCAAACAGTACACCTACTGCAGACATGTAGGATGTTTCCTTTTTTTACACACCTGTTGTGGTATTGTTTTTTAATCATGATTTTCAATTTTATTGAGGTATAATCTTAAAGTTTGTCAATTTTGTCAATTTTTATTTTTAAAAATTGAATCACTCAGGTTAAGTTTTACACCTACCAGTGCACATGTTTATGTGTTGGCTAATAACATAACAGATTTTCTCCTAGTACCAATCTAACACTCATGGGAATAAGTGGCCTTGCATATCCATGTACTTATATATTTAGATACATTCAGATTGAATAATTTACCTAATGTATTACGGATAACTATAAATGGAATATATATTATCCCATTGTAGGTAAATTACTGTGGTTAAGCTGTATAGTTATGAGTATATATCTTGGAAATTGGTGTAGAGCCAGACATGCCTAGTAGTTGTAGGTAAATTAGGGCTTAACTAGGAAAAGGGTTCGCGGGGTATATATTATCTCAAGGGTTGTAGGTAACCAACCAGTCTGTTGTAGATATGAAATTACCTAGTGAAATCGTGTTTTAGTTGTAGGTAAATGATCTTTTTGGTCATCATCAAATAAGATACTGATTACATTTTAGCAGCAGCAATGAGTACAAACTACAAGAAAAACACACTTAGTTGATGGCTAAAAAGTGTCAACTAAACCATTTCCTGACATTTCAAGAACCGTCAAGAGTGCCAATGTCACTAAAAGGCACCTTCAATCTTGACACTTATTAGCCGTCAAGGAACAGTGCGAGTTGACGGCTAAAAAGCATCACAAACCAATCGAAAAAATGTCAGTGAACACTATCTTGTTTCTTGACACTTAAGAGCCCTTTGTTGACACTTTTTAGTCGTAAAAAACAATATTAACTTTTTAAAAAAATTTAAAAAAATCTAGACAATTAAAAATAAATAATATCAAAATAAACAAATCGAAATTCAACATCCACTAAATAGAACAATTAGATACAAATATTCAAATGTACAAATATTAAGTAGCTAGACAATTTATACTAACCAAATTATACAATCAACTGGGTTTATACAATCAAAAGTTAAGCAGCTAGACAAATTATACTAGCAATATTTCACATTTCTTTGGAGTGGGCACTGGAACCTCTGCGTGCTGCACCAAACATATAATATATTTACAAACAAAGAAACCCATCAGATCCACAGAGAGAGAGAGAGAGAGAGAGAGAGAGAGGTTACACTGGGGAGAGGAAAAGGCCAAAGCAGATTATATTGCCGGCAAAAAATCAAATTAACCAAACAAACTCAAAATCAGAACACTCAAATGATTATCCCTTTCCTTTATACACAAAATTCCACTAAGAACAGAAGAATTCATAAAGAGCAAAAAACAATTTAAAAGCAATAACATCCCAGGAACAAAAATCAATTTAAAAGCAATAACATCCGATGAAAAATCTTATATGATGATTCTTCGGAACAACAATAACCAAGAACTTAGGAGACCAGCTCTCATCAAGGAATTTGCAGGGATGCAAAACATAAAAACCTCACCACAATTTACCCAAATGTTACTGAACATCTGTAAAGTGATAATGGGCAAAGGAATAATGCAATCTCAAGTCATAAGTTCATGCAATCAAATTCTCATGCTAATTGTGGACTAAGCACCAAAACACTCACTACAGAGGGGGAAAAAACACTTCCACCCCAAAACAGTCACTACATAGGGGGAAAAAAACACTTCCACCCCAAAACAGTCACTACATAGGGGAAAAAACACTTCCAACGAAGCAAAAGCATCCTCTTGTTTACAAAACTTCATAAAAATTCAAGATTCAAAATTTTCACTTCTTTTTTTCCACTTATTCACACCAAGGAATAAATGGATATGCCACATGCAATACTTTACCCAAAAAAAAAAGTTTAAATTTACAATTGTGCAATTAGCAACATAAAGTAATTGAAACCAGATCTACATTAAATTTTTTTTCCTTATCCGGTACTTTCCCGGGACCCAAACAGAAAGCCAAAACCAACAAAGAAAAACTCTCTCACCAAGCATGAGCTGGAGGTGATCGAGCCCCTGGCGCTCGTAATCGGCAAAAGTATCATACGCCCTTCGCAGCTTCTTGGGGGCTCCAAGTCTCAATGTGCTTCTCGGGGATTTTCAATTTTGGGCATAGGAAAAGGAGTGTTCTGGGTAGGAGCAGGGACATTTGGGTTATTTGAAGGGAGTGATTGGATTAGTTATTTGGGTTGATTTCAGAAATGAAATTGGTACTTGGTGGAGCGTCTGTTAGGTAATGTTTTGTTTGGTTAGTGGGAAAATTGGTGAGAGAGGATTAAGGAAAAAGAAGAGAGAAGAAAAAGTAATGTATGAAAGAGAGAGGCTGAGAGAATAGTTTGTGAGGGAAAGAGTTCCGTGGGTTTTGATTTTGGATCCTTTTGGAGTCCAATCAGGTGCGGAAGGTACACAGTACAAATTCAACCCACCTATTTTCTTTTAGGTTTTTCAAAAGTGTCAAGTATACGGGGTCCTTTTCTTGATGGTTTTCATAAGTGTCAAGTATAAATACTTTTCTTTGATGGCTTTTAAGAAGTGTCAACTATTAAATGCTTTTCTTTGATGGTTTTTATTAAGTGTCATGTATGAAGGTTTTTTCTTGATGGTTTTTAATAAGTGTCATGTATGAAAGGCTTTAATTGACGTTTTTAGAAAAGTGTCAAAGCTTAGTAGAATAGTTGATGGTTTTTGAACAAATGCCAACTATGAAGTGTCAACTAATGCATATTTTCTTGTAGTTTAAAAATGACATTACCAAATAATTCTCAAGAACAAAACGCATATATGATACGGCATTAAACATGATAAATAGATGCACAATAAATCAAAACAGTATTAAAATACTTATTTCATTTCATAGTCGGCCAGAAAGCTTTTGGCTCATAAACTCATAAAGAAAATGATAAAAGCTTAGTGTCACATTGCAACAATAGAATAGGTGGACTATACTATCATAATCTTGGAGAGGTTCGATGTCGCAATGACATTGGTTCGCATTTAAAAAAAATATATTACATATGTTAATCATCTCTCCAACTTTTCCCGTCATTAATAAACGTGCTAATGATTTTCGCATGATATTCCTTCATTGTGTTCTCTGTAAACTGTGGCACCATGTTTCGACCTTTTGAGATTGTCCACATAAAGTACATCACAATGACCCCACAATCAACACTGGAACATCAAAAAAAAAGAAGGTAATATCAGATCCATTTGCTGAAAAATATCACAGGATTCGATTCTTCATATTGATCGCAATGTGTTAAGCAACTAAGTAAATAATGGCATGCCTGATGTAAACCTAATTTGTTTCCACTTACTAGATAAAAAAGACAGTAGCAAACTCGAAAAATGGCATGTCTTAATTTTATTTAATAAATACTTACGAGTCATCCAATTGTCGTGGGCAGGTAGTCGATGGCCATAAAGGATAATTAGGATCGGTAGACTTCAGCCATTGTAGTGTTTGTTTCTCACCATGCGTTAATGGTGATTGGATTGCCATCCCTCCATCCTTTTTAGACAGTCTCATTCGATGACCATTGTTTAAAACATTTGATGCAATGCAACTATTAAATTGAAGAAATGTTGTAACAGCATCGCGCTACAGAAAGTCATACCAAGTAATTAGTTCAATTAAAACCAAAAC
Source organism: Prunus padus (assembly GCA_024362665.1). Taxonomy (NCBI): domain Eukaryota; kingdom Viridiplantae; phylum Streptophyta; class Magnoliopsida; order Rosales; family Rosaceae; genus Prunus; species Prunus padus. Next base: position 4,871,029 of record JANFAM010000011.1, on the reverse strand, counting down.
CAAAAGTAACAAATATTGAAGATTCTTGGTCATGGATTGTTACAAACCAGCTTTTGTGCATTAGCAAAACAAGGGTCAATTGATGATTTTGTAACTGAATGTCTTGGGTCGTAGTGAAACCATTGTTCTTCTTCCTTGTGTAACACTAACAATGTTAAATGGTACTGACTTGCGTGTCTCATTGGGAAAAAAATGTAGTCCGCCCCGGCTAATGCTTCTAACAACGGGTCATGCAAGAATAGTCTGATGTTTTTATCGTCACCCTTTTGCAGAAACTCCTAATGTATCAAATAAAATTGTGAAGAATGTATTAATAAGCACAAACCCAAAATTCATTAAGAGGTACATAATTAACTCCATCGCCCTGCACATTCCACAATGACCCAACATATCATTGGCCACATTTAAAACTCAAATGAGGCTTTCCATCCATATGATATTTTTTTCCCACCATCTCATAATCTTCTGATCCATGAAACAATTACGTATATACTTCGTTTTTCCCTCTATCTCATAATATTAATACATAGGTACAGGAGTTGAAGTTGAAAATCAATGTGACTGGCCCCTACACAAATTCCCTAGACATATACACATCAATTCTATAATTTACCTACTATTAAGTAAATTATGAACAACTAAAACCGATTTCAACTAGGTGATATCAAGTGTAGTAATTTACCTACATGTAGATAAATTACCTGCAGGTAGGTAAAATACGAACAACCAAAACCGATTTCAATTAGGTAATAATATCCGATAGACTAATTTACCTACCTACATGTAGTAATATACCAACTACTAATGTATCAAACAGTGGTTTACCTACAACTAATAATAGTATATACTTCATTCATAGTTATCCTTAACACATTAGGGAAACTGATTTGATAAAAATAGATAGGATTCAACTTGGTAAACATACCCAGGAAAACGTTGTCATCATGTGCGATTTAGTCTCCACTGCTGAATTATTGCTTCTCTCAGTTTGTAAAAACTCCCCAAATGAATCAATAACCTGCAATGAGTAACCATTATGACCTTTTCTTTTAAAATTTTAAACCCATAATTGACAACTTACGTTACACGTTACTGCAGCTTCTGTTAGTAGGTCCTTCAAATCATCCTTATACACAGCCGAGTACAATCCTTGCCACAATGGAACCCTGCTTTACAATTACACATTTGCATTAATATACTCATATATGTGACTTAAACTCCTGATATATTATGCAAAATTTAAACACAATGGTCCGACTCACCCGGAATCAGTGCAAATAAGAAAATGATGTAGTCTGTCTTGTTCTTCGTTTGATAAATAAATCCACACAGACATGCAAGAAGGGTCAATGGTTGCAGATATCTGTCTTTTCCCTACAACATCGTTACGACCAACCACTGTTGTACCTAATTGTTGTTGTTTCCCTTTGCTTTCATCACCACGCACGACCGATGTATTCGCTGCTTCTTTGCAAGGCTTGTTCTTTTCAATACTCACAACAACATGTCCATGGCCGTCTACCTTTGCCTTCCTTGGTTCCCTTAATATATTGATCTCATCGTACACATACCCAGGCAAGCGTTTCGGTTTCCTATGTTTTTGTTTAAGCCTTAGAACCCATGTTTTCAAATCAGGTGTAGATTCCTTACTCTTTACCCTCTTCTCTTTTTGAATAAATTCAAGAAGTTGTTGGAGTTCGTTTGACAACTCATCATACTGCTTGTGCGCATTTGCCACGACGACTTCGGCATTATAGCACAGTTCATTGTACATCACAGCCTGCACCTATGCTTCCTCTAGTTTCACCTTTAATTTTGATATTTCTTCCTTCATTACCTTATTTTCACTACCGAGGTTTTCCAAGTCATTAAATCGCTGCTTCACCAACCTATTATTTGAAACTCATTCTCTAAAAGCAATAAATAGTCCTTTAGCCTTCCCTCCAAATCAAAATTAGAGTTTGTAGGTGTTTTGGGGGAATCATCATGACCATAGTCGTTTACAACTTCATGAAAACCAGTGTCTTGTGTAGGGATGAGTTGGAACATGTTAGGAGGGTCCAATTCAGCAACAATGTTCTGAAATTTTTTTAAAAAAAATAGATACGTAAATCTTGACACATAGAACATATGAGAATTCAAAAGGCAAATGACTCAATCATATCAACACACATACGTTCGCTACCCTTCCAGTGGCGACACTAGTGATCACAGATGAAGACCTTAAATCTGTAGCGTTAGTCTCAGTTCCATGCTTAAGTGCAGCACTACCAGATTTGTACCTCATATTTCCAACACCTGGTGTCTTGCGCAAATCTTCGAGCACCTGATAAAAATTCATTAATCAAACATATGTGCAAAAATACCTCATTATTGAAAACAAAAAACAATAGAAAAATACCTCATCTTTATGAATTAATATATTTGCACACAATGGTGTCACACGAAAAACATCTGAGTTGGTCATTGCTGTATGCAGGTGTTGTGTATCCCACTTAACAAACTTGGCAGGTACATCCACTCTATCCCTTAATGGCTTAATCAAATGCATTTTCTCGCAAAACCAGAACTATGTTTATTCAATTATTGCAAACTGTGGGTTGATGTAAACGAATTACAAAATTAGAAACAACCAAACCAATTAAATATATGTACCGGTAAAGCAACAACACATCCGGAGACAGCTGCTGGGTTTTTTGCAGTCCTTCACTAGTTGTCTTTCCAAAAAGTCTGATGTCGCCTTGGCCCAATTATATTTTGGCATTGTGCGTACATCTTGGCAACGTGAAACTAAGCCCCAAGAAACAGTGTTGCCACTATTGCAGAACAACAATGTAATACAGAAATGCAGGCACACAAGGCATACAAAATCTTCACGTTCTTGTTGGGTATTGCATGTAACTAACTTGCACATTGCATATTCAATATTTTGCCTCCTAACTCGTTCAGTGTTTTCAAAATTCCTTTGAACAAAATCTGCATTATCTTTCGAACTTCGTTTATTAATATTTATCTCACAACCAACATTAGGTAAACCAAGTAGTTCCTCAACATCAGAACCAGTGAATTTTTCACGCCTACCACAAAGTGAGAAGTCTCTAGTCGTAGGGTCGAAACATTGAACGATTCTGATTATATCTATATATGATTTCTTGCATGTATTTTCGTTGACCAAGCTTTCATCAAAAGCTCTAAAAAGACCCCAAAAGGGTGTCTCCCTCATAATCTCACGGTGTTCTTTTTGAATACTTAATCTCAAACCATTAAAAACATTAAAAAATGGCCCAAAACCAGATCTGTATTGCATTTTCCCAACGTCTCTTATGTTCAAATCCATTTGACCTACAAAACAAAACACCTAGTGTCATACCCATATGTGCCAAAAACATAGTTCCTATCAGAATTTTCTACAATTCAACAACAATCCTGAACAGTCCAAAAAATTATAGCAAAAACAGAAAAATGAATGGTTTTCTAAAACATTTTTACCTAATCTCAAATTCCTAATTATTGATGGGTTTGTAGTCTGCTCTTTCCAAATTTAGTGTACACAAAAAAAAATCAACAAACTTCTAAATATGCACTGACAAGTAAAAAAATCTTTAAATGCATAACAATAAAATTACTATGCACGAAAAAAGAAACAACCAGAGTAACTCCGGTAGCACATAAAAAAAGAACGTAATTTACCTACCCAAGAAATTAGACTCCTATATATGCACATAATTTACGTACCCGAATACATAGTTCATATCAGAATCTCCTACAATTCAACAACAGTCGTGAATAGTCCAAAAAATTATAGAAAAAACAGAAAAATGAATGGTTTTCTAAAACATTTTTACCTAATCTCAAATTCCTAATTATTGATGGGTTTGTAGTCTGCTCTTCCAAATTTAGTGTACACAAAAAAAAACAACAACAAACTACTAAATATGCACAGCAAGTAAAAAAATATTTAAATGCATAACAATAAAATTACTATGCATGAAAAAAAGAAACAACTAGAGTAACTCCATTAGCACATAAACAAGCCATGTAAATTAGCTACTCGATGACTAGGATACCAAGCACAAATTTGACATAACTATAAACCAAATATCTTTTAAAAATAGTAGGTAACAACACAGAATAATACCAAAAAGCACATATACAAATCACGTAATTTACCTACTCGATATATAGGATACCAAGCACGAATTTGACATAACTGTAATCTCAAATTCCTAATTATTGTTGGGTTTTTAGCCTGCTCTTCCTGACTTAGTGTACACAAAGAAACAAAAAATTTATTTCATATGCATAACAAGTAAAAAACCATACAAGAAAAAAAGAAACAACTAGAGTAACTCCATTACGAGTATGAACAGTTGGAAAAGAATGATACCCAACAACACAGAAACAAAGGACTTAAATCGTGAGTCTCCTTATGTCCTAATTTCAATGAACAAAGGACTTAGACAGTCTAACTGTGTCTATAGGAGAGCTGAGTTGATATTTTTGTAATTATATTGTTTTCAACATTTTGATCTCCAAATTTAGTTTATATGAGAGCTTAGTTGACTTTAGTCACAAGTTGTGTTCTAGCAACAGAAGCGAGAAAGATAATCGGATAACAAAAGAACCCACAACAAGTCGACATAATAAAGAACCCACAACACTTAGTCACCAATCAGAACAGAATAGAGACAATAAAACATAACTGAAAAGCTGTAAATTTGAATGTACCTACGAACCGATATTATCAAAGACTATCATAAATCATATATACCCATCAACGGTTTCTCAAAGAAAATCAACCTCCGAATCCAAACAATCGAAAACACCGTAAACCCAAACGAACCCAATAAATCAAATCTTCAATCGATGCCCAATTGACCACAGCCTTCGTTACAAAAGCAATCAAATTTATGGGCAGCTTTGAAATTGAAAATAGAGAAAGAGGAAGCGAAGAAGTTATTGAAAACCTACCAGGAATTAAGTCGCCGGCACCGGAATCGTTTGTTACAGTCAGAGTCATCTTCTCTTTGCGACTAGTCTGTAAAATTCAATGTACCTACGAACACTAATTTTAAATGGTAGAGACATTTGGGGGAATCAAAACTTAGAGAATCTCTGGTTTTCAATAATGGGAATGAATCAAGGCTGAAATGGAGGTAAACTGTTTTGAAGAGAATGTAAAGGTCGGGCTGAGTGATATTCTGCTGATGGAAACGGTCGATCTGTGTTTTTGAAGTCGTGTGGCAACCATGTAAAAACATAGAAAAATTATTACCTTTTATATCCTATGTGTCATTTAAGTTTGAAATTGGGTTTTACTATTAGATTTATAAAGTTATGGGTATATGTCTAGGAAATAGATTTTTTAAGGGCCTATATTGAACTAGCCCTAAAATAAGAGACAACTACATTCAAAACTTCCTTTAAAATTAAAAATAATATAACACTCATTAATAAAAATCCAATTGGCAAAAGTGTGAGCGGGTGTCAAGGGGCTAGTAGAAATTAAATTGTATAAGATTTATCTATATCACTAGTGCTAAAAATAGGTATATAACTAAATATCTATACTTTATTTCGACGGAAATTAGAATTTGCTCTTAAATTGCTTAAATTGAAAACTAAGGGATAAAATTGATCAACTTGAAACCATATGAATCAAAGTGTTAAAAGTGACATATACGTGGAAAAAAAACGTGTTTTTGCATTTTTTTTAGGGTATATTTAGATCAGGATTCGAAGCCGTATTCAACACCTACCCCGCACAAATCATTTGAGAGCTCGAGACAACAAACACCTCTCACACTAAATTTGTCAAATTACAATTTCTGTAATGATGTCCTGTATCCGCCGGGTATGGGTCGGCGCCGGAGCTCCTGACCGACCGATTTGGATCCGGGAACATCCGCGAGCGTCTGAGATCCCCCGTCTCCCGCGCAAATTCCGCGGGAATGAACGGCCAGAAATCGTCCTCCAGACGACGCCGTCTAAGCATTTGCGGCGGGTGGTGTGGGCGGTGGAGGCGGCGGGACCCAGAGGAGCGTGGGATCGATCGGACGGGGGAGATGGAACGGTGGGCTCGAAGGTGGGGCCGTGCTCTTACGCGGTTGGGGAGTATCGGACGGTGGAGCAGGAACGAGGGAGGAGTAAGGATCGGAGGGTGGACGTGGCGGTTGCAGCGGCGGTTACGGTGGTTCTGGGTGTAGGCAATCGGGTGCTCTATAAGCTGGCCTTGGTTCCACTCAAGCACTACCCGTTCTTTCTCGCTCAGCTCGCCACTTTCGGGTACTTCCACTTCCACCGCCTCTCTCTCTCTCTAACTGATTATTTTATTATTTTTATGATTTTGTTTTCATTTTTGCTACTAAGAAATTAGTTTTAAATTCCGATTGTCGTTTTGGTGACTAAGCCATTGGTCATCCGAGATTTGCTGGTTTCGAGGCTAACTAGGTGACCGTTTAAAACTGTAGCAACAATAATACGAACACTAAAAAGGGTAATTTTATTGAAACCCAACAATCTTCTTTTCGCACCCAACACCAAATTTGGCCCCTGCAACTTCCTATTTTGCCCTCAAATTAAGAGAAAATTACATGAGAAAAAGGAAACCAGCCAATTTCCTTTCTGTGTTTCTCACCCTGTGGTGAGGGGGAGTGCTGCTGGCTGGCGACTTGCCATTGTCGGGGAAAGCTGTCGCCGGAGTTGGCTGAGGGGATGGGATTAGGTTTCAATAAAATTTCCTACACTTTAAATTTAAATGATAACAATGCTCATCTCAAAGAAGATGTGGTTTAGACGAGTTGGTTAATGCAGTAGTGAAGTGAGCCGCCCCTTGCAACCAAATTCAAATTCCCCTCCAGTAGATTAGAATAATTGTCTCACTATTATGTTGAGCGACACCGTTTCGTCTCATACACCTTACCATCCCTGGTCTCGTTTTCTACCCGGGCCCAGAACACAGCTATATGGTACCCGACCCGATGAACCATCCCATCCCATCCCATCACCTAACCCCAACACCCCACCGGCTGAAACCAATAATGTCTTGGGTTGAGAGATACCAAAATGCATAAAGAAAAATAATAGAAATTAACTGTACAAAAAAACTTAAGGAAAATTTTTAAAGCCACAAAAAGACCGTGGATGCTGTAGAAATAATAATCTGGGCCGTTCGTAATTTGGAAGCCTTGATCTGGACAAAATAAAATTTTGTACTGTTGTGATTTCAGTCCGACTTGTTTGAATTGAATTATTTAGCAAGGGTTGAAAGGTTTTGGTCGGAGAATCGCGTCAGATGAACAAATATAATAAACTTGGTGGGTTGTTTTTACAATTATTTTCTCTGGGAGAAATTGACCACGTGACGCCCTTGTTGGATCCAAATTGGACTTGTCCACTTCACCTTTTTCATGTTTTACACACTACAAATTCTTGCCTTTGTGTCTTTTACTTGCACACCCCAATTGTCACATCGATCGATTTCGTTTACGTGTTACACTTGACTAGTGTCAATTGCGCATGACTTATAAATAGGAAGAGCAGACGTGAATTAGGTTAGTTGACCAAAGTAGTGCGCTCAAGTTTGATGCTCCTTTTCACAAACTAGAGTAATTTAGAATATCATTTTGTTCAAAAAATAGTAAATAATTAGGAATTGACATTTCCATAATTAGATCACATTTGTTTAGAAAATATATAATTTCAGCAAGAATTATACAAATTTATGGGTTTTTTTCTTTTACTTTTTCTTTTTTTGGTAATGAAATTTATGCTTTTTTACTTTTTGAGTATTTTGCTATTTGTGCTAGCAGTGGACATTGCACAATCCACTATAAGGTGCATGGGCCCTACACTATGATAATTATCAAGCATCTCAATATGTGTTGGACCATCATTACTATATTTGTGTTATGATAGATACACTGCCTCACATTATTGCCATGATATAAAAATTTTGAACTTTATGACCCCAAATAGAAAATACTATTTTGTTTCATTGTTTGAACCCCTATTCTGCTAAATTCCAAATTCTAACATGTTTGGAATTATAATTTTTTCCTATCTATTTTCTTTTTTAGGCACTTAGACAAATGAAATTTTTTCTTAACAAGTGATCGAACTCGGGTACAAGGGGGCGAGCACACCGCCTTAGCCAACTAGCATAATCCACTGCTTCCTTTTAGACAAATGAATTAGGTCTTTCTTTCTTTTTCTATTTTAAAACTAAAAGGGAGGATAAAGGAATAGACCCTGCGAAAGTGAACATGTAGGGGTGGGCCTAACTTGAATGCAAACCACGGATCTGGTTTACACCTAGATTCTCATATGGGAGAGATATTATCACCTGCCCTTCTTTTTTGGTTAGATTTGATTCTATGCTTTTTGAGTGTCAAGTGGGTGCACGAGGAGCTGCCCACTGTCCTTTTCGTTTCTTTGTGCATTCAAGTTTTGTGGTCCGCAAAATAAATAGTTGGGTAAAGTGCCAAAAACCCCCCTGAACTATCACGCTAGTTGAAATGTCCACTCTGAATTTTTTTTCCTGCGAATTTAGCCCTCGTATTTTTTTTATCGCCAATTTACCCCTCACCGTTAATTTTTGGCAATTTCTGTTAAAAAAGTCACATGTCAAGTACATGGGTCCCACATCTTATTATTTTTAAAATTTTAAAATGATTAAAATATGAATAAAAAATTAAAACCCAAAAACTTAAAAATTTAAAATCTCTCTCTCTCTCTCTCTCTCTCTCTCTGCGTTCCTCTCCCCCATCGATTTCTCCTCCCCCTCACTTCATCATCCTCTGTAAAATTCCAACCAAACCCAAAACCTCTGCCTTCACACCAACTACAACAACACCAACCTTGTTGGCCTCAAACGTTACACCAGCAATCAAACAACCGAACCCAAAACCAAATTTATTCTTCTACATATATCCAACCAGCGGCCTCATGCCCGTCGGATCCACGAAGCACCTTGAGAAGGTTCCGGCTGCAGAAAGGAAAGAACAACCCTTTCAAATTCGAAGTCAATGTAAATGCTGGTTTGTATCAGGAAAACGGGTGGTTTGAAATGGTTTCTGTGCAGATGCCATGCTTTAGAACAGAATGATATTCAGATAATATTTAATGTTCATGTTCTAACAATTAAGATTCCCAAGTAATAGATTTGCTGCTCAACTTCAAAACAATTATCATATGGACGTTTCATCCGAGAGAGATCTAGCATGAACTCATTCATAATTAACAACTTTGGAGTGATTATTAACCCATGAAACAAGAGAGCTCAGAACAGAAACAAAGATCCATCATTCCAGAAAGGGATTTAGCTTTTACAGCAAAGCAATCAGAAGAGAACATGATAGAAACCCGAGTTCTTCAATTTCGACCTCCCCAAATTCAACCCATCAAGCCGTTCTCGCTTGGATGTGATTATAATCGGCACAGGCCCCACCTCACAGATTCCGCCGCCAAGAAGGGATGGGTCTGGGTATGGAGGCAAGGGCTGGGGATAGAATGGCTCTGGGTCTTGGGGGGCAAGGGTTGGTGGATGGGTGTCGGCTGGGGTTGGATCTCGCATGGGGATGGGTCACTGGGGAGAGAGAACAAAAAGAATGAGGAAGAGGGGGAGGGATCTGTGGGGTGGAGGTTTGATCTGGAGATGAAGGATTGGTCTGAGGTTGGAGGGTGATGGTCACATGGGGAATGGGAGGAGAAGAAAACCCAAAAGGGGTGGGGCGGATCGACTCGGCTCGGGGGTAAAAAAACAGAAGGGAGGAGGTGAGGGGAGGGGTCTGTGGCGTGGGGGATTGGTTTGGGAGCGGATGGTGGTGATCATGGGGGAATGGGAGGAGAAACCCCCGGAGGAGGGGGCTGGGTTCGGGGGATGAAAAATACACAAGGGGAGGTGGAAGGGAGGAGATGGAAGGGGACGAAGGGCTGGGTTTCTTCAATATTTTCCAAAAATAATAATTTAAAAAAAAAATAATTTAACTAAAAATTGGATGATAGTGTAAAATGTCAAATTTACCCTAATAATTGACGGAAAATTGGATGGAAGTGTAAAAAATTGACAGTGGGGGGTAAATTGGTGATAAAAAAATACGAAATTTAAATTCGCGGAAAAAAATTACAGGTGGGCCATTTCAACTAGCGTGATAGTTCAAGGGGTTTTTGGCAGATAACCCTAAATAGTTTATGATATCTAACACCTGTCATAATTTCATTTTCGAAATAAATTTTCAATATTCTGTTTTTGGTTTCTTTTTCTCAAAAAAAAAAAAAAAAAAATTGTTGATTCCTTCAAGTCAAATACTGGGTACTTTGTGTGTTATTAAATTTGTGTATAATATCTAGCCAATGGAAAAATGCTTTGACTTGTAGACCGGTGGTCTCAAGTTTGAACTCCCATAGCACCCTTGTTGTGTATGTATAAGAAACTCCTCTCTCCTCTAGTTTAGACTATCACTTGTATTAAAAAAAATTGTGTATAATATGTCCGTTACATAAAATATTTTGAATTTTTCTAAGTGGCATCTTGGCACACCACGTAAATGACCCCGTGCCTGGGGGTTTCTTGGCGATGATTTTCCTTCCTCAAAAAAGGTGTGCGAGTCTCAAAGAACCTCCCCATTCATGTGAGCGGCCGCATCTGAGTCAATTTAGTCCCACCGGGAGGAATGATTATCTTGAGTTGGAATTGCCAAGGGCTTGGGAACCCTCGTACAGTTCAAGCACTGCGCCATATCATCGGTGCTCAAGCTCCCACAGTTGTCTTCTTGAGTGAAACTCGAGGCAACCAGGTTCGTCTTTCATCTTCAAAGTTCAGTTTAAATTATGACATGTTTGAAGTGGACTCTGTCGGCAGGTTTGGTGGTCTGTGCCTGATGTGGAAATCGGAGGCCAACATCTCTATTCGGTCTTCCTCATCCCATCACATTGATGTTGAAGTTGGAGGGATCAATGATTTATTCCACCGGTGACTCACTGGTTTCTATAGGTATCAATCAATGCATGATACACATCTGTCTTGGGCCCTTCTTTGTAACCTTGATGGTTCATCATCACTCCCTTGTGTTTCTATTGGTGACTTCAATGAGGGAAAAAGGAGGTAATCTAAGACCAGTAAGACAGATGTTGGCGTTTCGGGAAGCTATCTCTTATTGTGACTGTCCGACTTGGGATTCGTGGGCTCATCATTTACTTGGTTTAGCACGCGTCATGGTGGAATAAAAGAGTGGTTAGATCACGCCTTTTCCGCCGGTGCTTGGAAGGCCTCTTTTCCTGGTGCTACATTGGCACACCTTGAGCCCAGCCACTCAGACCATCTACCAGTTCTACTTTGATTGCAGTAGCCTGATCCTGTAAATAGATGGAAATCCCGACGCTTTCGTTTTGAGGCAGCTTAGCTACAGGCGGAGGACTTGGAGAGTGCTGTTTCTGAGGCATGGAACACAAGCTTTGTGTGTGGAGAAGATTAAAGTTACCAGGCTCACTTTCTTATTTTCTTATTTTCTTTGTTTACTTTTTAAATCTCTAGACTCTAACAATTAACCAAGTACACTACAAAATCCCTCTTGGCTCTAGTCGTATCTTTTTTCTAACACATCACATAAACACACCTCATATTCCGTAAGATTTCTCGTGATTTTTTTAATCAAATGAGCCAATCAATTAAGCAAAATTCTCACTCTCGCTATTTAAGGTTGACCCTCGATAAAATTTCTGGCTCCGCCACTGCCTGTAAGGGCAAGCTTCTGAGTTGTGCAAGCAAAGAAATTCTCATAAAGGTGGTATGGTGGTGCACGATTCTGATGGAGCTTTTGTGGCCTGTAGGGTGCTCCATTTTGATAATGTTTTTTCGGCTTTGGCTATTCGGACAGCTGTTGCTTTTGCGGTGGAAAGTGGGTTTAGTGATATTTGTTTTGCGGTGGAAAGTGCGATTCTGATGGAGCTTTTGTGGCCTGTAGGGTGCTCCATTTTGATAATGTTTTTTCGGCTTTGGCTATTTGGGCAGCTGTTGCTTTTGCGGTGGAAAGTGGGTTTAGTGATATTTGTTTTGAGAGCTATTCCCTCCAGATCGTCTCAGCTCTTAGGGTGTCTATCACCGATAGGTGTTTTGTGGCCCTATTTTTGAAGATACCAAAGGTTTGCACCAGCAGGTCACTGTAGTTGGTTTTACCCATACCGGCCGTACTACCAATGGCGTAGCCCATTGCCTTGCCAAATATGCGTTACATTTGAACTATGGTCTCTTGGTTTGGAGAGCCAATGGATTGTATTTCACTACGCTTCGTTTGGTGTAGAGTACTCACCTAATCCTCTAGAACATAGTCCGGTTTTTTGTACTTGTTACCCTCTTTCCTCATAAATAAAACACTATCGCTATTGTGTAAAAAAAAAAAAAAAAAAAGAACTTCGGTCATAACAAATCACATAAATAAAACTTTGAGGAATGCTAGCAACTTTCTCTCTAACCTTCTCTTTTGGACTTTCTCCATTCTCCTTATGACACGTGTTAATTTCTTTACACTTAAAACCATGTCATTAATGCAAGGACCCACTATATTGTTTTAAATGTAAAAAAATTGACACGTGTCATAAGGAGAAGGGAGAAAGTCCAAAAGAGAAGGTTGCTAGCATTCCCCTAAAACTTTAGTCTTTGAATCAACTTTGATATATAATTTTAGGTTTCTAAAATAAAAGAAAAAAAAAGTTTCAATTTTATTGAGCAACATTTGTAGTAGGTTTCTTGGATTGAAAGAGGAGTAATCTGGCAATAGGGTGTAGAGAAGTTTGTGTTTTTCTAAAACTTAATATGAAGAGTGGTCGGGTGTGTGTATAGATGTACTAGGGTTAAGTATTAAGTTGGATGACCTTTTTTGTCTTTTTACACAATAATAAAATTTAAGAGCTTAATGATTTAAGTATTGGGGTGAACAAAGAAAAGTGTGGGGTTTAAATAGAAAAACTCAAATAAATTTCATTGTCCAATAGAGAATCTAAAACTTAAGAAACTTTGGGTTCCAATTTCATTGTGTATATAAATTATAGGTCCTAACGTTGCATAAAAATAAGAACTAAGAATTTTCGATAAATTTTTCATGAGCTTTACCTTTCAATTATACAATTAACTATGCTATGTATATAGATGGAGCACATTTCTTGGCACGTACTTCTTTATCTCCTTCTCCCATTTCGAGTTTTTGTTTTATTAATGACATTGATTAAAGGGACGTGTACAAGCAACGTGCCAAGGCTCCAATACCATGGACTAACTTCAGTCTCTGCCTTTTAATTTTGTTTCTCAGATATGTAATTGTATATTTCTCAGTCTTGTATCTTCGGTACCGTGCTGGTATTGTCACAGATGAGATGCTTTCCATGCCAAAAGGTCCATTTCTTGCTGTTGGCCTCTTGGAAGCTCTTGGTGCTGCTACTGGAATGGCAGCTGGAGGTAACGTTTTCAATATCACCTAATGCATTTCAATTTTTCTTTCTTTCAACGCTTATTTTGGGATTTTTTTTCATTTCAATATGACCATCACGAACTTCTTTGAGTTATATGTGGGTACATAATTAAAACGTCTCCAACAATCATTTTCTGTACTAGTTCTTGTGCACTTCTCATTTTGAACACTTGAGAGCTACTCTTATGTACTATTTCTTGTTCACTTCTCATTTTGAACACTTGATTGTATGCCCCGAACCTGTTTATTGCTGAATATTGGCCCATCTTATGCAAGCTTTGTAGACTCTTCATGAATTCTTTTTTATGTTTTTGCTTGCAGTATTTATATACAGGTTTACATTTTTTTAATTCTGTGGATGCCATGCCTATTTCTGCTAGATTAATCTTTTTTTATGGTTACAGAAACAGCTGATTTATACTGAGGATTATTAGTCTGTTATACTTAAAGCTTCATACGCAAATATCATTCCGCACTTTAATTTTCTTTTTCCTTAAATCAGCAATTCTTTCTGGAGCATCAATTCCAGTTTTGTCTCAGGTAATCCGGTTTCAGTGCATGCCTTCAGATACAGCTGTTTTTTCTTATATGTGAAATTCTATTCTGGTGCTCTAGTTATACCATGCTTCCTGAAACGAGTGTATATCTCTGAATTTCTTAAGCTAGCACATTGTGGTTTGAATAAATGAGGTGATGAACCAACTAGATGATGCCATGCTTTATAGAAAATTTGAAAGAAAAAAAAGATAAATAAATGCAGCTGCAGATGTTTAAATACCAAATTTTTTTGTTAGATCAATTAATTGGAGTTGATGCATTCCAAACAATCAGAATATATTTTATATCTATATACAATACAAGCAATTAATAATAGAGCGAGCTTCAATGGAGGGATCACAATTAGATGTCTTAACGGCTTCAAAATTGTATACTTTTTTGTAAAGCTGTTCTATGAATGAAGACTTGAAAAATAGAAGGTTTGGAAATACAATGCGGAGTGGGCCCCACTAGGGACAGTAGCGTATCCACATAGGCGCAAGGAGGTGCAACTGCACATCCCCTCGCTGGAAAACGCTTTGGAAGTGGCGGAGATTGCCCCTTTGCTCTCCCCTCCCTTACAGAATTCTGCTCTCCCCTCCCTTGCAGAATTCCTGGATCTGCCACTGACTAGGGATCAAAATAAACTTATTTGGGAGTTATGTCGATAGAAGGGGACTCTTTTACCAAATCTCTATAGATATTTCCACTAAATGACGTGGCTCAGCCAGTACAAGAATACTGAAAGTCAGATGTTTGATATATTCCTGTACTTATTCTGCAGACGTTTCTTGTTTGGCAAATCCTCCTGTCAATTGTTTTCCTTGGAAGGAGATATAAGGTCAATCAACTTTTGGGGTGCTGTTTTGTAGCCATTGGTGTAATCATAACTGTAGCGAGGTAAGCCATATACTTAAACATCTTTTTATTTATACTTATGACCTTAAGATGATGCTTGTCGCTCAACTATATTCATTTAGTTTTTTCTGTGTCAACCTGAACAATTTGTTCTTCTAAGGATTGTGAATTTTGAGTGACATAGGTTGACTGAGAGAGAAAAAACATTGAAAAAGTGTTATCAAAGTGCAGCTTCCCCATGGATGCTGATTTTGATCATGGTGGTCGCACGGTGTAGTTTACATTCTAAAAGACTAGTTCACAAGTGCTGAGAATTCAAAACTCGTTAAGACTATTGAGAGCGCTGCTACGAAGGGAAGCCATTGTGTAGATTCTGTTGTTGATTGGGTTCAGGAATTTTCCTTTCTGAAAAACTAGTCAAACCCTGTTAAGAGTTCAAAACTTGTTAGGGCTGTTAACGTCCGTAAATTACGCTGCTGTGAGTGTAGGCGCCATTGCATAGGTTCTGTTTATCAGTTACTATTTGGGTTCAAGCATGTTACACTGTGAAAAAGAAAAAGAAAATACTAAGTAAGTTGAAACAGGCAGACAGACACACATGCACGTACTATAGGTGGATTTTCAATTGTGGGATGTCGGGATGTCCCAGATCACTGCACGATGTTAATTGAATTCTACACAGGTGATTATTAGATCCTTTCCGAAAGGTTGACAGTTGAAACAAAGAACTTGGATATGAAATACCTTTCCAATTATAGCCAAATGTTCTACCTTGGTAATTATAGACAAATGTTCTACCTCTTTGTTATGTTCATTATGATTGTTCTATGTACAACGTTAGCCGGTCAAGTACTTACGATTGTCTTTCTTTGAAGTGGATCTAGTGCTGGACATTCATTAAAAGAAGCTGGTATATTTTGGAGTCTTCTCATGATAGTTTCATTTTTGTTCCAAGCTGCAGATACAGTGCTGAAGGTTGTAAAATTTCTAATGGTTATGTAAGTTTTCTACTTTTTGACATTGTATTACATTCTCTGTAACAGGAAACTTTTTATCATTTTGTAGGAAGTAATTTTTCTGGATGCTCGTCAGCGACTAAAGGTACAACGGGCTATACACAGTTTTTGTCTCTATGTTCCTAGATCTGTTGTAAGCTTGTAACTTCTACTTTCTGAAGGATTGGAAAGCAACAAGTAAGATAAAGGATATAACTTAGATGAATAAGATTTACCACTAAAACCAAGACTAAAAATCAATATGACATATTTTTGGAATGTTAAGATGTTTTACATGCTTGTAGGGAATAGGGATAGATATCGAATGAAAATATTCTTTTTCCTCCTTTGAGATTAAAAAGAAGCTCAACAAAAAATTATATGTGCACAATGAAATTGTATTAAATTTGGGATTTTTTTTGGGTTATTTTTAATCTGAGAATCTTTGTTACATCCAACCTGTTACAGGGAAGTTCGGTGGACCTATTTGTTGTAAATTCCTTTGGGTCTGCTTTTCAAGTAAGCATCAAGCAACGAGTTGAAATTCAGATTTATGGGTGTTTCAAACTTGTGTTCACCTTTTTATGTTGTCTTCCATTATCAAATTTAAATGAAAGCCAAATATTGTTGTCTATATGAATTGCAGGCAATATTCATATGCCTTCTCCTACCTTTTTTGTCCAAATTATGGGGTATTCCATTTGGTCAACTGCCAAACTATCTCAAAGACGGTGCAGCATGCTTTCTAAATGTGGGTACCTTATCAAGTGGTAAGATATATCTCTTACCTTCTCTTCTACAGTTATTCGAATTCATTTAAATACTAGTTAGTGGTATTTTCTTTACAAGCCTATGAATTCATTTATTATATTAGTTAGTGGTTTTTTCTTTACAAGCTTATCCTGCATTCTTTATTCAGATTTAAAATTTGTTGATGTGCAAATTTGAAATGAAATGCATACATATGTCAATGTGCAACTCAGCGAAGAGCGAGCTACTGAACAAACCAACTGGTAACCAAGGTGGTGTCCAACTGGTCACCACTAGGGAGTAGTATTGTTGATCGTGGGAACCCTAATTATGAGTGAGTGTGCGGAAAGCACTAGAGTGGTTTTAACTGTTTCTCCTTCTGCTTTGACTATTGAGAATCTCATAGAAACCCTGGGACGTAGCTCATATTGAGTGAGCCTTGTAAGTTCTTGTGTCGTTTGTGTGATTGGTTTACTTTTTTGGTTTCTCAATCACGTTTAAATTGTTCCGCACTTGTTCTCTCCAGGAGATTAAGGGTCTGATTTCCTAACATAAGTAGGTTACAACCCAAAATAATAAAGTCTGCAAGTAGGTTACATCCCGAAATAATGTAGTGGTAGTAAGGCTGTAATAAGAGTGGGGTTTGGCCACTTATAGTAATCTTTACACAGTGCATAATTTATTTGATTACATTCAACTTTGGCTTGCCACAGGATGTGATGGTGCCCCCTTACTGCCTTTGCTGTTTATTGTTGTCAACATGGGTTTTAACATATCATTGCTGCATCTTCTCAAGATATCGTCTGCAGTGGTATCTTCCCTCGCATCAACATTTTCAGGTATGTCAATTTTACTGAAGTAACTTATATATGAAAGCTCTGAAATAAAATAAACAGAAAATAGTAAAAATAATTTAAAGGTATTACAGCGAGCAACTATCACAGCTGGTGCATGAAAAATGGGAATCTGAAATTTTGGCTTGGTTTGTGCAAGGAATAAAATATCGATGATATCGGAAATATCGGTAGTTCAAAAATACGGAAATTTCGATGGAAATATCGGGATATTATCGATATTTCGGTCCATGCCGTCAATATTATCGATATTTTGGTTCATGGATATCGGAAATATCGATGGTATCGGAAATATCAGTAGTCCAAAAATACGGAAATTTCGTAGAAATATCGAGGATATTATGGATATTTTATTCCTTGTTTTGTGTGGTCAGTTTTCCACGAAGCTGAAAGATGGGTCAATAAATTGTTGATGCTCAGCATGCATTGTGCATTTGGGTTGATGTGCCTTAAAGATACATGAACTCATTAACGGCAGACCTCTCTAGCCCTTTGGCATATAAATTAAACAAATCCTTCTGGAATGAAGGGAGGGATTTTTTAAAAGTTGGAGGGTTATTAGCTTTTATTTGGAGTTCAGATTTCCCATGATCCATAAGTCCATGACTGTAGGTAAATCCTGAGCAAATAGCAACAAAATCCTTAATGACAACATTGAAAATAGAAGACAAAGTTTAATATATTTTCCTCAGTGAATTAATCAAATTTGTATGTTGGCATCGTGCAGTGCCAATATCTGTATACGTCTTCACATTGCCGCTACCGTACCTAGGTGTTGCAGCCTCGTTGCCGACAGGCTTTGTTTCTGGAACCATTATTCTTGTAATTGGCTTGCTCATCTATGCTTGGACACCTTCAGTCTATCCAACTAGTGCCTCCCCATCACCTCCAAATGTATGATTGTTGATATCAGCATATTGCGGCTCAAGCCGAAATGCAGGACATCGGTCTCTTCATGGTCATGGCAGATTACAGGAAGACAAAGAAGGTTGTAATCCTTGTTGGCGAAACGGATAATGTCCATTCATGACCCTTCATTCACAAGCAGTAGAAAAGGAATAAGCATTGACATTAAAAAAGGAAAAAGAAAAAAAAGAGGTTATTATTATTGTATTCTTTTGGTGCAAGAAAAGTGTGTGATTTATTCATGACCCTGAGGATGCAAAGCAAAGTTAAACTAGAATCTCGACTTGGGAGAAGACGGATTGTGGTGGCAACAAGAAAAGTGAGTGCCATATACACTGGCATCGGGGGAAGACAGAATGTTGTGACATCAATTGCGGGTTAGAGATTGGAGTAATTTCATAGGAAGTTAGGAATTGTAAGTCTGTTGACTGTAACGAAATGTGTCTTTGTTTTGTTTTCTTGTCTGTTAATGTACGGATTGTTGGCATCCTATGGGGAGGTTCTTTCTAATTTTTTCTTTTGTTTCATAAAAAGAAAAATCTCAACTTTATTGTAGTGCTTTATACTGCTGTTTGTGAGCCATGGCTGGTCGCCTCGGCACAGTGCAATCCTCTAATTTGAGGCATTCATCTCCTAACTCAATTTTTGGGGGTCATATTGTGTGATTACACACGAGTATTGTAAGTCCCAGTAACCAAGATCAATAAACAACATAACACATGTGAAGAAGCATACATCTGGAATAATCCTGTAACAAAAGTACGGCCTTTCTCACTGTTTAGTATGCACATCTACAATGGGGATAACATAAACCCAAGTGTGGTCTTCCTCACTATTCAATGTGCACATCTACAATCAGGATAACATAAAATGGTGCCGATGCTAGTGAGGGGACCTTATCTATGTGTTAATTAGGTTTTCACCCATCAAGTAAAGACCTAATCCCAACACAAACATAATAGATACTAAGAGCATCTACAATCATGCTCTCTATTTTTTAGTTAAAGTTTAGCTAAAAACACACAAGTTATTTTAGGAGCTCTTTATAAAAATTTGTACTCCAATCATACTCCCTAGTTTAGGGAGTCATAAATACTATAGTTATTTTTAAATTCAATATGATTGGTCCATTTTTATTAAATTAAAATAAAAATAGTTAGCATTAATTAAAAATTTAAACTGCAGAAAACAAAGCAGCATTAAATTATAGAGAGCCACTAGTAGTCCTCTCTCCTCAGATTTAGGAGCTCCTAGATATCTCCCTATTTTAGGAGGTGAATAGGGAGCATGGTTGGAGTTGTATTTTTCCAATTCCTCCATAAAATTTGTCTAAGGATGTATTTTAGCAAGCCCTTTGTGGATGCTCTAAGTCCACCTACTATGTTGTTAATAGCCGCTTCATCTTTCGTGTTAACATATCATGGACCTATGGGTATTACACAAGAAGTCCATATATTAATGGTGGAGCCCGAGCCCTTACTATTTCGGCAACTTTGGCGTGTTCTAATCCTCAGATAGCACCTACGTCTTCCATTCGGCAACCTATTTTTTGTCACTGCAATGTGTTCTTCTCCTGAATGGCGGCTTGCACTTCGGCTATTTTGGCCTTGGCCGTCTCCCTATATTGCTTGGCTAACTCCACTTCCTTGTCCGCCCTCTTGAGGGTGATGTACATCTCCCTCACAGCCTGCTGAACAGATACAAACCATATAATCAAAAGCACTTAGCAACCTTCAATTTATGTACAATTAATATTACAATTACATGGGATACCATCAGAAACGTCTTCCGCATGCGTTCCTGGAAGCAATGGGGTTCACCTCTCTCCAAGCCTTCAAGGTCCATTTTGACGCCATGGGAGCAAATATTTTGGCCTCCAATCACAAGCTCTGTGTGGACAAGAAGAATATCTCTTAGGTAAATGATTGTGCACCGTTTAATTGCCCAATTATTTAGACCAAAAATATAGATATCATCATCAATTAGGGATTTGACTCTTATTAAATCCCTAATTGACTCAATCTCTCCATTTAAGGGAAAGAATAATTCCTTTTCAAATTGGAATTATTCTTTGAAAAACCCTAGCCTACAAGGAACACTATAAATGCATGGCTACATAAGGCATTCAAGGTAATTCTAAAAACCCTGGCAAAACTTTGTCGAAAAATCTCCCTCTCTCTCTATTGCCATCCCCCTCTCCCTTCACTCTCTCTCACACGGCTTTGCCCACCCGGCTCTACCCGTGACAGAAAACTCTGTCCACTTTAACTATTGTCGTATCTTTTTCAAGATCCAATTGAACTAAATTAGGCATGGGAGGGCCTTTGGCCAACACCCCCTAGTGTGCTCTACTTACTCCGGTTTGTTTCGCAGGGATCGAGGGAGAAGAATGAGAAGGAAGTTCGAGGGGTCAAAGAATCTATGTGCAAATATTCCCCGTGTGGAATTTTGCTCAAACATCTTGGTGCTTTCACTGAGAGCACAAGTTATACTCAACATGTAACATCCAAAAGTTAATTTAATTTCCTAAGTTCCAAAGCAAATGACGACTTTACCCTTAGAATTTCTTAGTGGTTTAGGGTTGACCTTTTGTTCGAGGCTGGTTTTGAAAAATTTATTGGTTCCATTGAGTAGTACTCGAGCTCACGAGTTCATAGACACGTAGTGGCCCAAATCGGAGTTGAAATGAAGACGTTTCAATCTACGGAAGTGTAGTGGCACAACTATAATTTTGTAGAAGTTGATTTAGTTTAAAACCCAACTGGCCAATCAGAACACGTCATTTTCTCTCTCCTCTCTCTCTCTCCCTTGTGACATCTCTCTCTCTCGCTCTTTCACCCGTGAACAGTGGCATCGCCACTTCCAGCCTACTTTCGGTCGCCGTTCGGCCACGGTTGGCGGTGCAAACTTCACAAAACTTGTTCCCCTTTTCCTCCTCTACAAAACCCATCCAAGATCCACCCTTGAAACCTAGTAGATTGCAGGGAAGTTGGATCGAAATAACATACCCAAAAACTGCCCGGTCGCCGAAATTATAAGTGTTACAGCGGCTGTTTCCGGCCACCACCGACCACCATTTTTGTCCCAAAACACTCCTATCCTTCTCCTCTATCTTTCCCCTCCAAGATCAGACCCATAACTTTGACGGATTCCTCAAATCGAAGCTGGGAAATTCCTAGGGTTCTAGTGAGAAAACCGATCGTTCAAGGCCATTAACGGCCAAATTGATCTTTGACGCAGTTATAAAACTTACTCCCCTTGTTGAGCTTGATCGTTTGGCATAACGATTGAGCTTTCTAGTCCCTGGAAAATTCCTCAAGCTACCCACCGCTGCCGGCAAACCGTGGCGGAGCATCACTCTACCCTATAATTCAACCCACGTCATCCTGAGCACGACGGTATGTTCGGATTGGTGAGGTTTCATCGTTTAACCAACGATTAGAGTTTCGCCTATTAGGTACCGTTTGATCTGGAATTACCGAATTATCGAATTGGTCCCCGGTCATAGGCCCACCGGCTCGGTTGACTGGATGTCTTCCAATATTGTCTTGGCCATTGGAGACTCTTTGTACGACACTTGGACCTATCCTCTAGGGTTTCACATACTTAGGGTTCCGGGAAAGCTAGAATTCACTTTTAAGTCCAGTTTTGGAGACTAATGGTTGTATCCTTTCAAATAGGTTCACATAAGCCAGGTACCACTCCGGACGCACCCAATCAGGGTTGAGCGCTCTTGGACCCACAGTGAGTGTATATTTGTTTTATAAATGGTTTTCATGTTATGAGGATTTTAGTAAATGTTTATAAATCATTTATGGTTTTTACTTTTCAAGCATACTGTTATGATTTAGTTTTTGGTTTGGTTTGAGATGATTTTAAATACTTATGCATGTTGCTAAATAATGATAGCTTGGAAAGGTTTTCAAACCCACCATGGATACCTTAGTTGTTGCATTCGGTAATATTGTTGCCTTTTAGAATTTTGGTTGCCTTCAGATGTTATGATGTCCAAGGACATCCCAGTTTCCTTCGGAAATTAAAATGTCTTCGAACGACTTGGTTGCCTTCGGATGAGTCTACGCACATATGACATTGGCCCACGAGTCTTGGGGACGCCGAACCGTGTGGTGCTAGGATTTGCGCTCAGGTTGACCACTTGTCCCTAAGCTTTGCTAGGATTTGAGTCTCAGGCTAACCATGTGTCCATTGAGTTCTGCTAGGATGTGCCACACTTGTAGAGTGGACTGTTCCACATGTGTAGTACTTGGAATCGACGGATTATTATTGGAATTGACAGATTTTCTATGGTGTACACCTAGGTGGGGAGTATTTTCAGTTTTGAGATGTTTTATATTGAATTTGATGATTTTATCTTGGGTTGAGTCATTTTAGTTTTAATGTCATTGTTGATTTATCTCTTCGCATGAGTAATTATACATATATATGAAATGTAGCCTGTCTGTACAAATATAAAATGGAAGTTTAAATGGTTTTCAAAATGGTTTTAAAACAGTGGGGTTAGTATGCTCGTATTATGTTTAATAACATTTAGTTTTGTTCACTCACATTTTTACTGTTTTGCAACCCCCGGGTCGTAGACGAGTACCAGACCACCACTTGAGGGCAGCTCTTCTTCTGCTACTCTTCAAACTTTCCTCATGTAGGATTTTCTCTTGTTCGTGTTGTAGATTCTCTTTGTTGTAAACTTAACTTGTCTAGATATGCTCTGATATAGCTCTGAAATGTTTGTGAGGCCTGTGGCCATTCAGATTACTTGTTTTTTAGTGTGTGATCTTGTCTTGTGCATGCTAAACGTTTGGGTTTTAAACTATGCTTTCTACATGTGGTGTTGTTGGGCTGAGCCTTTTTCAGTGGAGACTCTGCCAGTTTTCTGGTAGGAGTCTAACCCTAAGGCGGTTTTAAAATTTTCATTTAAAGAATGGTAAGTTGGTGATCTAGGCCCGACATTTGCCAGGTGTCGGATAGGTATAGGGTTCGTCACGAGTTCTAGGGGGAAATTCGGGGCAAGTCCTGTCACAACGCTTGCTCAAGAGTCTAAGGAACCTGTTTCCTCCAATTCATCTGTCAACTGAAGCCTTCCAAACAACCATGGTTGGAAGCAAGCGCACAAGAAGCAAAATCGCTGCTTCATGACGAACCCAAGTAACCAGTCTTACTGCCCCACGGCCGAGATCATGGCTCCACCTCACGGCCCTCTAGCCGTGAACACCGTTCCACAACCTCATGGCCCCATGACTACGACCACACCCTTGCTGTTGCATGACCCTAGCCGGGGCTGCGCTGCCTCACGGTCCCGTGGCCACCACAACCTTATTGCCACAACCCCTTATGGCCGGATCTAGAGCTTCCCTCCACGGTGACACTGTAAGGCGCGACCTATGTGACACCGCCACTCACGTCAATCCTATTGCGGCCACATGCTATATTCCAATTTTGGAACAAATACATCCATTCCCTCCTTTGTCACCATGCTTGACGTATGCTCGCGCGTACACTTCCAACGAAACCCTAGCTCGAGTGCAATTAGGCTCCACACAATTCTCTCCTCATGATCCACACAGTCAAGTAGACCTCTGTCTTAATGTCGACCAGCTGACTCAAAGAGTAGATGACCAAAACAACATAGTAGGGCAACTCAGCAGGCAAATTGACTTGGTTCGAGATCTTGGCCTTGGATCCCATGGTGAAGAGAGAAGGATGGATGAACGCACCAGCATGCATCTCGAGAGGTCCCAAGCAGGTCGAGCAAGAGCAAGCAGGCAAGGAGGAGGACAAGAACGTGTTATTCAACACGCAGGCATGTCGCAAGCATCCGCAAGCCCGCCTCGAAGCCGATCAATTATCAGTTCGAGATTAGGTCCAAGGACTAATGTGCACTAGAGGTTGGGCCTATGATGTCCATGCTCGCCTGGGCCTACGAAGGAGTATTCACTCAAGGCTAGGCCCACAAGGAGACCAGCCTCAAGACCATCCTCATGAAGTGTGTGGCAGGCGCTCACCTGCCCGCTCCAAAAGAGCCAGTCCCTAGTGACAAGCCGCAGAAGATCCTTCGCAAGCTCAGTCTACCAATATGCCTCGTAGGCAGGACATTCAAGGAGATCAACCCCTGAAAGTCAATGAGGAGGTCAATTAGTGACGCCCGAGTCATGGAAGACACCAACGTAAACTATAAGCCTTGCGAGCAGAGGACATTGAGAAGCTCAATAATGACCGGCTCCAAAATCTCAAGGTTGGAGGAGACTTGGAGAATGCCCTACGCAAGGAGGTAGATTCAATGAATTCCTCTCCCTTCATTGAATAGATCGAGAAGGTTGCTTCCTCGAAGTGGTTCTCAGCACCTTCTTTCACACCATTCAAAAGGGATTCCAATCCCGAAAGCCATCTCAATCATTTTAAGAGTGCCATGATCCTCTACAAAACTGAAGATGTGCTGATGTGCAAGGTGTTTGCAATGACCCTGCAAGGAGCAGCTCAAGACTGGTTCCATACCCTACCGTCTGAGTCGATCGGCAGTTTCAAGGAGTTGGCCCTTGTCTTCACAAAAGAGTACACCTCCTATCGGACAATCAAGAAATAAACTGACCACCTGTTCAACCGGAACAAGAAGCCCGATGAGTCCCTCCGAGACTACATCAAGAGGTTCAAAGTAGAGAAAGCTAACATCATGTGATGCGATGATCGAATCGCATCCTCAGCTTTCAAGAAGGGATTGCCAACCAAGCACGACCTATACCGCTAGCTGACTATCGCTCCTAGCCAAACTCTAGTATTCACGATCGCAAAACGTTATGTGCACTGGGATAACGATCGAATCACCACAAAAAGGCTGCCAAGCAATTCAATCAATTGCCCAAGAAGGCAGGACAAAGAAGAGACAGGTCCAACATGAGGAACCATGTAGGAAAGTGCAAGGCACAAACCCCATGGTGGCGCACTAGCAGATGAAGGCTACGCACTGTTCACCATCCCAATCAACTCCGCTTCCTAGCCGACTCCAAGGAGTCTGGGCTTACCAGCAAGGAGAAGAAAAGGAAGATTAAGTAGGCAACTGTAATCTCCCAAGTCCTAACCAGCAAGGAGAAGAAAAGAAAGACCTGATCAGACTTGATCTACCGCACAACAACGCCCTCCTCATCAGCATCAAAATTGCACAAGCCGTGACAGAGCGAATTCACGTGGACGAGGACAGCGCAGCCAATATCCTACAACTATCAGTTGTCCAGCAGATGAATGCCCTAGAAGCCAATATAAAAATGGATAATTTCTAAGGATATAATATAATAAATACAATCAAAAGGGAATGAATGTTACTTTAGATACATAATGTACACAAAGTAACAAGTCCATGAATTAAGATATAAATGGAAAGTACTCTAAATAAGTTAGATTTATGAGACATTTCCATCAAAGGAATATTGTATCCTAAAATGTTCCTGGCCATAGGATCACCAATTGGACAATGGTGACCCGCAAAGACTGGTACACATTATGTCTGCCCAATTGAGAGGATGACTAGTCTCAAAGTCATTCGTGTATAAACACTGGGACAGGTGTGTAAGTGCTCTATAGAGATGGAGTCCACCAAATGCAATCAACAATAGAATTCTTGTATGGAAGTTTTACTACAGATGTCAAACAAAGAATTCTAAGTTTTGATAATGCAAATTAGTTCTCAGACCTGAGACATCACAATTTTCTTCTGTATAGGTTGTTTCTCTATGAGAACACTGTACAGTCGTATCAAAAGGATGTGACTTAAAAGTGTTGCTCAGGATTCTCAACATGTACACAGAGGCATGTGAATGTACAACAAGGAATCTCTACTCTTAGTAAGAAGAGAGAATACTCTGAAGATATGATTCGTTGAATCTTTGGCCAAAGTATCTGATAGAAATTGAAACAAGAACATTTGCAATTTCATCCAAGTGAATCATACAACCAAGAGATCTTATCTTAGGGGATTTGACACGACTTTACCATATCCACTGGCTCGCTAATTAGAACCTATAAGATCGCACATTGAAAGAGGAGTTGATTGGGAATTAAGAAGAGAATGAATGATTTTGTGGCTTGGTCAAAGTCAAGGTGAAAGTCAAATGTCAAAGTCAAAAGTCTTAGCTCAAAGGTCAAATGGTTGACCCGACACTTGACATGGTCAACTAAGATTGAGGAGGACCAACACTTGTTAGACAAGTGAGTGACTTAATTTGTTAAGTCACTAAACTAATTGAATTAATTAGATTAGTTTAATTATTCAATTAAAGTTATGGAACTTTAGTTAGGGTCCTATGTGACTTGGAAATTCAAAAGAAAATGGACCATATGGACTTAGACACAAGTGTGACACATTATGGGATTAATGTGGTGGACCAAGATAGCACAAAGAGGCCATTGAAAGGGAGGGTACGGCACATGTGGGCATTTTATGTCATATGTGTAACATTTTGGCTCTATATATACATAGCCATAACACCCAAATACTTTAGGGTTTCAAGTTGATAAAATTGGAAGAGATGAAATATGAAAACCTCTCTCCCAAACCCCCTTGGCCTGCCACTACCTAGAGAGAAGGGCTAGCACCTACTTCTCTCTAAGTGTTTCTCATTTTGTCATCCCTTTCATCATTGGTGAAGAGCTTTGGGGAGGTATAACCTTTTTGGACCAATTTGGAGAATCTAAAGTGGAGAGCCAACATCAAAGGGACAAATCCCTCTACTTGAACACCATCCTTGGTTTCACGATTTGCTCTAAGGATATGATCATCTACACTCTCTTTGAATATGTGTCTTAGAGAGTCATTGGTGCCTATTTTCATAAACCTACAAAGATTGGGACGTAGGATGAGACTTGTATGAATCTCTAGCTATACCTTGCTTCCGCTTTTATTTTGAGTTCATATGTGATATGCCATGCTAAATGATTTGTTCTCTCATTGCTTGTAGAGATCTTAGAAATCTCTACACCATCCATACACAATAAATTCCCTTCAAGCGGTATCTGAGCCAAGGTTTATGAAAAAAGTGCACCCTTTTGAGTTTTAGATTACATATGAGCTTATTTTCATGGTTGTAAGTGTTATAATATGTCTTACCTTTCATGTTGGTTCATATGTATGGATGATACTTGGAATTTTGGATGTTATATGAAAGAAAATTTTTCATAAATGGAAAAGGGGGTGGTGGCATGGATGGGCTTTTGTGTTGCTCATGTGTATGTGATATACTTTGTTGTGAGAGGTCAGAAGGGAATAAGAATGTTCTTGGTGTTCTGGAGATTTTCATGAAATGTTCTTGTTGATCCCTAGAGAATGTTGTCTTTTGATTCATGAAATTGTATATGATATGATTGTTACATGTTATACAAAAATATATTATGACAAAGGCCACCAACAATTGTAGCTTGTGTCTCCCATAGCCATTTCATCTTTTGAAAGATGCCAATGAGATAAAAGATACTTTGTGGGTACAATTGGTGGTGTCATACCTCACCCATCTCTCACCAACTTGCATGGACCACACACACACACCCCCTTTCCCTCTCAAATTTTGGCAGCCACTCATTGGAGGTCCATTTTGGGTCTTCATGCAATTTTCGAAAAATGTTGGGTCCAAATTTAAAATATGGTATTTTCCATAACTCTTTAAAAAATCGATTTTGCCCAAATGAAGTAAAAACAAAAACTGTTTTGTCTTTTATTGAAACATTAAAAGTTTATGTTTAAATTAAATGTTCCATTGGAAATAAGCCCATATATTCTTTATTGTATAATTAGATTAAATAATTGGAGTAAGGATGTTTATGGACTTAAGGCCCCAAAATAAAAATTGAGTTATGTGATTGACTGTTATTCATTAGATGAATGGGTTGATTGAATGGATGGGTTGTAACTAATTTTATTTTGAGGTTGTTTAATTAGCAATTGGGCTTGTAAATTAAATAGAAGCTTGTATGCTTCTCCTCTCTCATTCTCAAATCTAATTTCTATCTCCCTCAAAATTGTAATTCCCTCAAGGCCCATTGGGCTTTGAGTCTTCTATTCCAAAGTTAGTTATGTAATTAGGAAGAAGGAGGCCCAAGAAGAAGACAAAGGAGAAAGAAGATTAGTTAGGGACTTTAAGAGTCTTGGGTCCAACGCCCACCAACCATGAATGTTTTAAAGTTGTTAAAACGCGTAACAAAATCAATCACCCGCCAAAGAACTAGATTCAACATCTTGGCTCGATGTTGAATCGAAAATGAAAATTCCATAATCATCCATAAGCCTATAGACAACTATTTAACCATACTTAAGAAATGCAAAAGGCATTTCGTTAATAGTAGTAACACATATTCCCAATTTCGAAAGTAAATTTGTTTAATGAAATTTATTTGAGTTTTTGAAAGTAAATAGTAGGAAGCATAGTGTAACTATTAATATGTTCAATGGAGTAATGGTTGTCCTAGGACAATATGTTGTCAAATTGATTAAATTGTTTAAACAATATTAAAAAAAAGACCCAAAACTCCCTCAATCAATTGATGTCCTTTACGTGCCTTCTACCATGGTGGATTCTAAATAAACATGACACTTGTGAAGGTTTGCCATAGATATGGGGGGCTGACAGTAAAACTGTATAATTTCAAAATATATAATATAATAAATACAATCAAAGGGGCATGAATGTTACTTTAGATACATAATGTACACAAAGTAACAAGTCCATGGATTAAGATATAAATGGAAAGTACTCTAAAGAAGTTAGATTTACGAGACCTTTCCATCAAAGTTATGTTAATATTCGCACGTGAAGCTCATGTGAAATAGAATTGGAGGGCAATATAGTCCTTAACCCCTTTCCCTCCCGATCCTCATCTTCCCTGATTGCTTGGCGCGAAAATGAAAACACAACAACCCTATTTAACACAATCAAAGAACCACAAAAAATCCAAAAGACAAATCCAACCCATGTGGGTATACAAGAGCTTGAGTTTTGAGGAGGACAAAATGGTCAAGGAAGAGAGAGAAGCAGAAAAAGTACATGAGCGCCAACGTATGGTTTTGGGTTCAGCCATGGATACCTTTTCTTTTCTCTCTGTAACTACACAAGCCATTGATGCTTTGTTTTGGATTATTACCAACATATTCACGCATTATAATTCATTGCCTCGCCATCACCACTTTGTTCAGTAATAGTCGATTCCTCCAAAGACTGAATCAATTTGGGTAAAAAGGGTTTAATGGTTTAACCAACTTGAAGGTTGGGGGTTGTGGTATCATTTCTTTGTCGCTTGAGACGCCAGACATCAGAGTTGTTGTTGCCAAGGCAGTGCTGGCCGGAGTTGTCTCTGAGAGAGAGAATACAACTGGTGTTTTCTCTTACCCGGAGCAACCTATGGGTAAGGTTAGGACCTCTTCGGCTTTCTCTGGTTCTTTACCAGCCCTGCTACCAAGAAGGTCGCGTCTTTCTCTGATCTGAAGTTAAACCAAATGGTGTGACCCTTTATCTAGGGAAAAGGGTGGCTGGTTTGAGGACGACCTAATTGTCCTCTATTTTTGATACATGTGCACCTCACATGATATTATTGACGGAATTGTGGACGAAATGTGATAAAATCTAACGGCAGTGATGAAATTGGCTATACTTTTTTGTTCAAGGACTAAATTGGTTGATTTTTTAATTCATGGGGTTAATTTTTGTAAGGGTCATAGTTCATGGGGTAAAACGACCGAAAATCCTTTTTCTGGATGTGCGGGTTTGAGTCAGATTGATGCACATTTCTTTTTTCAAAATAACAAAAATCTCCATAAAATGACCTCAAGGAGCATCGAACAAATTAACAATTAAATAATATTATAACACTAAACTAGGCATACTTTTTTCTTTGGATAATGCTTCCCTCCTTGCCCATAAGGAGGAACACCCCTCCTTGCCCATAAGGAGGAACACTCCTCCTTACGTACTAATGTGGCTCAATCACAAACTAACACTTGTCCTTTTTTTTTCTATTATCAAAGGTGAAGGAAACATGCATCTAATGCTTAGGAAATGAACTTTAGCCACAACCTATACAACAAAAACATTCTAAATGGCGGATTCGTTTTGTTTATGCTAGTTGAGCTAAACCTTTTCATTATAACCCAAGTATCTTAGCCTAGTCTCTTTGAACACAAAAAGAAAAAAGGGAAAAGGGAATAGATCTTTACCCTTGATGACCTTTTCCTGATTTCTCAAGAATGAACACCTTTGTTGGAAAGGCCTTTTCTTTCTCTTGAAATGTTGACTCCTTCACCTCAAGGCTCCAAGATTGGAGTCCTCTACCTCACCACACCAAATGCTCGTAGCGATGAAGAGAAGGCAATCAAGAAGTATGGATGCTAGTCTACCTCTTGATTGGACCAATTTTTGGCTTATGGAAGATGAGAGGCAAAGATGATGCACTCACTCATCAACCAAAGTAGGAAACCGAAAACCCTAGCTAGGTTTTCTCCTAACTTATGTATTTATAGGATGACACAAAGGTAAGGAAGATGGCACCTTAGTGGTGCCAAAAATTGGGTGGGTTTGGGCTCTATTTTTGGGTCTATGGGTCATGTCATCTTATGCCACTTATCCCTTGGGCCCAATTGACTTTTGGGCTATTTTGTCCCTTTCCTTGTAAATCATATTTAAAAGCCCAATCCAAAATTTCTATATGTCAAAATTAATTCCATAAATAACCTTTTAATTATAATTTAACTATTAAATCATAATGATAGTCATACTTAATTGACCCGGTCGAGCTATTTGACTTTGGTCAATTGCTCCGGTCAACATGTTGACTTTGACATTTGATTATCAACCATTGACTTGTGTCTCCTCATTTCATTTCTCTTCATTTGTTCCTCTAATAACATTCTTTAAGTGTGCAGATCCGTAGGTTCCCTTTAGCATGGTAGTAGGTTGACTCAACTATTTAGAGATAATGTACGAATTAAATTCCATAATTTAATTCTTCCTATTAACAAAGGTTAATTGAAACCTTGTAGGACACCCACAAACTATGATTGTCGCCTAGCAGCAAGTCACGGTTATCCGAGCTAAATGAGACATTATCAAAGAACCTATTCAATAGAGAGACACGTGTCAGATTGTGGCTGAGCCACATCAGTAGGCAAGGAGGAAAGCATTATCCTTTTTTTTTTCTTTGGTATTGTTGTGCTTATTATAGTTGTAAACTTGTAACTACAAGGAAAATAAATAAATAATAAAAACACAACAACTAAAACATGTATATAGCTCTAATCCTTTTTCGGTATTGCTAGAGTTATCTTTTACTCTACCGCTTGCATACTCCTCTATTCTATACACCTCTAACCCTTTTTATCAATTTCAGATTTGAAAGAATTTCTCACACTCAAAACAAAACAAAACCTATGAGCACGGAAGAGCGTAGTAGTATTGTTGCCCCTCACATTTTCTCATTCATTTTATTAATGAATAGGGATGAAACAAGTACAAAAAATTGGACTAATGTCATAGAGGATTAGGCGAGTACCTCTACATCAATGAGCGTTTTGATTATCGGCTACCTTAGCAGCCTTAGAGTCTCAACTACAAGCGGGAGAAAGAACCTGGGCCCGTCAGAGCACCCCTCCCCGGTCATTTAGATTTGGGGTTGGTATTGGTGTCTCTTCGATACCTCAGTGGCATGAATACTAATTTTAAAGCTTGTGATTTTTCAGGAACCGCTGCAAGAATAATGGCCTAGTCCCCAACATAGTCACCATTTATATGGGGTTCTTTTTTGTCAAAAGGTTTAGCTAGGCTGGATGATGTGAATGAAGCCTTCAAGTCCCCTTTTCCGAGTTAGCAAGAATTAGGCCCAGAGCATCATGAAGAAGAAGCAAGTCCTAGGGAATACTCTGTTCTTCTTCCGGCAGTGGGTTTCTACGACATGGCTTGGCATGAATCTGTTCTTCTTCCAATGGCTCTTCTGGCGACTCTTTGGATTTCTACAACATGGCTTGGTATGAAAGGCTTGTAGTGTGGGAGCTGAGAATCCATAAGCTTAGGAAGAAAGAATGATTGGCTTGTGGAATGGATGATTATGGCAATGTATTGTGGAATGATTGGGTGGTGTTTTGAAAAAGGTTATGCTTGAGTCTAGTATTTCTTAACAGATTGAGGATGGGCTTGCTATTGCTGTTGTGTTATGTGTTGAAGGATTTGGATATTTGGATCAGCATGGTAAGACTTGGTTTCTTGGTTTGGAAAGGCTAAAGCTTGGGTTTCTGGGTGATGTGCAGGGCTTAGAACAGTGTTTAGAAAAGAGAAGTATGATAGAGGAAGGCTTGGGCTTTGTGTGTTTACGGTAGTGGGTTTTTTGGAAAGCGGAGGATGAGTTTGCATCCTATTTTCCCCTTGGTTTTGGCGTGCATTTGGGTTTGGAATGGCTAAGGTTTGATGTTTTCCAGCAGAGGGTGAGCTTGCCTCTACCTTTGTTGTGTGTGGTTCGTGGTATTAGTGTTCCTCATGTGTACAGCACCTCTGGATGGTGTACGGTGTCTCTGGAAAGAGTTGAGGATGATGCGTTGACATTGTACAGAGATCATATAGGCTTGGGATGAGAGGCTTGTGATGTGGGAGCTAAGTTTCCATGAGTTTAGCGGGAGAGAATGCTTGGGATACTTGAAGCATGGTGCTGGAAAAGATACATGTGATGTTTTAGGGCTTGGCGTGGTTTCTGGAAAAGAAGATAAATAAAAGGGTTAAGCTTGAGTGTTTCTAGATGTGAGAATATTGGGAAAGAGATGAAGAAGATGAAAGGAACAGTGCTTGAATATGAGGTTTCTAGCAGCTAGAGAGTATGACTTGCTCTTGCTGTCGTTTTGGATGGGTTGTCAATGGGTAGGAGATGCCCCCTTTTATAGGCGCTGGAAGCTTCTTCTAGCCCAGGAACCCTAGCTAGTTCTCCCCCAATTTTGCCAAGTCTTCTTCTCCATTTCTCCTCCACCTCCTTCGATTAACCCATTTTAGTGAAATTTCCCTAATCCAAGCACACAGGGCCATAGCTTTTTGGGGTTCCAAGGTCTTCCTACAGCTGGACTCTTCCATCCTGGGTGAGGTGCCTCTTGCTTTTCTTCCTTGTTTTCCTACCAAAGCTTGCAGAGGAAAGAATGGGTAAGGGTGCTGGTCTAAAAGATGTTTTACTTCTAGCAGCTCATGTATCAATATGAACATGGGCTTGGTTTGGTTTTAACGGTGGGTTGGTTTCAATTTGGTTTTAACAGGGTGCTGGGATATTTTTATAGGTGCTGGGATATTTTTACAGGTGCTAGGATATTCTCTCTCTCTCTCTCTCATGCTTACCCATGTGATTGTGCTCAAGAAATGAGCCTAAGTATTGGTGCTCCCATGCAGCCCAAAACCTCCACTCCTTGGACCATCAATAGGCCTCATGAACACTCGTACCCATCCATACCACAACCCGCTCAGCAAGCCCCAGGCATGCATGTGGCTTGGGCCCACTTAAGCTTGTCGGGTGGTTTAGCATAGGAAAATGTATTATTGGCTTGGCATGACATGTATGCTATTTCTATATTTATTTAATGAACTAATTCTTGAAATATAACTTGGATTAACGCATAACCAACATTATATGTTATATTGGGCTTTAAATATCTTAGGGTTTCTCGTGACATTTTGGGCCTCAACAAAATTATTAGATAAATTTTAGCTATAGGGGTCCATCAATATATTCTCACTAATATCTAATATATTTATTTTTTTCTCTGGTCTTCTCAAGACTCCTGGTCTTGGCTCACATTCAAGTGGAATTTAAACATGTGATATTTTTTTTATAGAGTAAGCGATAATTGAATTCATAACTTGAGCACCAAGACCATCAGCCACAAGGGCATAAACTACCAAAAAAGGGTAACCACGTAGGGTTATTCTAGATATAGAGAAATACACCACAAGGTATATCTCCACTAATAGTGGCATAAAGCCAAACAAATTTTGGCATGAAAGCCTCAAGCTTGAACCAATCAAACATGGACCACAATGCCCAAAACTACCAATACAACTACAACTTTTAAACTCTCACAAGTAAAAAATACAAGTAGAGACTCAACTGCAAACGGACCACCTAACCCACAAAGAGTTTATGTAATTGTTAAAACCCAAAAAACTGCAAAACCAACTGAGATGACAGAAAGTAGAGTCGACGTCGTCGCCACCACACAAAAAAGATCATCGTGAAAGCCCATGTTGAGGGGAAAACCGCAGCCATGCATAACCGTACAACAACAAAAAAACACAAAACCCACAAATGTGCAAAAAGAACTCAAACAACACCAAGACAAAAAAAGCGAGAAAGAGGAGGGAGAGAAGATAGAGAAGGAGAAGGAAGGAAGGGGGAAGAAATTCAATGACCTTTCATTCCCCCTCCCCTGGTGACAGGACCCGACCCAAATTCCACTTTGAAATCAGGGTCGAACCCATGTGTGTCCAATACCTGGCAGGTGCCAGGAGCGAATGACCAGAATACCCTTTTTGCCCTAATCCCAAAATGAAACTGCTTAAGGGTTTGACTTCTACCGAAACAGCAGAGTCTCCCATGAAAAAGGCTCATTTCCAAAAAATTCCCACCTCTCTAAAGCGTAGTTTATGTAACATCCCGAACCCAAAATAGATAAACAAATTAAAATAAAAGAACTAAAATAGAATAATAAAAATTATTTAATAAATATTGGAATTTAATATTTTATTTGTTAAAGGAAGGGCAAAAAACATCAATTTAAGTTGGAAAAAGAATTTGGAGAATTGAGTGGCACCGTTGCGTCCGGCTCGTCGATACGAGTTCGTAGACAGGCGGCATGCTCAATTTTGAGTTATAATGAGCTCGGAAACCTTTGAAAACATAGAAGGGCATGATGGTCTTTTTAAATTTTTTATTTAAAACCCTAAAACCCCCCATTGGCCAATCAGAACGCGCGTCAGCCCCAAACCCTCCTTTCTCTCTCCTCTCGAACGTTCTCTCTCTCCACCGTGAACGTAGAAATGCCGGCGGCGTTTCCGGCGTAGTCCGGCCACCCTAGCACACGCCACCACACCCATTCTCTTCCTCTCTCTCTCTCCTCTACCAAGCTCGGCCCATCTCTTCGACCAATTTTGCCCCGATCGCCGTCTGTATCGAGGAGAAAAACCGGTCTGAGTTGCCAATTTTGCCTGCGACAAATCTGGTCACGATTTCCGACGCCATCACTTGGGAAAGGTAGGTCTCTCTCCCCTCTTACTTTCCCCCATGGTGCGTGACACCAACTGTGGGTGTCGTCGCCATTTCAATGCAGTGAAAATCCGACCAAAACCTTCACGGGTTTGGCCGTGATTTTCAAGATTTCGGCTAGTTTTTGGCCAGTCCCCAAGAACAAAAAAACTGTCCTCTAGGTGTGCTCGATCGATAAGTAGGGTTATTGCGGGTGGTTTAAAGAAATTACCGTCGTCGAAAATTTCTCAAGCCACCTATGCGTTGCCAGCACGTGTGGCGGCACGTGGGCCCAATTGTTGCGGCCCATTTCCATTCCAAAATGTTCCCTATGTCGTCCTGAGAACGATGGTATGCTCAAATTTGAAATTGGTTATTGTATGATAGTCGAACGGATTTACGCCTATTATGCAATATATGGGTTCGATATGTTCGGACCGTTGGATTGGTCCCAATTTCAACTATGTTGTCTCTATACCTCTAGGATCGTGTAGGATTTTGCAGATCGAGAATCGGAGTCTCGGATACTCCGAATCATTAACTCTAGGGTTAGGTGAAACAATCACCATCCGATAGTGCGATTGGTTTAAAATCCGAACGCTCGATCGAAACCAAACTTTCAGGACGTGTTCAGTAGACTGTGTTGGACCGTTAGGAACTTTCGGATCGAAAATAGGAGGTCGTGGGCCCCAAGATGGGAAGTTTGACCACTCGGTTGACCGTGAGTCTTCCGAGGTTGTTCCGCCTTTCAAAAAGCTTAGTTTGACTCTAGAAACTCACTAGGAAACGTGCACGTACACTTTGAGTACCGGGAATTTAGGAATTGAATTTAAGTTCGTCGTCGGTTCACTATTATTAATTAAATCCTCGTGTTCTTCAAATTAGATACTCAGGCTCCACGAGCTTCGCAGGTGAGACCCTCTCAGGGTCAGGCAGCGTGGGATTATCTGTGAGTGAACTTTGTTTTTAAACGAGCATTATTTTAAAGATTGAATTACCATGCATATAAATCAATTTTCTCGACTATTGGAATTTTAATATTGTTTTAAATTTCGGATATGGGTGTTTTATGAAATTATTGGAGTTATATTGGATATTTGAAGTTTATGTTCGCATTGTGATTTAAATATTGTTTTAATATCGATTTATGGTATTTTGTGGACTTCTTGAATTATATTTGATATTGGATGACTTGTGAGTTATTTTGGGTTGTTTGATTTGAAAGTGAGTACTGTGTTGTTGTTTTGAGGTGTCAGAGTCGCACTATGGTTTGTACCCTCCCTAGTTTACCCACACCTGGCGTTGGAAATTCCGGCGTGTGGGACTGATTTGGTTACGGTTGTTTTACTATACGTGGGGTTGGAAGTTCTGGCGTATAGCAAAGGTCCGGGCACCTTTGATCAGGTGTGTTGAAGGCCCTTGACTGGGTAGTTTGCGCGTGTGTGCGGTAGAGCGGTAGTCCGGTTGGATAGCTCATCCCTAGACGCAGGGTAGAAAGTTGAACCCTGCGTGCTAGTCAAGCGATCCCCGCGATGGATCGTTTCCCCGGTACTTATGATGGTGTGAGAATGTTATGTGAATATTATATTTATACTCAGAAACTTTGTTTTATATTTTTATACTTATACTATTATCGAGGTTATTTCAGTCCTTATACTTATATATATATATATATTATATCTATGTGAGTATGATTTGGAGTTGGCTCTCTTGGCGGGAGTCGGGTTCGGTTGTTTAGATTTGAAGTTTGAACTTTCTTTACCTATTTTGAGATATCCTGGTTTTGAATCAATTATTTATATAAATGATTTCAATTGCATGTTTTGCATCGTTTTCTAAACGGTGGGGTTAGTACATTGTTTTAAGTATGTAAACCTTTCTTTTTGTCCACTCACAATTTTCTGTTTTGCGCCCCAGCAGTAGTTGCGATGAATCGATCATTCAAACCAAGCACTCCTCTTCTCGAGCTTCACCACTACTACAAATATTCAAAAAGACAACACTTAATACACAACGGTTGGCTCCAAAACCGTTAGAAGAGTTGTTTCTTCCACAACGGTTATGTAATAGCCGTTTGTTAAAAGGGGTTTTTAAGCGTTGCCAGGTTTAGGATGTGTGATTTTCTGATTTTGTTTCGTAACTTTCCATAACGGTTTTTGTTGCAAACTGTTGTCATTGAAGGTTTTAAAAAAAAACACGGAGTGAACAAGAACTCAATTTTTTTTTCTCAAGACCCGATAGTTCTCATTCTCTCTTATCTCTCTTATCTCTCTTGTTCTTCCCACCACTCAATGGTGTAAATTTCTTTTTTCTCGCCTCGCTACCCTCTCCCGCCTCTTTCGCTCTCCTCCCTCCTACTTCATCCAACAAAGGTCAAGAACATAATTTTAGGGTTCTCGATTGGGTATTAATCTCTCCTCCCTCGTCGATCCCTTCCTCTCCTCAAACCCTCATCTCCTATAATTTCACGAGTTCATTCATCTCCTTTAATATCACGATAGTTGGAAGGCTTTCAACTTGAATCCCCAAATTTGCGGTCCGTAGTCTTCTTCTTCTTACCACAACCTCCCTCTCTTGTCCTGCACCACTTTCTAGATCTCTCGCCACGAACACTTACCCTTCTCTTCATTTTCTTGTTTTTCCGCTTCTTTCATATCCTTTGTCTCCAAACAAGATCTCGGAACTTGTCTTATTGGAAATTTTCCCAACTGCTTCAAAACTTACTTAAGCCTATCTCTTCCATTACAAACCCTAGATCTATGACTTTCTTCTTCGTCCAAAATTAAAACACAAATAGAAGGACGAACCGATATACTATCCTATATCGCTCTTGTTTCTGGCGAGCTAGTAGCTATCTCATAGTTCCAAGTCCGGTAATCTAGGATTTTTGATGAGTTTCTATTTTGATTTTGTTACAAGGGCGATTGAACGAGGGATCAAGGCAATCTCTAACCCTAAAAAGGTAAAGCTCGCCACATTTAATGTTTAGTAATAAATTTCTTTGGTCGCTTTTTTGTTTTTTATTTTATTTTTATTTTAGGGT
The DNA here is from genome assembly GCA_024362665.1 of Prunus padus. Lineage (NCBI taxonomy): Eukaryota > Viridiplantae > Streptophyta > Magnoliopsida > Rosales > Rosaceae > Prunus > Prunus padus. The sequence continues at coordinate 4,832,373 of JANFAM010000011.1, read as the reverse complement.
TATAGCTAAGATTGAAATTGTATGCTTTGTGTTTAATACATGCGGTTGCATAGGTTTTCTGATTGAACAAGTAATTGAAGATTTATTTTATTTGGGAAAATTGAGGAATTGTTCAAAATAATTTGGGGCTGAATAAAAGAAAGGAAAAATGGGAAAAGTGTCTCCAAAAGAAAGGAATTCAAGAAGGCCAAACAGTAAAGCGACGAGGCTCAAGTAACAAGTATTCTGAGGGTGCTCTTGCTCACCAAGCATAGCAAGACCTCTTTCACTAAGTCGCACCGATCTTGGGAGGAACGGGTGGCTGTCTTGGAGACCAAGAAGGTTAAGGGCTTATATGGTGCTTGAAGATAAGGCTATTGATAAAAGCCCTTTGATGTTGTCGCGTGAATTTGGTTAGACAGTAACAGCTTGTTGAAAACTCCAACGACCTCCGAATCGAAGATTGCGTGTCGGAGTCCGTGCTTGAATCTCTACCCATGGATTTACTGGGTATTGTTTATATTATTAAACCTGTCTTCATGCATTTCGCTTTTCTATACGCTGCTTTAGCATCACTTTGTGCATGTCGGAAAAGTTATGTATGCCAATGTAAATCTATTATCGATTTCTCTTTGTACATTGAACATGGTACTAATATTTTCCGAAAATGGTTGTTTTTGTGATTTATTTGTGTTTACTTTGATTTACCAATTCTTGTTGTGCCACTTCTCAATTTGTATATCCGATTGAGGTAAAACAATCAATAAGGGGAGACGTTATGAAATATTTCTAGATCTAGTCTAGGCCACATCACCATAATCGAATTCTTACTTTTGCTACCGCAAACTTAGGTGCGTTTCTTCATCTATTTAAGCAATTTGAGGTCGTTTGCTTTGAAATCTAAACTATGAAAAGAACATAATGGATTTAATCTCTTAATCTATTTGGGGTCATTTTCTGATTTTGTATTTTAGCTTATGGTATGGGTTTCTCTTATTTTCTTTGTATTTTTAAGTTACTTCTTTTGCTATTTTCTAGCCATTATGGTATGGGTTCTTTATTTTAAATTACTTCTTTTGCTGAATTTGTATTTTAGCTTATGGTATGGGTTCGTTAGCAATGTCCTGGATGCTTTCTAAGTTTAAAATTCATGGCTAAAGAATGTCAATGTTGGCTAAAAAGGAAAAGAGGATGAGAAGCTAGATGTTACATGCCTTTATAGTACTAATGCATCGCTTAGGTGACAGATGACCCAAGTGAAGCTTTTGCTTCAAGAAAAATAAGTGAAGCAAAGGCCCATTTTAATCAAGTACAACACCCTGGCAGCTTAAGAGAAAGAAAGCTCTTTTTAAATGTTTATAGCTGTTTGCATGTGAATGCATAATCCCATGGTATCAGAATTTAGACTCGCATTTTGGAATATACCGATCGCTATCCTAAAGACTTAAATTTTGAATCTACGCATTGCTTAAACTGCAGGATTTGGTTATTGATCATGGAATGATGGGGAACTACAACACATCAGGTTTGAGAGGTATGCCAATTTGAAGTTCTTGAAAAGTTCCGCCATTATCCGCATAGTTAAACTACAAGCAAAGTTGGTTAACTATCTAGTAATGCTTTTGCTGCAATCTAGTTATGACCATTACTTGTGCATGATTTGAATTTGGATGGTTATGATCATTATTTAAATCATGGATGCATAATTTAGAAGACCTTATTTATAAAAGCTCAAAGTTTTCGCCTTTGTACACTTCTATGTACTACGTGATCTAAATTTTGATGGTTTTCACAGAAAGTTTTCTAAGAGTAAAGGCATAGGGTTTTTGATAACGATGTAAAAGATACAAACATTCCTGTTGAAGTATGGAGATATTACTTGCTAACTAATATGCCCGGGAGGTAACTTTAATGATTCCCATCTTCCTTTTTCGACTTTTTTATTTTTGGTGATGGTTTGTAATTCATATCCTTCTTTCTCTCGTATCTTTGTTTACATGTTTTATAAATCGAAGTTTTGAGTTACTCGAAATATTTCTTTGATCATGTGATATTACTATAATCATCCATGCTGATATTTTTTTCTTTAATCGCATTCAAGGTATTTAAGCAACTTAATTTACCTCATGAGATACACATATCACTTTTGTGATGATAAATGAGATATTGATAGGGCAAGACGAATTTTGGAGATTGTACCGTTGGTCACAAGATTGGGAAACCGTGAGAGCCATTGTTCAAGGAATTGGTATGTCTTTCAATGTTGGATTCTCTAGCCTGCCATGATATGATTGCTGCATCACTTGCCTATTTGTAGATTCTAATTTAGTGAAAGTTTGTTCTTGGACACAGAAAGATGAAGAAGTGGAGTCCTTAAGGAAGAAGTTTGCCGGAAGTCAAGCCGACAGGAAGGAGAGGGAAGAAGTCAAGCAGTTGAAGGTGGCTCGCACAACTCAAGAAAACAAAAGTTTCTGTGTTAGAATTTCCATACGTTGGTCAGGCACAAGCCAAACTCATGTTTTGTGGGCACTTATACTTGAAAACAATCCTATATCATTTATTAGTTATTGCTAACATAAATATATACCTATTCTAATAATCCATTTTTGTAATGTACAATAAAGTTGGAAAGAAAAAGCAATAAGCCAAAAATCGTGATCCTGCGTAGATTTCCATTTCTAGACTTGATATTCGTGTTGGCCTCATTACGAAAGCTCGTAACCATCCCGATGCCGATTCATTGAACAATTGTGAGTGGATTTATCAAGTATATATCTATTGAAGAAATGCAAAGTTAGTATTTGCATCTAGAGAATTTTTAACAATAAATCAATTAATTTCCGTAACTTTAGGAGCACCAACTCATCCATTAGTTTATTCCACCGCTCGCCTCAAAAGCAGCCTTTGAATGCATATTGTTAGACTCGAAAAGCATTGTTGGCTAACTCTAGAACTCTATTGAATGTTGGCTATATCCGCTAAAAGCATTGTTGGCTATATCTCGCTTAAGAACTAGAACTTTATATCTCGCTTTTATGCAGATATAGCCAACACTAGAACTCTATTGAATGTTCTTATGTTTGTAGTTCCTATTGTTCCTTTTTAATGGCACGGTGTCTTGATAAATTTAGAGCCAAACTAGAGTCAGTTTCTTGGCATTGCCGCACTAGAGTTTTACCACACCAAATTACATCGGGAATCGAAATGGGATAAAGCACATAGAAATGCTTAGTGGTTGAGATGTTCTTTGTAGATAACACTTCACACAATAAAGCAATGACATGCCTTGGGAGTTATCACGTATTATGATTTATGTGTTCTTTAAGCTACCACATGCCGAATAAGCTATATGATTATATGTGCATAATTCAAGTAATCTAATTATAAAGATTGTCTAAACTTAGTACCTAGTCATATTTACATTCAGATTTTCACAAGGGGTTAAAGGTGAGATAAGTCATTAACTTGTTAAGCAAAGAGGAAGCAAATCATCAAATGCACTTCTTTGAATTATTTAAACAACTCAAGTCCAATGAAACTCGTGAAATGAAACTTAAATATCTTTTCTTTTACCAATCTTAATGTTAATGGGAAGGGTGGATTTAGAATAGGTGCTTGAGTCTTGAACTTTTAAGGCCACTTGTTAATGGTTTTCACTCACATGTACCTCATCCATTCTCAAGGCCTTGACTCATGAAGAAATTAGGTGCAAAAAGCCTATAATATCTTTTTGCACTATTGTTTCAAACTTGTAAAGGGATTACAACACACGAGCAGATGGATGAAGTCGACATGAGTGAGCAAGTTTTGTGACCATTATGTAGAGCGATAATGTTATGGAACAAGATAAACACAAATTTTTTATTGTGAAAATTGTTGTAGTGTACATGCATTGAATTATAATTGTAAATTGATATTATGGTATAAATTATTAGTGTGGATTTCCATTAATTTTCATAGTGAATGATTACTTCACGAATTTTGTGGGTGTACCAAAACGTCTTTATCTAATGCTATTTTCAATAGTGGTTTTTCATAGAAAACATTATCTAATGTGATTTTCCACAATGGTTTTATAAACAATCTAATACTATTTTTCACAATGGTTTTAGAAAATAAATCAAGTTATGGAAGGGGATAATTACAATGGTTTTAGGTAACAACCGCTTGTAGAAGGTATTAAACCACAACGGTTTTATGTAACAACCGTTGTAGGAAGGTATTAAACTACAACGGTTTTAGGTAACAACCGTTGTAGAAGGTATTAAACCACAACGGTTTTATGTAACAACCGTTGTGGAAGGTATTAAACTACAACGGTTTTAGTAACAACCGTTGTAGAAGATGATAAACCACAACGGTTTTCTACTTAAAACCGTTGTGGAATGTGATAAACAACAACGGTTTTTACTTAAAACCGTTGTTGGAAAGGTCATATTACAAACGGCCCTCTTGTAGATGCATGTTTTATATACTTAGAATTAATAACGTTTGCTTTTAAAAACCGTTGTTGAAAGTGACATATTACAACGGTTTTTGACCATCAGTTAGTCAGCAGTAAACGATTTACACCGCTAACACTCAACGGTTTTCCAAGACTTTCTACAACGGCTAAAAACCGTTGTCTATTAACTTTTTTGTAGTAGTGGACTAAACTATAGGACATTTATGTCCATTTCCGTAAACTTTAACTTCTACTGTTTAAATTCGAATATTCGTAGAATTGCTATGATATTACCTATTTAGGATGGAATTCATGGCCGGAGGCCTACTATATAATTGAAAGCATGTTGGCTATTGGGATATTCAATATTCTGTTGTTTTTATGCAGGTTGAAAATTTGGGAAAGTCCGTTTTTCAAGAAGAGAATCTGCCGAAATTTCGGCAGGAGTCTTGGCCATTTTTCCTTTGTTTTAGGAAGAGGAAGTTTGTTCTTTAATTAGTGGGCCCGACATCGGTTGGATGTCGGAAAAACCACAGGATCAGTCCCGAATTCCGAGGGATTTGGGGCCGGTCCTGTCAATTTAAAATCCCCAAATGTTCAACATGCACAAGACAAATTCACACACATCAAAATATTCAATCCGAATGGCCATAGGCCTTACGAATATTTAGGCTATATCAGAGCATATCTAGTCAATTTAAGTTTACAACAAAGAATTTACAACTACAACAAAGGAAATCCTACACGAGGAAAATTGGAAGAGTAGCAGAAGGAGAAATGCCCTCAAGTGGTGGTCCGGTACTCGTCTATGCCCTGGGGAGCGCAAAACAGTAAAAGCGTGAGTGGACAAAAATAAATGTTCTTAAAAATAATATGAACGTACTAACCCCACTATTTAAAAACCGTTTTGAAAACCAGTCAAACTTCTGTTCTATATTCATACAGGAAAACAAGATTTCATATTTATAAATATAATATCTCATGCGACAAATTAAATCATTAAATTCAATATAAAGCATCTCAAAACAATAAATACTTTCCACCTAGGTGTACACCATATAAAATCCGTCAATTACAGTAATGTTCCATCAATTCCAGTAATATTTCGTCAATTCCCCAAGCAAAATCAGTTGATCAGCCCGAGACGCAAATCCTAGCAGAATCGGGGGACACGTGGTCAGCTCGAAATGCAAATCCTAGTAGAGTTGGGGGACACAAGGTTAGCCTGAAATGCAAATCCTAGCACCACACGATTCAGGCGTCCTTGAGAGTCGTGGGGCCAATTGTCATACGCGCGTAGACTCATCCGAAGGCAACAATTTGTCCGAAGATATTTTAATATCCGGAGGCAACAGTTTGTGACAGGACCCGACCCAAATTCCACTTTGGAATTTGAGCCGAGCCCTGTGCATGTCCGACACCTGTCAGGTGTCGGGCACACTTGACCAAAATGCCCTTTTTAAAACCAAACTCAAGAAAACAACTTTTAAAGGTTTGACTTTTGCCGAAAATTCGGCAGAGCTTCCCTTGTAAATAGCTCGACACGATTATTTTATTAGAAACCCGACCCCCAGACCTTAAAGTGCTCGTACTAGCTAGAAAGTGTCTCTAGGCCCATTTAACTCCGTTTTACCCAATAAATCAATTTAATAATCCCCGAAATGAATTATCCGATTAAAATATTAATTTAATCCAATCCGGTCACCAATAGGGTTTGTGACCTCCAATAGGCTATCCAAGAGTTCCAAAGACTTCAATAGAGTTTATAAAGCTTATCCCGAAAGTTTAGTCTCGGTCGAACGGTCTCACGACCACACGATCGGACGGTTACAGTAAACCTAACCCTAGGGTTGGCATTTTCTGAGTATCCGGGACTCCGATTCAAGATCCATTGAATCATACACGGTCCTGGAATTACCTAGATCAACATACTAAGAATTGGGACCGATCCAACGGTCCGAACACATTGAACCCGGATAACGCGCAATAGGCGTAAATCCGTTCGACTGTCGTACCAAGTCCAAATTGCAATCCGAGCACTCCTACGCGCTCGTGACTACATAAGGATAATTTAGGATTAAAGATTGACAATTAAAAGTTGGCCGGTGCGTGGGAACACACACCGGCAGATTCGGAGCCTAAAAAGCGATAAAATTGGGCGTCGGTCAAACTTCAAACCAAGGGCCCTCATTCCACATCCAACTAGTTCTCGACCTCCCGAACACGTTCTTCAACTACGGGAAGATCCAATTCAAACCCTAAGTGGCTCAAAACCTAACCTCAAAACTGACTGAAATTTTAACTCGAAGATTGATCTATCTACGCTACCAATCGATCAAAACCTACTCAACCACCAGCTGGAGCATGAAAAATAGGTGGAAAAGCATACCTCACTTGTCCCGATCGGTGGCCGGAGGAGGGAGAACGAAGCTTGAGAAAATCTGCCAAAAATGGGTCAAAACCGATTCTTGGGCCCTGTTTTCGATCTATTTTCTGGTTAAATCCCTTAGAACTAGGGCTAGATATGATTATTTATGGAAAGAGGGAAGAGAGACGAAGAGTTTGCAAGTTGTGGCACCCGATTTGGTGGCTGGACGGAGGAGAAATCAGAATTTGAAGATGGCTCCTCCCAACTCGCGAAAATTCTGGATTTTTTTAAGAAAACTGAACTTCGAAATATTTACGGTTATGCCACTAGCCTATTTTTTATCGCCATTTCTTCGTTACAACTTCGATTCGAGCCCACAATATATCCATGAACTCGTATCGACGAGCCCGACGTAATGGCATAGTTTGTTTCGCCAATTTCCGTTCCAAAATTAACATTGACCATTTTGCCCCTTTAAATATTAAATATTATTTTTATTTCTTAAATTTAATTAATTCAAACTAATTTATTTCTTTATTTCATTTCTAATTTACTTATCTATTCTACTTCTCCGAATCGAAGTTAATTTAAAACCCATTAGAATATTCCCGGGATAAAATCGTCTTTTACTTGAATACTTTAATATTTGAATATTAATTTAGGACCAGGATGTTACACTTTGTCCCAAGACATTTTAATATTCGAAGGCAACTGGGATGTCCATGGACATCATTATATTTGAAGGCTACTAATTTCCCGAAGGCAACAACTAGGGTACATATGGTGATTTTGAGAGCCTTTCCTGAATAAGTTATAAAATAATTTCCCAAACCTTTCCTCAAATCCAGTTCTCAAACCATTCTCAAATTTCCAAGTTATTTAAAATTATCAACATGCTTAAACATTTGAAATCTTCTTAAACCAAATCCAAATGATAAATCATAAACATCATGCTTGGAAAGTAAAAGCGGCAAATAAATTATTCATAAAACATTTAATAAAACCCTTTATAAAACAAATGTCCACTCACTGTGAGTCCAAGCTTGCTTGAACCTTCGAGGGTCCCTCTTGTGGAGTACGTGGAGCCTTGGTACCTATTTGAGCGATTACAAGATTTGGTTAATAAATATGCTCCACTACAAACATTTATTCAAAAACCTAATTCCCGGAATTAAAAGTGTGTGTGTACGATTTTAGAAAGTTCCTAGGCCCGTTTTATCACTTTCCAAAAAATGAAATGGTCTTAAAAGACCCGTCGTCAATAATGCGGTCAAATTTCCCATATTGGTCAACCGAGCCGGCGAGGCCCACGACCTCCGATTATCAACCCTAACGTTTCTATAGGTTCAACACAATCTATTTAACATGTCCCAAGAGTTTGACGTTGATCGAGCAACTGGATCAACGTCGATCGCACGATCGGACGGCGACCGATTTGCCTAACCTTAGAATCGTTGCTTCGGAGTATCCGAGACTCTGATTCTCGATCCACAAGTTCCTACACGATCCTAGAGGTACAGACTTGACATATTTGAAAATGGGACCGATCGAACCTTCTGAACCTATCGAACCCGGATATCGCGACATGGGGAGTATTTTAGAACACAACGGGCCACCACAAGGTGGCCCACTCGCCGCCACCGGCGCGTGGGTATCTTGAGTAATTTCCAGCTATTTGAAAAACTCCAAATCGCTGGCCAACAGATCAATCACACTTAGGGGAGCAAGTTTTGGTCTTGGACCCCAGGCAAAAAGTGGCCAGAGTGGCCTGAAACACGACCAAAGTCGCCGGCCAAAATAGGTGTCTAGATCAACCCAAACTAACTATTTAAACGGATAGAGCATAGAGAAAGGATGAAAATCCATACCTTGTCGGAATCGACTGCCGAGTCGCCAGAAAAATCCTAGAAACTCGGGCGCTAGGGGAGGGTTTTGGGGTCTCGGTTTCAATCCAAAATCAAGCTATTCTCAGGGTTTTTGAGTTCGATTGAAGGGTGGGTTAGGTTAGGTAAAGGAGACCTAGAGGAAGATTTTGTGGGTGGTGGCGTCGCCTGAGACAGCCGAACGGCTGCGATTTTCGCCAGAGAAGTCCAACAGCATAGTGACTGTGTCGAAGGGAGAAACGCGTGAGGGAGAGAGGGTCGGGAGGAAGGTGAGAGAAATGAGGGAGGGGAAGAAAAAAATTCAATTTTTTTAACACTTAATTTGCAACTTATGGTTATAAACTTACATTTCCGCATATCACAACTTCTTCATTTCAACTCCGATTTGGGCCAACTACGTGTCTATGAACTCGTGAGCTCAAGCACTATGCTATAGAACCAATAAATTTTCTAAACCAACCTCGAACAAATAGTCAACCATAAACCACTAAGAAACTCTAAGGGTAAAATTGTTATCTGCTTAAAAATTAGGAATTAAATAAATTCTTGGAGGCAGGATGTTACACCTAGGATAGGATCGATGACTAGGGTTTGAGAGAACATTGGATTTCTTTGTTTCCATTATATAAATTATAAATTTCTTGGAAAAATATATATATAAATTGTTTCCATTATACAAATTATAAATCATAAATTTCATTCAAGGATATGAATTATAAATTCCTTTCCCTTATGTAAATTATAAATTTCTTCCATTAAAAATTCAAACAAGGAAATTAACGCACACACTTTTGAAAATTCTAAATTTGTGTAAATTCCAAGTTTATACAAACATAATATTTGAGGTGGCAAACAAACAAGGAAAAAAGTTGTGGTTTATGAAGCCCTTTTTAGTTAATTTAAAAAGGGATATGCATTTCTAAAAACATACTTGTTTTTATTTATTTTTAATTTTAATTTTTATGCTGATATACACTTGTAGAAGAACCCACAGTTCGCAATAGGGTTCACAATATACTGAAAAGTCTTGACACAATTCTCTCTGATTCTGTCTAATCAATTTGAAAACCAAAGGAAGCAAAATGTTAAGAGTTTCTCATCTGACACCAATAGCGCCTCCAGCTCTCAGTGCTCTTCGACTATCTCTGAGCCCCACTCTCAACCTCCTTTCTCCTTCCAACGTTCACAAAGTCTCTACTTTTGCACATTCTCATACTTCTCTCTCCCCAACCTTCAGACCCAGTTCCCTTCATTCCCCTTCTTTGAGCATGAAGTGGGTTCTGCAGCGTATGGTTGGCAATCCATGTCCCAAGGGTACAGGTGCCTCGTAATATCCAAACCCATTATTTTTTTCTTTCCTGCTTTCTAAGTATTAGTTGGGTTTAAATATTGTTTTTGTTCTCTGTTCTTGGGTTGTTGAGAAAAGTGGAGAAGTAGGAAAAAGGAATGAAATTTCTTGCACTCATGTTATCCGTTGCTTAGAAAACTTTGAAATCAAAATACTGAATTCTAAGACTGAATTAAAAACAAGCCCACCTCACTATAATTCAGCAGGATATGAATGAACAAAATGCTTTTGTCACAAATGAGCTGGCTTGTTGCGAGGCTCAACAAATAGGGTGGAGTTGATTGAAAGAATTGGAGTCTTTATTTTCTAAGAATACAACACGTCTCTCAATTGTTTTGCTCTTGCGTGATTCCTCTTCTTTGGAGTGCACAATATTGCTCCGCCTTCTTTCTATGACTGTTTATAAAATATTTGAGGGTTGGTTTTTAAACCAGTGCGCGACATTGGCATTTGGGTTATTTGTTAATTTCTACTGTTAACTTGCTTCCTGTTGTGTATATTACATTTCCTTGTTCAAGTGTTCTAAATTCTATTCCTTTCAGCTTCGTTTAGTGCTGAAAGTAGCTCTGGAGATGGAAGGGAAATATTGGTGCAGCACTTGCTTGTTAAAGAGGACAACCTTAAGCTTCTTGTAGATCTCCAGCAGAGAGTTTCAGGAGGTTAGTTTCCTTAAGTTTTGATGGCTGAAAAGGTCAAAACTAAAGTTTTCTGTTTAGAATTATATGATAACTTTTCAGAAACTTTGAAACTTTAAGTTTTACTAAATTTTGTGGTTCCTTAAATCATAATGGTGGACTGTTTGTCCTTATCTTTCTTATTTGTACTTTTTATGCATAACATTTTTGTTTCCTATCGAAACAATCAATCATAATGGTGAACGCACTAAATTTAAAGTTGGACATTCTCTTATACAATTTGGCTTTTCAATGCTGTGCTTTTGTAATGCCATTGTGTTATTCAGGTGAAGACCTCAGTGATCTTGCTGCGGAATACTCGATATGTCCATCCAAACAAGAGGGGGGAATGCTTGGCTGGGTGAGAAAGGGGCAAATGGTACGCTGATGAGATAGCTATTTGTCCTTCAAGCTTTCTAAATCAATAGGGGCACTGGAAATTACTTTGTTGTCTAATTGTTTTTCTCTGAGCTTTGTTGTAGTGAGAGCATCATAGAACTAAGTAGCAATTGCCATCTGATTATGTTAATTTTTCCAGCTTGGAAGTATGCTATGTCTTCTCCCAAATTATCTGTTGCTTAACTTACAGGAAACTTTATTTTCATGGGACTAGTTCTTGTGTAACCTATTTTTTTATGAAAAGAGAGTAGCCCTATCCACTGGGGCCCCAATTGGCCTGTGGGTTTCATAGTGGAGGTAGCACTATCCCATCCCATGATATTTTGAGGGTTGGTTCTCTAATATTTCATCACACATGATCTGGTTTTGTAAGGAAGGTCTAGACTCTGGAGTACCGGAAAATTATAATCACAAAAGCCAAAGAAGCTTAGTAGTAAGGAAACAATAATTTATTTTGTGAAAAGGTTGATAGGAAAAATACACTTAATAAGTATGGATCTGTGCTACATATTTTGTTTCTGGGCAAATATGATTTGACAGAAGTGATGGAAAATTGTCCCAGGTACCTGAGTTCGAGGAGGCTGCATTTAATGCATCTTTGAATAAAGTTGTAAGGTGCAAAACAAAATTTGGGTGGCATTTACTGCAAGTACTGTCAGAGAGGTATGGCTTAAAAACTTGTCTTGTACTGAATCTCTTACATGGAAATGCAGTCGAGGTGCGGACTAACACTTGAATATACTAATCTGTTTATGGACATGCACCATATTCTGTTAGGGAAGAATCAGTACTCCAAGACATTCAACCTGAGGAGCTTCATGTGAAAATGCAAGATCCCAGTTTCCTAGATGAGGCCCAGTTGATTGATGTTCGAGAACCCGAAGAAGTGTATGTTCTAATATTTTTTTTCTGCTTGTCTACACAATTTTCTTTTGATGGATGTTCTGATTTCAAATTCTAGGAATGAACTTTTAGTAGTGGGTTTATCTGTATATATATATACATTGAGAAGTTCAAATTTGAATGTTAGCAATTAACCAGAAAATATTGGTATATGATGTGTAGTATCATAAAAAGAGCTTTAAACTGGAGGGATATTGGGAATTCTTAACAGAAATAAAAAATGAAATAAGTTATAACAAGAAAACATTGTTATGGGGAAAACTGCAGTTAATTTGCAGTATTTATGAAATTTTACCCAATTTGAGGAAACGTCATATATGCATTAATGTGCAAAGCTAGTAGCGAGACAGTGCATAATCTTCTTTACTTCTTTACACTACTACTTTGCTGAAAATTTGGGGTGCTTTGTTTTTCCCTTGACCGGATAGGGATGTGGTTCAATCTGTCGGTAATGTGCTTTATTGTTGGAGTCATCATTTTAGAAGACATTCTTACAGTGATGTTTGGAATATGACCCCTTTGTTTGCTATGCGGTGTTTATGGAGGGAGAATGGGAGATAAATGCTAGGACTTTTTACCATGTCGAAGCTTCACCTTCTAAACAAAGTTTATTTTCTATTTGTTGTCTCTATGAGTTGTGGGTGTCTTAATTCTTATTATATCTTTTTGTTGATAATTTATTAGATCAAGTTACATTTAGTTTACAGCTCTTTTGATGCAGGAGCATCTACGAAGCTCTCTAAGATTACTTAGGCCCGTCACTCAATTGGGCTAGGGTTCTATTTACTTTAAATTATTAGTTACTTCTTTTGTTTTCCTATTCTTACTAGGATTTGGTTTAATTTCCTGTTTAGGTTTTAATTTCCTATGTCAATTGGGTTTTCTATGTTCTAGTATAAATAGGCTATTTAGAGACTCTTGTATTCAGTTTTTGTTGATGAATATAATTTCAGACTTTAGTCTAAAGAGTTTTCTTTGGCAATTTTGCCCTAGAACTCAATTGTCTTCGTTCCATCTTCAATTCTACAGCTTTATCCCTCTATTCTCTGTATTTTGGGTATGTTTGGGTTGCTGGACAGCAGCTTATAGCCGCTGCCCTGCATCAAATTGGTATTAGAGCCTAGGTTAATCCTTGCTCCACACCATGGTTGGACGTGCTAGAGGTCGTGGACGAGGGAACCAAGCCCAACACACAGAGATGTCTGAGATGTGGCGTATGATGGAAGAGTTGTCGAGAGCGGTGCAAGCCCTCCAACGACAGGAAAGTGGAGATGCCTATATGGAGATTCCGGAACGCAGCCGCAAACCCTTAGACATACCGGAAGGTGGTCGTAAGGATGACTTTGACGAAGAGCTAAACCCCTTTCATGAAGCTGGAAACCATGATGATGGTGATCGAGGTGGATTGGAAGGAGCGGTTCGCTCTAATTCTTTAGTTAGTTTTGTAAATTTTGATATCCCTCCCATATTTGACCGTTGTTTAGAAGACGATTGTGAAATTTGTTTGGGGGTTGAGAAAACTTTTGACAAAGTATTTAGTGAGAGTACGCAAGATGAATCTAGTGTAATCTTGAAGACAGTGGTTCATGAGGAAGTTGGGTTTGAACTTTTCCAACAACACAATCCATTCACGTTTGAAGGAAAGGTGATACAAGAAATTCTTGAAGGAATCGTTGAAGATGGGCAAATACCCCCAAGTTTCCGAGACACAATGGATGCTTTAGAAACTGATACTTATGAGTATGTTGATTTTCTTGGGGTTGATGTTTTTAGTTTGCAGATTCCCAAAAGCTTTGTTTATCTTGTCCATCATATGGCTTCTAGATTGAAGATTCTTTGGGGTGCGAGATTGATTACAAAAGATAAATGTTCTAAGTATCTATTTCTTTGGAGTGGGAAGGTTCAATTTCAAGGCCAAAGTTATATAGACAGTTTATGCAAGCGAAGGTTCTGTTTGGACAATTTTCAGCAAACGATTGGAATTCGAGGACGAATTCTTCCCAACCCGGTGGAATTGATGCAAGAAAATAAACATAAGTATTCAAGAGTGGTTCGTTATTCAAAATATCTCTTTGTTTGGAAAGGAAGAGTTCAGTTTTCTCATGGAGTCTTTGGTGATGACAATCTGGACTCAAGGACGAGTCTTTTCCAACCAGGGGAGTTTGATGCAGGAGCATCTACGAAGCTCTCTAAGATTACTTAGGCCCGTCACTCAATTGGGCTAGGGTTCTATTTACTTTAAATTATTAGTAACTTCTTTTGTTTTCCTATTCTTACTAGGATTTGGTTTAATTTCCTGTTTAGGTTTTAATTTCCTATGTCAATTGGGTTTTCTATATTCTAGTATAAATAGGCTATTTAGAGACTCTTGTATTCAGTTTTTGTTGATGAATATAATTTCAGACTTCAGTCTATAGAGTTTCTATTGGGATTTTGCCCTAGAACTCAATTATCTTCGGTCCATCTTCAATTCTACAGCTTTTTCCCTCTATTCTCTGTATTTTGGGTATGTTTGGGTTGCTGGACAGCAGCTTATAGTCGCTGCCCCGCATCATCTTTCTTCCTGTAATAGAACTCCCCTTTTCTTACTAATATTTAGTACTTATAAAAAAGTATATTTATATAAAAGCTTGGCTCCTTAAATCATCGTTTTTAGTCAGGAATTAATATTGAAAAAAGTTGTCTAACACATGGAGAAACTCGTTGTAAAATTTTAAAATAACTCTGCTGGAGATTTGGCTTTGGCATCCACTTTTCTCTTTTCTTGAGCTAATAACTATCACCTTTGTTTCACAGGGTGCAAGCTTCTTTGCTGGGTTTCGAGGTTCTTCCCCTTCGAAAATTTGGAAGCTGGGGACCTGAAATAACTACGAAGTTTGATCCTCAAAAGGATACTTATGTTATGGTAGGTAGCTTCTACATTTGTTTTTCACTAATTGGTGTATAATTGACTTCTGATTAGGAAAGAGAAATCTGTGTTTGAAATTCTTCTGCAGCTGTCTCTCTTTTTGTCGGTAAATATTTCTTTTACAAATGGCAGGAACACAACCATTCACATGGTAGGCACACCGAAACAAAATTATAGACTCAGTAGCCAATAAACTTCTATACTTTGATAAATTAAAGAGGGACCACTAAACTAACAACTAGTTGGTTACTATTCAATAATATCAGTCACTAATTTCAAAAATAAAATAAAATTGCTATTGTATATGATTAAACTCAGATTTCATATACGGTCCATAACTTATTAGAACTTGAAGATTTTTTGGGCACTTTACCCCATATGTATATTCGCTTTCGTGTGTGTGTGTGTAAGAAGATGCACATATAGGGGCAGGTTTTAACCCGTTGGAGGTTTGAGAAATATGTTTTAGAAAAAGCAGTAAGTTGGAATAGAAGAAATTTCCAGCTATGGAAAATGGCACGTTCTATGTGAAGTTATGGACATAAAGTGTCCTCAAGTCCATTCTTCCATTATACAGACAAAAAGAAGGTCCAATGAAACAGATTGTTTTTCATATTGAGTTTCTGTGGCTTAATTTCTTTAAAGGAATAGGGTTGTTTCTTAGTTTTCAAATCCAAGGGTTTAAACGTGTATTCATTCATGTGCCGCTTATTGTCCTTTCACTTGACGTTTTATGTTAAAGCCTCGCTTCTTGATTACTTTATACTGACGTTTCATGTTTCCAAAATGCAGTGTCACCATGGCGGGCGATCATTACAGGTTGCCAAGTGGTTGCAGACACAGGTAAAGCTCTTTCTCCTATGTTATTTACCCTAACTGGAATATCCTTTACTAAATTAGATGACTTCATTCTTTGCGGGATCCAGATACTACCTCAGTGCTGTTTTTTTGCATTTCCTTTCTTTTTCACATTTTTAGTAGCTGCATCACTGTTCATTTGTCGAAGTATTTCAAGGCCTTTAGCCAGTGACTGACACGTGTTTGCTCTGCTCCTCATTGAGCAACTTTATTGTTTCTAAATTTGAATTTCCTCGGTCCTTGCCATGTATTGGAAAGTCTTTAGGAAAACATTTGACGGAAAGTTCAAAGAAAAGTTTTTGGTGTTTAACTTAGTCTAACTTTTACTTAGAGCAACCATTAAGCAGAAGCTCTTGTAAACAGCATCAACATGCCTAAGAAGTCAAATGTAATTAATTTCACTTCCACCCTCCTGAAACTTCTGAATCTTGTTATCAAAAGACGCACTATATACATGAGGCCTTGTACATAGAAACTTGTTCCTATCAAACATCTTGGCTCAAATAAATAAAGTTGTTCGCTGCCATGGCCCGAAGGAGCCTTAAGCACTTGTACTTTGCCCGAGCAAAGGCTCTGGGCAACAAGTAGGATGGAGCCTTGACTTGAGCATTATATTAGTGTAGGGTTTAGGGTGGTTGTTTACTTGTTCAAACGTGTGGAATCCTTGTTCCCATTCCTAGCATGATGCGGACATCATTAGTTAGTTTCTTGATTTATTAGTTTCCTAAACTCTCTAGTTTTCTAGATTTCACTAGGATTTTAATTCCCAGATTTTAGTAAGATTTGATTTAAGCTTCCTACTTGATTTGAATTAGTTTCTTGGTGGATTAGGATTTCTGTTTTAGTAAGGGGTTTTTATCCTATTGTCTGTAGGTTTTAGTTTGCTATAAATACCCCCTCATGTAGTTGGAGAGTTGAATTATTGAGATATTGGGAAAAGTTTATTTTCCAGAGATTGGAGACTACTTGGTATGAAGCCAAACCCCTGGAGTGATTCCAGATCTATCCTAATTTGTTATATTTTATGTTTTTCCATCGTTTTCGCTTCCGCTAAACTACTTAAATTATCAATTCACCCATATCCTACATCAAGTTTGGTATTAGAGCCAGGTTTTTGTTTTCCTTGGTTCAAAATTTTCGAGTATTTCTTGTTCTTCACACCGTGTGTCGAGTGACGGCTCCAACTAAACCTGGAAAGACAGACGAACCAGAGACGAACTTTGAACTTCTTGCTCAGATGATGGAAAACCTATCGAAGCAAATGACAGATTCGAACACTAGATTCGAAGACCGATTCAGACTCATGGAACATTGCTTTGTTAACATAGAAGCAACTAATCAATATGACGAAGCAAGTGTGAATGGAGAATAGAGGAATCATGATCGACGACATCATGATAGAAGGAATGATCGAGACGCACAGAGACATCATGATAGGAGGTATAATTGAGACTACGAAAGACAAAATTTTCATCGTGGCTATGACCAAGACCCTGATGAAAAGGTGATGAGTTCTGCAAAAGTTGATGCTCCTAATTTTGATGGTGAGCTAAATCCTAAAGCATTCCTCGACAGGTTAGCTACCATGGATCCCTATTTTAAGTGGCATGACATGCCTGAAGCTCGAAGGGTGAGATTTGCTAAGATAAAATTGGTGGGTCAAGCTGGATTATTTTGGACTAATTTTGAAACACAACTAGAGAGAGTTAGTGAGGAACCAATCTGACAGGACCCGACCCGAATTCCCCTTTGGAACCCGTGTTGGACCCTGTTACCCGTCTGACATCCAACCGATGCCAAGCCCACTTACTAATTTAACCATCTTCCCAGCACAAAATAAAGAAAATGGGTCAAGACTCCTGTCGAAATTTCGGCAGTCTCGCTTGAAAAATGGACATTTGCCCGATATTTTCCACCTGCATACAACACAATATAACTATCCCAACTGACAGCACACAATTTACAAAATGGGCCTCCGGCCCCAAATTCAGCCCTATATGGGCAATATCAGAGCAATCTAAGAAATTCTTTAGTTTACATAGTCATAATAATTCAACAAGAAGGTGAAATTGTAAATCCTATGATAAAGCTGGATGTATGGAAAGAGCGGCATGGCTTGGGTTTACGAATCCTCGAGCTACGACCTGGGGCCTCAAAACAGAAAT
The DNA here is from genome assembly GCA_024362665.1 of Prunus padus. Lineage (NCBI taxonomy): Eukaryota > Viridiplantae > Streptophyta > Magnoliopsida > Rosales > Rosaceae > Prunus > Prunus padus. The sequence goes on along the minus strand of JANFAM010000011.1, from coordinate 4,814,444 downwards.
GTGAGTAGACAGAAACAAAGTTTGAACAAATTTATAATTGAACGTACTAACCTCGCCGTTTTGTGAAAACGATGTCAAAACCATGCAAATGAAATCCTTTATTATAACGTACTTGATTTGAAATCTGTCATAAGCCCCATTTATATAATATACACACGCATACTGTCTTTCTCCCACCCTTGTACCCATTATACATATACATACATATATATATACCATCATGTACCAAGGGAAACAATCCAACACGAGGACTGTTTGACTAGACCACAGGCCAGCATCGCATTGGCCCTGTGACTAGGGACGAGTTGTCCAATTGGGGGACTTCCGCTCCCAACTCAGACGTTGGCATCGCATCAACGTGTAGCTGAATCTCTGAATCAAGTCTTATGATCGCAGACCTCCCTGCCAAGGGCATTAAGCACACCCGACCAAGGGTGATGGGATCATCATCATCAACATCACCACTACACGCAGACATCCCTCATCGCACATGTGGTTATCATCCATACCAAAAAAGGGGAGGTACATATCATGGTGACACTCAATATCCCAACCATCAATATATACCATTACCAATTCCAATTTCCAGACAGTATAACCAAATTTCAACTTACCTTATGATGGCTATCCAAATATTACAATACCACAGCCAAAATCCAATTTCCCAACAATATATCCGCATTCATGTTCATAATCATACCAATAATATCATGATCAATAACACCAAATTTATATGCTTTATCATTAGCAATCAATGCTAGTAAACCCGTACAATACTGTAAGACCAAAATCAACACATGCACAAAATCTCAAAATTCCCATAACGCAAATAAACCAAGTTTTCAATCAAAAACCAATTTATGCATGCAGTTTCATAATTCGAAAACAATGCTTATTTAAAACAATGTCCACTCACAAGTCCAAGCTTGCTTGACAATGCGAGGGTCCCTCCTGTTGGTTATGCTGAGCACGAGCACCTCACTCGAAGAAAACGGTGGCCGGAGTCGTTGGAGAAAGCTTCGAAGTTGCCGACTGTAATTTGTGAAAAATCGGATAATTTCTTAGTTTTTGACGTCAGAGAAGGGTTGGGCTAGGACGAGGAGAGGGAGATGAACATTTTTCGTGAAGGTGTAAATAGAAGAAGAAGAAGGTCGGGTATTGTAGCACCCGGTTACTGTAGCGCACAGTAAACAAAACTTTAAAATTCCCTTTACGTCCTTTTTCTTTCTAGACCTTTTCTCCTTCGTTACAATTCGGAATTGGGCATGCCGCCTGTCTACGGACTTGTATCGACGAGCTCTACGTAATTGTGCCGCTCAATTCTCCTAACTCCTTTTCGAACAAAAAGTGACTAAAGTACCCTTACCCCAAGGACAAAAATGTAATTTCATAATTAATAATTAAATAATAGTTAAATTGGGTCGAGATGTTACACAATCATCCATTGGGTTGAGATGAAAGAAAGGTTGAAAAAAAATATGTACCATTTTCCTATCAAAAGTGTTTGTTGGATGAGTGGCAAAATCTTCATCAAGATAACATGCTAGTTGCTGAATATATTGCAAAATTTGAGGAATACATGTTGCGATGAGACATAAGGGAAGATAAAAGGATTACTCTTTCGCGGTTTAGATCAGGACTTCGTCCAGAGCTTCGAATAAAATTAATTCCTCATAACGTGAATGCTTTAGAGAGGGTTTTTCAGATGGTACAAGAATTAGAGAAGTATTTAAAGTCGTCCAATGTAGTCAAGCAAACTGATTCTCAAAGATCTGATTTTCATGTTGGCACATCTGTGACCCCAAGTTCTATGACTCCAACATCTACGACTAATTTAGGAAAAGGAGAACTAGTTGATACACGTGGTGGTGGAACGCAAAGATGTTATAGATGCCAAGGTTATGGACACTTTGCTGTCCAGTGCCCAAGGAAGGAGGCAACAAGAAATTTGTGTGCAAGCGTTGACGAACAAGCTGACAATCAAGGCGAATTTGAGGAAGATGTTTATGAACCCTAACAACCTGATGAAGATTGTTGGCACTAAAACTAAACATATAATAGTTAAAGGCAACTTACAAGTAAGGTGGACGGTCGAGGGATCGAATAAACCTTCGAGAAGGGATGCTTCTCCTTTCGGCTGATGATGCTGGATCCTCGTCAAAGAGAAGAGAGCAACTGGTAAGACCTAAGGCACCGGTGTGGCACCAGCCAAAGGCCCTCTGATACTAAAGTTAGTTTCGAAGGAGGAGCAGGCTATTGACAATGCGAAGGCCTAAAGTCAAGTAGGAAGTCCTTACCTTGTAGCTGTGGTGAGAGGCTCTATTTATAGAGCGACCTGGGTTCTCCCAGCACTCAGTTTCGATGTGGGACTCGTGGGAGTGCCCTCCGAAGCTGACACGTGTTGGAGTAAATATCTTGGCAGAGACTGGCTGTTCGTGGGTCGACTAGTGTACAATTGGCAGGTGGTGCTGGAGGCGACTGCCGATTGTAAGACTGGACCGGCATGGGCAGCAAGGTCATGCTGGCGTGGATCGGTCGCGCGTGCCGAAGAGACTGGGCTCGTCAGAGCACAGTACGAGCCATTTCCACGTGTCGTGGTATGAGAGGTGGGTCAGATATGGTATAAATGGGAGTCCCCCAAGTTTCTGATTGAGAAGCTACTTCTTGGTTGGGGACTTGAGTGTGTCTTCGGCATTCTGACCCGGACCCTGATGTGGAGATTTTTGTCATTCCTTCTCGACTGCCGATGATAGAGATTGTGGAATCAACTTTGAAGTCCCTCATCCAACATTAGCAGTAGTAAGCTATACTTTGGCTCAACCTAGGATGGAAACTGAGGATTGGCGTAGGACTTCCATTTTCAACACTTACATCAAGAATGGAGATAAAGATTGGAAGGTGATCATAGATAATTGGAGTTGTATCAATGTGGTGTCAACACTAACTATTTTGCATCTTGGTTTGTCGCTCGAGAAGCATCCTGTGCCATGCAAAGTAGCATGGATTGACAATGCATCTTCTATCCCTGTTACTCAACGGTGTCACGTTCCTATACAGTTTTCATCTTATAAAGATCATGTTTTGTGTGATGTGGTGGATATGGATGTGAGTCATATCCTCTTGGGAAGACCATGGATCACAATGTTACCATCCTGGGTCAAGAAAACATATGTTCGTTCATCCATAAGGAAAGAAGATCACGATGAAGCCACTTCAACTCAAGCTCGTGAATCAATCTATACCAAACAAAGAGGAGCAAGACAAAGTAGGTAAATCTAAAGCTCTACATATCAATACTTTTAAAGAATGTAATGAAGATGCAAAAATTCCTAGTCAAGTGGAAGTTAAACCAAATTCTCGTAGTACTTGGATTACAAAGGAGGACCTGCCACACATTGATCCCGATGTTTTGGAATGTTATTACAGCTTTATCTTGCCGGAGTCAAGATCTTTTCAGCCAGGGGGAATTGATGCGGACATCATTAGTTAGTTTCCTGATTTATTAGTTTCCTAGACTCTCTAGTTTTCCAGATTTCACTAGGATTTGATTTAAGTTTCCTAGTTTAGTTGAATTAGTTTCTTGGTGGATTAGGATTTCTGTTTTAGTAAGGGATTTTTATTCTATTGTCTCTAGGTTTTAGTTTGCTATAAATACCCCCTATGTAGTTCTTTAAAATGGAGAGTTGAATTATTGAGATATTGAGAAAAGTTTATTTTCCAGATATTGGAGACTACTTGGTGTGAAGCCAAACCCCTGGAGTGATTTCAGACTTATCCTTATTTTCTATATTTTCTGGTTTCCCATCGTGTTCACTTCCGCTAAACTACTTAAATTCTCAATTCACCCATATCCTACATTGTAGCAGATGATACTTTCTCTTTTATTGGACAACAAAATAAAACTTTTTTTCTTCCTTTTTATATCGTTTCAATTTCCATCCACCCTTGCACATTTTGTGCCCTTTTATTTTCCTAAAAAAGGGTTTTTATTACAAGTGGCCCTGAACGTTTTAAAAGTCTATAATAGTTCTCAAACTCTCAAATCATCAATGTTGTCTTCATCTTTTGGTCTACACATCAATTTGGTTCGTGCTGTTGCATTGTTACAAAGTGTTTGCTAAACTTGGTCACTTGCCACACAAACTTTAAAGGGATATTGTCATCAAAATATAGCTCATTTTAGTCCTAAAACTCTCGTTTTTGCTCAACAATGCCATAGCTCTCCAATTAGGGTTTCACATTTAGCATCCATCAAGGATTAAGAAGAGCATAAGCCTTGTTGAGCAAAGTACTCGAGCTTTACTTTATCATGGGTAGATTCATTGTATTTTGACAAAAATACCCTTTAAAGTTTGTTAGGTGACCGATTTTAACGATGATTTTGACTAAATGCAATGAGAGGGACCAAACAAATATGTGATCAAAGATTAGGAACCACATTGATTGATTTGAAAGTTCGAGGACTCAAATGAGCATTTTTTGAAAAGTTCAAGGACCATTGGTGAAAAAAAACTGTAAAAGTAAACGTGGTACCTCATATACATATTGCATTCCACCATTATTGAATAAGAGTCTAGAGTCTGAAAGTTCTTGTTTGCAGCCTTATACTGATTTTGATAATCAGTTTTGTAAAATTTTCTTTACTGAGTAAAAATTATCTTTGATGGTGCAGGGGTTTAAGAGAGTATTCAATGTTTCTGGTGGAATTCATGAGTATGCTCAAAGGGTTGATCCAACAATTCCTACTTATTGAGATCTTTGAGACAATTTTACAAAACTGAATTATTTATTTATTTATAAAGCAAGTGGTTTCGTATTATGTTTTTTCCCCTAGAAGACAATTCAGATGCTGATTCAAATTGTTTGAGGAAATGAAATTTACTTCATCCCCTCTGCGCCTCCCACTCTCTCCTCTAGCGACCGACTTCGAAGGTTCGCCTTGAGCAATGGGAACCTTATCCTGGTATATATTGCATTGATACCTAATGATTGACAAACATCGAAGAACAAAAATGAGGAGAAAAACTAGAGTGTTGGTTAATAATATGATCAAAGCTCCTCAAAAACCTAAACAATTGTTTGAATGGTACATATGATTCATATGATATGAACCCTCAGCCAAAAAAAGAAAGAAAAAGCATGTAATTGGGAAAGGAAACAAGGTGACTAAGAACATCTAAAAATAAGAAAACAACTTAAACCGTTCTGACAAAAGAAATAAAAGTGTGATTTTTAGTTTCTTGTGTGCTTTCTGTTTGAAATCTCCTATCTTTCCTCAAAAGCTAGTACAGGTAATTCCAAGTCCAACAGCCACTCTTACTTAGTTGAACTTTTATGATGCATGAGAAACAAAATGTTGCACAAAGAAAACCTTAATTATTATTGACGAATGGAACATTAAATCACATATTTTGGAGTCTCCAAATGCGGTATGCTTTGATAATTTTTTTTGGAAAGTTTTAGATATTCCACCTGAAATTATATAAAAATTTCAATTTGTTACTTTAAAGAAAATGATTCATGCCATGGAGGTCCTTGACAACTTTTAAGTGACACACAAAGTGCTTGTTTGGCATTGTTTATTTGGGGTGATAAGTGATTTTTTAAAAAATTTGGGAAGTCCAGTCCGTTTGGTAAACTATGAGAAAATCACTTATTGTTAAAAATTGCTGTGAGAGAAAGCTATAAGGGAAAGCAGCTAATGAGGTGCTTTCATTTTCTGATTGTGCAAGAATAAGTTTTGAAGAGGCGCTAGGTTTAATGATTATGCGGTAATCATTTTATGATTATGTGAGAATTATTACCAACAACACTTTTAACTAAAAGTTTACCAAACGCCAAACTACTTTCTCTCACAGCTGATTTCTCTCACCGCAAATTTGATAGCGATTATTTTCACAGTACAGCAATGCCAAACTGGCCCAAACTCATATATATTAATACAAGCAAGGATATTCAACATTTTTTTTAGCAACCAAATCTTGATATTTATTTTTAAAATCTATCTATATATATAAAGGCTGAGGCAAAAATGGTTAAACATTCAAAATAACATAATGAAAAAACCAGAACATGGGCCCTATTTTTATGGAACACAACTAGACCTATGTTATCTTTCTTAATTCTAAACACGGAGGAAAGCAAGGATAATAAAAAAAAATACATGAATTCCGCATGATAATAACATCTAGATCCAATATATATATTTTGAATAGGAGAAAATAGTACATATAAATATATGATAGTTCTCTAATGCGGACGTCTGTGGTTTTCCTAATGTCTGGATGTGTTGTTTTCTTTCATTTGTTGTGCTATTAAATCAACTCAAGAACTTTTATATCATTGTACCTCAATGCATAGGAAGTATAAACACATGTCGCACCACTTTCCGACCACTTATATTACTTTCTCTAACCAATTCATTAACAACTGCCTTTGTTTTGGTCTTCCATTGTACATTTGTCTTCGTTTGGGGCTGTCAATGGCAGCTGCCTTTGTAATTGGTGTTTCACTGTGTTGTTTCAGCTTAATGTGAGTTGTGAATTATCCAAACAAGTAGTTGCATACAGTGAGTCTATATTCCCGTCTTCCGAAAAGGGATGCGGCTGTGTTGAAGAGACAATTATTTCACTTGCAAACATATCTGGGCGGAATTAAATATATGACGGGGTTACCCGATATTGTAATAATCGTTGATCAGCAAGAAGAATATACGGCTCTTCGAGAATGTATCACTTTGGGAATTCCAACGATTTGTTTAATCGATACAAATTGTGACCCGGATCTCGCAGATATTTCGATTCCAGCGAATGATGACGCGATAGCTTCAATCCGATTAATTCTTAACAAATTAGTATTTGCAATTTGTGAGGGTCGTTCTAGCTATATACGAAATTCTTGATTAATAATAAGATAAGTAAATTTTTTGGGGAACTCCATAGAATAGATTTATTGAATCGGTTACTATTCTTATATAGTACAAAAGAGATAAAAATAACTGGGGATATTATGTGATTTGTTGATATTCAAAATATACAATTCAAGTAGGCAAGTCGAAAAGAAAAAAAGATGGTTGAATCAAAATAATTCCTTTAAAAGTTCTATTTCTTTCAGAGGGTAATATGAATGTTCTATTATGTTCTATCAAAACACTAAAAGGGTTGTACGATATATCCGGTGTGGAAGTAGGCCAACATTTCTATTGGCAAATAGGAAGCTTCCAAGTCCATGCTCAAGTACTTATTACTTCTTGGGTCGTAATTGCTATTTTATTAGGTTCAGCCATTATAGCTGTTCGTAATCCACAAACCATTCCTACTGACGGTCAGAATTTCTTTGAATATGTCCTTGAATTCATTCGGGACGTGAGCAAAACTCAGATTGGAGAAGAATATGGTCCATGGGTTCCCTTTATTGGAACTATGTTTCTATTTATTTTTGTGTCGAATTGGTCGGGGGCTCTTTTACCTTGGAAAATCATACAGTTACCTCATGGGGAGTTAGCCGCACCCACAAATGATATAAATACTACCGTTGCTTTAGCTTTACTCACTTCAGTAGCATATTTCTATGCGGGCCTTACAAAAAAGGGATTAGGTTATTTCGGTAAATACATTCAACCAACTCCAATCCTTTTACCCATTAACATTTTAGAAGATTTCACAAAACCCTTATCGCTTAGTTTTCGACTTTTCGGAAATATTTTAGCTGATGAATTAGTAGTTGTTGTTCTTGTTTCTTTAGTACCTTCAGTAGTTCCTATACCTGTCATGTTCCTTGGATTATTTACAAGCGGTATTCAAGCTCTTATTTTTGCAACCTTAGCTGCGGCTTATATAGGCGAATCCATGGAAGGTCATCATTGACTAGTTACATAGTCTTTTTTTAGCTTAGCTGAAATCTATGCGTGACTCTAGGTCATCCAACATATATATTTTTTTTTACAACAAAGAACAACCTTTAGTCTTAGTGTCAATCAGCCATTACCACACAACAAAAAATGTTGAGTCCAGAAACACTTTACTGTTATTGCACAATGGAGACTATTGAGTGTCGGTAACAAGACTCGCTCCAAATCCTCCCTTGGAATCCGTAACAACTTGTTAGACACATGGCAGGTGTTAGGCCCAATTTACTAAAAATACCCCTTTTGCTTTAATTTGAAAACAACCTTCGGGTTTGACTTCTACTGGAAAATCGGCAATTTATCCTAAAAACGACTTAAAACCCAACAAAACCACCTGTACAGAAAACACAATTTACAACCCAAACATTCAGCATGCACAAGATAAGTTCATGCAACAGCCACAAACTAATGAAATGGCCCCAGGCCTCATGACCGTCCAGGGCAATATCGAAGCAATACTAATCAAGTTAAGTTTACAATAAAGCTCTACGAATACAACGAAAGAGAATCCTACAGGGAGAAGATCTGAGTACCAATAGAAGAGGGGTGGCCTCATGTCTAGATGGCGCAAAACAGGAAAAGTGTGAGTGGACAGAAATAAAGGTTTCGAACATAGTTATACAGAGCATACATTTTAAAACCCATTTTGAAAACCACTTGAAATCCTTATTTATATGGATGTAACGAAAACGATTGATGTATATATATACATAGTATCTCCAATCAAGCCATCTCATCAAGTGTACAAATCCTTCCACCTAAGTGTACCCGAAAGATAATTTGTCAATTTCTAGAACTTCACATGCATAATAAATCAGCATGTGATGCACATCCTAGCACAACTCAGGTAGAACATAATCAGCCAAAGAGGCAAATCCTAGTACAACTCAAGTAGAACATAGTCAGCCTGAGAGTCAAATCTGGGCACAACACGGCTAGAGTCTGAAAGTTCTTGTTTGCAGCCTGAGGTAAGCTAACGGTGATCCTTACACATTTGATTAATCGAAGGCAACTTGGGCTCACTAAGAAGGAAAAAGGTAATAACATGTGTTCGAAGGCAACATTAGCCCACTAAGGGCAAAAGGGTAATACCACATAACCGAAGGAAACCATGGTACCTAAGTCGGTTTAAAAATCCTTCCTTCAATCACTTCTAAAACCCTTTCTCAAATCATTTCTTAACTTTCCAATCTATTTGTTATTTAAGAATATGCAGAATCATTTTAAACAATCTAAAGTCAAATTCGAGTAATAAATCATAAACACATGCTTGGAGAGTAGAAGCATTTGATAAAACATTCATATATCCAAATACTTTCACAAAATTGTTTAGAAAAAAAATATCTACTCACTGTGGGTCCAAGCACGGTCAACCTTGACTGGGTCTGTCCGGAGCGATACGTGATGCCTCAGAACCTATTTTCAGAGATAAAATCGTTAGAATAATCCATAACCAAAAACCGGACTTTAAAGTGAAACCCTAGTTTTTCTGGAACCCTAAGTGCGTGTGAAACCCTAATGGATAGGTTTGAGAATAGTCCCAAGTGTCACCAAAGGCATTCGGTCAACTGAGCCAGCGGGGCCCACCAACTAGGTCAATTGGACCAGCAAGGCCCACGACCTCCTATCTCCAATCAGAAAGTTCCTACGAGATCCTAATGGTACGGGGATCAAAATACCCCAAGATGAGACCGATCCGATGGTTTGATCTTTACCAATCCAATGATCCATAATAGGCGAAACTTTGATCGTTGATCAAACAATGGAATCCCGCCACTCCGACCGTACTGTCATGCTCGAGATGACATGGGGAGAATTATAGGGCAAAGTGAGCTGCCACTAGGTGGCGCATGTGCCACTAATGATGGTGGGTGGCTTGAGTAGTTTTCAGTCGATAGAAAATCTCCAAATCGCCGGTCAAGGCCTATACCAAAATGACAGGCACAACAAGGGGAGTAACTTTATACCTTGGCTCGAAGATCAATTTGGCCGTTAGCGGTGTCGAACAGTCGGTTTTCTAGCTGGGAAACTTAGGAGAAATACGGCGTTGATTCGAGGAATCCGACTAGGCAACGGCTCGGATATTGGAGTGGAAAGATAGATGAGAGGCCGGTGAGTGTTTTTGTTGCAAGGTGGTGGCCAGTGGTAGGCATAAATGGCTGGTCCAAACTTTGAAACTCACGGTGCCCACGGTGTTTTTTGGGTTGTATTTTTAGTCAAGAATCTGGTTAAATCTCAAGTTTTTTTTTTTTAATGTCGATTAAGGGGTGGGTCAGGTAGAGGGGGAAGAGAGGAATCTTTTGTGGGTGGTGGCATCGGCTGGGGTGGTCGGACGACGAAGAAATCACAGGAGACAATGGCGATTTACTGTGCACAAAGAGAGATAAAAAGGGAGAGGTCGTGAGGGAGAGAGAGAGAGGAGAGAGAAAGAAGCTGAAATGTGATTGGGCCAGCTGGCTTAGGGTTTTATTTATGATTCCCATACCAAGGACTTGTGACTTTCCTTGCACACCAAGGATTCCCATATTAATTGTAATTGATTGCCCTTTTATTTATAATTTCCTACCGTAAATAGAATTTAGAGTTGTTAATTTCCTTGGCCTTCAAGGTTTTATTGTACTATAAATATGACCTACAAAGAGAAGAATACACAGAAAATTCCCACAAAAAATATTCTCTCATAGTTTCTCATATTTTAGCATGGTATCAGAGCCGTGATCTTGGGATTGTTGCTAAACCCTAGCCAAGCGCACGCCGATGCTGCCATGGGGGATCACGATTCGATCATCCCCCATGGAGGTAGCATCACCGATTCCTTTACCACCCTTACCAAGAAACTAGAAGAATTGAAGACCCGTATGACCTAATTTTGGAAGATCTAGAATTAGACCCTGACCAAAAACCTTGAAGAATTGACGACCCAGATGACCTAGTTTTTGAAGATACAGAGCTAGGCCATGACCTTGACCTCGATCTTAGAAGAATTGATGTCAAGAATGACCGAGTTACTGAAAAATACCCAGATACCGACCCAGACTATACCATATGAATCTTCCGCTCTACATATTACAACTTTCCGAACAAAGATCTAGACAGATGGAATAGATTGCACATATTGTGGTGATCCAAGACACACTCGTGAGACTTGTTTCAAATTGAATGGCTACCCCGACTGGTGGGATGAACTCAAAGATAAAAAATGACGTGCAAATGCAAGTAGTGGTTTTGGTTATGTATTCCATTCTTTGAATATGAGTGATTCCACGAGATGGATCATTGACTCTGCCTCACCCGATCATATAATGTTTGATCGTGATGATTTTCTGAGTACCACCAAACCCAGACAAACTAATATTGCTAATGCTAATGGAGTTACTTATCCTGTTACAAGGGCTGACACTGTTGCTATATCATCCTCTCTCTTACTGCCTAATACTTTTACTTGTTCCATCCCTATCCAATAAGTAGATGTTAGTTGGTCAGGTTACTGAACAATTGAATTGTTGTGTACTAATTTACCCGAGTTTTTGTTTGTTTCGGGATATTCACACAATTGAATTGTTGTGTACTAATTTACCCAAGTTTTTGTTTGTTTGTTTTAGTTATATGAAGCATCTTCTACCAGATTTATTCTTAGAATTCAAAGACTCCAACTTCAAATGTGACACTTGTATTTTGGCCAAGAGTCACTGTGTGCCCTATCCGTTGAGTACGAGCAAGTGTACTACTCTGTTTGAGTTAATTCACTCTAATGTATGGGGACCCTCACCTATCATTGCTCCTTTTGGCATTCGACGGTTTGTCACATTCATCGATGATTGTACACGGATGACATAACTTTTTTTTCTGGAGGATAAAATCGAAGCGTTTTCACTGTTAGTTCTTCCACAAACAAATGAAAACTCTGTTTAATGCTCAAATACAGATTCTTCGCTCCAACAATGGTGGAGAATTTGTCAATCATGACTTTCAAACTTACTTCCAACAGCATGGAATTATCCATGAGGTGACATGTTCTCAGATACCACAAAAAAATGGTATTACTTAAAGGAAGAATCGACATGTTCTTGAAATAGCCTGAGCACTTCTAATTGGCGATCATGTTCCTCACCATCACTGCGATGATGTTATCGTCACTGCAGTTCACCTGATCAACCCCATGCCTTATAGTGTCTTGACCTTTAAAACTCCCTTATAAGTGCTCACACAACACGAGCCCCTGCCCTCTGTTTTGGTGCTCACACCCCGAATCTTTGGATGTATGGCCTTTGTTCATCTCCACAAAAATCAGGGTACCAAACTTGATCCATGTGCTCTTCGTTGTGTTTTTGTGGGATATGCCACTTGGAATCCACTCACCCTACTATCCGGGGTACCTATGTCAGTTTCGATGTGACCTTTTTGGAATCTGAGATGTTCTTCCATGACCCGACATCCAATTCTATGCTTCACGGGGAGATACGGAGTGAAGTGCATAATTGGAGAAACCTATAAGACGGAGGAATTCGTTTCATGCTTAGGAAATGAATATTAGTGACAACCTATAAAACAAAATGAATATGCTAGTTGAGCTAAGCATTTTTCAATAAACCCAAGTATCTTTTCATCTAGTCTTTTTTAGCACAAAAACAAAAAGGGTAAAAGGTATAGGATTTACCCTTATAGACTTTTCTTGGGATTCCAAGAATGATCACCTTGTAGGAAAGGTCTTCTTCTCCCTATTTGATTGAAACTGACAAGACCCGGACCGAATCCCTTTTGGAATCCGTGTCGAATCTTGTTGCCCTTCCGACAACCCTACGATGTCGGCCAGCTTACTAATTAATCCCCTTTTACCCGCTTATTAGACAAAAGGGGTCAAGACTTCTACCGAAATTTCGGTAGAGTCTCCCTTGAAATATGAACATTTACCCTTTCAAATCACTTGTAAAATTCACAGTTTTTAAATTCCCAACAGCAGCACATACAAAGCATGTCACACGCAATTTACAAAACGGCCTTCGGCCTCAAATTCAACCCTAAAGGGGTGACATCAGAGCAATCTAAGAATTTCTTTAGTTTACAAAGTCATAAGTATTTAATGGAATATAAATGTACGGCGAGAATTTCCTGGTCTTGAGTTTGCTAATCACTTCGAGTCATGGCCTGGGGGGCGCAAAACAGAAATGTGAGTGGACAAAAAAAAGGTTTTAAACATAACTTTACTTGAACATGCTAACCCCGCCTTTTTGAAAACGATGCCAAAACCATGCATGAAAAACCTTTATTATACGTACTTGAATTGAAATCATTGTAATCCCACACTCCCCATTTATATAACATATACACACGCACACACTATCTTTATGTAATCACATACGACCACACGCTGACTTTCTCCCACCCCTATACCCATCATATATATACACGCACGCCATTATTCTGTACCAGGGGAAACAATCCAACACGGTGACTGTTTTAAGTAGCCCACATGGCGGACTCCTCAATACACATGTGGCTAGGGATGAGCCGTCCAACAGGGGACTGTAGCTCTCGACACACACGCCTGAATTCCAGCATTGCACGTATGGCTGAATCTCTGAACCAAGTCCTACACGCGCAGATTGCCCGTCAAGGCCTTCGGTACACCCGGTCAAGGGTGCCTGGATCAAAACCATCAACACCACCACAAGCCGTCATCCTACATCGCATGTGTGGCCCCACATGCCGACATCCTTCATTGCACGTGTTAGTGAAATACTAGTAACCAAAGGGAGGTACATATTATGGTGACACTCAATATCCCAACCATCAATATATACCATAATTACCACAACCAAGATCTCATTTCCCAATAATATCACCACATCCGTATTCATAATACATATACCCTGTCATTAACATTCAAGACTAGTACTGCCATAAGATATAGTAAAACTCACCTCAAACATGCATCAATGCTCCCTATTCCCATAACCCAAGTAATTCAAGTTTAAAAATGAAATCTCATTTATGCATGCAATTTCACACTTTTAAAACAATGCTTATTTAAAAACAACGTCCACTCATAGAAAGTCCAAGCAAGCTCAATCCTGCGAGGGTCCCTCTTGCTGGCTAAATGGAAACTGAGCATCTATTCCAAAACTAATTTCCTAGGGCCATTCTAGCACTTTCCAATATACAAGACGGTCTCAAAAGACCCGTGGTCAACGATTTGGTCAAACCTTCTATTTTTGGCCAACCGGGCCGACGGGGCTCACGACCTCTGATTTCCGATCCTAAAGTTCCTATAGGTCCAACAAAGTCTATTGATACAAGTCTCGAGGATTTAGTCTCGATCAAGCAGTCAGATCGCTCTCGATCGCACGATCGGACGGTAATCAGTTTACCAAACCCTAACATCATTGATTTCGGAGTATCCAGGACTCCGATTCTCGATCCGCAAGTTCCTACACAGTCCTAGAGGTACAGGGAACGACATATTTTAAAAAGAGACCGTTCAGATGTTCCGAACCTATCGAACCCGGATTTCGCCTAATAGGCATAATATCCGTTCGATAGTCAAATGGTATCCAATTGCTCATCCGAGCATACCGTTGTGCTGGGGAGGATAGGGGAATATTTGGGCACACGCTCCACCACCTGCCTCCAGCAGTGGTGGGTGTCTAGAGAAATTTTCGGCGATCGGAAAAATATCAAATCGTCAGCCAATTCCTACACCCACATAACAACCACACCTAGAGGAACAAGTTTTGGTCTTGGACATCGACCAAAAAGTGGCCGGAAAAACTACCCCACCGCCGGACAAAACCTAGGGTTCAAATCAAACTCTCAAATCAAAAAATTGACCAAAACCAATTACACAATCAGCTAGAGCTCAATGAGAGGATGAAAAACCATACCTGGATTGACGGAATTAGTCGCCGGAGCCGTCGGAAAAAGCTCAGAAGTCGACGACTTCGTGGGTTACCGATGGGGAAATGGGGCGGGATATGTTCTCCGGTCGGAGGTGGTTCTTTTCCGACCGGTGGCGAGTTCAGGGGTGGTCGGAGCCGGGAAATCGCAGGCCTGGAATAGTCGGCCTGTGTTGCGTTGTGATGGGAGAGAGAGAGAGAGACAGAGACAGAGACAGAGGGTCGCGTGCGTGTGGGGAGGAGAAAGGCAAAACCGGGTTTTCAATGTGTTTTTAGAATTTTTGAAATTCCCTTTACGTCCATTTAGTTTTTAGAGGTTTCTCCTTCTTTACAACTTGGAAGTGAGCTTGCTGCCTGTCTACGGACTCGTATCGATGAGCTCGACGCAGTGGTGTGACTCAATTCCCCAAATTCCTTTCTGAACAAAAAGTGAAAAAAATTCCCTTAACCCAAAGGGTAAAAAGTGTAATTCTCTAATAAAAAAAATTAATTAATACTTAAATTAGGTCGGGATGTTACAACCTACCCCCTTACAAAATTTTTGTCTTCGAAATCACGTACCTGTCACTCGAAGAGGTAAGGATAATACTTAAATTGACTCCTCCACAACACTTTTACAACAGGAATGAATCTAACTCCTACCACTTGTTCCTTTACTTGACCACTCTTACTATCTCTGTTGTCCTTTGAACCAACATCACAAGCTCTCCATATGTCCTCCATCCTAATTCCCTTATTTTTATTCCTATTAGTATTATTATGTGTTATTTTATTATGTTAATATTTTATCTTATTTATACATATATATATATATATTAATTTTTTATTTTAATTAATTAATTTTTATTTTTGTTTAGGTACCCCAACTAGTTCTCGTTTCCACCTCTCTATTACTACTTATCGTAACCATTCGTCTGTGAACCGTTCTTGAATCTAGACTTATCATAGCCACCGCAAAATCCTATCGTTGGGTCTCAAACACGCGTTCAACAAGCCTGGGTCTCACATGGAAACCGGCAATCGGTGTAGGTCTAACACTTGCATAAGGCACGCAACTATATGCTATAAACGTATGTGGCATTCGAGATTTACTAGAATATGAGCAAAATAGACAAAAATAGATAACGTGCCATAGATGTCGTCTGGTGTGGCATGTGTCTCCTGCTAGGTCATAGAAAATACACGAGCCTGGGTCATTAGACACCCTGCTTGACCCCTCTGACGTCTACCACCTCTACCTCTAAAGGTAGACTGAGCCCCATTACTCGAAGAAGAACATGCAGCTGAGGTTGAGGCACCCGCCTGTCCCTGAATTTGATCACTACCACCCTGCCCCCAGTCGGACTACTAATCCCAGAATTTCTGGACCACCAGGATAGTGATAAGGAAAATCCTTCCTAATATGCCCAATTTGTCCACAATTGTAACAATCCTGTGTAATCCTCATATTCGAACCATCACCCTGCTTGGGATATGGGCAGTCCTTCCTAAAGTGCCCGATTTCTCCGCAGTTATAACAACTTAAGTCAGTCCCTTGTGAAGAATCTCTAGTCGTACTAGCAACTGATTGTTGACTCACATTCTGACTCCAGGATGGTCTAGGTTCGGATCTCTCGCTTCTAGATCCTAATCCGTGTCCCCTCGACCAACCACTTCCAGAAGAACTTGAACTAGACCCATCTCTCTTTGATGGACCTTGACTTGGTCCACCAAAGTCAGTCGTATCCCTGCGATGTCTCGCCATTCCAGGTGATCTAAGAGTCCGCGACACATGGTCTGCTACTTGGGCTATCACTCTCATTGAATGGTAAGTAATTACAGTTACCACAGTTAGAATCTTCGTCCATAATCCTTCTTCAAACCGCTTACACTTCTCTTCCTCGTTAGGAACCAACTCTGGGGTAAATCTGGACAACTCATTAAACTTGTGCTCATTCTCCAGCAAAGAATTGCCCCTGCTTCAATCTCAAAAACTCGGCTTGCTTGGCATCTCGGTAGGAGCGAGGATGAAACTGTTCATAAAACATATGCTGAAAATCTGCCAAAATGACTGTATTAGGATCCACATAGCTCCTCCGAACTCTTTCCCACTAATAGTAGGCATTCTCCTTCAAGAGGAAAGTAGAAATTAGCCAAAGGAACCCAATCTTTATTTGGACACCTCATAACTTCAAAAATTCTGACCAGGTTTGTGAGCTATCGGCTTCTACCAGGTCTGCATTGCCTAAGAAATCACGAGCTCGCAATTCCCTGGCTCCCTTGATGTGTAAGGTTTCATTGTGGTGTCTTCCTCGTAGAACAGTGGCCACAATTCTGGAAAATTGGTCAAGTACTTGCTGTAGATTGGGCTCATTCTCACCTGCACCCTCACGAGGGAGTGGAGGGGGTGGAGGTGGATTTGGCTCACCATCCCTCTGAGGACGAGTGGAGGCTCTCTTTCATCCTCTCATTGAGCTCTATCGAAATTTTGGCAGAGTCCCCTGAAAAATGAACATTTACACTTTCAAATCACCTATAAAATTAACATTTTTTAAATACCCAACAGAAGCACAAAAAAAATATATCACACAATTTACAAAATGGCATCCGGCCTCAAATTCAACCCTACAAGGGTGATATCAGGACAATCTTAGAATTTCTTTAGTTTACAAAGTCATAAGTATTTAACGGAATATAAAAAGAAATCCTACAAAGAAGTCTGTTTGTGCGGCGAGAATTTCCTAGTCTTGAGTTTGCTAACCACTTCGAGTCATGGCCTGGGGGGCGCAAAACATAAATGTGAGTGGACAAAAAGAAGGTTTTAAACATAACTTTACTTGAACATACTAACCCCGCCTTTTTGAAAATGATGCCAAAACCATGCATTGAAAGCCTTCATTATACGTACTTGAATTGAAATCATTGTAATCTCATACGCCCCATTTATAAAATATATACACACGCACATACTATCTTTATGTAATCCCATACGCCCAATTTCTAAAATATATACACACGCACACACTATCTTTATGTAATCCCATACGCCCAATTTCTAAAATATATACACATGCACGCACAATATCTTTATGTAATCACATACGCCCATACGCTAACTTTCTTCCACCCCAGTACCCATCATATATATATATATACACTCACACCATTATTCTGTACCAGGGGAAACAATCCAACACGGGGATTGTTTTAACTAGCCCACATGGCAGACTCCTCAATACACATGTGACTAGGGATGAGCCGTCCAACAGGGGACTGTAGCTCTCAACACACACCACGGAATTCCAGCATCGCACATGTGGCTGAATCTCTGAACCAAGTCCTACGAGCGCAGACTGCCCGTCAAGGACTTCGGTACACCCGGTCAAGGGTGCCCGGATCAAAACCATCAACGCTACCACATGTTGGCATCCTACATCGCACATGTGGCCCCACACTCCAACATCCTTCATCACACGTGTCAGTGAAATACTAGTAACCAAGGGGAGGTACAAATTATGGTGACACTCTATATCCCAACCATCAATATATACCATACCCAAAACCCATTTACCATATCAATACCACAATTACCACAACCAAGATCTCATTTCCCAATAATATTACCACATCCTTATAAATAATACATACACCCTGTCATTAACATTCAAGACTAGTACTGCCATAAGATATAGTAAAACTCACCTCAAACATGCATCAATGCTCCCTATTCCCATAACCCAAGTAAATCAAGTTTAAAAATCAAATCCTTTTTATGCATGCAATTTCAAACTTTTAAAAAAAATGCTTATTTAAAAACAACGTTCACTCAAAGAAAGTCCAATCTAGCTCAACCCTGTGAGGGTCCCTCTTGCAGGCTACGCAGAGCCTTAGCACCTATTAGAGAGAATACAGATCTTTGATTAATTAACGTACTCAACCACGACTTAAATTCCAAATCTGAGTTCTTAGGGCCTTTCTCGCACTTTCCAATAGACGAGACGGTCTCAAATGACACGTGGTCAACGGTTTGGTCGAACTTCCCATTTTTGGTCAACTGGGCCCACGGGGCCCACGATCTCTGATTTCCTATCCAAAAGTTCCTATAGGTCCAACAAAGCCTACTTATACAAGTCCCGATGATTTAGTCTCGATTGAGCGGTCGGATCACTTTCGATCGCACGATTAGACGGTAATCGGTTTACCTAACCTTAACATAATTAATTTCGGAGTATCCCGGACTCCGATTCTCAATCCGCAAGTTCCTACATGATCCTAGAGGTACGGGGAACGGCATATTTGAAAAATAGACCGATCGGATGGTCCGAACCTATCGAACTCGGATATCGCCTAGTAGGCGTAATATCCGTTCGATAGTCAAACGGTATCCAATTGCTAATTTGAGCATACCGTCGTGCTAGCGACGACATGCGGAATATTTTGGGACTCAAGGAGCCACCACAAGGTGACCCATGAGCCGCCACCCTCCACTGGCAGTGGTGGGTGACTAGAGAAATTTCTGGCGATCAGAAAAATCTCAAATTGCCAGCCAATACCTATTCCCACATGTCAACCACACCCAGAGGAAGAATTTTTGGTCTTAGACCCCTGCCAAAATGTGGCCGGACAAAACCTAGGGTTCAAATCAAACTCTCAAATAACCAAATTGACCTAAACCACTTACACAAACTGCTAGAGCTCTTTGAGGAGGTGGTTCTTTTCCAACTTGTGGCGAGTTCAGGGGTGGTCGGAGCTAGGAGATCGTCGGCTTGGAATGGTTGACCTGTGTTGCTTCGCGATGGGAGAGAGAGAGAGAGAGAGAGAGAGAGAGAGAGAGGATAGAGAGAGAGGTCGCACGCGTGTGTGGGGAAAAGGGCAAAATCGAGTTTTTCAACGTGTTTTTAGAATTTTCAAAATTCCCTTGGCGTCCTTTTAATTTTCAGAGGTTTTCTCCTTTGTTACAACTCGGAATTGAACACGTCGCCTGTCTACAGTCTTGTATCGACGAGCTCGACGTAGTGGTGCGACTCAATTCCCTAAATTCTTTTTCGAACAAAAAGTGACTAAAATTCCCTTAACCCCATGGGTAAAAATGTAATTCTCTAATTAAAAATTAATTAATACTTAAATTAGGTCGGGATGTTAAGAAACTCCTTCACCTCAAGACTCTAGCTTATGGAAGATGAGAGACAAAGAAGATGCACTCACACATCAACCAAAAATTGAAAAAGCTAAAACCCTAGCTAGGTCTTTTGCCCAACTTTAGCTTTTATAGGAGAATACATACAAGAGGGGAGAAAGAGAAACCCTCTCCCTTGGCTGGCCAACTTTGTGGGTATGTGGGGCTCCAATTGGGTCCTTGGGTTTATGTTGTCTCACAACACTGACCCTTTGAGCCCAATTACCTTTTGGGCAATTTTTCCCATTTATATTGAAATCACATTTAAAAGCCCAATCCAATATATATCGAAGATTAACTCTTAATTATGAATTATAATTTAACTCTTAAATTCTAATTAGAGTCTCACTTAATTGTCCCAGTCAAAATATTTGGCTTGGTCAATTGATTCGGTCAAACATGTTGACTTTTGACCGTTGACATTGACTTGTGACTCCTAGTTTCATTTCTCTTCATTTGTACCTCTAATCACATTCTTTCGATGTGTGATCCATAGGTTCCCTATAGCAAGATAGTGGGTTGACTCAACTCCTCAGAGCTGACATATGAATTAAATTTCACAATTTTATTCTCCATATTAGAAAAGGTGAATTTGAACCTTTTAGAACTTCCACAAACCATGGTTGACGCATAGCAGCGAGTCATGGCTATTCGAGCTAAATAAGACGTTGTGAAAGAACCTATTCAAATTGGAATGATCGTGAAATTGAATCATTCTCTTATACAACGCTTCATATTCACATTATTAGATAATGGAATCTAATGTCAAATATCCTAATGTGAATTGTTCATTTATATGATTATCTTGGTAAGATTTGAAGACCTCTTCTTTCAAATGTCATCCACCACTTTGTGCAAAGATTTGACCAATCATATCCTGGAGCATTCTCTCTCCTTACTCAGACTTTATTGAGAATCCTGATAAAAACCTTTAAGTTATGTCTCATGTTTAAGACATCTATGATGTCTCGGGTTTAAGGATTAGTTTGCACCATTGCAATTTATGAGTTCTAGTTTGACATGTGAGTTAAGACTTCCATTCTAGAACTCATGTGTTTGATCGCGTTCATTGTACTTGTCCTCCTGCCAACAACCACACACATATCTAAGTATCGACACACTCAATGACTTGAGACCTCGTCACTGTCTACATAAAGGGATGATACTGTGTGTACTGGTCTTTGCGGAATATCAACGCCCAATTGATATTCCTATGACCAGGAAAATATTGAAGATTAGGGATCATAATAAGTCTCGATGTATGCAATCTCATTACATAATTCTCATGTCCACTCATATATAAAATAACCTGTCTTGCCCATTGATAATAAAATATGACATTACAAAAGATGTCTTTAACACTAATTATTACATAATCAGTTGGCTTTAAGGGAATATATCTAACAATCTCCCACTTGTACTCTAAAGCCAATCTCACATGCATCTAATGCCCATCTTCTCCATGTGTCGATCTAGCTGATGTTGACTCATAGCCTTTGTCAATGGATTTGCTACGTTGTCTTCCGAAGCCACCTTGAGTACGCTGACCTCACCATCAACAACATATTCCCTGATTAAGTGTAAGCGCCTCTAAATGTGCTTGGATCTTTGATGAGACCTTGGTTCCTTGGCTTGTGCTATAGCCCCATTTTTTTCACAATATAAGATCACTGGCGACTCAATGATTGGAACCACTCCAAGTTCAGTAATGAACTTCTTCATCTATATTGCTTCCTTTGCTGCATCTAATGCAGCTATGTACTGTGCTTCAGTTGTGGAGTCCGCATTAGTGGTCTCCTTGCAACATCTCCAACTAATTGCCCCTCTGTTCAATGTGAACACATATCCAGAAGTGGATTTCCGGTCATCAATATCATATTCAAAATCTGAGTCTGTATATTCTTCCACTAGCAATTCTGGGTTCCCTCCATAGGTTAGGAACATACCCTTGGTCCTTCTGAAGTACTTCAACATAGTCTTCACATCATTCTAGTCAGAATATTTGGTTTGATTGATAACTTCATGTGATACTTACAACACAGCTGGTATCAGGCCTCGTGCATGTCATGGCATACATTAGACTCCCAATTACGGAGGCATATGGGATGTTGCTCATCTGCATCACTCCTTATGGGGTTTTAGGGTTCATACTCTTAGACAGGTGGATACCATGTCTAACTGGTAGAAAACCCGTGGAATGTTCCATGCGGAATCTTTCAATCACCTTATCTACATATAGGGATTGAGATAATCCAAGTAGCTTATAGATCTTGATACCCAGTATGTAAGAAGCATTTCCCAGATCCTTCATTGAGAAGGTCTTTGACAATCATAGTTTCACCGAGGTCAACATGCCTATGTCGTTTCCAAACATCAATATGTCATCCACATATACTACTAGGAATACGATAGTGCTCTCACTGATCTTCTTGTATACACAAGGTGCATCTCCATTTTGTCTAAAACCATAACTCTTAACGGCTTCATCAAAATGAATGTTCCAGCTTCTTGAAGCCTGCTTCAGTACATAGATTGACCTTTGAAGCTTGCATACATTCTCTTCTTAATTTTCAGATATGAATCCTTCAAGTTGATCCATGTAGATCTCTTCCTGAAGTTGGCCATTCAGAAAAGTCATCTTCACATCCATCTGCCATATTTCATAGTCATATGCTGTTATGGCAAGAAGTATGCAGATGGATTTTTTCATTGCTACAGGACTGTATAGTGCCCTCAAAGACTAACAATATAGCCATAAGACATCATAGATGTCTCAGGTTTAAGGATTAGTTTGCACCATTGCAAACTATGAGTTCTACTTTGACATGGTTGTTAAGACTTCCATTCTATAACTCATGTGTTTGATCGCGTTCATTGTACTTGTCCTCATGGAAGCACCCACACACATATCTATGTGTCGACACACTCAATGACTTGAGACCTCGTCACTATCTACATAAAGGGATGATACTGTGTGTACTGGTGTTTGCAGAATATCAAAGCCCAATATATATTCCTATGACCAGGAACATATTTAGGATCAGGGATCATGATAAGTCTCGATGTATGAAATCTCATTAAATAGTTCTCATGTCCACTTATGTATTCCTAGGACTATGATTGTTCTACATTTCGAAAAATAATATAATCATGTATAAAACAATCTGTTTTGCCCATTAATAATAAAATTTGTCATTAAAAAATATGTCCTTAACACTAACTATTACATAATTAGTTGGCTTTAAGGGCATATATCTAACAAAATGCTTCAACTACATCTGCAAATTTGGTTGATAATTCTGTTGGATAAAATTACCTTTCAGGCAAAATCGTGGAAGCCACCAAATTGGTATTCCCAAGAGATTGGCAAAACATCGAAGTATCTTATTCCCAACCACTCAAGGCTTTTGTGCATAAGTTGTCTGCTATACATGTCCCAATCAAGATAACTGAGGCATTGAAAGACCCTTAGTGGGTTCAAGCTATAAAGGAAGAGATGAAGGCTTTCGAAAAGAATAGGACTTGGACACTGGAACCTTTACCACAAGGGAAAAAGACTGTTGGTTGTAAATGGGTGTTCACTATAAAACACAATGTTGATGGATCTATGGAACGATACAAGGCAAGGCTTATGACAAGGGGGTATAAACAAACTTACAGTATAGACTATGAAGAGACCCTTGCTCCAATAGCACAGTTAAACACCGTTAGAGGCTTACTATCTCTTGCAGCTAATTTGGATTGGCCTGTACATCAGGTATACATGGACATTCCACCTGGATATGCGACTTCTACTCAGACTAGAACAACATGCAAGTTGAGAAAGGTGTTAGAAAGAGTCCCCTCGCGCATGGTTTTGGACGTTTCACCATGGCAATGAAGAAGAATGGTTTCAGGAAGAGTAACTAAGATCATACTTTGTTCTTGAAACATCATAAAGGGAAGGTAACAACTTTAGTAATCTATGTTGACGATATGATTATTACTGGGAATGATGAACAGGAAATATCTCAGCTGCAAGACTATTTGGCTACTGAATTTGAGATGAAGAATCTAGGTAGACTCAAGTATTTCTTGGGGATTGAGGTGGCCCGATCAAAGTCAGGCATATTTCTCTATCAATGGAAATATGTCTTGAACTTGTTGACAGACACAGGAATGCCAGATTGCAAACTTGTAGACACCTATTGTTTAGAATCATCATTTTTTAGAATACTTTGGAATCTGTGTCGAACTCCGTGCGTGTCCAACACTTGGCAGGTGCCGAGTACAAATGTTCAAAATACCCTTTTTGCCCTAATCCGCAAAATGAAAAACATACTTAAGGGTTTAACTTCTACCGGAAAACCGACAGAGTCTCCCCTGTAAAACGGACATTTACCCTTAAATCCTACTTGCTTTAGAACATAATTTAATATCTCAAACGTTCATCATATAAGAATTTTGTCCATATGCAATTCAATAGAGATTCAAATGGGGCTCAGGCCCATACAACATAATCAAAACACTGTCATTCACCTTGTTATAAACGAGAATTAAACAGGTAATCAAAATTTGCCTAGCTAACAAACGGTTTTCAAACTAAACCCGTTTCCAAGCATAACTCAACAGTTTATTTTGCGGCTGCACCTAGGTTAACCTATGAATAGTATAAAATCCTTAAACTTTAAAAACTCTAAATCATTTGCCTCATAAATATGAAAATATGTATTAAAACCTTCACCAATAAGTATCCAAGATAAAATCATTAATTTTCGTTTAAAACATCTCAAATATGTACATAATCTCCACATAGGTGTACCACCAATCATAATCCATCAATTCCAAGTATCATACATGTTACATCCTCGCAAAACTCGAGGAACACGTGGTTGGCTCGAGAACGCATATCCTCGTAGAACTTGGGGGATACGTGGTCAGCCCGAGAATGCATATCCTCGCATAACTTGAGGGATATGTGGTCAGCCAGGGAATTCAACTGGGGAGAGGTTATTCCTATGGTGGATTTGAAAACCATTTTCCCAAACTTATCATAAAATTCTTTTTCCTGAATAGGTTATAAAATCATTTCACAAAAACCATTTATAAATAATGCCCACTTACGTACTTTTCCAAGTCTTTTCTACCATTCATAAACAATTAAATTCATTCCTAACTGAATAATAATAAAATATAAATACGTCCTACTTAGAAATAAATTCAATCAATTTAATAACGCATGAAAACTATTTTTCGAATAAAAGTCCCTTTACCATTACAACTTACTTTTCGGCCTTAACAAAGTCAACACTGCCCACTATCCAGGTCAACTGGTCTCGTAGGGCCCACGACCTCAAATTTGTTATATGAAAATTCATATTGGTCCATAACCATAAGTTAAATTCATCCTAGAAGTCTCATCACGATCCAACGGTTGGTTTGACCCCGATCGCGGAACTTGACCAATTGGGCCCAAGAGGCCCACAACCTCCGATTTCATATCCAAATGTTCCTACCCGATCCTAGAGGTATAGGGATCAACATATCTGGAAATGGGACTGATCGGATGGTCCGAACCTATCGAACCCGTATATCGCCTAATATGCGTAATATCCGTTCGATAGTCAAACGGCAACCAATCCTTAATCCGAGCATACCGTCGTGCTCGGGACAATGTGGGGAACATTTTAGAACTCAATAGGCAGCCACAGTGTGCCCCACGCGTGACCACATGCCACCGGCAGTGGTGGGTGTCTAGAGAATTTCCTGGAGATCGGAAAAACCCCAAATCGCCGGCCAACACCTATACCAATAGATTAAGCACAACCCTAGGAGTAGTTGTTGGTCTTGGAACCTAGCCAAAAAGTGGCCGAAGCTAGTAAAAATCACAGCCTAAATTGCTGAATTTCAAGGGTTCGAAATCGATCTGCATATGTGTTCGCCGGAAGGAGCCGGTCATTTTCTAACTGGTCCCATTGGAGGGGGTGGCCGGATGGCGCCGTTCTGTCACCTGGAACGTGCGGCCGTCGCACAGAGAGAGAGAGAGAGAGAGAGAGAGAGAGAGAGAGAGAGAGAGAGAGAGCTCGGGAGAGAGAGAAATAGAGGGCTGAGGGGAAGGGTTCCACGTGTGCTAGCTGGGGTCAAAACCGGGTCTTAAGGGTTTTGACAATTTTTGAAATTCCCTTTACGTCCTTTTCATTTTCACACTTGTTCTCAATCGCGAAAACTCGGAATTGAGAGTGCCGCCTATCTACAAACTAGTATCGACGAGGTCGACGCGACGGTGCCACTCAATTTCCCAAATTCCTTCCCGAACAAAAAGTCAACCTTAAACCACTAAAAATCCCCAAGGGTAAAGTCGTCTTTTCATTTTAGAATTTTGAAATTTTAATTAATTTCAAGGTGAGATGTTCCAAATACCCTTTGTTAATAAAATACTAAAGTGCATGATTTATACTAAATCTGAATAAAATGGTAAAACAGTACCCAAATTAAAAAAGAAGAAGAATAGAAAAAAGAAGAAGACTGATGTGCTGGGAGTTGAGAACCCACGAGTGCAAAGAGGGGAAAACGCCATCGTGCGACTGAAAACCGCCAGCCTACAACCGCCAGCCAAAGCTTGCAATGTAATTTTTTTTTTCCTTCAGTTACAACTGGTCACTCAACATGCAAAAAACGAAATGGATATCTCATTCTTGTTTCCTATTTCAATTTTTCGGTTCCACTTTCCCCTTACCAATTATCAACAAAATGCTCTCTTGCTCTGTGGTAAGCCTAACAGTTCTTTTTTTGTTAGATTTAAATTTAGTTGGTTTTTATGTGTGCAATTTATATGTTTCATATTTGATTTCAGAGTGGTTTGTATTCACTGAATTGGGGATTGAATTTTGTTCGTTGTGTAGTTGAAATTTGCAGTTCTTCATTCCTATTTTTTCTTTTTTTTTTTGGGTCCACATTTGGGTTTACTTCTTTTGGTTTGTCGATTATTGTACAATCTTTTCTGTATCTGCACATGACTGGTTCAATCACCATTTCTATTTCAGTTCTGCTTTGGCTCTGTATGGATGTACAGTCCCCTGAGTTTCACACAAAATAGGCGGTTCAATAACCACTTCTGAATCATATTTGTATTTTTCATTGTTCGCATATTGAATGCTTATTCTTATAAATTTATTATACGACAGCTTCAAGCAATATCAAGGACCAAGGAAACGAATTCAAGAATGAGGCTTTGGCGTTTAATTTTTAAGCTTCCTCTCCACAAAACACCCTTTGGTAATTGCCCTTATTACTTTTGTGGTGTTTCAGATTGGAATTCAGTGTTGGTTTTCATTTATGTTGAAATCCCTGATAACAATTAACTACTGTGGGAACCGAAATTTTCCTTCAATAAAACCCTAGGTCAAATTGATTTCCTTCCATTTGGGAATTATTTGATTTGGGGATTGATTTGATGAGATTGGGATTATTACTATCAATTGGGGATTTCCTAATTAAATCCCTAATTTGATCAATCTTGCCAATTTGGGGGAAGAATAATTCCCCTCCATGTGGGGAATTATTCCTATAGATACCTTAGCTCCCGAGAGCTCTATATATTCGATGCTATACCAAGGCTTGAGGCATGTCAAAACTAACTCCGAAATTCTGTCAAACTTCCCTCTCACCCTTGCCTTGCTGCCACCTCTCTCCCTTTCTCACACAAGACTCTAGCCAGCACCACACACGGCTCCGACCACCCGGAATTCTCCCCGTGAGAGAAATAAACTCCAACCACTTTAACTCTTGCTGTCTCTTTACGTAATATCCAAGTGAACTAACTTAGGCATAGGAGGGCCTTTGGCCAACACCCCCCAGGTGTGGTCTTTTTACTCCGATTGGTTTTGCAAGGAGAAAATTTTCCGTGGTACGAAAAATCACTCCCACAATTTGGTGCTTTCATTGAGAGCACAAGTGATACTCAACGCGTGCTCCACATCATTTTCATACTTTATTCAATCAACCGAAGCCTTCCAAACAACCATGGTTGGAAGCATGCGCACTAGAGGCAAAACAGCAACGATGACGCGCTCCGGAACGGCCGAAACATCGCTGCCACTACAAGGGGCAGCAGCTAGACTTGTTTTGCAGCCCCTCCCCGTGGCTGCCAGTGGACCATAACCACTTCCGGTGGCTGCCATCACATCGCAGCAGCACCCCGTGGCTGCCCATGCCTTGCAACACCTCTGGAAGCCCTAGAACTGCCGCCAATGGCAGTCGAAACTGCCATACATGCGGCTGAAATTTCTGCTCCCATTGTGGCCGCACTAAACCAAGGCCTCATGGTCTCCTCTATGGCCACCTCAACGCTGTCACAGACCTTGCACCTGTTTTAGAACAAATCGATGGTCAGTTTGAGATTAGGTCCAAGGACCAATGTGCTCGAGATATTGGTCCCACAACCTGGCATTCACTCCCGCTTGGGCCCACAGAGAAGCATCCACTCCAGGTTGGGACAGTAAGGACCCCGAGTTTGTGAACGTCTGCATGGCGAACGCAATGATCGACGTTCACCAACCCGCTCGAGGCAGACCAATTCACGGCGACGAGCCGGGGAGGAATCCTTAAAAGCTCAATCCACTGGCACGCCCCAAGAGCAAAGCACCCAAGGGGATCGACCCTTGGAAGCTGAGGAGGAAGTTAGCTAACCACGCCTGACACACAAAGGACGCCAACGCAAGCCGCAATCCCTGCGAGCATAGGATGTCGAGAGGCCCGTGAATCACCGACTTAAAAACCTCAAACTTAAGAATGATCCAGAGGAGGATTTATGTAAGGAGTAGACCAGGTGAACTGCTCACCCTTCACTGATGAGGTAGAGCAGGCAACTCTTCCAATATGGTTTACAACACCGTCCATCACACCATTCAAAGCAGATTCTGATCCTAATAGTCACCTGAGGCACTTTAAAAGTGCAATGATCCTGTACAAGGCAGACGATGACTTGATGTGCGAGGTGTTCGCAATGACCTTGCATGGAGCTGCCCAAGAGTGGTTTCACAACCTCCCATCCAGGTTGATCAGCAGCTTCAGAGAGTTCGCCCTTATTTTTACCAAGGAGTATACCTCCTACCGAACGATTAGAAAAAGGCTGAAAATCTGTTCAACCTGCATAAAAAGCCTGATGAATCTCTTCAAGATTTCATCAAGAGATTCAAAGAAGAGAAGGCGATCATCATAGGATGCGATGATCGAATCGCGTCCTCAGCTTTCAAGAAAGGCTTGCCAGCCGAGTATGTGCTTTACCAGGCCCTAACTGTTGCTTCGAACCAGACACTGGCAGAAGTCTTTGCGACAGCATAATGCAACGCACTTTTGGACAATGATCAAATCGCCGCCAAGAAAGCTGCCAAGCAGGCTGATCAACCAGCCAAGCAGGCAAGCCAAAAGAATGACAAGTCCAACAACAAGATCGGAGGCAAGCGTAGATCGTAGCCCCGTGATGGTGCCCTAGCAGATGAGAACTTTACTGAGTTAACCATCCCAATACACCAGATCTTGGACCAGGTGAAGAACAAACCATGGCTGAGGCAACCACCTTCACTAAAGGGAGATCCAGACAAGAGGCCAAACAACAAATACTGTGCTTTCCACGGAACTTGGAAGTAGCATCTTGAGGAGCTGGTCAAAGAAGCTCATTGCACAAAGTTCATGGCCAAGAAGGCGATCTAGCAGAATTTCATCGGGATTAATACAATCCTGGCTGACTTCTAGTTGTCCGAGCTAACCAGCTGAGAAAAGAAGAGAAAGATCAAGCAAGCAACTCTAGTCTCCTAGGTCACAACCAGCTATCCAGCCATTGAAGATGATCCTGTTATCGGCTTTTCAACGAAGGACCTGATCGGCCTGGACCTACCATACAATGACGGCCTCGTCGTTTGCATAAAAATTGCACAAGCTGTGATCGAGCGGGTTCATGTAGTCGGTGCAGCCAACATCCTTCAACTATCTGTTATCCAGCAGATGAGGTTGGAGAACAAGATCACCAAGCTGGCCAGATCACTCATCGGCTTCATTGTGGGTGCAATCGACCTTGACATCTACTCGCCACCTGTGGTCTGCTCACAAAACTTCCTGGTCATTAACAAGGTCTCACCTACAACGACATCCTGGCAGACCATGGACCACCAGTGATGCTGTCACATCAGCCATGCACCAGAAAATCCATTACTCTGTCCCTGGGAGAGGAATCAGGCAGATTGACAGTGACCAAGCAATGGCCAGAAGATGCTCAGCCCAAGGGCTGAAGAAGAGCAAGCAGCTGCAGTTTGCGCTGGAAACTCGGACAGAGTAGATAGCAGATGAAGATGATCGAGTTCCTGATGGTCGAGCAGACTTGAAAAGGAAGGGAGCTACCACCTCCCAATAGCAATCAAAGAACCAGGATCAAGATGAGGGAATCCGTCATGAGGTCACCCCTGAAAAAGGCTGGAAACCCGAGGAGGACGTTGAGTTAGTACTCTTTGATCCTGATCAGCCAGACAGAAAAGCGCGGATCGGCTCGGGCCCAAGCTAAGAAGATAAGGTGGAGCTGATCACTTTCCTCGAGAACAACAAAGACGTGTTCGCGTGGTCGCCGACTGACATGCCCGGAATCGACCCGCAGATCATCTGCCACCGACTCCACGTTAACCCAACCAGCAAACCTGTGTGGCAGAAAAGGGGTAGTGACAGGACCCGACCCAAATTCACCTCGGAATCTGTGCCAGTTCCTGTGGTAAAACTGACATTGACTCAATGTCTGGCCCACCTACAATCAAGTCCCTCTTCCCGGACAATTAGAGAAAGGGGGTCAAGACTTTTGCCAAAAATCGGGCAAAGTCTCCCCTGAAATATGGACATACCAAAATTAATTTAACCTGATAAACACAACTTATATACAATACCCAAGTGCCAGCATGCATACAGTACACATCAAAGGCCTCTGGCCATCAAATTCAACCCTAACGGTTATATAGAGCATGACTTCAAATACATAATTTAAAGTTTACATGATAGGGATAGACGTGTCCTACAATCAAGTCAGCCTTGAGAAGAACAGCGCTCGGCCAGACTGCTCAGACGCTACGACTACGGCCTGGTGGGTCGCAAAACAGAAAGAATGTGAGTGGACAAAAACAAAGTTTTAGTAGTTCAAAACAACATACTAACCCCACCGTTTCAAAAACAGTGCAAACCATGCATATGAAATCATTTATATACGTAGTCATTCAAATCTCAATAGTCGTAATATAATAACAATTGTCATACCATAGTAATGTTTCCCATTCATTCCCACTCTCACATAACCACATGCCCGAGGGCAATACAAGCAAGGAAGGATCCTTACTAAAAGAAATACGAATACGAAGGAACTAACATATACATATAGGTATAATAAACCCTCAACACGAAATACAAGTACCAGGAGAAAAACAATCCAATAGGGGATCATTTGATTGGACACCGGGACAACATTCCTGATGTGACTCATGCCCAGGATTTAACTGGACACCGGGTCAGAATCATAATGGCCTCGTGCCCAGGGTCAAGCCGTCCAAATTCGGACTAAGCTCACAGGCCCGCAAGGTAGGGACCATCAATACCACTACGTCCAAAACAAGTCATCCGTGCAGACTACCCCGTTAAGGGTCTACAGCTACACCCTGTTAAGGCATGCACTGGATCGAACCATATTCAATATCACAGTATCAGTATCATAAGAACGGGGAAGGTACATACAGTGGTGCCCACAACACTCCACTCAACACAACTCACTATACAGTATTCACATAATCAATCACATGTACCCAAACCCCAAATCATTAGACACCAGGAGATATATATAAGTCCAACAATCCAATAACATCATATATTCTCAAGATAAGGACGTCACCGTCCCAAACATATAACTTCATAGTTAAAATAGTAACAAGCGTCAAATGACGACATATCAATCCATAATCAATTAAAATGTCATAATCACTGAAAATGCATAATCAAACCGTATTCAAAACCCAAGTCAAGAAAACGTCAAATCAAACCCCAAGTAAAACATATGCTCCAAAACATAGTATAGGTACTATCCCTTTAAAAATATAAAGTCCAAACCCCAAACGTTTATTCAAAATATACATATATATATATAACTAAGTATATATATATATATATATATATATATATATATATATAACATAACGATCCATTAAAATACCAAAACTCAAGCCGAAGCATTCGAAATTCCCACGTATCACCGACATCCCTTAAATTCATAGTTAAAACAATATAAATAGTGATTCATTAAAATATAACCAAAAGTCCAATCCCATATACATATATGTCCCAAAACTCCATATCAAAGTAGATATACATAATTATATTCAAAGTAGATATATATATAAATATACATATAATCAATTCCCATTAATCCGACATATATTCTCGTTAGTCGCATTATTCCGACGTATTCCTTCCAAGTAGATCTATATGTATATATATATATATAAAATCAAAGTATAAGTAATTATAATTCATAAGGTTAAAACATCAAAACCGAATACATAATCAACCGGACAATACTAACGTCCAAATCTTACCGCCCAAATACTCAATTATTAAATATAAAACCCAAAGAAAATACATAAAGTTGCACTGTACCCAAATACGTACATAATTTCTACCGGACGCTTGACTCGTCCAAAATTCAATACTTAAAGATAAATATATCAATAAAACATAGCCATCAGGGCCCCATAAACAAACTGGAAAACCAAATCAAGCATAAGCCTCAAATATCAATTCAATCATAATGAATTCATCAAAAGTCAAACCAAGATTTAAAACAATTATTAAATCTCACTTATATGCAACGCATTCAATTATTTAAAATCATGCACATTGAAAATGATGTCCACTCACTGTTGGTCATATGCTGCACAACCCTAAGAGGGTCCCGCCCGCTACGTATGCGGTGCCAGAGTACCTAAAGCTATAGATACGAGGATTGGATTAATACAGTGAACCGAACGAGAACTTTAAAACAAAACCCTAACACTTCCGGGACTCAAAGTAACCACGTACGTCGTACGAAGAGTTTCTAGGGTCAAACTACACCTTTTAACAAGTGGGACTGCCTCGGAAGACTCACGGTCAACTGGCGGTCAAACACCCTTTTTTGGTCAACCAGGGCCCGCCGAACCCACGACCTCCAAATCGATCCAGACATTCTTAGAAGTCCAACAAAGTCAACTACGTGGCAAGGCAACCTCGGGAGACCCTTGGTCAACCCTGGTCAAACTTGGTCAAACTAACCGACTAGGTCAAACCGGACCTGTGGGTCTCATGACCTCCAAACATAGATCCAAAAGTTCATACAGGTTGAACACGACCTAAACAACGTGTCCTGAAAGTTTGGTCTCAATCGGACGGTCGGATCGCTCACGATCGCACGATCGGACGGTTAAGGTTAATTCAAGCGTTAAGTCATTGATCCGGAGCATCCAGGACTCCGAATCATGATCCGTCAATTCCTATACGATTCTAGAAATACGGGGAACAACATACGTGAATTCGGATTCGATCCAACGGTCCGAACACGTCGAACCCACACAACGCATAATAGGCGTAAGTTGGTTCGAGGTCCAAATGACGTCCGAATCACAATCCGAGCATACGTACGCGCTCATGACGACACGAGGATGGCAATGGAACAAAGAACCTCCGCCACACTCCAGCCCGCGCGCCGCCACACGCCTTTCAACATCTTCAATAGGGGCAGACCACCAGCCTCTTTCCGATGTTCACTCAGTAACCAACGCCATTCATAGAACCTGACAAGGATGTTCAAGGCTTGACAAATCTTGGCCATATCCAAGTTGAGATCGGGTTTCTTGCTTTCCTCTACAAGCAGAAGACAGAAGTCAGTGAACCACACTTCAAAGAATTCAAATTGAAGCAGATCAACAGATCCTGACATACCACGGTGACTCCTCTCCTTGATAAGCAGTACAATCCTCCAAAATCTCTCTCAAGCGTAAAGTAGAGGAAGCCAGTTTATGATTTGAAAAGGAGTGAAGAGAAGCCCAGTATTCACAGCAATTGGGTTCCTTGACCTACAAGGAGTCTCAAGCCCATTTCAACTGGGAGCCCAAGTCACAAGCCTTCTCCAAACAGGAGCCCAAATCAAAGAATGAAGCCCAGATGCAGTTGAACAGCCCAACAATTAATTCACACCTCCTCCATGCCGCCAAGTGCTACGCAGAAGGTGGGAGGAATTTGTGGGAACCGAATTCTTCCTTCAATAAAACCCTAGGTCAAATTGATTTCCTTCCAGTTGGGGATTGATTTGATTAAATTGTGATTATTGCCATCAATTGGGGATTTCCTAATTAAATCCCTAAATTGATTAATCTTGCCAATTGGGGGGAAAAATAATTCCCTTCCATGTGGGGAATTTTTCCTCCAGAAACTCTAGCTCTTGAGAGCTCTATATATTCGAGGCTACACCAAGGCTTGAGGTACGTCAAAACTAACTCCGAAACTCTGTCAAAATTCCCTCCCACCCTTGCCTTGCCACCACCTCTCTCCCTCTCTCACACAAGGCTCCAGCCACCACCACACACGACTTTGGCCACCTGGAACTCTCCCCATGAGAGAAATAAACTCTGACCACTTTAGCTCTTGCTGTCTCTTTACGTAAGATCCAAGTGAACTAACTTAGGCATCGAAGGCCTTTGGCCAACACCTCCCGGGTGTGGTCTTTTTACTCCGATTGGTTTTGCAGGGAGAAAGAGGATCAAGAAGGAAGAGGGAAGAACCATCGATGAATATTCCGTGGGGCGAAAATCACTCCCACAACTACTGCGAATTTTTTTCTTTGTTTATATATTTGTTTTTTATGATATTTTAGGGTGATTTGCTTATATTTATGTTCATTCATATTACTGTATTTGTACTTTCTGTTTCTTGTTATACTGCATAGTTAGCCAATAGATAAGTGCAATGCATATCAAGAAATTTGTTTTTCTGCATATTGTTGGTTCAAGAATTTTAGTTTTTGCATATTATTTGTTTTTTACCTTTCTGTGACATTTGGGTGTTTTGTAGCTAAGAACTTTAACATTGATGCATGTCAAATTCTGATGCGTAGACTAAAACCCAGTGTTAAGTCTACATAGCACACAAGCACACTTCACCGGATTCTCTGCCCATGGTGTCTTATTGTTTTTTTCTTTTACCTGTCTATTTATTTACGATATGTATTAGTTTCTCCTATCTTGCTGTTTTTTGTTGTTGTATCTTTCAGTTTTAGATTGATGTCTTCTTTTGCATTTCTTTTCTTTTAGGAATCAGATTATGTTTTGATTTTTTGTTTCTTTCTTCTTTTCTCAAGGAATACTTTTGGTAGAGGAATTAAAAGCTTCATGAAGATCATGTGCTTGGACTTCAATACAATATAGTCCCCTCCAAATTTTGTTGCTCTTCTTATGATGTGTTTTTTCTTGGTGCCGGTATAACTAAAAACCGTTTGTGTTCAAAAAAAGGAGGCAGTGTTCAAACTCAGAAAGAGAGAAGATTTAAATTCGTAAAGGACGGATAGTGTTCAAACTATTTGCCATGTTATTATTTCAAATCTTTTCTCTTTTTTGTCATCACACATGCTCTTCCAAGTTTTAAATTGTTTGTTAAGATTTCTGAATTTGGGTGTTTGATTTCCGAATTTTAATCTTCTCTCTTTTTGTATTTTGGCTAATTTTATCTTGGTTTCTATCGGTCTCTTTGATTCTTATGTTTCATTTTGTCAAGTAAACATTTTCTCTTTGATTTTCAAGAGAGAATGCCTAGAGTAAGTAATTTCTCAGAGCATATTTGTACAAACCTGTTTTCCATAGTTAGATTAGTTTATCATGGTTACCAAAATTGATGTTGGATACTCACTTTATATGTGGCATGCTTCAAACAATTTAGATGTTGCATGTATGTATCCCACCACCCGAACCAATTTATATGTTGATACTCAGCATCATTGCCATGCACATATATAATAGGTAAAGTTTCATTGTTCTCTTTTATTTCTCTGACTTTTTAGAATGATTGGTTTTGTTCATGTTTGTTTGCTTTGGTTTTATAGGTGAATGTATATATGGATATTGAGGATGCACAGAGTTGGCAAGTTGTGATACCATTGCAGAGTACCCAAAGAGAGTAAAGCGGATGGTGGAGATATTAATTTTACTACTTAGGATATCAATTATTGATAAAGGGTGAGAGTCTGTCGCTCATTAAAAGTGAGGCTTCACTCCATTCTATTTCAGCGTTCTTTTCGTCTATTTGCACATATGGTTTTTTTTTCTTCAACAAATACTCCATCAGGTAATATTACTAAAGGTCCAACCTGGAAAAGGCCTTCTGTCGTTTAGAGTATCTTAAGAATTCATAAGTGATGTCATTATGCAGCTATAAGCATTATGATAGGAGTTGGATGTTTATTAATTCGTTGAATTTCAAAATTGTCTACACATTTTTTATTTTCTTATTTTCTTACCTCCATTGGAGATGTTTCTATTAATTTTGGATAGTTTTGATGTCACTTTCATCATATCCAGTTCAAATTTACTTTTGTGTTTATCCATTTTTCAAAGTTAAAGCAACAACTCCAGTTCATCGCTTTAAAGCAATAACACTAGTTCAATCACCTTAACTCCTAATCACGCTCGACTTACAAAGTTTTTTTTTTCAATTGTATCTTGCTAGATGTCCGTTTCAACAATTTCTTTATTTTAATAACGTATATAAATTGTTGACACGGACATCTAGTGTAACATCCCGAACTCAAAATAAATTAATTAATTAAAATGAAAGAAATAAAATAAAATAAAAAATATTAATTAATAAATATTGGAATTTAATATTTTATTTGATTAAGGAAGGGTAAAAAGGTTATTTTAAGTTGTGAAAATAAGTTGGGGAATTGAGTGGCACCATTGCATCCGGCTTGTCGATACGAGTTCGTGGACAGGCGGTACGCTCAATTCCGAGTTATAACGAGCCCGGAAAACTCTAAAAACGTAAAGGACGTATTGGTAATTTTAAAATTTGTTTTAAAACCCTAAATACCCACCTAGCCCAATCAGATCGCGCAGTCCCTTTCTCTCTCCTCTCTTCCCGACTCTCTCTCCTCTCTCATGTTGTCGTTCCAGCCGAGATTTTTGACTGCTATTGTGTCGCCGTCCGGCCACCAAATTTGGCCATACCACATCCAAAATCTTCCTCTCCTCCTCTACATAACCCACCTGTTTTCCAGACTCAATTTCAAGCCGTGAAGCGACTGTATCGAGAGGAAGAATCGGGATTTTTCCCGACGCCGGACACATGATTCCGGCTACTTTTTCCGTCAACCAAGGTATAGGTCTTCATCCCCTTGATGTGTTCTTGATGTTTTGGTAGTTGGTTTCTATCTATTTGGTGTTTTGGAAGCTTGATTAGAAACCTAGGTTTGTCCGACTTTGAGTGAGTTTTCCGGCCACTTCCCGGCCAAATTGGAGGTTGTCTTAGTTGAATATGTTGCTCCCCTAGTTGTCCTTGAGGTTTTGGCATAGGTATTGCCGGGTGTTTCGAGAAATTTCCGAACACCCAAATCTGCTCGGCGTGTGTGGCAGTGCCTGGGTACTATTTGGTGGCCCTCTTCCTTCCAAAACACTCCCCATGTCATCCCAAGTGCGACGGTGTGCTCGGATTTCAATTTGATTATCGTATGACAGTCGAACGGATTTACACCTATTAGGCCTTATCCGGGTTCGATATGTTCGGACCGTTGGATCGGTCCCAATTTCAACTATTTTGTTTCCCATATCTCTAGGATCGTGTAGGAATTCGCGGATTGAGAATTGGAGTCCAGGATACTCTGGATCAATGAGATTAGGGTTAGAAAATCAATAACAGTCCAATCGTGCGATCAAGAGAACATCCGACCGCTCAATCGAGACCAAGCTTTCAAGACGTGTTCAATAGACTGTGTTGAACTTTTAGGAACGTTTGGATCGGAAATCGGAGGTCGTGGGCCCCGGGGGCACAGTTGACTAAAATGGGAAGTTTGACCACTCGTTTGACCGTGAGTTTTCCGAGGTCGTTTCACCTTTCGGAAAGTGTTAGATTGACCTTAGAAACTCCCCGGAAGTCGTGTACTTACACTTTGGGTCCTGGGAATTTAGGATTTGAATTTAAGTTCGTTGTCGGTTGACTTTTATTAATTAAATCCTCCTGTTCTTCAAATTGGTACTCAGGCTCCATGAGCTTTGCAGGCAGGACCCTCTCAAGGTCAGGCAGCTTTGGATTATTTGTGAGTGGACTTTATTTTAAATGTGCATTATTTTCTGAATTACCGTGCATATAAATTGATTTCCTTGTCTAATTGGATTTTAATGTTGTTTTAATTTTGGATATGGGTGTTTTATGAAATTATTGGAATTATAATTGATATTTGAAGCTTATGGTCGCATTGAGATTATAATATCATTTTTAATCTTGATCTATGGTATATTATGGATTTTCTTGGATGATATTTATTATTGGAAATTGTGAATGTCGTGGGTTTGAATATTATGTTTTTGAGATTTTACATTTATACTTTGAATTTATATTTTGGGTATTGAGTATTTGGATGTGTTTGGTTGTGAAAGCGGGTCTTTGGGACTTGGCTTTGGTTTGGGGTACTGGGTTGTTGTTTTGAGGTGTCAGAGTCGCATCATGGTTTGTACCCTCCCTGGTTTACCCACACGTAGAGTTGGAATTTCCAGCGTGTGGGGGATGTACATGGTTACTATGCTTTACTATACGTGGCGTTGGAAATTCAGGGGTATAGTAAAGGTCCGGGCACCTTTGATCGGGTATGCCAAAGGCCCTTGACTAGGTAGTTTGCGCGCGTAGGATACTGGTTTGGTTTGTACACATGTGGCATTGGATATTCCGGCATGTGTACGGTACAACGGTAGTCCACCGGTTGGATAGCTCATCCCTAAACGTAGGGTGGAAAGTGGAACCCTGGGGGCTAGTCAAGCGATCCCCACGATGGATCATTTCCCCGGTACTTATGATGGTGTGAGAATGTCTTGCGAATACCATATTTATATTTGGAAAGTTGTCTTATTTTATACTTATTCAATTTTGGAGGTTTTTTGTAGTTTATAATTATATATATACTTATAAACTTATGGGAATTTATTTATGTTTATATTTATATTTATGTATATCCATATGGGTCGGTTTGAGAGGTCATGCCTCGAAAAGAGGTTGGGTTGTTCGGGAAAGGTTTGCAGTTGAGTTTGGTGGTTTAGTATGGAGTTTGAACTTTCTTTACCTATTTTGAGATATCCTGGTTTTGAATCAATTATGTATATAAATGATTTCAATTGCATGTTTTACATCGTTTTCGAAACGGTGGGGTTAGTACATTGTTTTGAGTATATGTAAAACCTTGTTTTTGTCCACTCACAATTTTCTGTTTTGCGTCCCCTAGGCAGTAATTGCAGTGAACTGATCATTCAAACCGTGCACTCCTCTTCTCGAGCTTCGACTAAACTATAAGACATTTATGTCCATTTCTGTGAACTTTAACTTCTATTTTTTAAATTCGAATATTCGTAGAATTGCTCTAATATTGCCTATTTAGGATTGAATTCATGGCCGGAGGCCTATTATGTAATTGAAAGCATGCTGGCTGTTGGGATATTTGTATTCCGTTGTTTCTAGCAGGTTTCAAATTTGGGTAAGGTCCGTTTTTCAGGGACTCTGCTGAAATTTCGACAGAAGTCTCAGCGCTTTTTCCTTTGTTTTGGGAAAAGGAAGTTTGTTTTAATTAGCGGGCCCGGCATCCGATGGATGTCGGAAAAACCACAGGATCAGTCCCGGATTCCGAGGAATTCGGGGCCAGCCCTGTCATCTAGGAAGATACAATTGCAAAAAAAAAAAACTTTGTAAGTCGCATGATTATGAAAAAGCCTCTCACACGCGCGGAAGTGCGTACAGAGAGGCTAGTAACTATTATTTTCTATTTTCTTGCACGGCTTGCATTGTGTAAATAAAGGGTCCTTTTCCAATGGCATAAAATAAATATTGGATAATGCTATTATATACATCATATTCTCTCACATTTCTTCAAATTGAAAAGAGAAAATTACACTCATGATCACCTTATATATGTTACATGTAATTTTCAATAGGCATTATGTATGTATGACAAAATTACTTTATATATTTTTACATCATAAGTACGCAATTTTGTATCATAAAATTACAAGACATTTCTTGAAGGATCGTGTATTTTCTTAATAATGTACAAATCAAAGAAGGTTAATCAGATATGACAGCTTATACTTCTTTGTGTGTGCCTCTAACGCCACGAGAGAGACACAAAGGAACGTCATAATTAATCAAGAAAACAAATTTGCATTTTCAGGAAATGAAAATGCGTCTGGTAGATTAATTATAAAACATCTTCAGAAAATAAAAACAATGAAAACGTGTTCGGTAGTACAATTTGAAAGTAATAATATGTGAGTTATTTTTCAAGTGTGTTTTTGCTAATTTATGTTCTAAAAATATATTTTAAAAAATGTATAATTTAACAAATAGAAAATTATATTATATTTAAAAAATTAGAACTATTTTTTTCTTTCTATTTTCCCTTTCTTTTTCTTTTTTCTCCTCCTCCCACTACAAAAAAAAGGGCTTTTTATGACGCAAATTTTATGACGCATCAAAAATACGCGTCATTAAATGTCCTAAATTATGACGTGTTTTTAAAATGCGTCATTGAAATGTGTTTATGACACTGTTATCACGACGTGCATTGGACGCGTCATTGAAATTATTTTCAATGACGCGGAATGTGTGTCATGGATTCTGGTGGTTTTAGACGACGTTAGATCCGCGTCATTAATAGGTTTATAGTTTAACGACGTCTGGTATGCGTCATTAACTTAACGACGCGTTCCCCGCGTCATAGAATTATATTTACAATGACGTCTAGAATGCGTCTTAGATATAGAACTTATTGCCTGCCGCCTTTTTTTCACCAATTGTATTCGAGCGCCTTATTTTTGTTCTCTGTTTTTTTTCCAGCGTCTTTCTTACTGACGACCCTAAACCTAAAATTGTTTTGTTTTGGTCTTCGTTCTATCTCATCTCTGGGTCTCATCTCTTCATTCTCATCTCTGCTTACGGTCTCAACTCAGACCCAATTCCACTCTCTCTTCGTAAGGTCTCATCTCTGCATCTTGGATTTTGAAGGCAGCTCCAATAGCTCCTCTTGCTTGAAAGAGAAAGGATATATGGTATAAGGTAAGGCCCAATTCCATTATAGTCTGCTGCTCCTCTTGTTTGAATTTCCAGTACTACAAAATCAAGTAGTTATGTTCACGTTTTGAATATCAGTGCATGCAAGTGCTTCAAATTTCTTCGCAGCTAGAAGATTATAAAATATGAGTTGGGTATCTGAGTTGGGTATCTAAGTTGGGTTAGTCAGGCAAGTAAACCAAAAACAAACAAAAAAAGATTTTGCTCTCAAATATTCAGCCCCAAATTCGTAAGTAAACCCAAACAAATGGTCAGCCCCATATTAGTTTTCTTATTATATAGACTCTGTAGGGTGGATTATATGACGAAAATTACCAAGTTCATAATTGAAATTTTGAATTAGTAGTAAAAGATGCATTTAATCAGGATTTTAAGTTTCTTACTATATGTATTTCAAAGGGAAAAATGCATATTGGGATTATATCTCTGTTTCTTACTATAGTCTGCTGCTGCTCTGCTAGTTTTTTTTTTTTTCTTGTTGTTTTTTGGGGCTGATGCTATTGATTACTGGATTGGAATTCAAAATTTTTTTTGTTTGTGATTACTTGTAGTTGCACCTTGGCTTCATGCATGATCTCATCCATCACCTGCATCTGAAAAAATCTCAGCAAGATTCTAGGGACTCTAGGCAAAGACAGAAAAAAAAGCCCCCACATCCCAGTCCCATATAAGAATATTGCTACTAATTTTATTCCAAAAAAAAAGGCTCAAAAGCACACACAGAGTGAGTGATGATCAATACAATGACTACAGATACATATTGGTCTCTAATCTATAACATATATATCTATGTATAGATTGAGGGTCTTTTGGATCCGAGATTTCCCTTACTTTCATGCAAAAATATTCACTTAGAAGAAAAAGAAAAGAGGAATTGGAATTGGAACAAAGACAATGACCTTATGGAAAAGAGGCCTCTGATAGCTTCAACTCCCCTTTTCTTAAAGTCTGCGAAAGCCCTCTCACTTCTCAAGCTGTCTATGGAAACTTTGTCTCCATGCTTAGCTCCCTTTGTCTTTTCTAGATGCCAACAACGGTCTTTCTCTTTTTGTGGATCTCATTTAACACTCTTGGAGGGACCTTATTGTGTCACTTGTAGCTTGTCTTTGGTTTTTCAAAATCAAGCCTCTACTTGGTACATAAATTGTCTGCTAATTAAAGACATATAATACAGCCTTCAAATTTAATAAAGTTGAAGGTGCATGAAGGGAAATAGAAATCCATGATTACCATATATATTCTGTCTTTGGTTAGTGTTATATAGGTCAAAGTTTTGAAGAATAAATAGGAGAGTTATGTTAGAATGTGACAATCCAACTCAAAATCAATTGATAATGGATGGAGATGTTCAACGTCTTTTTTGAGTACTATAATACAGGTTTTTATTCTCCAATATGGGATACTCTCTCAACAATGCAGTATTCATCTTATGATGATTACAAAAAGGTTTCCTTAAGTAAATGAAACATATTGGCTGTTAAAGTAAGGTATAAAACTTTATTGGCTCCAATAAAGCTAAAAAGGATGTGCCTTAATCAGTATGTCTCTTATCCCACAAGGCTTAAAACTGAAGTTTGTTAGTTTTTATTATAAAAACTAATGATATGCTCACATAAGAAAACACAGTTACAACAAGGATATAAGAAAACATTGATTGGATTGTTTGAGTATATAGAGTAATGTGTTTATGGAAAAAAAAAGAAAAAGTTTAGGAGAATTTTTGAGGACTATGAGGGAGTGAGTGTGAGTGAGCTTTGGGATAGAGTTAAGTTTTGGGCAGCTTTATGGGCTTCTGTTACTAAGGATTTTAAAGATTACTCTTACCCTTCCATTTTGAGGGACATGGCTGCTGTGGTTATGTGAAGGTTTTGCTGTGTTTTGGCGTTTTCTTTTGGGGTTTCTTTGGGGTTTGCTTCTCCCTGGTTGTTCGGGAGGTTTAGTTAAGGGGGTTTCCCTGTTTTGTTGTTTTTGCTGGCCTGTGGAAGCAGTCCATGATTACTCAAATGGCAGCATTGACAGCACGCCAAAAATTGCTAGAGGATTTTGTCATGGAGTGTAGGCAAAACATGGTAAGTTGCTCTGATTTCAGTTCTAGTAGTTTTATCTCTATGGTGCATTCTCATATTTTAAATATGCACATTTTAGGAAAAGACCAGACATGCTGATGGAGTTGCACAATGTCCTGTTGGACCATCACAGGTAAATATAAGTAGTCAATTATTAAAAATTACATATCCACCTAAGATTGTAGAAATTATAGTAACTTCAGTTTTTTGATTTCTTATCAGTCCCCACAAGCCAATACTGAAGTGCCTTCTAATTTGAACCTTACCAATGCAAAGTGCAATCTACTAAATTGGACTGCAACAGGGCAAGTAGTTGCAAGGGTAGAAATTGCATCTACTGATCCAGCTTCAAAAGTACATCATATTGTACTTGGGCCGGATTGTTATAAAGTTTGGATCAAAGAAATTTTAGTCCCCGAAGTACCATTGTTTAGGAGTTCACGTGAGCATTTCTTTCTTGATGATGCAATTGGAAGCACAGTTGCTTGGCCGCATAAGTATATCAGCTTTGACTGAAGAAGTTTGAGGTAATTTCAAAGTCAAAATCCTTTCTTCTAATATATGAAGGAATTATAATTGTATGTATTCTTTGGTAGTTTGAGGCATTACAATTTACAGCTGTCATTGTATCTTTGTGTTATGCAAATTCATTTTCAATTACTGCAGTAGAAACGGACTTGCTCTTAGTTTAGCTGAATTTTGTCTCCCAGTGTTGGAATATTTAGGAGTTTTGTCGGGGAAAAAGAGCCCCCGGTGTTTCTCAGTCACCAGCCCTGTTTTTTGATCCTCATGGCAAAGATATAAGTCTCTACAGGGCTTCCAAGTCTCTTAGGAGACCTGCCATGTCAGCTATTTGTATAAAGTATATTTTTACCATGTCAGCTTTCATGTTGATTGATATTCAAGCAGTGACAGGGCCCAGGGTCAGTGAGCTTTACTTTGTTTTCTCTTTTGTAAAATAACATTACCTGAAAAAGCCTGAAACTTTGAGTTGTTGTGGCTGTCACTGGCACCCAAGGAGCATGCATGGTTGCCTGCTTTATGTAGGACCTCCCCTGTTCCACACAGCAAATTCTAACCGTGTCATTTCACTATCATCTTTCATTAACATCCAATTACAGCATATGGAGGGATCTTAGTGGCAGTCTAATTTGTATGCACTAGACTGGATATGAAGATTTTGGTTCTTTCATCCCCCCTTTTTTGATATCATGCTGCCTAGAATGATTTTTTTAACTTTATGAAAGAAAAAGCTTGACTATACAAATTGGCATGAACCTTTTTGTTTGCTTATAATAGTGCATGGCCCTCCCTCCCCTTGTCATCTATATTTAGGTCACAGCATTTGCTCTGCATGACATTATTTTTTAGCTTTTCCCATCCATGATCCATCCCCCCATGTGTGATGTTTTGTTTTGCTAGATCCTAAACTTTTTTGTGAACA
The DNA here is from genome assembly GCA_024362665.1 of Prunus padus. Taxonomy (NCBI): domain Eukaryota; kingdom Viridiplantae; phylum Streptophyta; class Magnoliopsida; order Rosales; family Rosaceae; genus Prunus; species Prunus padus. Next base: position 4,769,632 of record JANFAM010000011.1, on the reverse strand, counting down.
AATGTTGAGTTGAATCCAAGCTAGTAAACATGCATATAATTAATTCATTATAAACCTTAACAAATCCTTTGCTTTGATTAATTAGTAGCTAACATTAAAATTCTGAGTTCTTAATGTTAGCTTGCAGAAATAGCAAAAACATTTTCAGTTATATAACCAACTAATAATTGAGGGACTAACAAGGCTTGTACCTGATGTTGTAAATCGGTATCTTGCTCTGGTACCAAACAATCTTTTCCCAGGCTAAAACAACATATAACATTACTTATTTTATAATAGGCAATAGGCAATAGGCACTAGGCACCAAACAATCTTTTCCCAATCTCTACTTATTTTCAGGATAAACGAAGATACAATAGGCAATAGGCACTCCCCTTATAATAGATGGATTCCTGCTACAATAAGCTACAAATGACCCTCCCTTGCTTATGTTGTTTGTGGGAAATTGGGTAGAGATTGCGTTTATTCTAAGCTTTACAAAACATAAATGATATGAATGTAATTTAGATGAGAGAAAGCAAGGGACTTTTTGTGGGGTCTCGTCTTGGCAATGTGAGCTAGTTGTGATCCTGGAGCTCATATGAAGAAGAATATGGGAAAGAAATTTAGGATCAAAGCATGTTTCAGCATTACCAAGCATCCACCAATAAGTCTTGTAACGTAGTAAGGCCGACCACTATCAACCCAAACATGGGTGGTGCTAGACATTTCGATCTAAAGAAATTTCACATTTGGACCAAGAATTTGCTGACTTGGATAATTTTCATGCATGTGTGCTCGTAATTTCTAGACCTTCATTCTCATTTTCTGATCTTTTGTTTTAAAGCAGGTATATTAATGGTGGTTGTAATTATTTTGGCCGGAGCTACGCCATCTTTTGGACATGAAGCATCACATCCTCTCAAACCATCATCAAGCTCATCTTTTTGGATGTCTATTTTGTTTTGGAAGGTGCAAGTATCAGATCTTCTCATACTTCATAGGATTGACTTTGTCGAATTAGTTAAAAGACAATTTTTAAACTTGTCATGATGTATACTAGAATCATGTTGAGTAATATTAATTTAAAGTATGTTAGCCTTTATGAGAAGACTTTGCTTCTATATACTAATTTCTTTTTGTAGAATTAAAATGATGGGATATATATGTATTAGAATTATTATTACATATTTTTTAAAATTTCAATGACGTCTAATATGTGTCGTCAAACATGTTTCAATGACGTCTCAGACATGTCGTTAAGTTAAACAATAGATATATATTATAATTTTTTATTTATTTTTAAAACTTTCAACGACGTCTAATATGCGTCATGAAAAATATTTCAATGACGTCTCATAGACGTCGTGAAATTCAATGACGTCTATTCTGCGTCATGTAAATCCTTAATAGACAGCGTAAAAAATAACGTCATAATATTAATGACGCGGAATTGACGTCATTAAAACAACATCTATGACATATCCGACGCGTCATGGAAATTCATAGCACGACACGCAGACCGCGTCATTGAAATTAGATTCTATGACGCATATCAGACGCCGTGTTTTTAAAAAAGTTTCCATGACCCCCCCTTTCCACGACGTAGCTTACGACGTCTGAACCGCGTCATGAAACGTCTTCCATGACGCATATCAGACGTCGTGGAAGGGTTTCTGTCTTGTAGTGTCCTTTATGTAATCAACATATGAGTTATTTTTCAAAAGTATTTTCTTAATCAATTTAAAAAATAGAAAAAAATTTGACAGCATAAAACTAGAATGATCTTTTAAAAAAATTTAAATTGAAACAACCTGAAGCCAACCTTCTTCTTCACTCTCTGCAAAACTCACCTCAATCCTATCGCCTCCCCTCTTTTGCTCTCTTCCTCCAGATATCTCTCTCATTCTCTCACCTCCTCTCTCTCTCTCTCCAAAATTAAAACTCACCCACTGCCTTCGCACCCACCCCTTAACATTGCAATAACCTCATCAACCCCCCTCTCTCCATCTCTCAATCATCTTCTTCATCATACAAAAAGAAGACTGCTATGGAAAAATAGAAGACCTACTAATATGACCACAAAAAGAAGGAAGACCCATGTGTATTTTCAGAAAAATAGAAGATCCAGTGTGGAAAAATGACGAGCTTGAAATAAATGGGTGAGCTTGAGATAAATGGAAGATAGAGTGAAGAGAGACTGAGAATATTGTTCGGAGATTGCGAAATGTGTTTTCGCGTTTTCACTGAAAATGCTGAAAACGTTGTTTTGTTGTTTTCAACTTTTGTACATGGAGTAGAATTCATTTTCACAATTTTGTTTTCCGCATTTTCTCTCCGTGCCTACCGAACGCAATCTCACCTATTTTCATTTTGGAAAAACAGAAAACGGGGCCGTAAAACATTACCGAACGGCCCCCAAGTTTCCATCCGACTGCTGTTATAGTTGTAACTTAAATGCACACCACCTATAGGGTGTAACGACAATCTTAATTTGGTTCTCGAAGCACTATAAGTATCCTTCGCAGTTTGTACCATTACTTGTCATCGTCCATACTGTTGTAACAATTATATGCCAAAATATATGAATTAATGCAGATAAAGAAGAGAAGTGTGTATATGCAAAGAGAACCGTTTTCGTTCCCGGGAAAATATAGGAATGATAGAAAAATGAGAGCCTCCCACGTATGAGACGCGCCTAAAGACTGTTTCAAAGCCCTTCCCAAGGTTTGCAAACTTTCCCAAACTACCAAGCTCCTACAATCCCTCATTATCAGTCCTCTGCATTACCATCGTCAGTCCAACCTGTAATCCTTCTTTCCTTTGCCACCTTTCTAACTTTCTCTCTCTCTTTCTCTCTTTTCCTAATTGTGTCTCTCTCCACACCCAACCCTTTCTTCAGCCCCAAAAATTAACCAAACATTGCCTCTCTTGGCCACACCCAACATCCTAACCCCTCTCTCTCTCTCTGCCTTCCACCATGGGCAACTGTTGCTCTCAACGCAGCACCGAGGATGCCCCAAATGACGACAATAAGGGAGACAACAACAATGCCCCGGATAATAACCCTAGCACTGCCCATGCCGCCCCCCACAACCCCTCAAACCCGGCAGCTCATCCCAAACCTAATGCTTCCCCAACTCACAGCAAGGCTGCCAAGCCAGGCCCCATTGGCCCCGTCTTAGGCCGTCCCATGGAGGACGTCCGCTCCATGTACTCCATAGGAAAGGAGCTCGGGCGGGGCCAGTTTGGGATTACGCACTTGTGCACTCACAAGGCCACAGGAGAACACTTCGCGTGCAAGACAATCGCCAAGCGGAAGCTGGTGAACAAGGAAGATATTGAGGATGTGAGGAGGGAGGTACAAATCATGCATCATTTGACGGGGCAGCCCAACATTGTGGAGCTCAAGGGAGCTTATGAGGACAAGCAGTCGGTTCATTTGGTCATGGAGTTGTGCGCCGGAGGAGAGCTTTTCGATCGTATCATCTCGAAGGGACATTACACCGAACGCGCTGCTGCGGCGTTGTTGAGGACCATTGTTCAGATCGTGCACACCTGTCATTCCATGGGGGTTATTCACAGAGATCTCAAGCCTGAGAATTTCCTTTTGCTCAATAAAGATGAGCACTCCCCGCTCAAGGCTACAGATTTTGGTCTGTCCGTCTTTTACAAACAAGGTAAGTACAATCATATTTTAACCTAATTTGTTACTCGAATGTTCATGGTAGGAATTCTGGTTTTCATTTTTTCTTCTGGTGAGCCAAACAAAATTGTGAGAAGGAAAATTTTTTTTAAATTTTTTTTAAATTACAAGAGATAGTCTAAATTAGAGGCGGGATTTCTCACACACAACTATGATGCCATGGGGATTCGAACATGAAACTTTTGGTATGCAAATCAAGACCCTTTTCAACTGGGCCAGACCCTAATTAAATTTGGATTAACTGAGGGATATAAGAACAAGGAAATAATATTTTTGATGACCAATAAACCAATATAAGTTGTTGGAATTATAGGGGTTGCGATATGTGGTGCTCTGATACCATTGTTGGTTTAAGGGTGAAGGGTTTAGGACAAGAGACAATAGTTGAAATAAAGTGATTTTATTAATTTGGAGGAAAATAGTACATGGCTTGGTGTACATAGGTTAGACTAATTGGCCTTTTTCAACTAGAAGGGGTTTAATGTTTAGGCTTATTGGCCACCACACTTGATTTAGAATAGTTTGGGCTATTTGACCCTTCACTTGAATTGGTGAGCTTATTGGCTCCCTTAGTTAGGAGTTAGTGGTTGACTCCCAACCTCTAGTTGGTTAGCCAGATAAACTTAGGTTGCTAGCTTTCTAGCTTACATTTTTTGAATAGGCATCAAGCCTATATATAGAAGAGAGTCACCGACTTAGTTGATTATTTTATACAAAATCATGTATTAAATATCATGATATTTTGAGGTTGCCGACTTTGTTAAGTCGCGTACTCTCCAATATTCTAGACTATTCTCCAACATTAATTCAAGACACTTCTTTATTGTTCAAATGTGCATTACTTTTTAACAATAATTAATATTGAGCCTAAACGAGATTCAAAGGGATATGGGAAATTTTTAAATGCTCAATATATAAAATTAACCCTTTATTGAGGACTGTCCCTAAATGCCCGCAAAATGCTCATTATTACATTATCTTCTTCCTTCCCTACAAAAAACAAAAAAATAGCAACAATATAACAATGGGTTAAATACCTTTGTGATGATATTGCAGGAGAAGTATTCAAGGATATTGTTGGTAGCGCATATTACATTGCACCGGAAGTGTTGAAGAGGAGATATGGGCCAGAAGTCGATATATGGAGTGTTGGAGTCATGTTGTATATTCTTCTCAGTGGTGTTCCTCCTTTCTGGGCAGGTATAAAAAACTAGATAATTCTTATTAATTTCTCTTTAACTCTACTGGAATCAGTCTATCAATTAATCGATATACTGAAACTACTTCACAGAATCGGAACATGGGATCTTCAATGCAATTTTACGCGGCCACCTCGACTTCTCAAGCGACCCTTGGCCTTCAATATCACCTCAAGCAAAGGATCTTGTGAGGAAGATGTTGAACTCAGACCCTAAGCAGAGATTGACAGCCTTCCAAGTTCTCGGTAAGTCGATGAACTATTCGTAATTTTTATATACCGAAATGTTCTCTTGTCAGACTGTGAATTTAGAACGTTAGGTTGATTGTGTTGGAAATTGGCTCACCATAGATGCAAGCTTCGGGAGAAGCGACCGGTCGCAGGTTTTGAGCGACCGGTCGTTTTCAAGCAGATTGGAGAACTGGAAAAATCGCAGAAAGCGACCGGTCGCAAGGTATCCGCGACCGGTCGTTTTCAGGCAGATTGGTATCCGAAGGGAGGTTTTCTGTATCCGACCGGTCGCAAAAGTGTGCGACCGGTCGCCCATTGCCTGTGCTGAATGTTTCCACGTGTTTTCAAGGTGCTTTTTCACATGGGTCTTTGTCCTACCCAACTCCATGTGCCTCCAAGAGACTTTTATGAGTGCTAGGACATGGGGGGCTACTAGGGAAAGTCTGAAACAACATAAAGTATAGATTGGTGGGTTGTATGATTACCTACCACTTTGTGCTTTCCTTGAATCATGGATCTGGTTTTTGGGTGGCTGGTTTGCCACATGTTGGAGACTTTTACAGGGTGGCTGAGGTTGGTGGGATGCTTCTCACTTGTCTACTTAAGTGGGAAGTGCAGACATTACAAGAGAGGCTCAAGAGAGGAGCCAAGTGCTAGAGTTTGAGAGCAAAAAGGCTTGAAGAGCAAGGGGGGAGCTTCTAGCCCCAAGTGGGGGGCTGGGAGTTCCAAGTGCTTAGAGAGCAAGAGAGTTGAAAATGCAAGGTGTCCAAGAGAGCCAAGGCAAGAGGGCTGAGGCTATGGGGCAAAGGGGAAACACAAGGGAAACAAGCATTGTAAGCTTTGCAAGAGGGCAAAGCAGGGGGCATCAAGGGTTTGAGCAAGGGTGTGAGAGAAAAGTGAGCTTGGGGAGAGAGTAGTGTTCTAAGGGGTTTTCTGTGTAAAACAAAGTTGTAACATACTCTTTCATGAAGTGAATTTCTCAAGGGGATCACCAAGAGGATGTAGGCAAAGAGTTGGCCGAACCTCTATAAATCTTTGTGTCCATGGTTGTATGCTTGTTAGGAGGTGTTTGCATTCAATTCATCCGTGTATGTTTGTGTGTGTGTCACTCGCAAAGTCCATTGATAACAAGTTCTTGGGAGTTTCCGCAATCCAAGAGGTCTTGGAATGCTCTGTCGCTCACCGAGTGGCATCCGGGCTCGTTGGTCTAAACGAGAAGGTGCCAAGGAGTCTCGTGTTGGAAGCGAATTGCACAACAGATTGTTGCCTGAATCTTCTATCCATATAGATTTGCCAAGTCCGATATCAGAAAACATTGTTTCGTTGCAAGTCTAATAAGAGAGCATTACCCATTGATGTTTAAGTTCACATAGATATCCCGAATATGATTTCTAACCAGAATGTACATAATATATATGATTTCCATCAGATCACCCATGGATTAAGGAGGATGGTGAAGCACCTGATGTTCCTCTCGACAACGCTGTGCTCAGCAGGCTCAAACAGTTCAAAGCAATGAACCAGTTCAAGAAAGTTGCACTTCGGGTATGCATTCGTCATTTGATCTGGATCGATCTTAGGGATATCATACACATAATACTGACACTACATGCATGATGCATCATATAGAAAATTCCAATCATCATCTATGCGTCTGTGTTTGTTGTTTTCTATGAACTGAAGAAGTGAATTTGGAGAGTTCCTTAATTTGTTGAATTGAAAAACTTTTAGAGCTATTTAGTTATATACTCATTTTTAGCACTAGTGATATAGATAAACCCTACACCATTAAATTTGTATAAAAAAACCCAAAAAATGATTGCTTACCCTATTGAATTTAATTTTGATTATTAAATTACTTTGATGCCATGTTAAGTGTTTTGGGTTTTTTATGAGGTTTTGGGGTTGGGCTTGTTTTAAGAAATCGATGGCAGTTTGGTAATTTATAGGAAGTTCGAAGCCTCTTTGTTGTGTTGTAAATGAGTTTTGGATGTGTTTCTAAAGTCCATTTTATGTAAGGTTTTTTTTATAATTTAGGCCCCTATATTGGGTGCAATAGTGAATCTCCCAAAATTTTGTAGGTCATTGCGGGATGCCTATCAGAAGAAGAAATCATGGGATTGAAAGAGATGTTCAAGAGCATAGATACAGATAACAGTGGGACTATAACACTTGAAGAGCTAAAGCAAGGACTTGCAAAGCAAGGGACAAAGCTATCTGAATATGAAGCTAAACAATTAATGGAAGCAGTAAGTGCTCACTCTATGCAATTAGTATAATATTCATTGTTACAAGTTAACTCCTATTCCATTGTAATATAATTTCCTTTTCCTTTTATTTCAATAATTTTAAAAATAAAGGCGGATGCTGATGGCAATGGAACCATAGACTACGATGAGTTCATCACAGCAACAATGCACTTGAATCGGATGGATCGAGAAGAGCACCTGTACACTGCCTTCCAACACTTTGATAAAGATAACAGCGGGTAGGGTTTCATTTATAAATAATGTTTTAAATTGCAGTTACGTAATATAAGAAAAAGGGTTTCTCAACATCGATCTTATATGTATGTAAGTTAACCATGCCAATATGCCTTCTCATCAGGTATATCACGACCGAAGAGCTAGAGCAAGCCCTCCGAGAATATGGCATGCATGATGGAAGGGACATACTAGAAATCATTGCTGAAGTTGACGCTGATAACGTAAGTTGCAAATCAACTAATATTAATCTGAATCCTTGTTCATTAATACTGCTAGTTACATGAAGTTAGTTAGTGATGCTAATTGATACATATATTTTCGGAATTTGCTGCAGGACGGTCGAATCAACTACGACGAATTCTGTGCAATGATGAGAAAAGGGAACCCCGAAGCAAACCCAAAGAAGCGGCGTGATGATGTATTTGTTTGATTAATTTGGGTTGGTGCACGAGGATTCAATGAAGTATTATCAATAGGGAAAGTGGCAAATATAGAAAACGTCTGTCCATCATCGTGATTTTAATTATCCAAGGAGATTAAGGAAGATTAATTCGGGAGGGAAATTAATTTTGGTGCTCATGGATGTTCATCATGTACAGTATCTTATAAAAAAGAGAACAACAAATGGGAGGGGCTGTGGGAGAGGAGGTGGCTCAAGACAACCCTTGTGTTAGTTGGTGGGGGGTTAATTAATTTGAGGGTTGTAAATGAAGTCCAAAAATGCATGTCTGGTCACAAGGTCCTCTATCTTCCGCTTGTGAAAATTGTACCTGTCAAATATATTTCGAAAATCGCTAACTAATGGTTAGGAATCAATATGTACGTGTTTTACTAATGTTTAATATATTCCATTAGTAGACTTGTTGACTTGCTGACAAGACACTAGAAAACGTTTGCACAATCTTTTCGAGTTTCTTGTTTTGTATTTTTTTTCTTCTTCAATTTTAACTATGAATGCGATATATATAGTAAGTATATATAGATACTTGGATGTGGTTGTTTTGCAACACAACATAATGGTTGTAGCATTGTTTAATGATGTTTTCCTGTATAGTCTATACAAAGGATACTTATGAAACAAAGTTAGAGTTTTAAGGAGTATGGAGCCCCTAAATTTTTAAGGAGCTTGTAAGAATTTTGTTAATCAATATGATTTTTTATTTATTTATGAATTTTATGAAAATTTTGAGAGTATTTGTGAATTTGTATGAATTGTGGTTAAATAGAAATATGTGAGAAATTACTTCAATTTGTCTAGAGATCAAGTGTTTATTTAGGTTTTAGGGGATTGGTACTTTCGATGTTTTGTTAATGTCTTTGATTGTAGGTTGAAGTTTATCTAATAAAGTTTATCTTTGATATTTTTTATTTTATTTTAAAAAGTGTTTATTTTGAGGTGATAGGATGAAACTAGAGGTGATTACAAATCTATAGAATTTTTCAGAGAATTTTTCTTACTTCGCATAAATTTTCACTAAAATTTTAAATATGGAAATATTAGAACAGCTTCTTACCTCGAGTTTCTTATTTGTAAGGTTTTCTTAAGTAGGTGTATCAGTTTGTAGGCTATTACAAGTTCGGTTATCCATTTGAAACGACCACCAAAGTTTGAGTGATTTTATGTACAATTAACTCTTATTTATTTAGAGAAAATGAGACTCTATCTTGTGAACCATAACCGCATAAGTTTATGTTGTGAAGTTACCCCACACCATCAAGAACTTGTCCGATCACTACGAACTGCACAAATTGAAATATAGTTCATGGAACGATGGTTGGTTCAGTTAGTATGGTCCTTGCCTTGTGTGTAGTTCCATTAAGGTTTGAGTTCCGTTACCAGCATTTTTCGTTGGTGCGCGATCTGTAAATTCCTACATAAATCTATACCGGTGGCAGCTAGCAGTTGGGTGTCACACGTAAGTCATTCCGGCTCGAGGTTGTGGGTATGCCCTACCGCTAGTGGTGAGAGTAGCCAATCTCCCCTTAAACTTTTTTTCATAAAAAAAAATATAGTTCATGGAAAAGTGTTAAAAGGGCCATGCGTTGGCCAAATTTGTTGCTAGGAAACAACTTAGGGGAGATGCTATAATGAGGGGTACTTAGGGTGTAACGCCTCGACCCAACTAATTATTTTCATATTGGAAATCTACATTTTACACTTGGAGTTAAGAGAATTTTGGTCACTTTTAGCTCCAAATTTCACTACTACAAAAATCGAAATAGACATCGGTAAAACGACGACGGACCAAATAAATACCGTCGTTAAATTTTTAAACGACGACGGTAATATAAAAACCGACGTCGATTAGATACTAAAACACCTAAAAATTGGAAATTCATTTGGGTATTTTTAAAACACGACGCATGAAACTTTAAAAGCGTCGTCTTATGAAACATGCCAATCGTGTGAGAAAACAGAAGACAAATAAACAACGTCGGTATGTGTAAATATACCGACGTAGTACTTATAGACGCCGTTTTACATATAATACCGACGTCTTAAGAACAAAATAAACACGACGGTAATGTATTATTAACAGACGTATCGCACGTTAGAAATTATTATTATTAACCACGTCGGTTCTATTATAAATCATGATGTTTAATTGTAAACAATTAACGGCGAATAATGTAATACTACCGTCAGATAGAGTTGCATTAACCACGTCGTTTCCTTAAATGAGCGTCGTATTAATTTTTATACGTCCGTGCCTATTGCTGAACCGTCGCTTTTAATTTTTTAAAAGATTTTTTTCCATTGGTATCTACGTCGGTATCTTATAAATGAGGTCGTTTTATTTTAACTATACCACGTCACTTGTTATAAATAGCGTCGCCTTATATAACAATTCGACATTATTTAAATATTTTGCTTCTAAAGTTGCACTCGCTTTCGATTCCCGAGAAAAAATTTCACACTCCTCTCGCTTATCCTTCCCAAGTCCCCACTCTTCGTCTTCGTCCCTGCCTGGAACTAATCATCTTCCCACACTTCGCTGCGTCACCGATCAGAGCATACCACTTCAAAGACGAGAAAACCCGAGAAAACTTTCGTTGCAAGAAAAAGGTAACCATTGCTTCGTACTTTTTAAACTTTCATTATATGTTTTATCTTTTGAAATGTTTATATGTTTTTTTCTTTTGAAAATCATTTTCGTTTTTCACTCTACGTACAAAGAAGGAAAGGGTATCGCATCAATACACTGCTTTTTGTATCTTGTTAATACGACGACGGTGCCGTCTTATTTGAGACGTCGGAAGTAAATAATGACGACGGTATTTAAATAACGACGTAATAAAATAAATTCTACCATCGTTTTCTATGTTTGAAAATTATGAAATATTGCCATTTCCATGTTTTTTCTCAATAGCAATAGATGAAAATCATTATAAGTGTTAGTTTTGTAATTCATTTAATCTTTTCCAATTTGATATAATATAAAGAAAAATAACTATCTCGCTTTTGGACGTTCATGTTAATAAGACGACGGTAATCGATTCTTTACGCCGTTGTATTAATTAAACCACGCCTGTAATTAACAACGACGTAATAAAACAGTAATAACGTCGGTGGTTAGTATATAGCGTCGTGTGAAACTAAATACTACGACGCTTTTATGTATTATCCACTTCGGTAAATAACTACCGACGTGATAAATTGAAATTACGTCATTACTTATTAGATAGCTTCGTTTGATGTTGAATACTACGTCGTATTATTAAAATTACCGTCGTGTTTAGTAGTTTATAATCTGAAATAATTTCACTTGCAGTTTGATTTTTATCTCAGAAACATGGTTTCTCAATCTCAAAGTAAGGCTTCTAGCTTGAGCAAAAAGAAAGCTAGCTTGGAAAAGAATCAAGGTAAAGATCTTGAAGTTTCACAAGCTACAACCAAATCCTCTAAGAAGATGAAGTTTGTATCTTCACGATAAAGCTTCGTGACAAAGACGACTACTTTTGTTGAAGAACCAAAGTCGGGCGTGGTATAACCACAATGCCTCGTGTTGTGAAGAGAAAGTTTCAGAAAATCAAGCCGTTGATTGAGTACAACAAAAAGGGTCAACCATATGGCCTTGCAAATAAGGAGATGCAGTCCTACATTGGTGTCTTGGCACGCTCCGCAGTCCCACTTTCTGACCTTAAATGGAAACAAGTGGACAACGATGTAAAAGAGCAGATTTGGGAAGCCATTGACATGGCTTTTGTTGTAGGCAAGGGGGGCAAGAACATGGTCTTATCTTCTGCTGGAAAGAAATGGAAGGATTTCAAGAATAAACTAACTAGGCAGCATATCCTTCCATTCATCAATGAGAAGGAGAAGTTAAATGAACCCCCTAAACTATATCCATTCATATTGAAAGCACAGTGGGATGCCTTTGTAGCTTCAAGGTTATCCAAAGAATTTGAGGCTGTGCATACTGAACAAAAAGAGAGGAGGGAGAAATGCGAGTACAATCATCGGTTGTCTCGACGAGGATATGTTGGTTTGGAGGAGAGTTTGGAGGAAACCATGCCCGGGGTAGAAATCGATCGATCTACCTTATGGAAGAAAGCCAGAGAAGACAAACAGGGTAACTTTCCCGATCCAAAAGTTGCAGAAAAAGCAAAAATAATTGTAAGCTTCTAAAGTTAGACAATTTGTGTTTTAAATTTGTAATAGACTGCATTTAATTTTTAATTAGACTTGCATGTGGATCTGACTTCCTGTTTTTGTTGATTTTAATGTGTCTTTGTGTTAGGATGAATTGCAACAAAAAGTCTCTGAAGGCACTCTCACTGTATCGGGAAGCAATGATGTGTTGACTATGGCTTTGGGTCCCGAGCATCCAGGGAGAGTTAGAGCTGCAGTGGACTGGGGTTTCCACTCAAATACTTCAATTTACCTAGACAACGGAGGGTAAAGTTTGAAGATAAATTCAAGAACGCCTCGTAACTATTGTGCAAGAAGAGCAACTGAAATTTGAGGCTAGAACACAACAATTGGTAGCAGTGAGAGGGAGAATATATCAATCAAGTGCGCCAACCGCTTCCAAATTTTGATGCCACCATGATCAAACAGTCAACTCCTCTATTTCAAATCCAAGCTCAAGAGCAAAGTCCCAAAAATCCAATGTCCGACAAAGCAAGCCGCCTGGGCAATTGGTGTGAAAGCCATCAATTTTGAGGAAGAAAATAACAATGCAGAACAAGCTGGGAAGAAAAAATGGTAAGTTAATTTGATTTAAATTCACTGTTTCTTAATTTTTAGACGTCGTTATTTATCATTAGAGTCGTTATAAATGTAATACAACGACGGTTATTAGTTCCCGACGCTTTTAAATAACACACCACGTCACATTTTTGAAAAACCGTCGTTGAGATAGACATTCCACGACGGTATAGAGGGTGACCTATTTAGTTTACTTGTATCACAAGCTTTCTTCACATAGGTTATCCCACCATCTCTCTCTCTCTCTCGTGATTCTAATTTTCTCTCGGAATTGATTTTTTCTCGTATTTACGCTAAGAAAGTTGATAAACCTGAAATTTGTTAATCTATGAATTTGAAAAAGGAAAGTATTTTGCGTCGTAATTATAATATCCCACGTCGGTTTTAATTTACCGTCGCCTGAAATGCAATATAACGTCAGATTAGTTTAAGAACCGACGCCTCAATATAAATACCACGTCGGTTTTTTGTATTCATGTATTTTTTTGAACATGTTTCTTTGTGTATTTTTAAAACAGAAGGCCAAGGTCATGGATGTTCCCGAGAAGGAACAACAAGTGGGAGACTTGCCTTCTTCTCTACAAGCCCTTTGTTCTTATGTCGAGTCGACATTGAGGGTTCATGATAGGATTATGACCTTTACAATTGAGAAGGAAGTGTTTGGAAATGATCGTGAAACCTTCATCTTGCCTCGAAGATATTAGTCAAATTGCAGCAATGGAAGAAGTTGGAGCCACTTTGTCATTCTTTGTATACATGAGGTAATTGTCCTTATCAAATTTTCATTTTAAACTTTTCTTTCTTTAAAAAGGAATAACTCATTGGATCATTTCATATATTTAGGTGCCTATTTGAAAAATTGAAAACTTCAAATATGTTGAACATGGTTGGCCTTGTGGACCCCGCTCAAGTTAGTGCTAACTCGGCTCATTAACTCAAAGATCACGTGCGTTAGCTACTAGACTTAAAAGGACAGATGGGGAATAGATTTTCTTGATGCCTTACAATCCAGGGTTAGTCACCTTACCAAGATTTTCTTTGTATGATGCATTGTACATTAAAGTGTTTAACCTTTATGTTTTTTTTTGTGTGTAGCTTTCATTGGGTCTTGTTCATTGTGAGAGCAAAGAGAGAGACTGTTTATTTTCTGGATCCACCGCCAAACCGAATGATTGATGAAGAGTGCAAAAACATGGTGAACACGTAAGTTGATTTACTCATATGTGTTTGTATAGCAAGCTTTCTTCACTTAAGTGATCCCACTATCTCTCTCTCTCTCTCTCTCTCTCTTTGTACTCTAATTTTTTCTGCAATTGATTTTATCTCGTATTTCTTCTAAGCTTAAGGATAAATCTGAAATTTGTTATTTTACGTCGTAATTATAACATACCACGTCGGTTCTAAGTTACCGCTGCCTTAATTGTCAATAACGCTATTTTATTTTCAGAACCGACGCCTGTATATAATTACCACGACGGTTTTGTTTGTTCATGTGTTTATTTTTATCAACTATGTTTCGTATTTTCAATAACACTTTGTTGCCTTGAAACAGTGCTATCGTAACCTATAATAACCACATAGGCAGCACGGCAGAAATCACCCATTTGGAAAATCCTAAAAGGCACTCCAAAGCAACCAAGCAATGTAGAGTGTGGTTACTATGTAATGCGCTTTATGAAAGACATCATCGAGGATCCTGACTGGAATTTGAGAAGAAGGTAAAAGGAAAATTATATATTTTAACATTTAACATTTTTTTATTTATTTTTTTATTTAACATTTTATTTTTTTATTTTTTTATGGCTTGCAGGTATCTTTGAGGACAAGATCAATCACCATACCCCCAAGAAGCCATTGATGAAATCAGGAAGGAATGGGCAGAATTTGTAAGCCTTCATATGGATTAGGGAATTAGACAAACATTAATCACAAGAATTGAAAATTTTTGTAAATATTTTGGTTATAATTTACAATTTCTTTTAGTATGAATTAAAATTTTGTAAAAATTATCAAATCACAAGAATTTTTTTAAAAAAACACGACGAAATGAAATGTATACAACCAAACCACGTCTGCACGTATTCGAAATGACATGTATACAAATATAACTCGTTATATATTCAAAAAAGGTTATTATTTTCATTTAAATTGCCGTCGACAAATATTAAAACGTCGATATATTCAACAATAACGACGTCTAAAGATATTAAAACGGCGATATATAGAAAAATAATGCCGTATAAAGTTTTACTTAAAACGTTGGTAAATACAACGGCGATATTTTATTCCCGACGTCTATAGCTATTAAAACGGCGATATATTAAAAAATAATGCCGTATAAAGTTTCATTTAAAGCGTCGGTAATAAACATATTACCGACGTCTAAAGATGTTAAAACGGCGATATATAGAAAAATAATGCCGTATAAAGTTGTACTTAAAACGTCGGTAAGTACAACGGCCATATTTTCCTTCACACCGACGTGTAAAGTTATTAATACGTCGTCTATAAAAAATAATGACGTTAAAATGTATATTTAAAACGCCGGTACATACAACGCCTATATTTTACTTTATACCGACGTCTACTTATATTACAACGTCCATTATGAATTTATAACGACGTGGTTTTATTTGATTTTAATTGAAATTATTTTATAATATTTGTAATAAATTGTAAAAAATTCCAAAAAAAACAGAAATTATAATGCTCTCATTGATATATTTTCTTACTTCTAATGCTTTAAAAAATGGTTTTTGAGTAAAAAAATTTAAATTTAATTCGTGACAAAAATTTATTGATAAATCACTACAACACTTATAGTTTCATAACATATTCTTATGGGGCTTGTATGATCCATTCTTGTGATAAATTCAAATATATTAAAAATATGTTTTTATCATCCTAGTACACAAGGCATTGTAATAAGAAGTCCGTAGCAATTTTTGGTTAATTTTTCTTATGCTTTATAATTTTTATAATATTTTAAAATTTATATAATTTAGGGTTTAGGGTTTAGGGTTTAGGGTTTAGGGTTTAGGGTTTAGGTTTTATTGAAAAGAAAACGGTTTTCTTTTTATTTTTGGGTTTAGACAAAACCACCCTTAACCTTTTGTATTATTTTATTATTTTTTAATTTAAAATAATTTAGGGTTTAGGGTTTAGGGATTAGGGTTCAGTGTTCGTGGTTTAGGGTTTAGGGTTTAGGGTTTAGGGTTTAGGGTTAGAGTTTAGGTTTTATTAAAACGACGCCGGTTTTCTCTTTTGTTTTCTTTCAATTCCACCCAAGCGACACAATTTGAATCCCAAAGCAACACCAATCCTGGATACTTAATATTTTTGACGACGGTGTTCTTATTTTAATGACGTTATATTGTATTTAAAACGTCATATTTTATATATTTACCGTCGATTTAAATTACATTTATTTTATCAATTAGACGTCCATCTTTATTATATAGCGGCGTAGAAAATTTAAATAACGTCAAGACAAAAATAATAATCGCTGCTTAAAATTAAAACTTTAACGACGGTTTTATTTTGTTTCGTCGATGTTTAAAGAAGCGCGCAATCTGAAAATTCACGCGTGACCTAAAATTTTCATTTTCCGCTCTAAGTGTTAAATAATTCGCTTTCTCGCTTCAACTCTAATTTTTAGTTGTGCTCTCCAGCCTCTGTCGAATGCAATAAGTTCGAACCCTAATTCTCTGCTCTAATTCTTATCCTATCACTCTGGGTTACACTGTAAGTTCGAACCCTTATCTCTTCACTCTAATTTTTATTCATTTAATGATATTCTGTTCGGGTTCTTAAGTACAAACGTAAT
Source organism: Prunus padus (assembly GCA_024362665.1). Classification (NCBI taxonomy): domain Eukaryota; kingdom Viridiplantae; phylum Streptophyta; class Magnoliopsida; order Rosales; family Rosaceae; genus Prunus; species Prunus padus. The sequence goes on along the minus strand of JANFAM010000011.1, from coordinate 4,752,994 downwards.
ATGACTTTGCTTTTTTATTCATTGAATGATGTTCTTCATTTGCTATGCGTCCTCATAGGAATGGTTCTTGAGATAGGTTTTCTTAATCACTCTCTGTAGTGATGGGTCTTAATACTTGCATGCTTTTCATAAAAATTCATTTGCTATGGGTCTTAATCAATATTTCAGATACGTGTTATATTTATTTGGTTCTCAATTTGTTCTTGGATGTGGAATGGCAAAGGAGATTTAATTTTTTTCTAGCATACGTTGTTTTATGTAAAAAACGTCGTCTGTAATCTTAAAATACGCTGCTTTATGTAAAAAACCGTCGTCTGCTTTATAAAATACGCTGCTTTTATGTAAAATACCGTTGTGCGTATCTTATACGTGTTATTTAAATTTATATAATCTGCATTGTTCACTCTTTTCTTTTAGTAGCCTAAGACGATCGTTATTAAAAACGTCGTCTTTTGTATAAAAACGCCGTCCTTTTGTATAAAATACGTCGCTTTTATTTAAAATACCGCTGCCTGTATTTTATACTTGTTATATTTAAATGTATATAATCTTCTTTGTTCTTTTAGTAGCCTAAGACGATCATTATTACAAAAACCGTCAGCCTGCTTTATAAAATACGCCGCTTTATATAAAAACCGCCGCTTTATATAAAAACCGTCTTTTGTATCTTATACTTATTTAAATTTATATAATCTTCTTTGTTCACCTTTTTCTTTTAGTATCCTAAGACGACTGTTTTTACAAAAACCGTGCCTGCTTTATAAAATACGCCGCTTTTTGGAAAAAACCGTCGTCGTAACTCATATTACTTGCTTTTAAAATGTACATAATATGCTGAGTGATATTCATTGCTTGTCCTTTTACTTTATTATATATTATAGGTTATAGTGTCAGTGATGGATAAGTCATGGATGCATGCGGATAGAAGATCGAAGGCATATGAGTTAGGGGTGGAAGCATTTTTGGATTTTGTCAGAGGAAATCTTCTAACTACAACACATATTCATTGTCCATGTGTTAAATGTGGGAATTTTCGATTGTTTGGGGTTGGAATTATAAGGGACCACTTGTACTTTAATGGAGTTGACCAAAGCTATAAGAATTGGACATTTCACGGAGAACCTTGGCGATCAACTACTAATGCTAGTAGAAATGTGGATGAAGATGATAACCATAGTAGGGATAGTTTTGTTTCGAAGAAATAGATATGGATGATAATGATTTAGGTGATGATGTTGGATCCGATCCTTATGAGTTTGCCAATGTGATTGGGGATGGAGATCAACCCTTGTACCCTGGTTGTAGTAAGTACACAAAGTTGTCGCATTAGTGAAGTTATACAATTTGAAAGCAAAACATGGGATGAGTGATGTCTGCTTTTACGTAATTGTTGATACTTCAAGGAGATTTGCTTCCAGAAGAAAATACAATACCTTCCTCTATGTATGAGGCAAAGAAGACTTTGTGTGCATTGGGGCTGAGTTATGAGAAAATCCATGCATGCCCCAATGACTGCATCTTGTATAGGAAGGATTATGAAGATTCAACTAATTGTCCTACTTGTGGTATCTCAAGGTGGAAGGAAGGCAAAGATTCAGCTTTTGAAAGAGGGTGTCCCAAAGAAAGGTGGTGTGGTATTTTCCACCAATTCCAAGGTTTAAAAGGATGTTTCAATCAAGTAAGACATCTAAGAGTTTGACTTGGCATGTCGATAGAAAATCAATTGACGGTCCGATGTCTCATCCGGCGGATTCTGCCTTGGAAACTCGTTGATGATAAATGGCCCGAGTTTGGTAAAGAGCCGAGAAACTTGAGACTGGCTCTCTCATCTGATGGATTCAATCCCCACAGTTCTCTAAGTAGCGAATACGATTGCTGGCCGCTTATCTTAGTTACATATAATCTCCCACCATGGTTATGCATGAAACGAAAGTTCATGATGTTGACTTTATTGATTTCGGTCCTAAACAACCCGAAAATGATATAGACGTCTACTTAGAGCCTTTGATTGATGATTTAAAATCTTTGTGGGATGGGATTAGAGGAGTGTATGATGCACACATAGGAGAATACTTTACACTCAAAGCTGCACTACTGTGGACAATAAATGATTTTCCCGCCTATGGAAACTTATCTGGTTGTGTCGTTAAAGGATATAAAGCTTGTCCAATATGCGGCGATGATACGCCTAGTCACAGGTTGAAAAATGGCCACAAAATCTGTTACATCGGGCATAGAAAATGGCTATCAACAAATCATCCATATCGGAGGCAGCGTGCAGCTTTTAATGGGGAACTCGAATATGACATGCCTCCAAAGCCATTAACCGGAGAAGAAGTGCTACAAAGGGTTGAATGTATTAATTACAAATGGGGGTCGAAAAAGGGGAGGTGGAGGTGAAAATGACGGTGACAGAGTTTGTTGGAAGAAGAAGTCAAAATTCTTTGATCTCGAGTATTGAAAATACATTCTGTGAGGCATTCCTCGATGTGATGCACATTGAGAAGAATATTTGCGATAGTATCATTGGTACGTTGTTGGAGATCCCTGGAAAAAATAAAGATGGGATTGCTGCTCGCTTTAGATTTATTGAACATGGGGGTCAAGACTGATTTGCAACCCGAGTATGGAGAAAGACGTACTCGCTTGCCTCCGTGGCCTTGGAATTTGTCAAGAGCAGAGAAGAGAACGGTTTGCAATTCTTTCTATGGTATGAAGGTCCCTGAAGGTTATTCTTCAAACATAAAAAATCTTGTATCTTTACAAGATTCAAGACTTCTTGGCCTAAAATCACATGATTGTCATACCTTGATGCAACAATTGCTCCTCGTGGCAATTGCCTGCTTTTGGAAAAGCCTCGCAAGGTATGCAATAACTCGATTGTGCTTCTTCTTCAATTCTATATGTGCAAAGACCGTGGATGTTTCCTCTCTAGATAAGTTGGAAGAAGATGTAGTAGTTACTTTATGTTTGCTTGAGAAATACTTTCCCCCTTCATTCTTCGATATCATGGTTCATCTAGTAGTACATCTTGTCGAGAAGTTCGTCTATGTGGGCCTGTTTATTTTAGATGGATGTATCCGTTCGAAAGATATATGAAAGTGCTAAAGGGGTATGTTCATAACCGTAATCATCCTGAAGGTTGCATTGCTTGAGTGCTATATAGTCAAGAAGTCGTGGAGTTTTGCAATCGAGCATTTATCTCGATATTAGAACAATTGGAGTGCCATTAAACCAGAAGATGGGACTTTCAAAGCCACTATCAGGTTGCTCGCTGACTTTAGTTGATTGGGACCTTTTGAACCAGGCACATCTATATGTGTTGGAGAATACAGAGGAAGTCCAACCATATATCGAGTATGACTTTTAATCATTATGTTTTAAATCATTCCTTATGTTTCTCTTAAATACAAGGGACAAGAATACTAGAATTTTCTGTGTCATGTAGGGAACATATGATCCACCTCAAGACCACTTATCCAAAATATAAAAAGAGAACAAAGTGGCTACAAGATAAGCACAACAGCACTTTCATTCAATGGTTACGCTTTAAGGTATATGTTATTGAATAAAACATTGGAGTTTGATTTATTGTCATATCTATGTTGCATTGAATTAACATATGATTAATTTGCAGGTTCAATGGGAAATCAATGAGAAAGAAAATACTGGCGTATCAGAAAATTTGAGGTGGCTAGCAAGTGGTCCAAGCATGACGGTGCCATCATATAAGAGCTATCTTATTAAAGGTGTTAAATTTAACACCAAGGCACAAGATGATGTGCGAGCAGTTCAAAATAGTGGAGTTTATTTACTTGCAAATACTATGCAAGTTGCTAGTGCCAAGGATAAAAACCCTATTGTCTCAAATATGGGTTTTTATGGTGTCATTCAAGATATTTGGGATCTTGACTACCAAAAGTTTACAATCACAGTCTTTAGGTGTGATTGGATAGATAGCACTTCCGGCCTTGTAGTCGATTTAACTCGGATTTACCCTTGTAGATCTCGAGTAAAATTGGACATAGGAATGACCAATTTGTTTTGGCTTCTCAAGTCAAACAAGTTTTTTTTGTTGACGACCCAATGCATCATAGTTGGTCGGTAGTGTTATCAATGCCTAATAGAGAATATAATGATGTTATTGGTGATGATGACTTAGGTTATGTTAGAATTGAGTGTGAGCCATTTACTAGAGGGATGCCAAATGTTGACACATTTGATGAACTAGCCCGTGAGTTTGGGAGTGAAAATATTCGAGATGGGTGTGAAGATATATGGATTGAATGATGCTATTGTGATTTATGAAATTATTTATGCCCTAAATGGCTATGTATGACATTAATTTTACAAGAAATTGTAATGTATTTCTTTCACTTTCATTATGCAGGTTTCGGCAACATAACTTCCAAAGAATAAAACAAACTGGATTCAGATGCAAAACACGACGGTAATCTGAAAAATTGCAAAATAAAACGTCTCAATGATATTTAACGACGCGTTTACATCCATAATATATGTACCGACGTCTAAATAATAACTATCATAACCGGTCAATTCATTGAAAGAACGTAGAAAACCATAGAACAACGGCGGTAATGTACGGACAAATGTGGTAATGTATAGTTAGACGTCATTCAACGACGAGGTTTTCCGAAAGGGTCGTCTAAGGTTATCAAAGAGGATATTTAAAATTAAATTTTTCATTAAATAGACGTCCGTTTTTCTCCGAATAAGACGTTGTAAATGCTAACAACGTCATATTTATAAAAAAACTGACGTTTTTTTTCTTTAACAACGTTGGTTTTGATTAAAGATGTCGTCTTTTCAGTTTTGAAATTTATTTTGCACGTCGGTATAAGACGTTAAGAACAGACGTCTAAAAGCATAATAACGGCGGAATTAATTACATAATCGAAGTATAAAGTAGTAGCCACGTTTGAATTTCTATGAAATAGGACATTTGAAGTATTAACAACGTCTTCTTTAGAAATAAATACGTCAGAGAAAAAGCGAAATAACGTCGGTTATGGTTTTATTCATGACGTGGATAGTTAAAATCACGTTGTTTTGGAAATTATTAATGACGTGGTAATACAAATATAGACGTCAGTTTTAAAAATAAAATGGCCATCTAATATTATTAACTACGTCGATCTACGATTAAATTATCGACGTAAAATGACTTTTCAACGCCTTGAAGTTTATAATTTGTGACGTGGTTACTTATTTTTACGCCTGTATTTTTGTAAATAATGACATTGTTCCTTTTAAAACGTCGTTTATTTTCTAAAGGTGACGTCTAAAGTTATCCAGGTTGTTTATTTTTAAGTGAATAGACGTCGGGTTTTATTTGTGTACGACGTTGTATATTTTAACAACGTCATGAGTTTAAAATAAACCGTCGTGTTTAATTGATAACAACGCCCTGTTTTATCAAATGTGACGTCTTTATATGAATAGACGGCGGTGATTTACCGTCGTGGTTTTTGCATCAAAAGATGTCGGTCGATTCCACGTCGGTTGAAAAACAGAATACACGACGGTAAATTACCGTCGTCTATCTCGATTTTTGTAGTAGTGTTTGTGATGTGTGGTGGAAGTGATGGCGTTAATCTTGCCAATCCATGGTCTGCCCAGGGTGCCATTGTAGGGGGAGACTTCGTCGATGATCATGAAAGTATGCAAGCTGATCACTGGTTTAGAGTAGAGGTCGAAGTCTATAGTGCCCATAGTAACCGAGGTCGCGCCATTGCAGTCGGTTAGCGATATGGCTGACTTGTTGATCTTGGTCTCTGAAGGAAACATTGCATCTCATGACTTAAAATGAATTTTAGCCACAACCTATAACACAAAATCATCCTAAATGAAAATTTTATTTTGTTTATTCTAGTTCAGCTAAGCGTTTTTCATTTACCCCAACTATCTTTAAATCTAGTCTCTTTAAGTGCCAAAAGAAAATAGAGAAAGACATAATATTTTACCCTTGTAGACTTTTCTTGGGATTCCAAAATGATCACCTTGTAGGAAAGGTCTTGTCCCTCTTTGATTGAACCTTCTTCAAGACTTCAAAGTAGAAGCCCTCTACCTCACCACACCAAATGCTTATAGAGATGAAGAGAAGACAACCAAGAGGCCTTAGATGCTAGACTACCTCTTGATTGGACCAATTTTGGCTTATGGAAGATGAGAGGCAAAGAGGATGCACTCACACATCAAACCAAAAATTGAAAAAGCTAAAACCCTAGCTAGGTCATTTGCCTAACTTTAGCATTTATAGGAGAAATACACACAAGGGGGAGAGAGAGAGAGAGAGAGAGAGAGAGAGAGAGAGAGACTTTCTCCCTTTGGCCGGCCATCTTGGTGGGCATGGGGCTCCAATTGGGTCCTTGTTGTTTCACAACACTTATCCTTTTGGCCTAATTCCCTTTTGGACAATTTTGTCCATTTCCATTTAAATCATATTTAAAAGTCCAATACAATATATATATATATAAAAGTTAATTTTATAATTAACTCTTAATTATGAATTATAATTTAGCTCTTAAATCATAATTATAGTCTCATTTAATTGACCCGGTCAAAGTATTTGATTTGGTTACTTGATCCGATCAAACTCTAGTCAAACATTTAAATATTGGATCCACTAGGTTGACTATCTCTATGGTATATTGCCATGATAAATTTCATCTATAGAAATAAATTCCATTCGAGAGTAGTTGTACTACGTTGAGCCTTTAGTTGGACACCCCCACATTTGGGGTACTTGTAGGAAGGTCTCTAACCTTGTCATACCTTGTATAGGAGAAATTTAAACGCTTGTTGACATCAAAGCCCTCTACAAAAACGTGGTGCTTATGAACCAATCTTTTTCTCTGCCAAGAAAAAGAGTTTCAAATTTTTCTTCGTGTCAGCCACCCCCCCAACCCCACAATTTGCACATAATTGTGGTATTAAACAATCAATTTGTGAGCCCCTGAAAATATTTGTATTTTTAGTTGGAGCTATATGCATGAAAAATAATATTGGACTCAAATTGATGAAATTTGGAATTTCTGGAAATTTAATTTGAATTTTTGAGTTTATTTGAAATTATAGTGTGGGAGAAATTTCCAAAAAATATTTTGAAGGATTTTGGAGAAGTGAAGGTTACCAAAAAATTAAACAGGTCAAGACGAGTCTGTAGGAATTTATGGGGAATTTTTCGAAGCTCAGAGCTTTTTTTGGTGGATTTTAGAAGTTCTGGAAAATAAGGAAAATAAAATTCGAAGAGACACGTGACGTAATCTGGAGCGTCCACGTGAAGCTGATGTCCTAGATCTGAAGGCAGAGAAGCGCTGACAACGTACTGACAGGAACTGAAGTGGCATGACGCCATTGGTCCACGCGGTGCTTCCTCCGATTTTATCGGATTGACACCCCGCATTCTAGCAACTCCCGAGAAATGGATGCTTAGGGTATTTGTTTGCTTTTTAAGGCCCAATTCTTTTCTTGTAACAACTGAAACTCTGATCCCAATTTAATTTATTTCACTGACAATGAAGACTTTTGAAGTCTGTTATTTTTATATACGAAAAATTGTAGCAATGGTCCCTCAAATAAGACCCAACTTTAGTTTTCCCCCCTCATGTCGCAAAATTGTTAAGGCCATCCTTCAATTAGATCTTGTGTTGCATCATTGGTCTTTCCATCAATTGAGTTAAATTTTCTATCAAAATTAAGGGCAAATTGGGAAATTCATATAAAATATTTATTAGATAGATAAACTCATTAAAAAAATACAAGGTTTCCCCCCCCCATTTGAGCGTGTGGGTAAGAAGGAAGGTTGGGTGATTGGGAAAGTTGATTTTTAGGGAGGACAAGGAGCTCTTGAGCCACCCAAAGTTGAGCTACACCTCAATGGTTGGAGGCAAAGAAAACCCTGTTGATGCATTTTACTATGTCTAGATAAAATTCATCATGGTTTGGAGGGGAAGTGGTTCACATACCAGAGGAGACTTGAAATTTGTCACCAGAAGGTGCTGGAGGATTTGACCCATCTGGGATGGTTTGGGTTGTTGGGTTGGTGAGGTAAATGGATGGGCAGATTCGGGGGGAAGAGGGTGGCGTGTGGCTGCGTTTGGGTAGAAGGTGGTGGTGGCTAGGTAAAAGTCTTAGTTACCCCTAAAATATCTATCATGTGTCTGACATGTGATCAATTTTGACGGGTAAACAAACAGAATTGACGGAAAGAATTAGTGGTGCAACGCGAGATCTAATTGAAGGACGCTCATAACAATTTTGCGACATGAGGAATGAAAAGTAAAGTCGGGTCTTAGTCGAGTATGATTGCTTCAATTTTGACTTTCATAAATTTTCCTTGTTATGCAACGTTTCTTTCATTTGATAGTGGATTATGAGTTTAAGTCTATTAGTTTTTGTGCCTGGGATCGCATGGCTCTTCACTACTACAAAAAAGTTAATAGACAACGGTTTTTAGCCGTTGTAGAAAGTCTCGGAAAATCGTTGAGGTTAGCAGTGTCGTCGTTTCTACCTATTTACGACAACGGTCAAAAACCGTTGTAATATGTCACTTTCAACAACGGTTTTTAAGCAAAACCGTTGTTAATTCTCATATATAAAATATGCATACAAGAGTGACCGTTGTAATATGACACTTTCAACAACGGTTTTAAGTAAAAACCGTTGTTGTTTATCACATTCCACAACGGTTTTAAGTAGAAACCGTTGTGGTTTATCATCTTCCACAACGGTTGTTACCTAAAACCGTTGTAGTTTAATACCTTCCACAACGGTTGTTACATAAAACCGTTGTGATTTAATACCTTCCACAACGGTTGTTACATAAAACCGTTGTGGTTTAATGCCTTCTACAACGGTTGTTACCTAAAACCATTGTAATACTCCCCTTCCATAACGGTTATTTTCTAAAACCATTGTGAAAACTAGTATTAGATTGTTTATAAAACCATTGTGGAAAATCACATTAGATAATGTTTTCTATGAAAAACCAGTATTGAAAATAGCATTAGATAACTATGTTTTGGTACACCCACAAAATTCCAAAGTAATCATTCACTATGAAAATTAATGGAAATCCACACTAATAATTTATACCATAATATCAATTTACAATTATAATTCAATGCATGTACACTACAACAATTTTCACAATAAAAAAAATTGTGTTTATCTTGTTCCATAACATTATCGCTCTACATAATGGTCACAAAACTTGCTCACTCATGTCTGACTTCATCCATCTGCTCGTGTGTTGGCAATCCCTTTACAATTGAAACAATAGTGCAAAAAGATATTATAGGCCTGCACCTAATTTCTTCATGAGTCAAGCTGCTTGAGAATAGATAGGCTGTAGCATAAGTGAAAACCATTAACAAGTGGCCTTAAAGAAGTTCAAGACTCAAGCACCTATTCTAAATCCACCCTTCCCATTAACATTAAGATTGGTAAAAGAAAGATATTTAAGTTTCATTTCACGGTTTCATTGGACTTGAGTTGTTTAAATAATTCAAAGAAGTGCATTTGATGATTTGCTTCCTCTTTGCTTAACAAGTTAATGACTTACCTCACCTTTAACTTGTGAAAATCTGAATGTAATATATGACTAGGTACTAAGTTTAGACAATCTTTATAATTAGATTACTTGAATTATGCACATATAATCATATAGCTTATTCGGCATGTGGTAGCTTAAAGAACACATAAATCGCAATGCTAGTGTTGATCTTTTGAGCCCCATATAATACGTGATAACTCCCAAGGCATGTCATTGCTTTATTGCAGTGTGAAGTGTTATCTACAAAGACATCTCAACCACTAAGCATTTCTATGTGCTTTATCCCATTTCGATTCGATGTAATTTGGACCGTGGCTGAAACTCTAGTGCGGCAATGCCAAGAACGGCTTTAGTTTGGCTCTAAATTTATCAAGACACCGTGCCATTAAAAAGGAACAATAGGAACTACAAACATAAGAACATTCAATAGAGTTCTAGTGTTGGCTATATCTGCTAAAAGTAGATATAAAGTTCTAGTTCTAGCAGATATAGCCAACAATGCTTTTAGCAGATATAGCCAACATTCAATAGAGTTCTAGTGTTAGCCAACAATGCTTTTCGAGTCTAACAATATGCATTCAAAGCTGCTTTTGAGACTGAGCAGGTGGAATAAACTAATGGATGAGTTGGTGCTCCTAAAAGTTACGGAAATTAATTCGAATTTTATTGTTAAAAATTCTCTAGATGCAAATACTAACTTGCATTTCTTCAATAGATATATACTTGATCAATCCACTCACAATTGTTCCAATGAATCAGCATCGGGATGGTTACGAGCTTTCGTAATGAGGCCAACACGAATATCAAGTCTAGAAATGGAAATCTCTATTTGCAGATTTTGTGGCTGTTGCTTTTTCTTTCCACTCGTTGTTATGCATTACAAAAATGGATTATTAGAATAGGTATATATTTATGTTAGCAAAACTATGGAAAAGGAGAACATGTCATACTTCAAAAGTTGTTATTAAGCGAAACGTGCAGGCAGTAAAAGCAGAGTTTTTTCATCCGCATGAAATAATATAAAAATCTGTTTGGAAACCAGGAGATCCGATCTCTTGTTCTTAATTAATCTTCTCTTTTCTTTTTGGTTATTAACCTTGAGAATACAATGTAGTAAAGATCAAAACGATGCAACAACTCTTGAATGACTAAGAATTAATATCAAATAAAAAGAAAGATCTTACTACGCTTCTAACCCATCACACACTATTAAATCATTCGACATTAATTGCAAGACATTCTTAAGGCTAATGCCTGAATGAAGTCATAAGCATGCACACACTATTACAAAATTTGACATCAAATTTCATAACATTCTTAAAGCTAATGCCTCACTAAAGTTATAAGCAAGCCTAAAGGAAAGAATTTGCTCTTTTTCTAACCAATCAAGCGGCATTACACCATTCGACATTAATTGCGCAACATTCTTAAGGCCAAAACATCTACGAATACTTTAGTCTGAAAATGGTTCACTATGGCAGTTGTCTCATTTTGATTATTTTTAAATTCCTAAACATGCTTTATAGTTGTAGGCCATGTATCTTATTTCTTTCATTACTAAACTTTAAGTCTTATTTTTCTTTTTCTTACCTCATAGTGATAATATTGGTAATTGCTTACAGAAGAAAAGAAATAAACTCCAAAAAAATAAAACTGGAAATAGATGTGAAATAATAACCTAAGAACGTACACAAAGTGAGGGGCATGGCTCAGCAGACACCAGATGATGTGGGGGATGTTTAACTAAAGCTCCTTCTGTTCAGTGTCCGAAACAAATTCAGCAAGGTTTACTGAAGTTGTTCCAACAACAGGCCCTTGATTCAAACTCAGTATTAGAATTGCAACTCAGTTCCTGGAAAATGGTATCAAGTTTACCAAAAACGAAATGAGCTATGAGAAAAGACTAAAATGATATTGAAACAGAAATTTGAACACCACTCTAATTCCATATATTTCATTCATGCTAAGGAAATATGTATTGCAAAACACATCTACTTTCAAGCACCAAATCGCATAAAACCCATAACAAAAAAGCAATTACATTAAGGAAGACAGAATATAAGGGCGATGGATCGCTTAACCATGTTTACTTTGGTATAAAAACCCATATCCAATTGACAACACTTTCTTGACATTTGCAATTAACAAAGGAGGCTCAAAATGTAGTTTACTACCTCTAGGAATGAACAACTAAAAGCTACTGTCATGGCAATGAAGTAACCGAACTTAAATCACAATCTAGGAGTAAAGATCAATGAATTACCTAAAAGCTCACTGGTAAAACCCAAGAATGCAAATCCTCTTCTTTCTGTTTCTCTAATATTAAAAAAATGGTAACACTTCCATTTGCACTTTATTCTTCCTAATACCAATGAGCTCATCCTTCGAATCTGAGCTAAACCCAGAACCTAAGCCCACTTTTTAAAAGGGAGAAGTTCAAGAAAATCTCTTGATTTTGAAAATAAATAAATCCAATTCAAGATATCCACCACACAGTCCAGAAAAATAAAATAAATAAAAAATCAACCACATATACATGCAATTTGTATAGCAAGTTGTTAGATCAAGTATAGCTAATCGGCAGAAACCCAAATAACAGAAAAGAAAAAAGACAACGAATCAAAACTAAATTCAATGGAGCAGCACATGCATGCCATAGTCGAGTGTACGAATCATCTTTCTCACCTAACACCAAAATTCAAAACATAAGAACAAACCGATGCAAACGAAATCTGTGAAGACAGGTTTAATAATATAAACAATACCAGTAAATCCATGGGGAGAGATTCAAGCCCGGACTCCGACACGCAATCTTCAGTTCGAGGGGTCGTTGGAGTTTTCAACAAACTGTTCTGTCTAACCAAATTCACAGGCGACAACATCAAAGGGCTTTTATCAATAGCCTTATCTTCAAGCACCATATCGCCCTTAACCTTCTTGGTCTCCAAGACAGCCACCCGTTTCCTCCCAAGATCGGTGCACGACTTAGCTGAAGAGGTCTTGCTATGCTTAAGCTGAGCAAGAGCACCCAGCTTCAGATACTTGTTACTTGAGCCTCGTCGCTTTTTCTGTTTGGCCTTCTTGAATTCCTTTCTTTTGGAGACACTTTTCCCATTTTTCCCCTCTTTTTATTCAGCCCCAAATTATTTTGAACAATTCCTCAATTTTCCCAAATAAAATAAATCTTCAATTACTTGTTCAATCAGAAAACCTAACCAACCGCATGTATTAAACCGGAAGCATACAATTTCAATCTTAGCTATAACCCTAAAATAAAAAACAAAAGCAGCGAAGAAATTTATTACTAAACATTAAATGTGGCGAGCTTTACCTTTTAGGGTTAGAGAACGCCTCGATCCCTCGTTCAATCTCCCCTTTGTAACAAAATCACAATAGAAAACTCATCAGAAATCCTAGATTACCGGACTTGGAACTAACAGAGAGCTACTAGCTCGCGAAACAAGAACGATAGAGGATAGTATATTTGGTTCGTCCTTCTATTTGTGTTTATAATTTTGGACGAGAAAGAAAGTCACAGATCTAGGGTTTGTAATGGAAGAGAGAGGCTTAAGTAAGTTGTGAACAGTTGGGAAAATTTCCAATAAGACAAGTTCCAGATCTCGTTTGGAGACAAAGGATATGAAAGAAGCGGAAAAACAAGAAAATGAAGAGAAGGGTAAGTGTTCGTGGCGAGAGATCTAGAAAGTGGTGCAGACAAGAGAGGGAGGTTATGGTAAGAGAGAAGAAAGAAGACTACAGACCACAAATTTGGGGATTCAAGTTGAAAGCCTTCCAACTATCGTTATATTAAAGGAGATGAATGAACTCGTGAAATTATAGGAGATGAGGGTTTGAGGAGAGGAAGGGATCTGACGAGGGAGGGAGGAGATTAATACCCAAATCAGAACCCTAAAATTATGTTACTGACCTTTGTTGACTGAAGTAGGAGGGAGGAGAGCGAAAGAGACGGGAGAGGGGAGTGACGACGAGACAGAAAAAAGGGGTACATCGTGAGAGTGGTGGGAAGAACAAGAGAGATAAGAGAGAATGAGAACTATCGGGTCTTGAGAGAAAAAATTGAGTTACTGTTCACTCCGTGTTTTTTTTTAAAACCTTCAATGACAACGGTTGCAACAAAAACCGTTATGGAAAGTTCCGAAACAAAATCAGAAAATCACACATCCTAAACCACAACGCTTAAAAACCCCTTTTAACAACGGTTATGTAATAACCGTTGTGAAAGAAACAACTACAACGGTTTTGGAGCCAACCGTTGTGTATTAAGTGTTGTCTTTTTGAATATTTGTAGTAGTGCTTATTTGGCTGCTCCCGATACTTGAGGAAGATATAAACGTTTTCTTTGATGAGTGAACTCCTTTCATCGTTTGGATAAACAAAAAAATAATTATATGAGCCCGCGAAAGAAAACATGTCCAGTAATAGTAAAGCAACATTCATGCCAATGAATGAAATCCTCTATTTATTTGAAAAATATTAATTCTGCTCAACATACATGTGGGGCATTCTAATTTCAGGCATGAGGAAAAAAATATGAATGGTAGTAACACAAAGCAATGAGCTTTAAAAATAAAAAAATAAAAAAATCAATGTAGTGACAAATTAAATCTCTGCAAGTGAGACAGCTTCAATTATTCGTGCTCCTTGCGCCTTGGTCGTAGACTTGGATCTCTCGAAGGTTGAGTGGTTGTACTGGCCTTGCATTCATCTCTGCATACTGCAATCAATATAGGACACCAAACATTAGATACTACTCAATAATAATGTTTTATGAGGATTTAAACACAAGATCTCGAGTGCAAGAATAGCTACTCTTTACTATTTGAGCTACAAAAGCACCTTGCTTTACTTGAAGAAAATAGTAAAGAATTGAAGCACTTACATCATGCACAGCCACTCGAAATAGATTTACTTGATCTCTTGAGACTGTTCTTATCTACACGTGAGCAATTAAAATTTTGGTGAAGGGACACAAACCTCATGGTGGTCCAAATTATAACCGCAAAGCCTATATGGACCTATACATAATTGAGGCCCTGAAGGAGGATTAGTTTATTGATTACCTTTTTATTGATTACCTTTTTATTGATTGTTGATGCTCTTTTTGGGGAGGTCAACTTAGATAAGAAAGACTCGGGTCTTCAGCAGGGAAGATGGCTAAGACCTTCAGTGGCTAGGTGTCCTGCAGAAGACAAAGTGGAAGAAGCAATCGTTAAGCTTCGGACACCGGTGTGGTGCCGGCCGAAGGCTCTCCGATGCTTAAGTCAGCTAAGGGTGGTAATTTTAGCAGAGTAACAGTAAAAGTGAGAAAGTAGTTACCCCCTTTACCTTGGGTACTATTCCCTATTTATAGGGAAGTGAAAGGGGAGGTTTGTGTAGATTTCCGATGTGGGACTTTGTGCAAGTTGCTGTGGTGGTGACACGTGTCATGGAGATTAGGTTTGGCAATTGAGAGCTTCAGATCGGGAGCTTCGGCAGGTGTCAGTACCTTGGAAGAGTGTCTTCCTTCGGCAGGGGAGAAGGCGTGTCCGCCTTGGTGCTAGTTGTTTTGAGGCTGGACATGCTCGGTTGATTATGGTGTAAACAGTAGTCCCCCAAGTTCGCGGTCAAGAAGTAACTTACGGGTTGGGAACTTGTAAGATTTTGCATAATTGTAACCGAGCATTCCCAACCTAGTGGGAGCCGTAGGGCATTCCCTAGTCCCCCAAGTTGTCAATCTAGAAGTTGCGTCAAGCTTCAAGAATATAGCCTAGGTGCTAGGCTAGGCAAGTGTCGTGCCTTTGGGCAAGAGCCGTTTAGATGGGGTCTTGGCTTGGGCAGGTTTGTGGAGCTAGGCCCCGAGCTTCTGCAGGATAATATTTTTGTAGTAAAGGGCTGAGGTTGGGCTAAGCAAAGGGGTAGGAAGTTCTGAGACATGAAAATGGAAAATTAACAAAAATTGAAAAACATAACTAGAATTGTTTAAATGCGAATTTGGGAGGCCAAACGACCTCGGAAGCCCAAAAACCATCATATGTCACAGCAAAGCTGTGTGTTTGACTTGTGGCATCGTTCCCTTTCCGAAAAGGTATTTTGCGTCCTAATCGGAGCTCGGACGCCAAATCTGCAAATTCCCACCACGTCCTCTTTTTTTTTTTTTTTTTTTTTTTTTTTTTTTTTTGTGAGCTAGGTCAGCAAGTGAGTGGGTCTTCCCTCACCTTCTGCATGGCCCTTGCCGTTCGGCAAGGCCCCTCTTTTTTTTTTTTTTTTTTTTTTTTGGTTTGGGCGGAAGAAGAACCTTGAGTGGCCGGGCCTTGATTTGCTTCGGCAAGAGGCTAGGCTCGAGAGGTTCGGGCCCAAGCTTGATAAAATGGCTAGGCTTCGTGGATAGGGTGTAGGAGTGGGCTAAGAATCTTTAGCACAGCCCTTGCCGAACGGCAAGGCAATTTGTTGACAAATTTTTGAGGCCTTGTGGCCCATTCTTCGGACCTTGGCTTGGATAGGGGCCGACCTCAAGAGCCCGACCTTCAATGCATCGGTAGGCGGTGTAGTTGTCTTCGGCAGCCCATGGAGCTGAGTTATAGGGTTTGGAATAAAAAGCAATTAGGTCACGATTTGAGCCATAAGGTTTTGAATAGCTTATTTCAGCACATAGCGGCTTCGGCAGGGCTGAAGCCTGAGTATTCGGCAAGACGACCTGGAGCTTTCGGCAGGGCTGAAGTCGGAGTCTTCGGCAAGACGACCTGGAGCTTTCGGCAGGCTGAAGCTTGAGTCTTCGGCAGGGATTCTTGAAGCCCCCAATTTTGAGCATGGCCCTTGCCGTTCGGCAAGGGTAACTCTGAGGTAACTTTTTGTTTTTTGTTTGTGTGTTTTTTTTTTTGTGTCCATATTTGTGTTCTGCACAACCCTTGCCGCTAAGCAGGGGTGGGTTGAGAGTCTTGGGAGCCTGTGGTGGCTTTGGCAAGAGGGTTTGTGCGGTTTTGGCTTGGGTGTAGCAACCGATTCGGCAAGGTGTGAACCTTCAAACTGGCTCTGTGAAGGAAGGCTAAGAGGGTAGAAGACTTTCGAGGTCCTGGCCATTTTTCAGCAAAGTCGCGATCGGCAAGGATTTGTGCAGGTCGTTGTTAATCGGAGGGTGGGTATTTGGAGTGGCGGCATTGTGGGTATTTTGGGTTTCGGCAATTCCATTTGAGATGGGGCTGGACACTCGTGAGAACCTTCGTAGCTTCTGCACACCTTGCCGAATGTAGCTTATGCACTTTTTTTTTCCTTACTTTTTTTTTTTTTTTTAAAACTGCCGTTCGCAGATCCGCTGGCAAGGACAGTTCGGTGTCGTCCCTTTCTGCACGGTCCTTGCCGTTCGGCGAGGACGGTTTGTTACATTGATATTATTTATAATTTGGAGTCTTCATACCTAGTTGGCTGGGCCGGTGAGCAGGGTGTGTAGTTGTACAAGGTGACGGTTCGAAGCCTCCTTCCTTGAGCTTGGACCTTGCCGTTCGGCAAGGTGATTCGGAACATGGTCCGGGCCGTTTGAGAATTATGGCCTTTGTGCAAGTGGCATTCGGCAAGGGGCTTAGGTATAGTTTGGGCTTTTGGTGAGGAACATTTATGAAAGTCATGGTATGGGCTTGTGTATATATTTTGTGAGCTCCATTTCGGGTTTGCACAGCCCTTGCCGTTCGGCAAGGGTTGCCTGGGTCCATTCTTTGAGCTCATTGGGCCTTCGGCAAGCCATTGTAAAGTGGCCGGGGCCTTTGGGCTTTCGGCAAGACCTTTTGTTGGGTGACCCTTCAAAATTTCTGCACGGGCCTTGCCGTTCGGCAAGTCCCAATTTGTGAATTTTGCTCCATATTTTTTCCGAATTTTTGATTTTGAAATTTGAATTTCAAATTGTTGTGCAGGTACAAGGGATTTGAGAGGGAAGTTGAAAGGGTGCTAGGGTTTTCTCGTGAACCGAGGCGTGGGTACTCTTGAGTCTCTATAAATAGGGACTTGGGGTGGAGAGGGTATCACACTTGAGATTTTGAGAAAAATTGTTAGGAAGTGAGGAGGAGAGTAGGAGATTTCCGGCGAGACTTGGTGGTGGAGCAGTGGTCGAAAGATTTCCAATGAGCTCTCCGTGGTGGTGCAAACAAGGTTAGACCTCATTTCCTTGAATCTTTGGTTGAAATGTCCTTTTCTCGGCATGAACATGTTGAAGATTAGGATGAACACTTTGAATATGAGTATGAACTTGATGAACACCTTGAACATGTTATATGAACTTGTTGAATGTGTGTTTCGATCCTTCTTGCATGTGCATTAGTTCCTTTTCTTTGTTTCTCGCATGTTGTAGATGTCCGAGAGTTCGATAAAGAAAGTCATGACCTCCCGCCTTTGGTGGGGAAGATACCGAGAGTGAGAGTTCCCAAATGAGCCAAGCCTTTATGTGTGTTACGAGGGTGTGAGTTCAAAGCAGATGGTGTTGTAGAAGGTTTAATAGAGAGTGGGATGGTAGTGGCTGAGGATGTGGGGTTGAGCCATCCATAGACTCGAGCCGGTTGATTTTTGCGTTCTAGCCTTGCCTTATACATCGAAGTGGGCTCGAGTAATCGGGCGTCACCATCGAGTTCGGTGGTGTAGCCGTGGCTTCGGCCTCAGAGGGAGTGGACATACGGGTTGGTGTCCCTATGGCCAGGCGGAATTATCTTACAGAAAAAGGGTTGGCTGGGGTTCGGACAGATTATTGTGTTCCACCCTATGTAGGCCTCGAGATTACCTAGTGCAACAGATGTGGTTAGATATCCTCCTGAGGGCTCTGCTTTTGATTTTTACAGATATGTATCGGCATGGCTTCAGTGCTACCGTTCCATCCTTGGGTGCAGATGATGTTGGCCAGGTGGGTATGCGCCAAGGCAATATAATCCCAACTTACGGATCCTTCTTCATGGGGTTTACATTGCTTGGTGGTTGGTTGGGTCCGGGAGCCAACGTTCGAGCAATTCATGTATTTGTACTCGATTTGAAACAACAGGGAAATTTTGGCTGGGTGCAAGCTTGTTTAAAAGCGACAAAGAGAGGTTATTTTATCGCCACTTGCCTACTACGCAGAAGTCCTGGAGGAACAGGTGGTGTCCGGCCTATGGGGATTGGGAGTGTCCACTTTGTGGGAGCAAATTTCCCCACGAGAATATTCGGTTGAAAAGATTCCTCTTTCTTCTTCGCCGCCTCTTTCTCCCCGCAAAATAGAACCAATAAGAGGACCACACCGGGGTGTTGGCCAAAGGCCCTCCGATGCCTAAGTTAGTTCGAGAGTTTATGAGAAAAACACTAGCTAACAATAGGGTACGGAGTTGTATGTTTATGGTGTAAACAGGCCGGAGCCTTATGTAAAAGAGAGAGAGAAAGGAGGTGGCTAGAGTTGCATAGAGAAATTTAGACGTAGTTTGAGTAGTGAATCTGACGTACCTCAACCTTTGTGTGGCCATGTATTTATAGGGGCCTCGACGAGGTTGGTATGGTAGGTGTGGTAGGTGTGGTTGGTGTGATTGGTGTATTTAGGGATTTGATTTATTAGGGTTAAATCAAATCCCTAATTGTGGTAGGTATCAATCAATCCCTAACTTAATTAGGTAAATCCTTCTTTAATTGGGAATTGTGGTAGGTGCCAAATCAATTCTCAACCCAATTAGGTAACATTCCATTTAATTGGATAATCCCCAATTAAATTGAATAATTCCCAATTAGGTTAAATAATTCCCAATTAGGTCAAATAATTCCCAATTAGGTCAAATAATCCCCAAATGGAAGGAATAATTTTGACCTAGGGTTATGACCAAATTCGGTTCCCTCAAATGCCCCCTAGCTTCTGCATGGCGCGTGGTGGCATGTAGGAGGTGTAGATTATCCGTTGGGCTGTCCAGCTGTAACTGGGCTTCCTTCGTGGACCTGGGCTCCTGAGTGGAGGAGGTGTTTGACTTGCCAATTTTTATGAACACCCAATTGGAAAGGATCTGCGATTCCTTGTAGGTCAAGGAATTTTTGCTCTTTATAAATGTAGGGCTTCTCCAAATTATTCTTCACATCACAAACTTGCCAAGGAAGAAAAATCATCCAGCTTGCTTGAGGAATAGGCCTTTGCCGTATATCCAAGGTAATTTTAACTTGGAATATTTTTTGTCTTTTGTTCTGACTTTTGGCAGCAAAGAGAAGCAAGCCTGCTAGCATGAATTTTGGGCGACATCGAGGTGTGGTGCTGCACAGTGGCAAGGGTTGGAGTGCTTAGAGCCGTGGGCATGCTGGCATGCATGCTTGAGTCGCGTGGGGCTTAGCTGGTCGCACCCAAGCTCGCAGGGGGTGAACCGATGGGTCCATATGCGTGGGCAGTAGGCGTAGGGCTAATGCTGGGCGTGAAATTGGTTGGAGGCGCTAGGCCTTGCGCGTGATGGAGCCGTGAGCTGGACTCGGTGCGGAGGCCTGGAAGAGCTGGGATTGGGCTTGCGTGCGACAGGCCCGGAGCGTAGGCATGATGCGCTGGGCTTCGGAGAGAAGGCATGAGGCGCTGGGCCTTGAGGCGCGACGTGGGCTTGCGCTAGGCGAGCGGGCCACGCCGCCGAGCCGGAGCGAGCTGAACCTTGGGCCGAAGGCATGCTAGCCTATTGGGCCACGAGCTGGAGGATGGAGGCGCTGCATGGGCCTGGCGGGCTGTTGCACGTCGTGGGCTAGCGACTTGGGCTGCAAGCTCATGGCTTGGGCCATTTTTTCTTCTCCTTTTTTTTTTTATTGCTGCTGTTTTTTTTTTTTTTTTGCATTCTAACTTGTAGAATTTTTGTATTCTAACTTGTAGAATTTTCTTGTCATCTTGCAGCTTGTCCGTAGATCATGTCTTGAAGATGGTAGCAATTCATCAAGCTCTCAATTGCCCTTATTTTTGTGGGGAGGCTCTCAAGTGCCTAAGAAGAGGTTCGTGGCTAATTTGCACCGGGTTACGCCTCAAGCTCAATTCCGTAGTGGCGGGCCACTTATGCGCATGCCATTCCCAATGATGTGCATGTCAAGTCGATGAAGCCTGACCGACGACGCACCTTGTGTGGATGCGAATGATCCGGATGCTAGGGTTATCACCTTCCGTCCTTTTTACTTTTCATTGGGCTTCACCTTCCCACCGTCCGAAGCTTTTTAAGGAGGTGTTCTGCGCCATGGAGTGTGCTCCGAGTCGGTGTACTCCGAACGTCCACCGGCGATCATGTGTTTCAAAATCTGAGCCGTTTCTTTACGTTGGAGTTGACATGCGAGAGTTCTTCTACTTTTTCCAAGTGAGGCGCTTTGAGAAGTACGCCCAAGTTCGTATCTACAAAGCCAAGTTGTTTGATAGCTTCACCAAGGAGATCACGTATGGCATGACGATGTTTTGGAAGTCGGAGGACGGTGGGAGGGTGATGTTGGTGATGGCCCACTCGTTCCGTCACCTACCGCAATGGTATGCCATATTGTTATTTTGATTTGCTTTCCTTTGAATTTCTTGAAGTGTAGCTGACTAACTTTTGTCTTCTGCTTGTAGAGAGTAACATTAGCAAGCAATTGAAGCTTGGACACGACATGGCTAAGGTCGGCCGAGCTCGAACATTCCTCGGAAGTTTCGCGAGTGGCGCCGGGCTGTTAAGCGAGTATCGGGAAGAAGTCGGTGGGTTGCCCCGCCCGTGATGTTGAGAGATGGAAGCGTAACGGTCCAGACCACGATGATCTCACTGATGGACAGAGGAGTGTTCGGTGAACCCTCATCGAAAAGGAAGGCTGCCGCGTGTCTTCAAGAGATGAAGCTGGTTCTTCGCGGCGAAGAGTGTGTCTCCGTTGAGGAAGAAGTCAAAGCTGCCTTCTGTTGAGGAGACACAAGTACGAGTTGTCCCCATCATCCGCCAGGGTCCAACACCTTGTTGGTGCGTATAGCAAGAGGATCGCGGTATGCGCAATGCTCGGGATATTCTACTCAAGCCTCATGCCGACAAGCTTGAAGACCGTGATCTGCTCCGTGAAGTAGTCCGTGCGAGATCTAGTTCACCTGGGCCGAGGAGCAAAGAGATGCAGATATTCCTCTCCGAAGTTCGGTCGTCTCGCATCGCCCAAGGATGGGGATCGAGTTGGGAGGTCTGCTCATGATCCTACTGTTGAGTCACGGGCGATCAAGCGTAGAGTTGATTCGGGCGTCGTTGACTCCTTTGGAGGTGAGGTTGGCGGAGGCCAAGAAAGCGAGAGAGTCATCCGCTCGAGCAAAGGGTTCCTCTGTAACGCCTCGTGACTAAGCCCTGAGTGGAACACTTTAGTCATGTCGGAGATGCAGTGTGTCTAATCTGCTCAAGACTAACTTCTGTCAAGCCCGTCCACTTGGCCGAGTTGGTTAATCATATCCGTCAGGCCGGCGATCTTGAGACCTTCTCGAGTCTTTCCTTGGAGAAACAAAGAGAAGCGACATTTCATCCGCTTCAAAAGGGGGTAGTTTTTGTCACGAGACTATTCGAACTCGTCTCATCGTTGTTGCCCCCTCTTCTTCTCAACTCGGTGAGTTGGAGAAGAAGAATGCCGAATCGACTAGCAAGCTTTACGCCGAGCAGCGCGTTATGAAAAGAAGACGTCGATTTGAGGGCGATGATATCTCGAGTGAAGAGTTCTCTTGCCAAGAAGGACTCCGAGCTTAGCTCTTCTCGCCGACTTGGTTAGTCGAAAGGATGCTTACTTCCGTCTTGAGCGCAAGAATGCTGATCTCGCCCTTAGTTATGACAAGCTCCTGGTTAAGCTGCGCGCCTACCACAAGTCTCTGAAGAATCCAAGTTTGAGGCCACCGTAGATGCGTATAAGCTGGGCTACAGGATGGACAAATGGGATCGCTCCCTCCTATGCCATTGAAGATGTAGACATCGAGACGCTCTGCCTCGACTTGTTCCCTGCTCAAAGTGAGCAGGTTAAAGCTGCAAATACGAAGGAGTTGAAGAGCGGGCGACCAAGAGGCGGTAGAGGAGCGTAAGAGGATGCGGCTTATGAGATGGTGGCGTATGTCGTGGATCGACCGGTGGGGCTGCCGAGAGCGTGGCTGATCAAACGAGTTACGAAGGGGCTGCAGATCAAGGATCTCTGCCGGTGCTTTGGAGTAGATGAAGACTTCTTTTCAGCTTTTGTAGTTTCCTTTCTTGTTTAGAATAATTGGTCGTGTTTGACCATTTTCTTTTTGTTGAACTTGGCGGTTGGTCACTTTGCTATGAAAATTTCAGTTATTTCTTCAACTTCAATTTGCATATTGTCTTGTGAATCGCTTGAGTAGCCGGAGCGTCTTGATTGTGTATCTTCCTTTGGAGATTTATGAGTGCGGGGTCCCCCTTGAGGGATTCGGGCGTGTTCTGCATATCCTGTAGAATGTTTTGGTTGTTCACCTGCGTCTCCCGAAGGACGCTGCTTATGGGCAACTTATATGGCTATCCCGCCTCCCTTAGGAAACGGATAGGAACACGGATACCTCCCTTAGGAAATTCTGGCGCACCTGCGTCTCCCGAAGGACGCTTCTTATGGGCTGCGTCTCCCGAAGGACGCTTGGTTGTTCACCTGCGTCTCCCGAAGGACGCCGCTTATGGGCAACTTATATGGCTATCCCGCCTCCCTTAGGAAACGGATAGGAACCTGGATACCTCCCTTAGGAAATTCTGGCGCACTCGCGTCTCCCGAAGGACGCTTACGGGCTGCGTCTCCCGAAGGACGCTTTGGTTGTTCACCCCGCGTCTCCGAAGGACGCCGCTTATGGGCAACTTATATGGCTATCCTGCCTCCCTTAGGAAACGGATAGGAACCTGGATACCTCCCTTAGGAAATTCTGGCGCACCTGCGTCTCCCGAAGGACGCTTCGTACGGCCGCGTCTCCCGAAGGACGCCGCTTATGGGCAACTTATATGGAGATATTCGGAATGAGTAGGCGAGATAAGACATTACGGAATGAGAAACTGAACTTTATATTGATGTTTATAAGGTTACTGAGTGCTTTATTCGAGAATGAAAATAGCTGGATACACAAAACCAGAGGCTTCTAGTGTCGCTCATCTTTTCCGAGATGTGTAGGCCCCAATTATCCGCTTGGGACCGAGGAGGGAGCGTCACGGATGATACTTTCGGAGATGGTATGCATTCCACTGTCGTGGAATTTCCTTCCCTTCCATGGTGTCTAGTGTGTAGCTCCCCGCCCCGGACCGGCGGATTACATATGGTCCCTCCCGGTGAGGATTCATCTTTTTGACCCTTGCCTTGGTGCGATGATGAAAGCCTTTCTTAGCACGAGATCGCTGGTTGAAACCGTCTCGACCTTGGCTCTTTTGTCGTGGTAAGACTTTAATCGCTGTTGATAGGAGGCGACTCGGACAATAGCCTTCTCTCGTTCGCCCTCAAGCAAGTCGAGGTTGAGCCTCATCCGCTCGGAGTTCGATCAACACCGCCCACCTCAAGGCTTATGGAGGGGACGGTGATGTGAGGAGGGATGATTGCTTCCGTCCCATAGGCGAGGAAAAGGGGTTTCGCCATTGACCTTCGTTTGGTAGTTCGATAAGCCCATAGTACTGGGGGAGTTCATCCACCCATTTCCTTCGGCACCTTCTAGCCTTTTCTTCAAGCAGTCCCAATATGACTTTGTTGGATGCCTCGGCCTGTCCATTTCCTTGTGGATACCTCGGGGTGGACAGGTGTTGTTTGATTTTGTATTTCTCAAAGAAGGCAGTGATGTGCCTGCCGATGAATTGTGAGCCATTGTCGATTACAAGGATCGTGGGCAGCCAAACTGCAGATGATGTTTCTCCAGATGAATCTCTCCACATCGGCTTCCTTAGTAGAGGATAAAGCTTGGCCTCGATCCATTTGGTAAAGTAGTCGGTGGCAACGATCATCATGTCTTTTTGGCGGCGCCGTGGCAGGGTCCCACTAGGTCAATGGCCCATTGCATGAATGGCCATGGACTGCTTTTGCGGATGGTAGACTTCGGCAGCAGGGTTAGGAATTGGCTTGTATCGGCTGGCGATCACATTTCTTGACATATTCGGTGGAGTCGTGGCGCATGGTGGGCCAAGTAGCCTATGTTTAGAGCTTTACGGGCTAGTGATCTGCCCCCGAGTGGTTGCCACACTCGCCGTCGTGAATTTTGCAAAGAACCTCAAGTGTTTGAGGGTACTTTATGCAGTGAGATGAGGACAGTATGATCTCGCGAATGAGCTTGTTGCCGTGCATGTAGTATCTTGCAGCCTTCTGCTGGACTTTTCTAACTTCGGACTTGTCCGTTGGTAGATTTCCATTCATCGGTAGTCGATGATGGGGTCTTGCCACCGGGGTCCTCGTCAATCTGCATTGCGTCGATTGGCTCTATTTCTTCGATGCTTGGACGGTCAAGGTGTTCAACCGGGATGGAGCGTACGAATTGGGTATCCAACGCCGATCCTAGGCTTGCCAGGGCATCTCGCATGCGCGTTTTCTGCCCGAGGCACTGTTGGATGGTGAAGGTAGGAAACGCCTTTAACATCTCTTGGACTTTGTCTAGGTACAAAATCATCCTTGGGTGTTTCGCCATGTATTCACCAGAGGCTTGATTCGTGATTAACTGGGAATATGAGTAAACGGCTAGCTTCTTGATCGCTAGCTCCTTTGCCAAGCGCAGCCGGCCGAGTAATGCCTCGTATTCCGCCTCGTTGTTCGAGGCGGAAAACCAAGTGTAATGGCTTGCTCCAACAGGGTTCCATCCGGGGTGATGATGACGACACTGCTCCCGCTCCCTTTTGGTTTGACGCTCCGTCTACGCGCAATCGCCACATGTCTATGGGTTGGCCGAGGTTCGGCGGAGGCGATGTCTTTCGAACTTTCCTTGCTTTTTGTGACCAACTTCTCTTCTTCGGCTGTTGGAGTAAACTCTACAACAAAATCTGCTAAAGCCTGGGCTTTTATGGCGATCTTTGGCCGTAGAGGAGGTCATGCGGCTTAGCTCTATAGCCCACTTCATGAGTCGCCGAGAAGCGTCGAGTACGTGAAGTATTGATCTTAAAGGAAAATCGGTCATGACGATGACTCGGTGAGCTTGGTAGTAGGGTCGTAACTTTCTTGCGGAAACTACAAGGGCCAAAATGAGCTTTTCCAATTTCGGGTAGCGAGTCTCTGCATCGAGGAGAGCTTTTGACGTGTAGAATCTTGGATGTTGGGCCCCAGTTCTTCTCGGATGAGAGCCGAGCTAACGGTGAGTTGGATCTTGCCAGGTACACGAACAAGTCCTACTTTGGGCGGCTTTGAGAGCAGGGGAGGTGAAGTGAGGTAAGTCTTCAAATTCTGAAAAGCTACTTCGCACTCCTCATCCCACTTGTCTCTCTGTCCTTTTTCAAAGCTTTAAAAAATGGCCTGCACTTGTCGGTAGATCTCGAGAGGAATCGATTGAGGGCAGCTGCTCACTGCTGTCGGACTTTGTATTTCCTTGATAGTGGAAGGTGACTTCATCTCGAGAATGGCCTTTATTTGGCGCGGGTGTGCCTCGATACCTCGTTGTGTGACTAGGTATCCCGAGAAATCGGCAGACGATACACCAAACGTGCATTTACTTGGATTTAACTTCATGCGATCTTGGCGTAGCAGCTGAATGCCTCGGCGAGGTTTTTGATGTGATCTCGCACGTTTTGGGGCTTTGACCAGCATGTCATCTACGTAGACTTCCATAGTCTTGCCGATTTGCTCCTTAAAGATTTTATTCACGAGCCTTTGGTATGTTGCTCGGCGTTCTTCACCCAAAGGGCATGACCTTGTAGTGATGAGTCCCTCTTTCGATGATGAAAGAGGTTTTCGCCTTGTCATCCTCGTGCATCAACATTTGATTATAGCCGGAGTAGGCGTCCATGAAGCCGAGCAGCGATTGCGGAAGTTGAATCCACGAGCTGGTCGATTCTCGGCGGTGGAAAGTTGTCTTTAGGGCATGCTTTGTTGAGGTCGGTGTAATCGACGCACACTCTCCATTTGCCCTCTTCTTGTTTTGCTACAGAACAACGTTGGCTAGCCACTCCGAGTAGGAGACCTCTTGAATGAAGCCAGCAGCTAGGAGCTTCTCGATCTCGGCTTCAATGATTGCGACCCGTTCGGGGCGAAGTTGCGTCTCTTACGCCACCGGCTTGCTAGCGAGGTTGACGTGAAGTCGATGACAGATGATCTCTGGGTCGATGCGGGCATGTCGAGATGGCGACCATGCGAACATGTCTTTGTTATTCGGAGGAAGGTGGTCAGCTCCACCTTCTCGTGCAGGCTTAGGCGCGAGCCGATCCGCGCTGCATGCGGCTGGTCGGGATCAAGGGGTACTAACTCAACGTCCTCCTCGGGCTTCCATCCTTCTTCGGGAGACCTCGGACGGATTCCCTCAACTTGGTCCCGATTCTTTGATTGCTATTTGGGAATAGCTATTCCCTTTCCCTTATGGCCTCGCTTGGTTCTTTGGGGCGAGATCTGGTTGTTCTACTCCCTTGATTTGCACGATTCACAGGAGGAACTGTGTTTGCTTGCTCTTCTTCAGCCCTTTAGCGAGCATTTTCTCGCCATTGCACGATCACTATTGATCGGCCGACACCGCCCCAGGGGATGGGGTAGCGGATCTTCGATGCGTGGCGGAGGTGATGGCGTTGATCTTGCCGATCCAGGGTCTGCGCGAGAATGCCATTGTAGGGTGAGACTTCATCAATGACCATGAATGTTTGCAAGGCGATTATAGGTGGGGAGTAGACGTCGAGATCTATCGTGCCCACCGTAATCGTTGTTGCGCCATTGAAGCCGATCGGCGACTTAGCTGATTTGTTGATCTTTGTCTCCAAGCCCATCTATTTGGATGAGCGCGATTGTAGGATATTGGGCTGCTTGCCCTCATCTGTATGGATTCGGTCGACCTCGGCCGAGCAATCTGAATGCGATGACAAGGGCATCATTGTGTGGCATATCGAGGCCGACTAGATCTTTCTTTTGGAAACCGATCACGGATCGTCTCCGCTTCTTTGAAGGTCGGTCGAGATTTGGGAAATCACAATGGCCTGTTTGATCTTCCTTTTCTTTTCCTTCTTTGGTCAGCCCGGATTCCTCGAGTCGGCCAGGATCGTGTTAATCCTTATAACTTTCTGTGGAGGTTCCTTGGCGATGTCGCGGTCCTCGATCTCTGAATGGCCTTCTTTGCTATGAACTCGGTGCAATGGCCTTCTCTCACGAGCTCTTCGAGGTGCGTTTTCCAAGCAAAGCGCTTGTTTGTGGTGTGCCCATGCGTCCCATGGAAGGCACGGTATTTTCTAGTATCCCTCTTGTCCAGGATCTCCCTTTAAGGGTGGCGGTCTCTTTACCCAAGGCTTGTCCTTCACTTGGGCTAAGATTTGATGTATGGGGATGGAGAACTTGGTAAAGTTCTCCCTGCCGTACTTCTCCTTGCGGGCGCGGCTTACGCTTGTCTTTAAACTTGTCGCCTCCCGACTTGCCTCGCTTGGTAGGCTGATCTTCCCGCTGGTGAATTTCTTTGCGGCGATTCGATCTTCATCCCGCAGCGCGTGGCGTCTGCGATCGCGAACCTGCGCAGTCTGGCCGGGAGTGATAGTCAACTCGCGGTATAAGTCGTGCTCGGCCGGAAGACCTTTCTTGAAAGCAGTAGTTGCGACTTGGTCATCGCATCTCACAATGGTCGCCTTTTCTGCTTTGAATCTCCTAATGTAATCTCGGAGAGATTCATCGGACTTCTTGTATATGTTGAACAATTGGCCATGGTTTTTCTTAATCGCCCGATAAGAAGTGTACTCTTTAGTGAAGACATAGGCTAGCTCCTTGAAGGCTGGCGATTGACCCGCACGGCAGGTGTGGAACCGATCTTGGGCTGCTCCTCGCAAGGTCATTGCAAACACTTTACACATTAACGCATCTTCGGTCTTGTAGAGGATCATAATACTCTTGAAATGCTTCAGATGGCTTTCGGGGTCGGAATCCCCTTTGAAGTGTGTAAGAGAGGGCGTTGAGAATCGCTTTGGGGGAGCAGCCTGCTCGATCTCGGCGGTGAAAGGTGTGGAGTTTGCTCGGTCTACCTCCTGCGTAGTGCATCTTGAAATTTCCGCTTTGCCTTCAAGTCTCGAAGTCGGTCATTCACGAAGCTTCTCGACGTCTTACGCACGCATGAGTTGCTGGTCAAGTTGACGACCTTCATGATTCGGGCGGCGTTGGTTGACTTCCTCGTTGGCTCGCAAGGGCCGTCGTCCCTGGTTGTCTTGCCTAGGTGGCGTATTGGTGGACAGCGCTTGCGAGGATTCCTGCGACTTGTCGACGGGGATTGGTTCTTCGGGAACCGGCGTGAGGCGTCTTCCTTCACAATCCTCGTTGCGATAGTCATCGGGTTGACCTTCTTGAGGGCCCAGCCTCTCGTGCACATTTCCTCGCGGGCCCAAGCGGGCGAGGATGTCAGATCGTGGGCCCAGCCTCTCACGCACGCGTTGGTCCTCGAACTCAATCTTGATTGGATACTTCGCCTTTCGGAGTGTGGCTCGCGGATGCTTGTGACATGCCAGCTTGCTGGTCACGTTGTCGTCTTCCTCTTTGTCTCCGCTCGCTCTGCTCGACCTACTTGAGACCTTTCGACCTGCACTGTCGGTGCGTTCGTCCATCATTCTCTCTTCGCCTGTCTTCCAAGGTCAAGATTTTGGACCAAGCCTCGCTTGGTTGAGGAGTTGTCGCATCAACTCGGGTAGGTCGTCCATTCTTTGGGTCAGTTGGTTGACTCTTAGGCTGAGGTCTACTTGACTTCGTGGACCGGGAGGAGAGAATTGCGTGGAGCCCAATTGCACACGGGCTAGGGTTTCGTTAGAGGTGTACGCGGGAGCGTACGTCGAGCGCGGCGGCAAATGAGGAGTAATTGAAGTTGCTCCAAGATTGGGCCTAAGTCGGCGGTGGTGCCATGAGGGTGGCTTGATCCGGCCACGGGGCCTTGGATGACGGTGGTGGCCGGAGCGGTGGTGAGAGGTGGTGGTGCCACCATGTCGATCGCGGGATCATGGGTGGAGTGGCTTTGGGCAGTCGCGGATTTTGCCATCGCGGCGGTTTTGCCCCTCGTCTTCTTGCTTCCAACCATGGTTGTTTGGAAGGTCTCGGTGGATTGGAAAATAGGAGGAACGGATTCCTTGAGCACGCGTTGAGTATAACTCGTGCTCTCAATGAAAGCACCAATTTGTGGGAGCAAATTTCCCCACGAGAATATTCGGTTGAAAAGATTCCTCTTTCTTCTTCGCCGCCTCTTTCTCCCCGCAAAATAGAACCAATAAGAGGACCACACCCGGGGGTGTTGGCCAAAACCCTCCGATGCCTAAGTTAGTTCGAGAGTTTATGAGAAAAACACTAGCTAACAATAGGAGTACGGAGTTGTATGTTTATGGTGTAAACCGGGCGTAGGAGCCTTATGTAAAAGAGAGAGAGAAAGGAGGTGGCTAGAGTTGCATAGAGAAATTTAGACGTAGTTTGAGTAGTGAATCTGACGTACCTCAACCTTTGTGTGGCCATGTATTTATAGGGGCCTCGACGAGGTTGGTATGGTAGGTGTGGTAGGTGTGGTTGGTGTGATTGGTGTATTTAGGGATTTGATTTATTAGGGTTAAATCAAATCCCTAATTGTGGTAGGTATCAATCAATCCCTAACTTAATTAGGTAAATCCTTCTTTAATTGGGAATTGTGGTAGGTGCCAAATCAATTCTCAACCCAATTAGGTAACATTCCATTTAATTGGATAATCCCCAATTAAATTGAATAATTCCCAATTAGGTTAAATAATTCCCAATTAGGTCAAATAATTCCCAATTAGGTCAAATAATCCCCAAATGGAAGGAATAATTTTGACCTAGGGTTATGACCAAATTCGGTTCCCTCATCCACCAGGGAAGACAGTGGCCAAACATATTCCTACCCATTTCCAGTCTATAGGTCTTTGGCCCCATCCTTTAAGACTGAGTGTTGTTTTGTTGTGTTTCTTGCTATTTTCCATTTTTGCTTGTGCAAGTGTAAATGGGTGAGTAATGTGTCCTTTTGCTGCGAGTTCGGTGAAGTGGGGCCGATCTCCAAGGAGCAGGAAGACGAAGTTGAGAGGGTGAGGTCATTATTGTCGAGACCGAGCGTGAGTGCCGAAACTTAGTCACCCATAAGAATCGCTTGAGTCCTGACTGCTGCAAGGAAGTAAGTACGAGGTCATCTTTGTTCTTTGCTTTCGATTTCTGTTTTGTAATTGTGACTAACTTAGCTTTTGATGTGCGGTGGCAGGTATTATAAAGGGGAGCACGAAGGTGGCTGTGGATATTGATGAGGCTGAGATGCGAGACGTCTTAGGAGTCTCGGGCTAAGAAGGCGGAGAAGGGGGTGCCCCAAAGGCAGTCGGGAAGCGCCCTAGAGATGACGAGGGCGAGTTGCCGACGTCTTTGGGAAGAGGAAGGCGCTGGAGGAAGCTCACCGAGTGTGATGGGGGCAGGGCCTAGGCTTCCTCCCTTTGACCTACGAGCACCGCCGAAGCTACCCTTCGGTATTGATGATGTGTTCTTTGAGGGGTGGAGAAGGTGGACTTCGCCAAGATACGCCCGGCAAAAGAAGGAGGTGAACTTGGCCATGCATCGGCAGGAAGTTCCTTTGGTGAACGTCTTCCTGGAAGGCGTGAAGAGTGATCCCGAGGCTCGCGAGGACTCGAGCCTCTTCCTTTGCGGATCGAGCCAGGAAGACGATCCTTACTTACGCCTATGTAAGTTATGTCTGTTTTTGAATATGTTGATATCATTCTGGTATGTTCTAACTAATGATGCTTTGTGTTGTATGATGCTATATTTTGTAGGCCTTTAGCGAGATGTACGTCAACATGGCTAAGGCAGATAAGGAAATCCAGAGGCTGAAGAGGCGCGATGAAGTGGCCAAGACTAAGATGGCAGATGCGCAGGAGGCCATCAAAGAAAAGAACCTCTTCTTTGTTGCGAGAAGGCGGAGCAGCCAAAGAGGTGGAAGAGCTAAAACGGTCGAAAGCCGAAGAGGTGGAGGAGCTGAAACGGTTGAAGGCCGAGGAGGTAGCTGCTGCCCGAGTCGAGGCGGTCGAGTCGTACCGGACCTCAGAGGAGCTGAGCAGTTATATCATGGACCGTTTGGTAGATGAGCAGCTTCGTTGGGAGGAGAAGTTGGCGAGGTTCAACCCTTCAGTGGAGATCAACTTTGATACGAGTGGCGAGCCTCCTTCTCCTAGTCCCACTATCGATGCCACTGGTGCCACACCAGAGCCAGAGCCAGAGCCAGAGCCAGCTGCCGCAGATGCCGCCTCTACCTAGTCTTTGGAGGCGTTGCCTTATGTACTTTTGCTATTTTTGGAACTTGATGTTTGTTTTGTTGGAACATATTTGTTTTTGTTATGTATGAACATTTTGCCTTGCTTGGGGCGAGGTTATGTTGATTTGCTATGATATTTGACTTGTTGTCATTTGATATCGATTGTGCTAGCAAAATGATGATCATGTGATTGATAGAATTAGCCAGAGTCGGCATATCATTAGATAGGTGCCGAAAGGCAAAAGATACAAGAGATGGTCGAGTCAAGGCTCAAGATCAAGTAAAAGAAAACAGTCCTAGTGTCTAGGTGTGTTTACTTATAATAGTACTTGAGGTGATCGGCGTTCAAGGATGAGGCAAAGTCTTGCCCTTGGGATCACGAAGGCGATAAGTGCCGAGGCGGCAGACTTTGGTAATCTCATAGGGCCTTCCCATGTTGGGCCTAAGGTACCTTGATAGAATTTTTGGTGGCCAAGGAAACTTTGCGCACGACCCAGTCCCCAGTCTTGAAAGCACGGGGTTTGACTCGGGAGTCATAGTACTTGGCGACACGCTGTTTGTACGCAACGTTGCGCATGTGGGATTGGTCACGAAGCTCGTCAATGAAGTCGAGGTTCAAAGCTAACTGTTCGTCATTGGCTTCGGCATTATAAGTGGAGGTTCGGTAAGTGGGCTGGCCAATCTCAACTGGGGCCACGGCTTCGGTACCAAAGGAAAGGGAGAACGGTGTCTCTCCTGTGGAGGTACGAAAGGTGGTGCGGTAGGACCAGAGCACCTCTGGGAGTAGCTCTGGCCAGCAACCCTTGGCTTTGTCAAGTTTGGTCTTCAGGGTCTTCTTGATGATTTTGTTCACGGCTTCGACCTGGCCATTGGACTGAGGATGGGCTGGGGAAGCAAAGCAAAGATGTATCTTGAGGTTGGAACAAATTGCGGCCATTGTCTGTGACGATGGTGTTGGGGATGCCGAAGCGACATACGATATTACGCGCATTTAACGTTTCAATGCGAGCTGCCGTGATGGTAGCTAGGGCCTCGGCCTCAGCCCACTTGGTGAAATAATCCACAGCTACAACTGCGTACTTGACCTGGCCCTTACCCTCAGGCATAGGTCCAATGAGGTCGAGTCCCCATTGGGCAAATGGCCAAGGATCGACCATGGCTGTCAATGGTACAGTGGAAGTTGTGGAATGTTGGCAAATCGCCGACATTTATCGCATACGGGTGAAGGCCTGGGCATCGGTGTGAAGTGAGGGCCAGAAGTATCCTTGCCTAATGGCCTTATGCGCTAGGGAGCGAGCGCCGGAATGATTGCCGCAGATGCCTTCATGAATCTCCCGAAGAACATAATTACCTTCCTCTGGAGTAAGACACCGAAGGTAGGGAAGGCTGAAGCCACGCTTGTATAGAGAGCCATTGATGATCGTATCGAGCGGAGCGATAGCGAACACGCCGTGCTTCAACAGGATCAGCGGTAGTGTCCGGTGTTGCAAGAAGCGAAGGATGGGGTCCATCCAAGTAGGGCTGTGATCAATGGTACAGATGAGTGGGGTTTGTGTGCTAGGGCGATCCAGGAATTCGATGTGGATGTTGCGGCCGCTGCCCTGGTCCAAGGCCGAGGCTAGTCGGGCCAAAGCATCGGCATGGCTGTTCTCGTAACGCGGTACTTGGCCGATGAGATAGGCATCAAAAGTAGTCAACATGTGGCGGGCATCTTTGAAGATATCTTTGTCATAGAGATGTCTTTGGCAATGAAGTCTTGGTTGACTTGATGAACAACGAGCTTGGAGTCACGAATATCTGGATTTGTTTAGCGCCCGGCTCCTTGGCTAGCCGAAGGCCAGCCAGGAGTGCCTCATACTCGGCCGCGTTATTGGAAGCATGGAACCGAAAGCGGAGGGCATACTCAAGGACAACCTTATCCGGGAGATAAGAACAAGGCCAGCCCCACATCCCTGGGCATTGGAAGAGCCGTCTACATACAATGTCCACAATGGTCGGGTAAGGTCGAGGGTGCCATTGCTAGCGATGTGGACGAGGTTTGAGGGCTGAGTGGGCTCAGCAGTATGACCTGGGGCTTGGCCAAAACTTGGGGTTCAGTGAACTCAGAGATGAAATCGCAACCGCCTTTGTCCCTTGGTAGTGGCGAGGTTTATAGTGGATATCAAATTCACCGAGCTCGATGGCCCACTTGACTAGCCTACCGTAAGTCTCTCGGCTTCGCAAAACTTGCCTCGAGCGGTTGGTTGGTTAGGACATGGATGGTATGTGCACGGAAATAAGGTCGCGGGCGTGCGGCGGACACTACTAAGGCAAAAGCCAGCTTCTCGATGTCCGGGTATCGAACCTCGGCATCCTGTAATGCCTTGCTTACGTAATGCACCGGATGTTCGGCACCTTCACGTGGTCCGATGAGCATCGAGCTAACCGTGGCGGAGATGGATAGGTAAATCGTGAGGGTGTCTCCAGGCTCGGTGTTGACAACAAAGGGGCTCGGCTCATGTACTCCTTGAGCTCGTTGAAAGCCTTGTCACACTCTGGGGTCCAGGTGATGTTACGCTTAGTTCCCTTGAGAGCCTTGAAGAATGGGGCGCAACGATCACGCCTTGGAGATAAACCTGGTTAGTCTTTGCGGCCAGCGTCGGTGAGGCTTTGGATATCCTTGACCGTCGTTGGTACCGTCATGTCCAAGATAGCCTGGATCTTCTCTCGGATTGGCCTCAATACCTCTCTGGCTTATCATGAAACCCAGGAATTTACGAAGCCACGAATGCACACTTCGTGGGGTTGAGCCTCATGCTATCCGCTTCAGGATGGTGAACATGGCAGATAGATTAAGGATATCTGGTCGCGATGCGACTCTTGACTAGCATGTCATCAACATAGACCTCCATGGTGTTGCCAATCAATGGTGCGAAGAGGCTGTTCACCAAGTTACCGATAAGTGGCTCAGGCGTTCTTGAGGCCGAAAGGCATTACCTTATAACAATAGAGGCCACGATCTGTAATGAAGGAGGTGTGGGCTTGGTCATCCGGATGCATGAAGATCTGGTTGTACCACGAGTAAGCATCCATGAAGGCGAGGAGGGCGTGACCACTGTGGCGTCAACTAGCTGGTCAATTCGAGGAAGAGGGAAGCTATCCTTGGGACAAGCCGGTTAAGGTTGGTGTAATCGACGCACATGCGCCAGCCTTTCTTTTGTTTGCGGACCATCACCACATTAGCCAGCCAGGTGGGATAGTCCACCTCTTTGATGAACCCAATGCTACTCGGCTTATCTACCTCTGCCTTCATGGCCTCATATCGCTCACGGGTCATAAGCGACGCTTACGCCGAACTGGTCGGATTGCGGGATTAATGCTCACCGATGGGATATGATGTCCGGTGATATGCCAGGCATGTCGTTGTAAGACCAGGCGAAGACCTCGAGTTGAGCCGGAGGAAGGCGACAAGATCGAGCGAAGCTTCTGGTGAAAGAGATGTGCCGATTCGGACTTGCCGATGCAGGATGTCGTCATGGAGAGTAACCAACTCAAGGTCTTCCACGAGTTCGGCTAGTTGGGTGGCAGATTCTTCCACAGGATCTTCGGGCGTTCGGTGCCAGCTCGAGGAGGTGTTGGTGCCTTGGTTATCGCTAGGGCCTCACCCTTATGTTGGCGATTGGTTGATTTCACCGCCGAGGCGTAACAGCCGGGCGCCAAGTTGGTCGCCGCGCACCATGCCCGTGCCATGGGGTGTAGGGAACTTAAGCAACAGCATATGTGTTGAAATGAAAACTTTCATTTGGGCCAAGGCAGGGCGCCCAAGGATGACGTTGTGTCGTGGGGCGATCGACAATGAGGAAGGGAGTGGTGACCGTTGCTCGCTGGGGTGCCGAACCAATGGAGATACGGTATGTGTAAATATACCGACGTAGTAATTATAGACGACGTTTTACATATAATACCGCCGTTTTGAACATCCAATGAACACGACGGTAATTGTATTATTAACAGACGTATCAAGTACTATTTAATACGACCGTAATTTAATAATTACCGACATGTAAAGTTAATTAACCACGTCTCTCTTTTATTATTTTACGACGTATTATACATTAGATTACGACAGTACTTATAAATAAAAGGTGGTGGTAAATAGTTACCACGTCGTCATAATATAATATAACGTCGTGGTTTTTTAGATAATACGACAGTTCTATAAATTATATCGCCGTTGTAAATCATTTTCACGTCGTTTATATTAATTATACCGTCGTTGTTATTTAAAACAAGCGCGACAACAAAAGTCGAAATAAACGTCAGTACAACGACGACGGAAAACATAAATACCGTCGTTGTAGGTTTCAAATTCGAAACTTTCGAACTGAAACTTCACGCTTTATCTGCGAAATTGGACACGAAACGGCGGCTTTACGTTTCCAAGTCGAAATAAAGGCCATTTTCGGTTTCCAAGTCTTAATAAAGTCACTTTTAGTTTTCCAATTCTAAATATTTCCTTTAGATTGAAGTTTTTATTCCAAACGTTCAGTCTCAATTCTCACATCTACGAATGGTTTCAGTCATGCAAGATGTCTCTCTTTGGAACTTCGATTGTGTTTTTACACCCAACCCATCTAAGAACTTCGGTTGGGTGTAAAACAACAACTGAGTTCCCAAAAGATTGCATATTTAGTTTCTTGTTTAACACAAATTTCTATTTCTCTGTAGTTATTTTTATTTAAGACGTCGGTTTTGTAACTAGCGGCGTAGTATATATTTATAACGTCCCTATTATTTAAAAACGTCGTTTATATTATAATTTATACGACGGTTTAATTTTACTTTCCGTCGTTTATATCCAAGTCGAGGAAATCCAAATAAGTTATGCTCCCCTCTTACGGCTTTTGTTTCTTGTTTCTTTTTATTAAATCCTGTTATAGTTGCAAAAGGTTTATAAATGTATCTCTAACTAAAACTTGCTTCTTCTTTTTTAATCTTGGTTTTGCAGTGCAAGAAGGCAACGCTAACTCATACACACAAGAACAAATTGATGACATTCGGATCGAATTATAGTTTAATATTATGGATATGATATTTTGTATGGATATATAGGAATGAAGATTGGTAAATATTTTCTATGTAATTATTATTGAATCTTCAAGTTTTATGAAACAAATTATTCTTGAGTATATTTATTGTTCACAAAGCATTATGGTTGTTTTTTTAGCAAGAAAAGATTATGGATATGATATTTTGTAGAGAACCATTGGAAGCAAGAAAAAAAGATAAAATGTAAAATTACTACATCTTTGGATATAATAAACGGCGCTTCTTTCAAAAAAACCGTCGTCTTTACATTAATAGACGACAATTCTATCACAAAACCGTCTTCTTTACATATAATAGGCGACATTTCTTTCATAAAAATTGTTGTCTTTATTATAATAGACGACAGTTTTTAATAAAAACCGTCGTCTTTACGTATAATAGACGACTGTTATTAACAAACGTATCAAGTGCTATTTAATACGACCGTAATTTGATAATTACCGACATGTAAAGTTAATTAACCACGTCTGTCTTTTATTATTTTGCGCCGTATTACACATTAGACTACGACAGTTCTTATAAATAAATGGTGGTGGTAAATCGGTACCACGTCGTCATAATATAATATAACGACGTGGTTTTTCAGATAATACGACAATTCTATTAATTATATCGCCGTTGTAAATCATTTACACGTCGTTTCTATTAATTATACCGTCGTTGTTGTTTAAAACAAGCA
Organism: Prunus padus; assembly: GCA_024362665.1. Taxonomy (NCBI): domain Eukaryota; kingdom Viridiplantae; phylum Streptophyta; class Magnoliopsida; order Rosales; family Rosaceae; genus Prunus; species Prunus padus. The sequence goes on along the minus strand of JANFAM010000011.1, from coordinate 4,715,332 downwards.
CGACAACAAAAGTTGAAATAAACGTCAGTAAAACGACGACGGAAAACATAAATACCGTCGTTTTAGGTTTCAACTTCGAAACTTTCGAACTGAAACGGCACGCTTTATCTGCGAAATTGGGTACTGAAACAGCGGCTTTTACGTTTCCAAGTCGAAATATAGGCCCTTTTCGGTTTCCAAGTCTTAATAAAGTCACTTTTAGTTTTCCAATTCTAAATAATTCGTTTAAATTGGATTTTTTTTCCAAACGTTCACTATATCTCAATTCTCACCTCTCATGCAAGAATGTCTTTCTTGCGAACTCAGTTATGTTTTTACACCCAACCCATCTAAGAACTTCGGTTGGGTGTACAACAACAACTGAGTTCTCAAGAAAGATTGTATATTTAGTTTCTTGTTTAACACAAAGTTCTATTTCTCCGAAGTTATTTTTATTTAAGACGTCGGTTTTAAGCTGAGGGTTGTGAAAATATTTTACAACGACTTTTTTTTGTAACTAACTGACGTAGTATATGTTTATAACGTCCCTATTATTTAAAAACCGTGGTGTAAAGTTTAATTTATACGACGTTTTTATTTTACTTTCCGTCGTCTTTAAAAACGCGGTCTTTTGAAAAATTTGACCGCGAATTGTAATTTTTCGAATTTGCCCTAAACCCTATATATATAACATTTCGCTATCTTTCTTCAACTCATATTCTGACCTTAAAATTTTCTATCTCCATCAGATTGCTCCAACTCAGAGGTACATTTCATTCCGGCTGCTTATATTCTAATCTTTCATTCCGGTTTTCAGTTTCTCAAATTATTTGAAGTTAATTTGCTCCAAGTCGAGGAAATCCAAATATGTTATGCTCCCCTCTTCGGCTTTTGTTTCTTGTTTCTTTTTTTAATCCTGTTATAGTTGCAAAAGGTTTATAAATGTATCTCTAACTAAAACTTGCTTCCTTTTTTTAATCCTGGTTTTGCGATTGCAAGAAGGCAATGCTAACTCATACACACAAGAACAAATTGATGAAATTCGGATCGAATTTCATATGTAGCGCCTCTTTTTCTAATTATAGTTTAATATTATGGATATGATATTTTGTATAGATATATAGGAATGAAGATTGGTAAATTATGTAATTATTATTGAATCTTCAAGTTTTATGAAACAAATTATTCTTTAGTATATTTATTGTATGGTGTGGATTATTTGGAGCTGAATTTATTGTTCACAAAGCATTATGGTTGTTTTTAGCTAAAATCGTTGTAGAGAACCATTGGAAGCAAGAAAAAAAAAGATAAAATATAAAATTACCACATCTTTGGATATAATAAGCAGCAGTTCTTTCAAAAACCGTCGTCTTTACATTAATAGACGACAATTCTATCACAAAACTGTCTTCTTTACATATAATAGACGACATTTTTTCATAAAAATTGTCGTCTTTATATATAATAGACGACAGTTTTTCATAAAAACCGTCGTGTTTACATATAATAGACGACTGTTATTTCATAATAGACGACATATTTCATAATAATAGACGACTGTTATTTCATAATAGACGACATATTTCACAATAATAGACGACTGTTATTTCATAATAGACGACATATTTACATATAATAGACGACTGTTATTTCATAATAGACGACAGTTCTTACAAACTGTCGTCTTTACATAAAATAGACGTCATGTATTTCATAAAAACTGTCGTCTTTAAATTAATAGACGACGTTTTTGAGTAAAAGCGTCGTCTGTATAATAATAGACGACGGGATTTTACCGTCGTGGTTTTATGCGTAAAAGATGTCGGTCGATTCCTCGACGGTTGAAAAACTAAATTTACGACGATAAATTACCGTCGTCTATTGCGATTTTTGTAGTAGTGATTCTTTCTTCATTTCTCCCCACTGCTTTGGCCCCTTCCCGCTTCCCTGAAGATAATCGAACTCTCTTTCATCCTCTGCATAATGCAAACACAACTTATACGTTTAGTAATTTTTTTTAGTTGTTTTCGATCTTTTCTTTGTGTAAAATAAGGGAAACAAAAGGAAAATAAAAGCATGTAATTAAGTTCATTATGCTTACCAACTTCTTGGGCAGTGACCAATGTGGAATATTGTGAGAACAGAACTAGAAAAAAGAGCAAAGAAGAAATGGAGATGGGTTTCCTTTGATGCGGCTTCATGTTTAAACACAGTGGCTGGCAGGCCAGACTTGAGAGCTACAGATTCGTGCGGATGCCATTTATTTTGTACTACCCCTCCCTGCTTTCCTGTGTTGACGCTCAAAAATGGGGAGGGCCCAATTTGAGCCCAACTTAGATGATGATGACGCCTTCGGTCCTTGAGGACCTTCGGCAGACAAGGAGAGACCTGCGAAAAGTAGGGAAGAAGACAAGTGTAAAAGCTTCGGGCACCGGTGTGGTACCAGCCGTAGGCACTCCAAAGCTTAAGTTAGATAAGAGTGGAGTAAATGGATGAAGCTATGGTATTCAAAATGTCATTACCTTTGTAGTGGGGGTAAGTCCCCTATTTATAGGAAAAATGGGAGAGGCAACTTGTTGTCTTTTTTCCGATGTGGGACTCTTGGGCATGGCCTAGTGTGGCTGCCATGTGTCCTAGGGCATTATTGGGCTTGCTGGGCTAGCTGGGCTTATTGGTCTGAAGGGCCTGGTCATATATGGTATAAACAGGAGTCCCCCAAGTTTCCGATTGAGAAGGAACTTCTTGGTTGGGGACTTGCAGATATTTGCCTTTGATTGGAAACCAAGCGGCCCTTTAGATGGATTATGCATGATGTGGTGCTGATCCCATGTCGTAGTCCCCCAAGTCATCAAGTAATGATGTTCCTGCAAAGCAGGGGACTTGAAGCATTTTTTGAGAAAGCAAGGAACTAGAAGCTTCGACATAGGCACCGAAGGGGATGAGCAGATCGTATGGGTATCGATCGGTAGGGAAGTCTCTCGATGCCAATCCGAAGAAGATCTATCGATCGGCCTGGAGCCGTGAGATCGGTGGGAGAGTTTCCCAATCCCAATCCGAAGAGGATGTACCGATCGGCATTGTGCCGTGAGATCGGTGGGAGGGTTTCCAATCCCCATCTGAAGAGGATGTACCGATCAGCATTGCGCCGTGAGATCAGTGGGAGAGTTTCCCAATCCCAATCCGAAGAGGATGTACCGATCGGCATTGTGTCGTGAGATCGGTGGAAGGGTTTCCAATCCCCATCCGAAGAGGATGTACCGATCGGCATTGCGCCGTGAGATCGGTGGGAGAGTTTCCCAATCCCAATCCAAAGAGGATGTACCTATCAGCATTGCACCGCGAGATTGGTGGGAGAGTTTCCAATCCTCATCTGAAGAGGAACTACCGATCGGCATGGCGCCGTGAGATCGGTGGGAGAGTTTCCCAATCCCCATCCGAAGAGGATGTACCGATCAGCATTGCGCCGCGAGATTGGTGGGAGAGTTTCCAATCCTCATCCAAAGAGGAAGTACTGATCGGCATGGCGCCGTGAGATCGGTGGGAGAGTTTCCCAATCCCAATCCGAAGAGGATGTACCGATCGGCATGGAGCCATGAGATCGGTGGGATAGTTTCCCAATCCCAATCCGAAGAGGATGTAGAGATCGGCATGGAGCCGTGAGATCGGTGGGAGAGTTTCCCAATCCCAATCCGAAGAGGAAGTACAGATCGGCATGGCGCCGTGAGATCGGTGGGAGAGTTTCCCAATCCCAATCCGAAGAGGATGTACCGATCAGCACGGAGCCGTGAGATCGGTGGGATAGTTTTCCAATCCCAATCCGAAGAGGATGCACAGATCGGCATGGAGCCGTGAGATCGGTGGGAGAGTTTCCCAATCCCAATCCAAAGAGGAAGTACTGATCGGCATGGCGCCGTGAGATCGGTGGGAGAGTTTTCCAATCCCAATCCGAAGAGGATGTACCGATCGGCATGGAGCCGTGAAATCGGTGGGAGAGGTTCCCAATCCCAATCCGAAGAGGATGTACCGATCGGCATTGTGCCGTGAGATCGGTGGGAGAGTTTCACAATCCCAATCCAAAGAGGATGTACTAATCGGCATTGCACCGTGAGATCGGTGGGAGAGTTTCCCAATCCCAATCCGAAGAGGATGTACCGATCGGCATGGAGCCGTGAAATCGGTGGGAGAGGTTCCCAATCCCAATCCGAAGAGGATGTACCGATCGGCATTGCGCCGTGAGATCGGTGGGAGAGTTTCACAATCCCAATCCAAAGAGGATGTACTAATCGACATTGCACCGTGAGATCGGTGGGAGAGTTTCCCAATCCCAATCCGAAGAGGATGTACAGATCGGCATTGCACCGTGAGATCAGTGGGATAGTTTCTGCCTTGGGTTCTGCGTATTTCGTAGGTAGGTGCCATGTGTCAGCCAAGACCTGGGTGCAAAGATCGAAGGTATTTATGGCCACCGTTGGTCTTCAGTCATTATATAAGAAGAGGGAGGGAGATGTGTGGTGGCACACTTAGCTTTTTCTGAAAGAATTTTCGACGAGGGAGAATTCCGGCGTAGGCGATTTCCGACTAGGCGAATTCCGGCCTAGTTATTCACGGCTGAGGCAATTTCCGGCAAGGTGTTCACGGCTGCTTGAACAAGGTATGAGCCTTTTCCTTCCCCATGTGTGGATCTAATTTGAATGTTTTTATGAATTTTTGATGAGCATAGGAAGAACGTGCATGAACACCTAGAAAAACTTTAGGAAGTCCTCTGGGTGATCCCTGTGGTGAGTGCTCAGGGTACCCTTTTTCTGTTTTTAGATGTCGGAGAGTGACTCAGCGGTGAGTAGGATTGGTGAGTATCCCGAAGAAGAGTCAACCGAAGGCACAAGATCTGAATTGGTTGAAGACGTGGCTGTACCTATGGAGGATAGGATAGAACAGATGAGTGCATTCTGTGACTATCTGATGGGTGATACTCAGGACCCGTCACTTCGAGAGGGTTACCAAGGCCAAGCATCTTTGTCAGGGAGGGTGACTTTAGGGGCCGAAGCCTTGGTAACGGTGGTTGGTGGTGGGGTTAGGGTGCCGATTGTCAGGCCCTTGGAGAAGCAATGGGATATTGATGATCTAGAGGAGGATGAGCCGACCGAAGAGGGGTTGGTTCAGCTTCGGGAGTTTTGGGAGATTCCAGAATCTGTAGGGCTACGAATCCCTGGGGAGAACGAGTTGATGAGTGCTCCACCAGAAGGTCACGTAGCAGTTTTCATGGCTATCTTCCCAAGGCTCAGATAGCCCAAGCAGCCGAAGTCATGCGGGAGAACCACCAACTTCATAAGGAGAGGGATGCTGCCGATCAGAGGTTGGTGGAGCTGGGGCACGAATTGATGGGTTTGTGGGACAAGCTTGAAGTTGCTGAGAGGGCTGCAGCCGTGTGCGATGCCGCTCGAATTAGCGCTGAGGAGACGCTGAAGGCCATGGAGTTGGCCAGGGAGGAGGATCTGTAGCAGGCGAGGCAGAAGGCAAGGAGCTTCTTTGTCACGTTCGGCGATACAACTACAGCAAGGAGCTGGAGTTGGATTTTGTGAACAAGGCCCCTCCCCCCCTCTGCTTGAAGGAGTAACAGAGGCTATGATATCAGGTGGAGAGGAAGAAGATGAAGAAGAAGATGAAGGGAATGAAGATGCCGAGAAGGGAGATGGCCAATCATCTGCCTAGTTAGGGTTTTTATTTTTTTTTATAATGAATGATGAGGTTTATGTGCCTCGAAACAATTTTTGAAATGAATTCCTAATCATGATTGCCTTTCAAAAAATCAGCCTTTGGAATTTTTTGGTATTGAAAATTGTATGCCTAGGGAATAGTAGGTTAAAGAGATGCCGAAGGCATTGTACAAAAAGTAGATGCCGAAGGCATAATAATTTACATAAGATAAGAATGTGTCAAAGGCCTAGTAGTTTACACGAAGTAAGCAGATGTCGAAGGCGTAGAAGTTCACTTAAAATAGTATTTCAAATGGTCGGCATTCCAAGGATGACCGAGGGTCTTTCCTCTGGAATTGAGTAGTCGGTATGCGCCTGGTCGACAATTCCTCCTAGGTAGGACCCAGTGTGCCCTCGTTTGGGTTCTTCTTAGCCAGAGAAACCTTGCGCATGACCCAACCGCCAATTTTAAATGATCGGGGTTTGACGCGGGAATCATAGTACCGGGCAGTGCGTTGCTTGTATGTGACGTTCCGAAGGTCAGTGAGTGCTCGACGTTCTTCGATCAGATCTAGGTTTAGCATAAGTTGTTCTTTATTGTCTTCAGGGTGAAACGTTGCAGTTCGGTATAAGGATTTACCGATCTCCACTGGGACGACTGCTTCCATGCCGAATGCGAGGGAAATGAGGTTTCTCCGGTTGATGTGCGTGTGGTCCTTCGGATCGACCATAGAACCTCCGGAAGTTTTTCAGGCCAGGAACCCTTGGCATCATCCAATTTTCTCTTCAGCGTTTGCTTGATAATCTTATTGATGGCTTCCACCTGTCCGTTGGACTGTGGATGGGCCGGAGATGCGAAGAAGAGGTTGATCTTGTATTGCGTACATAACTGCTTGAAGAGGGCGCAGTCGAATTGTTTACCGTTGTCAGTCGTGATTGCGTGGGGGACTCCGAAGCGACAGATGACGCTTTGCCAGATGAAGTTCTCGATCCTGGCGGCGGTGATAATAGCTAGGGCTTCAGCTTCGACCCACTTGGTAAAATAGTCAACGGCAACCACCGCGAATTTGACCTGGCCCTTTCCCTGTGGCATTGGGTCGATGAGATCGAGTCCCCATTGCGCAAAGGGTTAGGGGCTAATGATTGGGGTGAGGGGTTCGTCGGGAAAATGAGGAATTGTCCCGAAGCGTTGGCACTTGTAGCACTTTCTAGCCATTTTGTTAGCGTCTTCATGCATGGTGGGCCAATAATACCCTTGTCGAATAGCCTTGTGTGCAAGTGATCTAGCTTCCGAATGGTTACCACACACTCTTTCGTAAAGGACGTAATCCCCCTTCGCCTTCGTGACGCATTTTAGGTAAGGCATGGTGTAGCTTCGGTGGTATAGCGTGTTGTCAAGAATCAAGTATCGTGTCGATCGGTATCTTATACTTCTTGCTTCTCCTTTGTTGTCCGGCAGGGTGCCGTTCTTTAGGAAGGCGAGGAGAGGGTCCATCCAGCTTGGGGTGTGCTGAACGGTGGATACTTCTGTTTCGGAAATGTTAGGTGTCGACAAAACCTCCACCAGGATTCGACGGCCAAACCTGTCATCGATTACCGAAGCCAATCGAGACAATGCATCTGCATGGCTGTTCTCAGATCTTGGGATTTGTCGAATTTTGTATTCGACGAAAGTCTTCAACAACTGAGTGGTTTTGGAAAAATATGCTGTTATGGACGGTTCCTTAGAGCTGAAGTCTTGAGTGACCTGATTGACCACCAATTGAGAGTCGCTGTGGATGGTGATTCGTTCGGCGCCCATGTGTTTGGCTAGCCAGAGGCCAGCCAGTAGGGCTTCATATTCAGCCTCATTGTTGAAGGCCTTGAACTGGAATCAAATCGAATATTCGATTGCGACATTGTCTGGCGTTATGAGGACGAGGCCGGCTCCGCTTCCCTTCCTTCGGGTTTCCGTATGAGGACCGAGCTGACTGTTGAAGAAGAGACCGATAGGTAGATGACAAGTCCCTCACCTGGGGTTGGCTTTGAGAGTAAGGGTGCTCTGCTCATATACTCATTCAAGCTACTGAAGGCATCATCACATTCGGAAGTCCAGACGATTTGCTTCTTGGGGCCCTTGAGCGACTTGAAGAAAGGGGCTCGGCGATCGGTAGCCTTAGATATGAATCGTGTGAGGGCTGCGACGCGACCCGTTAAGCTTTGGATCTCCTTCTGTGTCTTTGGCACCTGCACATTCAGCAAAGCTTTAATTTTTTCTGGATTAGCTTCAATATCTCTTTGGCTGATCATGAAGCCAAGGAACTTTCCTGAAGATACTCCGAACGCGCATTTGGCGGGGTTATGTCGCATCTTGTAATATTTGAGCACTTCGAACATCTGGGACAGATTCCGAAGGTGCTGATCAAAGGTCTTGCTCTTGACCAGCATGTCGTCGACATAGACCTCCATCGTGCTGCCGATGTGTTCGGCGAATATTTTGTTTACTAGGCGCTGATAAGTTGCTCCGGCATTCTTCAGGCCGAAGGGCATAACGTTGTAGCAGTAGAGGTCTTTATCAGTGATGAATGCCCTGTGTTCCCGATCCGCGGCATGCATGAAAATCTGGTTGTAGCCTGAATAGGTATCCATGAAACTGAGCAACTCATGGCCTGCAGAAGCATCAACAAGTTGATCAATTCTGGGGAGGGGGAAACTGTCCTTGGGACAGGCCTTGTTCAGGTCGGTGTAGTCTTAGCACATGCGCCATGTGTCGTTTAATTTTTTTACCATGACCAAATTGGCCAACCAGATTGGGTAATCGACCTCCCTGATGAAGGCGATCGCCTTCAGCTTGTCTATCTCGACTTTCATGGCAGCATACTGCTCCCTATCATACGATCTTCTCTTTTGTGTCACTGATTTGCAAGCTGGGTTGAGGCTGAGCGATGGAAAATGACATCAGGGGAGATGTCAGGCATGTCATCATACGACCAGGCGAAGACCCCTGAATTTTCCTTTAGGAAAGCGATGAATTCAGTTCGAAGGGCATTGGTGAGGCCAGTGCGGATGAGGACCTGTCAATCCGGCTGGTCCTCCGACAACGCAACCGATTCCAATTCTTTAACCGGTTGCGCCTATGGGGTGTTCGACATATCCCGAGGATCGTCTGGCCGATCATTCCATTGGTGGCTAGGTGATGAAGGCATGGCATTGGAGATTGCCAGAGCCTCTTTTGGTAGTGGCTTGACAAAGGAGCTTGAGGATGACACATAGCACGTTTGCGTGCTAAGTTGGTCGCCACGCACCTGGCCTATGCCGGAGCAAGTAGGGAACTTCATCAATAGCATGTGGGGCGATAAAAAAGCCTTCATCTTGCCCAGAGCTGGCCTGCTGATGATGGCGTTGTATGTTGTCGGGCAGTCGACGATTAGGAACGTGGTGTAGATGAAGGCCGTGGTCGGTGCGGTCCCTACAGCCAGGGGAAGTTGGATACTCCCTATTGGTTGTACAACATCAACCGAAAAACTTAGCAAAAGGGTGATGCTCCGGTTGACATGTTGATCCTCTATATTGAATGCCTCAAATGCGTTCATGGACAGAATGTTAACTGAACTCTCGGTGTCGATTAGCACTCTTCCGACGTCAAACTCAGCGATCTCCGCCCGGATAACCATCGGGTCTGAGTGGGGGAAAATGATTCCCTTCTCCAACTCCTCGGTAAAAGTGATCGGCTCCCATCCAGTCTTTTGCATTTTGTAGTTGCGTCCATTTTCGATGCCGAGTACTTGGGGGTTCTATACAGCCTGAATGTAGCTTTTGATGGAACGCTTCCTGGTCTTAGTAATGGTTAAGCCGCTGCTAATCGTGTTAATCTGTCGATGCACCTGGGCTGATGATGGCGGCCGATCATGAAGGTATTGGTCAAGCTTGTCGTCCTGAATAAGGCGCTCCATGATCCTCCTCAAGGCTATGCATGATTAGGTGTCATGGCTATTGTGCTGATGGTATCGGCAGAAGAGCCCGGTGTCCTTCGTGCTTTAACGGGTAGGCTTCCGAGTAGCGAGCTTCGGAATGCTGTCACACTCTGTTAGGAGAACAGTCTTGTAAGATGTGTTCAACAGTGTAAATACTTCTGCCCCAAGTTTCGGTTCATTGATTAGTGGGCCCTTGTGTTAATTTCTATTGTACCTGCCTTTACCCCGCTTTTGATTGTCCTGCCCGGTCCAAAGGAGTTCTTCCATTTGTCCTTATGACCGTAGGCATCGGGATCATCCGAAAGCGTCTTCTGCGGTGTTGATTGGTGAGGTGGAGGATACTGGTTTTGGACCAAGGATCCAGACTGATCCGAAGGATCAGCCCCACCCTGAAGGGCCGAAGGTCCTTCTCCAGAGTTAAGCAATTCTGCCTTGGCATAATGGCTGCTTATCTCATTAGTTCGGCGTAAGTCCCCCAATTATTGCTGTGGACCATGTAGTGGAAGCCAAACTTACGTAATCCGCTCTTGAATGCACCGAGGGCAATCCGATCCTCGGTGTCCGAGCGTCTAGAATATTTGTGGCTAAACTGAGTTGCATATTCCCTGAGGGGTTCATTCTCCCCTTGCCGTACCGTGTACAGATCATCGGTAGAACACAGGCGATCGCTCTAAATCATAAAATGGTTAAGAAAAACCTGTTTCATACTATCGAAAGAAATAACTGTACCTGGGTCCAGTCGGAAGAACCAGCTGAGCGCAGCTACAATCAGCGTTGAAGGGAAAAGTAGGCACTGTCCTTCGTTGCCAAGGCCTTTGCAACCTAGGGCTGATTGAAATGTGTGCATGTGGGTGAGCATCTTTCTCGAGTCTGAATGTTCGGATATGCTCAGAGAAAGGACCAGGTCAGGATTTTCCCCAGGCTGGCTGAAGGGCACTAGTCCGATCATCCTCCAGTTGTTTGACTCTTTGAAATAGGAGCTAAACCTCTGGGTTGGTACTGGCAAGGCGTCACGGGTCTGGGACCATCCATGCATGTGGCCCCTTGGGGGTAATCCTTCGCCTTTGGTGTTCGGGGAGGAGGGCGCTCTGAGCGTCCCTCCGAGGGTGATCCGCGCGATCGGCGATCTGATCTCCCAGTCGATCGGTACGACCGATCTTCCCTTGAGGGGACATACTCCGAGTCCTCGATTCCTTTATCGTGGTGTCTAGATTGGCGATGGCTGATAGGCTCTCTTCCCAGGACGTTCATCCGCGAGTTGCTGAGTCGAGCGTTGACTCTAATCGGAGACTTCTGACATTCTTCACGCCGGGTTCGTAACAGATCGGGACAATCGGAATACACCGTATGACCGCGATGGGGGTTATTTACTGGCGGAGGGAGTACCACTGTCGTGATACTTCGACTTCAGCCTGTCCTGGGGTGTTCCCTTGTCGTCCGTAAACGGGTGTCTGAATACTTTGGGATGATTGCTCCTGCTGGAGCTGGGTGGTTTTGTTGAGTCCCACATGCAGCTGCACAGAATGCCTCTGCTGCCTCTTTAGTGCCCCTTGGGTGTCTTGGAGCTGGGTCGATAGGATATTGTTGTGCTCTTGTATTTTAGCCATGTCCCTGCGCAGCGTGTTCATCTGCTCCTGCATTTCGTCTTCTGCCGTTGGCGATCTTGTGGACAACTCTGGAGCCGGGGTGTTGGGTGGAAGACCTAAGCCTTCTTCGACAGGCATGCCGAAGGCTCGATTAGCTGGCAGGCGGAACTTGGAGGTGGGGGACGGTTCCATCTAGCTTGGTAGAAGGAGAGGTGTTTTAGTAATGCTTCCTACAGACGGCGCCAATCTGTTGACACTCAAAAATGGGGAGGGCCCAATTCGAGCCCAACTTAGATGATGACGATGATGATGATGATGACGCCTTCGGTCCTTGAGGACCTTCGGCAGACAGGGAGTGACCTGCGAAAAGTAGGGAAGAAGACAATTGTGAAAGCTTCGGCACCAGTGTGGTACCAGCCGTAGGCACTCCGAAGCTTAAGTCAGATAAGATTGGAGTAAATGGATGAAGCTATGGTATTCAAAATGTCATTACCGTTGTAGTGGGGGTAAGTCCCCTATTTATAGGAAAAATGGGAGAGGCAACTTGTTTTCTTTTTCCGATGTGGGACTCATGGGCATGGCCTGTGTGGCTGCCATGTGTCCTAGGGCTTTATTGGGCCTGCTGGGCTAGCTGGGCTTATTGGTCTGAAGGAACTGGTCATATATGGTATAAACATTTACAATGGCATCTGCACGTTCCGCAAGTTAATATATCCGGATAAGAGAATAACTTATATACAGAAATTCTCCTATGCGGACATTCAGGAGTTATTATCGTGCGGATGCCATGTATTTTGTACTACGCCTCCCTGTTTTCCTGTATGTTTACAATGGCATCCGCACGTTCCGCAAGTTAATACATCCGGATAAGAGAATAACTGATTTACAGAAATTCTCCTATGCGGACATCCGGATGTTATTATTGTGCGGATGCCATGTATTTTGTACTACTCTTCCATGCTTTCCTGTATGTTTACAATGGCATCCGCACGTTCCGCAAGTTAATACATCCGAATAAGAGAATAACTGTATATATATATATATATATATGGATTAGTAAGAAAAGAAAACACAAATTTAAAACGTACACAGTGACAAAACGGTGAAGTTTCGTACCAATTTCTGCGAAGGAGTGTGAACGGGAGACTGGAGATAGAAGGAAAAACCAAAAGACAGATTTGTATGCCCAATCAGGAAAAAAGAATAAAAAGCGCGCACACACACACAGACAAATGGTAGGTAGGGCGGAAGGAAAATTTTACTCTACTTTTTATACATGAAAAAGTAGGGGATGAAGCATCGCCTATTAACTACTTATGTTACAAGCTGCTTATGATAATTTTTTTACATGCATTTCTCATTGATTTTTTTATAGGCTGAACTCTCCTCTCTCATTTTTTGGCATAAATAATTTATTTTTAAAATGAACAATTAATGAAAAGAAAAGAAACTCAAACTGTGGTTGAAATCAATCACCAACAAAAAATAAAAAATAAAAAATAATCATAGGAAAGAATCATGATATAATTGACCGACACTATGATTTGACTATTAAGATGAAGATGCAATATTGTGATTATTTTTCGTTTAACAGTTATCGGTGGGGGAATAAGTGGATGGTTAGTTGGGGAGGTGGGACAAATGGACAGGAACAAAAGGCCTTGCCAAGTGTCGTGGCATGATATAATTGTTTGGGCTTGTATGTCCGCAAATTCTACCATCCGCCAGGCGGACGGATGCGCCATCAATATTGGCCATTGGATGAGTTGTTATTGGATATGGGTTAATCTAGACCATTGATAGTAAATGACTGGTTAAAAAGGTTGCTCCAGGTAAAAAGAAATAAAAACAAATAAAAACAAATAAATCTGAAAAGGAGAGAAGGTTGAGAGACTGCGACTTCTCTCTCTTCTTCTTCTAGGCACAACTCTATCTCTTCTTCTTCTTGGCACGATCAGTCTTCCATTGTTGCTCTCTCTTCTTCAGTTGAGCTAAATTTCACGAACAACGGCAAGTGGTGGATAGCAATTTGTCTATCTTGAAGTCACTGTGAGTAAAAAAAATTCCAATTTGTTTTGAGGGTTAATGGGCTTTTGTTTTGTTAAGAAGAAACCCATTGTGATTTGAGTTTTTTTCCAAACAAGAAACCCAATTTGATTAATCTCAATATGTTTCTTTTCTTTGATGCTAGACAATGTTATTGTTGAAAATTTTGTCTCATTCCAAAAGCATTAGGTAGAATTTCTTAATTGCAATGATATTACGAGCTTTGACATTGAGTTCATCTTCAATTCATCTTCGCTTAATTGTTGTATTATACTGAAGTTTGGTATAAATGTTTTGGTGTGAAATTACCAAATCGTAAGGGGTTGTTTGCAATTTGAGTACGTACTTGGCATGCAATTGGCAAGCTTTTGCATTTTCGTAATGCAATTACCAAGCGATAAGTCCGTTATTACAATTACGTAATGAAAATGCCATGATATTTGTAGCCTTGCATTTTGGTAATAGGGTAGGGCGCTTACACACTTTAACATTGCTTTGTTATTAGTTATTATCATTAATTATGAATTTCAAAAGCTAGTTAATTGCTTATTGTGGTGTTAATCTGTGAGTAGCATTTGCTGCTGCAGAATGAACCAATTTTAAAATGGCATAACATGCTCGTTAAGGCATGAGTTGTAGTATCATAAGTGTTTCTTCATAGGATTGCCCATGTATTTGATCAATTACTCTTCTCGTTTTGTGAGCGGACATACATATATGTTGGCCTAAGGCATATACTTCTGTATGTCGGTTCGCCTTTCTCTTCTTTATGATAAGGTTCACCTCTCATTAATGAACTTTGGTATTATACTGAACTTGATATTTAGAGTAGATGCAAATTCTCCCAATTTATGACCTACCATACGATCCGTTATATAAATAGGCAAATGCTCCTTTCCATTATGTATATCGGTTCGCCTTTCTCTTCTTCATAGGATCGCCCACGTATTAGATAAATTACTCTTCTCGCTTTGTGAGCGGACATACATATATGTTCGCCTTTGTCATTTAGTTCATAGGATTCATCTTCAATTCATCTTGTCAGAATTGTTGTATTATACTGAACTTTGGTATAAATGTTTAGGTGTGCAATTACCAAATCGTAAGGGAGTTTTTGCAATTAGAGTACGTACTTGGCATGCAATTGGCAAGGTTTTGCATTTTGAGAATACAACTATCAACTGATTAGTCTGTTATTACAATTAATGTAATGAAAATGTGATTTGGGGACGAAATTGACAAACAGATAGGTCAAATTGCATTATAGTCTTGCAATTGACAACCAAAACAGTCTCATTTGCATTCCAGTCGTGCTATTGCCATTATCTGTGTGCAATTATGAAACGCAGAATCTCTTAATAATGATAAATTGTTCATAATTAATTGTATGTTTGTACTTCTACTAAATGCAATTGACGTGTTTCCATTTATTATCATATTAATTAAACCATTACATGCTGCATATTTTTCAGGAAATGGATGCAGAAGCAAGCAAAAACAGTGGAAATAAAGGCCAAAGCTCCATAGCTAACAGTGAAGGTTATTTTGCGGAGGCTGAGTTACTAGAAGAAACAGAAAATGCCCCATCTTTGCGATGTTTGGACGATAGAACAGAAGAAATGACTGAGATTAGCAGACACTGTGAGTATGATGAGTTAAACTTAAAGAATATGAGCATTGTTGATTTAGCGGGGAGGGATTTTTTAAAATTAGAGGAAGCAGAAAAATTTTACTGGAACTATGCTCTTGCAGTTGGTTTTAGCATAAGAAGAAATCGTTTGAGACGTAGTGAGGGCGGGGTTGTGACAAGCAGACAATGGGTGTGCACGAAAGAAGGGAGTAGATCAAAGAAATGGACGAGTAGAGAGGATATGGTTCGTACACCAAGGAAAGAGACTAGAGAGAATTCTAAGGCTGCATTTGGCGTGAGGTATTGTCCTAAACGGAATGCTTATATTGTGAATCAGTTTGTAAAGGAGCACAGCCACCGACTTGCTCAGTCACGTGAGGTGCCTTTTCTTCGTTCCCACAAAGCGTGTTACGAGAATCCGACATTGCACAATCTATTGCTATGAGAAAAGCCTCTATTAAAACCAGTCGGACATACGACTATATGGTTGACCAAGAAGGCGGATACATGAAAGTGGGGTTCACCAATAAGGATTTATATAACAGGCTGGATTTCGAGCGTCGACAAGTAGTATTGGATGGTGATGCACAAGAAGCAATAAGCTACATGAATGCCAAGGCAATAGCAGGCCCTGAATTTTTTTGCATGTTTAGTGTAGATGAGGAGATTGGCAAATTTGTTTTGGAGAGACTCTCAATCTCTACACGATTATTGTTGCTTTGGAGATGTGTTGATATTTGATAGCACGTACAAGACCAACGTATATGACAAGCCTTTAGTGGTGTTTGTTGGTGTAAACAACCATAACGCGACTACAGTTTTTGGTTGTGCATTTCTTGTTGATGAGACTGCTGCTACATATCGTTGGGTACTCAGAACTTTTTTGACTTCAATGAAGGACAAGATGCCTGTATCTATTGTCACGGACGGGGATGAGGCAATGCGCGTAGCGATTGATGAAGTTTTTCCGGATGCACATCATCGTTTATGTTCATGGTACATCATGAGGAATGTGAACTGTAATGTGAATAACCCAGAAATTGTAAGGGAGTTTAGTTATTGTGTGCATGGCGGTTTGACAGCAGTGGCTTTTGAACAACATTGGTAGCATATGATAGATACCTATGATCTAAAAGGCGAGTGGATCGATATGATGTACCGTAAACGGAAAAGATGGGCTGAAGCATATTGCTCGGGCCATTTTTTTGGTGGGAATACGACCACACAACGTGTTGAGGGTATGCATAAGAACTTGAAGGATGGAATTGGTAGAGGCATGAAGTTAGTGGAGTGTATTCCGCGGATTGATAGATCCTTATTGAAGTTGAGAAATGGGAATGTGAAGGATGACTTTGATTCAAAGAATTCACACCCCCTCCTTCTTTCGCACCTTCGATCTCTAGAGGAACATGCAGCTTCCAAGTTGATAAGAAATGAGATAAGTAAGGAGGCAAAATTAATTCTCGTGCCACCTGTAAGAAACAATGATGGTCATCGTGTTTACAAATTTTCCAAATTTGGACGACCCGATGAGAAATGGAATGTGGTGTACTACCAGAAAGAGCAACATCTTCAGTGTTCATGCAAAGTATTTGAATCCGATGGAATTCCATGTTGTCATATGTTTGGAGTTATGAAATGTGAGCATATGGAGCAAATACTTCCGGCCTTAATCATGAAGAGATGGACAAAGGATGCAAGACGTGGGAGTGAATTTGTATTGAAGTCAAATGATGTTCCCAACGAAACTGTTCAAATGGCTAGGTATGGGTCATTAAGCGCCGATTGTAACAAGCTTTGTTTTTATGGGTCGCTAACAGAAGTAGGCTACAAGAGGCTAAAGACTGAATTTGGGAGATTAAGTACTTTGGTTGAGAGTTGGAAGGAGCAACATGAAGAAACTAGTCTTAATCTAGGATGCCATCATAATGTTGTAAGAGACCCCATAGTTGTTAAGACAAAGGGGAAGCAAACAACGGGAAGCAAAGGCAAAAAGGCCCCGCAATGCGGAGAATGCAAGGGTACTGGTCACAACAAAAGAAATTTTCCAAATCATATTGTTGATGATACAAGTAACCGAAAAGGGGTTCTACAAGTGACGGTGGGGACCTTCATTCTAGTTTTGGGCCACGAGATGATACAACTGTTTTGAACACAACATTGCCATCCTCCTCCAGTGCCGGTGATGGGACAAAGACGATGTCTACTTCTTATACAACCCCCAACTCACTCTTCTCATATGGCGAACAATGTAGTGGGTCCAGTCGTTACACCTTCGATGGTTTCACCTTTCAAACAACCGAGTATAGTGAATTGGAATCACAATTTGATACGCAAGGGTCGCCACCTAGATATCGTAATAGAATTTAGGTTCCATTTACCCCACTAAAATGACATGTCATGTAGTAGTTGCACTATATACATGGTTTAGGTTTTAAGTAAGAAATGTGAATCACAACCATATTGTTCTTGTACTCCTGCAATTGTTGGCATGACACATTTCATTGATGTTATTTTGTATCTATGTTTAAGTTAGATGTTTGAGTTGTGATACATTAATATGTATAAATAATTTGTTTTGAAATTTGGTTATGATTAGAATGGTTAGATTCAATGAACTGTATTGTTTTTTTTATGTTTAGGTGTTTAATTATGGAGATACATGGAAAAGGGGAATAATAACATGGCTGAGGTTGTTTGGCAATTGCCTGCTTATCGATTGCCAAACAGTACGTAGGTTTTGGCAAAGTGGAATGGCAATTGCCAAACTGTCATGCGTTTTGCAAATTGGAATGACAATTACACATTCACTGCTTCTCCATTGCACAGTCATGAAGATGTGGATGTGGTACAGCTAAATAACAAAGTCTTTTTGGGTTGAGATTGAAGTTAAATAGGGTGCTTGATGTTGAGGCTTTGCAGTGACGTGAGAATATTTTCCATGTGGCTTTAAGAGTTTAATTAGTTTCAGGTATATAGTTTAATTCGTTTCCTTCGTGAATAAGTATTTATTGTCCATGTTATATGAGGACATTGTGTGTCTTCATTTTATTCATGTCATGTTGAGCGTACAGTCGCTGAACTTATATGTTTGATTGTTTCTTGATGACTAGCTACGATCTAAATTGAATTGGCTTTCATTTGATGAAAGTTAGGTAGATATGTATCATGTGTAGTTGGAGTACCCGTTCCAGTTTGTTTCCCATTAGCACCTTTTATTTAAATTCCATGCTTCGTTTGTAAGATATATATGATGCTTATATTGCAAGGTAGATATAAATGATGCGTAGTTTTTTTAATGGGCCTCGGTGATCCTTTCTTAAATTTCCATTAAGCTGAATGAGTTTGTATATGTTAAATTTACGTAGATCCAGAAAGGGACATAAACAGTGATGTAGATACCATAGATATTGCATGAATTATTTGGAACTTTGATCTTCAATCTGCATGAAAGAATTGGTAATTGTGTCGCTAACGAAATTGAGTTGGATTAATTAGGTGAAGTCGGATGTATAGTGTGTTTACAATTGGATTTCTCGCAACACGTCGCTTGCAATGTGTCATTCTTCATACCAAGGTCTATACAGTATCTATGGTAATAGAAATATCGGTAGTCCAAAAACACGGAAATGTCAATGGCAATATCGGGATATTATCGATATCGATAATATATACATAACAACCACGGACATTGTAAGAAAAATTTGGAATTTTTAATTGAAACTTTAGATGATGTTTATTATGTCAATTATCTATTATTTTATCAAACAAAATTAGAACGAGATGCATTGCACGGTGGGTAAATTGATTATATAGCAAGTGGATACATATGTTTAATATGCAAGTAATAAAAGGGGTTTATATACTATTATTTAGGTCAAGAATAACAATAACAAATGTAAATATAAAGAACAATAATAAATTAGAGTGATGTATATAGTATATGTATAACTTTAAAACATGTATCTGTAAATATTAAGTACTAAAAGGGGTTAATATAGTCAAAATTAACATATGTGTAAATTATAAAATAGATATGCTAAGTTATATGATTGAGAAAGTCCATATGGTTTTGTGTAGTGAGTTTATATCAATATGTTTCAGATACTATAATGACAAGAAAATGGCAACATAGTGGGTGGTTCAGAGATACATTAATGTTCGCATGAATTGGATTAAAACCTGGGTTAGAAATTTCTTATGTTCAATTGTACGTGATGTTGGCTTTATTCTGTATTCGAGAGAGTGGCGATAATTTGGAATTTTCGAGATATATCCTCACTATATTTACCAGTAGGATGTTGTCAATTATGGAAAACATCTTCACGATATTTAGGTCGACAATATCGCGTGACATATAGCAATTTTTACGCTATATACATGGGATATTGCCCAAATATCAGAGCTGCAAAAAAACAAAATGATTTATCGCCTACGCTTCTGCGATATTATCGAAATTGAAGACATTGCTTGAAACAAACCCAATGAGAGAATTCACTACCACAAACCCAAAAATATAACATCATGTTGAAATGAGTTATGTCACTAAAACAACCCCACTAATATAAATGTATTCGGTACATTGTAGTAACATATAATTCAGAATCGTTAACATCACCATTTTTCTATACTGACCGTAATGGAACCGACATTTACCATAACCCTAAGGTAACCGACACATTCTATCCTTAACGGGAGCTATAATTACCATAATACTAAATTGGGTTACAATTGCCGTATTGTAATTGACAACCATGTTGTTGACAATGAATCCAATATAAATATATAACGTAATAATTGTACTTTGCTATGCACAATCCTCGTAATTTACAATTTTATATATTATAAATTTTTTTCAATATCACATATAAGGTAACCTAAATATCACACCTATTTAATTTAAGTCCTAAAGGTAACCTACAACAATTACCATAACCCTAAGGTCATCTACACAAAGACAGTGTTTAGTTGTTTTTAAGAATTTATTTCATACATCCTTATATTATATTATATGAGTACGAAATATAAAGATACACTACAAAAAAGGAGGCAATAGTCACCCTTTTTAGTAACAAACTTAATTTGGTGACATGACGATGCTTGGTCAATGACTTTGTTTGCTAAAATGAACTCCTCACCATTATTTGTGACAAATTCTCTCACATTGTAATGTTTTCGTGACATTTGATATGAATATAATAAATTAGTTACATTTCTTCTGGTGACTAACACTGTAAACAATATTTTTGATTTCAAAACACGTAAACAATAATCCGTTGCAATTATTTTCTTTGGATATAATAAAGTAGTCACATTGTTTTAGTGACTACCAATATAACAATCAGAGTGAGCGGTCATGAAATATATGTTATGCTTAAACTATATTCTATTCTTATACTTAAATATATATATTCTTATATATATATATATACATATTTGAATACAATAGATAATTATTATGCTTCAAATATTTTCGTTATACTAAAACTATATTCCGGTGACTAACAGTATAAACTATATTATATTCTTATGCTGAAAATATATAATTCCTTATATTGTATATATTATAATATGTGGGCCAGTTGTATTGTCATACAATAGAACTTGCCGTATGTGATTACATACAGCCCATTTACTGAAGCGCGTTTAGGGTTTGATGGTGTTCAACCGGTCACTCGTCTCTCTCTCCATGCTCTCAGTCTCTCCTCTTCAATTCCTCGCAGTTGAACCCACACCCGCACCAGCACCTGCACGGTCCCTTCACTTAGTTACACTACCAGAGCCGGCGACAACAAGAAGACTCACGCCTCAAGTCCACGTCACTGCGAAACCTGAAGTCGCCGCCGTTGCAATTTCTGTCCTCTGCTTCTCCGATCTCCCTTCCATGACGACAACTAGAGGACTCTGAACTAGATCAGACATCATCCTCTCCTCTCACTCCACGAAAACTAGGAATGTAAGATCCTTTCTTTGCATGACACAATTTTTGTCAAATACAAATATGCCACAACTGTTGAAATATCTTTCTCTGCATGACAGCCTTGCTTTGGCTTGTATTTCTGTGGAATTTGATGCTCAAGATTGCTGGGGAGTGGTGGCCAGAGCTGAAGACAAAGGTAGAGGTTCGAATTCTTACTTTTGGGACTTTTGTGTCCGTTTATTACTGCTGAGTTTTGGGTTTCAATTTTAGTTTGTTCTGTGTTGTCATTTTATTTTAGGAACTAGTTGGGAAAAGGACAGACATCATACCTTTTCCTTTATAAGAGACAAAGATCTAATGAAACAGACAGAGGGAGGAAGTTCTGTCTGGTTGGTTGTCAACGTGGTTTCACTACATGGTTTTTTTAACTTCTCTTCTTCTTTTGTTCCATCTTTTGTACTTACTTTTTTAAACACATGTTCTTCTTGAGCAGGGACCACATCTTCTACTTAATTTTAATTGCTCTTATCCTTATCCCCAAAAAACAAACCTACTCTTCCAAAGTCTTTTTCCTTTTTCATTGATTAATTTTTTATCTAACTTCTCTTCTTCTTTTGTTCCATCTTTTGTACTTACTTTTTTAAACACATGTTCTTCTTGAGCAGGGACCACATCTTCTACTTAATTTTAATTGCTCTTATCCTTATCCCCAAAAAAACAAACCTACTCTTCCAAAGTCTTTTTCCTTTTTCAATGATTAATTTTTTTATCTTAACTGCCCTTCATTCTTCTTATTGTAACTGCTTTTTAATTTATATTTCTTCAATAGGCCAAAATAGGAAAGAAAGGGACAGTAGGTGAGAGCTTTTGATGTTCTTCAGTAGGCTTTTTAATTTTTAATTTTATATTTCTCCATCGATTCAATTGAGGGCAAGAGCTTTTGATGGTTTGGTGAGAGGTCAGGTGCTTGCCTTTCTTGAGTTATTTTAGCTTCAGCTATCTGGGTTTTCTCCAAAAGATTTTTCCCTTTTAATTTCTGGTCTAATTTGTACTACTGTAGAGCTGTTGCATTTGACATTTTTGTAAACCTCGCTGATTATTATTGTCCACAATTTCCCTTGGCTTTGTATTGGTTAGTCTAATAGAATGTGGGCAGTTTTACTTTTCATTTGATTGATACTAGTTGTTTATGGCATAAGTAACTGTAAAAAGGTTGCGCATTCTAAGCAGAAAGAAATATTGTGGAATTCTAGAGAGAATGATATGCATTCTTACCATCCAGCTTGTGTTGAAAAAAAGAACTCGAGAATCAATTGAAATGGTCATCCATGGTTATTGTCGATTGCATGCCTGTCCTGTAGAAATGGTCATGCATGATATATGGGTCTAGCATTTATTCAGCGGACAAGAGTCGTATGTAATCTAACTTAAGCTTGGTTATAGGACTGAATTATTTTAATATCTTTTGCTCATTGTTAGTACCTTTTCAAGGGTGTGATTGCCCTATTGTCTGTTTACATGTTATCTTGAGTTCGACAAATTGCTCCTCCTATTTTTCTTACATTTACGTCTTCTTCTTATAGTGTACTTGGGAAAACAAAATTTCCATGTAGGCCAAAACGTAATGGACAGTCTAACGTGGGTTCTTGGCTTGGAGTGACGTAGAGCACAGATAATTACAAAAACCAGTGCTTGCAAAAATGCAAATTGAAGAAGAAAATGAGTACAAATGAGAATTGGCAAACCTAATAACAATTAGTAATTAATATATCCCTTTAGCCTTTGACATGGACAAAAGGAAAATTCCAATTAATTGAGCTGTAAGTAGGAACTACCATATTCATGCCAATAACAGTATGATTATGTGTGCATAAGGTTTTTGTAATTCTATTTTTTTTGAATTATCTTCTTGCGGATAAGGAGGCAAGCAAGCGATTGCCTATACATAAATTGAGCACAGGGTGCCTGAGTTTCTATCCGTTAATGCTAGCTGGTAGGAAGGTGAGGTTGTGGAGGGGGTAATATTGTAACTTGAGGTTGATTTGAGTTTTTGATTTCATTTCTTAGCTGGAATGTCTGGTAGGACCCACATATGTGAACCATGAAGACCAAAATCCAATTGACAGTTTTTATAGGCTATATATGATAAGGTTTGATGAATTGGGTTTGGCTGAGGGCACTCTCTTGCATCCCTTTAGGTGTCATCATTTTTTGTGCACAGTTGGCTTCAAGTTTCAACTTTGAATTCAATTTAGGGTTTCTAGGCTATATACGAAAACTGTTAAACAATTTGAACTCAGTGAAAAAGCTGTAATGGTTTGATGTTCACTAGTGTTATTATGTTGGGTTCTATTGGTATAGTTGTTGGTATGCTTGTTATTAGTTTTTATTTACTGGTGTTGCATTTTTCTCAGGCGTTTCAAGTGTGAAGTATGGCGAAGAGGCCGTCGACCAATAAGTCTACTTCCCACAAACAGAAGCCAACAACAGTTGTAAGTACTCAGGTGACACCAAGGAAGCTTGTAAAGGGGAAAACCAATCTCCCGATTGTAACCAGTGAGGTTGGGGAAACGTCCATACCCCACCACCAAACCCCTGCAGATCACCCACTATTTGGCGTGCAACGTTATGTACACAAGCACCACAACTCTTGTGATCCTGTCCTACATGTTAGTGTGACAGAGCATTTAAGTCACAAGGTACAGTTTCGCACTTGGATGTTGTGTCTATCCAATTGCATTTACATTTAATGCAATTGGATTTACATTTTATGCAATTGCATTTACATTTTATGCAATTGCATTTACATTTTATGCAATTGCATTTCACATTTCCAATTACCTGTTTACTGTCTGGCAATTGGAAGTTTCGGCAAGTCAAGCCTTCATTCAAATCATCAGCCCTTACCGTTCGGTGCCCCTTTGAAGAGTAAAAATATGAGGGCTTGAGCTTGTTCTACAAGCCTTCATCATTCGGCACGAGCGATACTTTCGGCACCCCGTCGTTATTCGGCGTGAGCAATGTCTTCAGCACCCTGCCATTATTGAACACTTACTGCAGCTGGCTGCACCTCTATAGCCCACATAACTCAGCAGACATATCCTTCCACTTTAAGAAAAAAAAACAACACAAAAAGAATATTAGGTTGAAAGAATGACACTGCTACCTCACTAACCCAATCAAATCTGAAATCAAATATAAAAAATCCAACACCACAAATAAATATGGAAATTAAAACAGCAAAACAAAATCACAATAGCATGAACAAAATTGAAATAAAAAGGAAAAGAGGAAGATGATACCTTGATAAAATCTTGGTCTCCAATCAAATGAATTTTAGGATAAAATCTTGAACATAGAAGAGTGACAAAGAGAGAGGGTTACCTTGAGAGTGCAGACATGAGAAGCTTTGGGAACGAAACAAAACAAAATCAAATTTTTAATCAAAATCAAATCTTCTGAAGTTGAGCAGAGTGTAGAGCAGACCATACCATGCGAGGCAAAACGCAGACCCTCTCAACGACGTAGCCGTCTTCAGAGTCAAAGGGCAATGCAAGGTTTGTCACTATTCACGTGAATAGTGGAAGCCCTTGCCTTTTTTGTTTCCACCCCTATGGGCAAGAGCAAGGGCAATTACTATTCACTTTAATTTTTTTCCCTATTTTTTATACTTAAACAATTCATTTGGATAAGATTTTCGGTTACCACGTGTCACTATTTATTATAAAATTCTCATATCAAATTTTGGATAAGATTTTCTGTATGAGATTTTCACATAGGATTAATTTTATTTATATGTATGAGATTAATAATAATAAAATTGCTATGTATGTATAAAAAAAATGTTTCTGAATTTTTTGGAATTTTTTTTATTTTTTTCGTTGCTGATGTTATTGCTAATGCCAACAAACCCAAGCAAATCTTGCCTTTGGCCCTGCCCAAGATGGTGGGTCCCACCTCTTGCCCGAGCTCGATCTTGCGCGTTGGAACTGCTTGCCTGGCCTTGGGCCCCCTCCTGCCTAGGTTGGCCTTGCGCTAGAGATGCTCTTAGGCCCCGTTTGGGATTGCTTTTTGGCCAAAAATCTGCTTAACTTTAAAGTTAAGCGGTTTAAGGTGTTTGATAAAAATAAAATATCATGCTTATTTTAAAAGCAATGGTTTTTTGGCAATGACTTTTAAAAGCAACCTGAGTTGCTTTTTAAAGTCTGCTTTTAATTGAAGTACGTTGGCGCTCCTTTAATGAAATTTTTGCAATTCCACAAATACTTATTAGGTTAGAAATTTATCCTCACGTATTTCTCTCAAATCTGCCAGGACACCAAAGTTCATCTTCACGTAGCCTCCCAAGTTTGGAGACAACCATTCGCTCAATCTCTCTCAACCTCTTTCACAAGGTAGATTATCAATCTCTTCAAAGTTATTGATTATAATTTTCTAGGATATATTTATTCTTCAATCTCTTCAATCTCTTAAACCTTTTATAGACATGCTGCTTGTGTTTTTTTATTCTACTGGTTGTGCTTTGTTGTAAAACACTAGAATAAGATTTTAGAATCACAGCCGAATATTTAAGTCCAGACCTTATTATGTACATCTGATTCTTGTGTTGGAAATTTGCCCACACGAAAAACGTCCTGGCCAAATCAAATCCATGGTTTCTTCAAGCATGAATGGTGTCCATGCCATTCCAAAACTTGTGCTAGGGTCAACCAATTGGCCGGACCCGACCCAAATTCCTCTCTAACTGGCCACCCCGTGGTTCTCCGGACATCGAGGATGTCGGGCCCACTTACTAAAGAATTTCACTTCCTATACGAGTCAAAAGGAAAGGGCTTGAGACTTCGCCGAAATTTCGTGAGTCTCCCGAAAAACTGACTTACCCAAAACTTCAACTGCCAAACCACACACGTTTACAACCCAAGCGCCCGCAAACAACTCACAGTCTAGAAATAGGCCTCGGCCTTTAATTCCAACCCTAATGGGCGATAATAGAGCATATCTAAAGGCAATTGAATTTAAGCGACAATTCAACCTCAAGAGAAAGGGACATAGAAGTCCTACCCTCCGGTCGAAGCTCGCATGGAAGGAAAGCTCGGCTTGAAAGTTCTGCGGCACACTAGATCACGGGGCGCAAATGCAGAAAAGTGTGAGTGGACGAAAATAAGTTTTCAATACTTAAAACAACATACTAACCCCACTTTTAAATTTTAAAACGATGTAAAACAATATAGTTCAAAACCTTCAGTATAATCACGTAGTTGATTCCCAAACCCAATACTTTAGAATAATAAAGGAATAAAGAAAATCCAAACCTTTTTCGTTTCCTTTTTCCCGAGGCATAACCTCCCAAAACTGGTCCTCATATAAAATATAAACATAAACCACTTGAAATTCATGAGCACGAAAATCAATAAAGTTCTCGTAACGAAACAACATTAAAGTTCCAAAAACAAGACGACCTACCTGAACCCAAAACAACGACATAGTAACAAAGTACGCACACCTTAAGTAGACTTTACCCTTTAGCTTTCCCACACTCAACCAACCGCATGCCCTTTGAGGCTGCAGCAGGGAAGTATCCTCACCCCAAAGAAAAGAAGGAAGAACTGTAATAATAATAATAATAATAATAATAATAATAATAATAATAATAATAATAATAATAATACTAATAATAATAATAATAAATACATATAGTAAGACTCTCACACCAATATTTGTACCGGGAAACAATCCCAACAGGGGATCGTTTGACGCACCACATAGAGGAGTCCTCAACAACCATGTGGCCGGGGAACAAGCCGTCCAACTCGGGACTAAGCTTATCAAAGACGCACAGCAGAATCCTCAATACTAGTACGCTGCGACCGCCCCACGCGTGTAGACTACCCCGCTAAGGGTTTACAGTCACACCCACTCAAGGGTGCACCGAGGTATCCAACATATCCAAGTATCCAATTCAACAAGTATCCACTTTCCAAAGTTCCATAACCGGGAGGTACAGGTAGTGCTTATAGCACTTCAAACTCGACATAACCAACCACTTCTCACTTTCCACAATAACCACACCCACGTACTCCCACACATAACCAAACATACATACATTCAATCGAAAATATTATATAACTCAAGATACTTGCAATATGTCAAAGACAGAAAATATATATATATACACCAAACTCAATACCCAACGTATAAACTCACAATAGCCACCAAAATCCAAATACCAACATAAGACAAAATATAATTCTCATACAGACATAAACACCAAGTATCAAAAGTGACCCAATTAATCCGTATAATACAAGTCCCCAAAAAGTTAAATAATAATAAAGTTCCATAATCGAAAAGTAGATAATACTTCTCAAACGTAAAATCCAACACCCAAGATATTTAGTTCACAAATCACTAGTAGTTATGAAAGTATATATATATATATATATATTGAGAACCCCTTATGTTTATAAATCCCAAATATTAGAAATTATCCCGACAAATCCATAATTAAAAATAATATGAACTCCAAAGTCAAATAACCCAAATATATAACGAAACCCAACCTTTATCAAATTAACCGCCCAAATATTTAATCCAAATTATAAATATAGATTCCGATAGTATAAACATAATTTCCCAAAAGTATATCATATAGGTTCCCAAAGATATAGAGTATAATTTCCTAAGGTAATATAATATAAGTTCTCAAAAGTATATAAAATAATTTCCCAAAAGAGATATATATATATATATATATATATATATATATATATATATATATCAATTCATTAAAGGTATAGAATATAGATTCTTAAAGGTATACAATATGGTTTCACAAAGTACATAATATATATATATATATATATTCTAAGGTCTGAAATATAACCCGTAATGTTCTTAGATTTCAAATATTAAAGTAAATACAAACTTTCATAATTAGAACTATATAGAATCCCAAGATTCAATAACCCAATTCCATAAGGTCCAAAATACGGTAAATCATAAACCTTAACTTATCAAACATATTTAAAGTATAAGTAACTATTTTTAAAGTATAATAACCGAACCCAAAGTATTCGCAAGTCTCACAAATTTCCAACATCCTTCAAATTCATAACTTGAAAACCATACAAAACCCCAATGTCTCATAACCCAAGAAATCCATAATTCAATACCAAAATAATATTAAAATCCCAAACATTTCACTAATACTCAATTCACCACAAACTTGATTATTAACATAATCCAATACATGCATAAAGTCCGGGACCCAAGACATGCATAAGCTCAAATATCATTTATATTCAAGAAATCCCATTAAAATCCAAATTTAAGATTTAAAACAATATTTCAATTTCAATAATCAAGGAAAACCATTTCATATGCATTTCAATTCATTCTTTAAAATAATGTTCGTTGGAAAACAATGTCCACTCACCGTTGGTCTGACGCACAACCCTAAAGGGTCCTACTCGCTGCGTAGCGCAGTTAGCGTGCCTAAACGATAGATACGAGGATTGGATTAGTAATTGAACCGAAACGAGAACCTTAAACTCAAATCCTACCAACACCCGACTTAACGTTCCCAAACGTCCCACGAAGAGATTTCAAGGTCAAACTACTTCTTCTAACTGGGACCACACTAAGACTACGGTCAGTGGCAAGTCAAACACCCTTTTTGGTCTGGCCGTTGGGCCTATTACCTCCAAAAGGTTCAGGACATTCCTAGAAGTCCAACAACGTCACCACGTGGCAAGACGACCTCGGAGACGCTCGGTCAACCCGGTCAAACTTGGTCAAAGCCGACCGAAATAGGTCAAACCGGGACCCGTGGGTCCCATAACCTCAAACTTACATCCGAAAGTTCCTATAGGTTCACTACGGCAGAGAACACGTCCCAAAAGTTTGGTCTCGATCGGACGGTCGGATTTCTCACGATCGCCGCGATCGACGATTACTGATTTAATTCAAGCTTCAAGTCATTGATCCAGGAGTATCCGGGACTCACGAATCCGCGATCCGTCAAATCCTATACGCTCCTAGAAATACAAGGAACCACATCGTGGTCGGATTCGATCCAACGGTTCAACCCATCGAACCCCGCGAAACGGCGCAATAGGCGACGCTTGGTTCCGGAGTCCAAACGACGTCCAATCGAAATCCGAGCACACGCGCTTGCCGCGTTAAATGGCGACACGAAGATCGCATTATAGGAACCAAGGACCACCACCACACCACCACCACGCGCCACACGCGCACCGTGGTGGTGGTGTGTTGAGCGATTCACCAACGCAAAACCACCAGATCCCAGCGCAACCCCTACA
The DNA here is from genome assembly GCA_024362665.1 of Prunus padus. Lineage (NCBI taxonomy): Eukaryota > Viridiplantae > Streptophyta > Magnoliopsida > Rosales > Rosaceae > Prunus > Prunus padus. Next base: position 4,686,204 of record JANFAM010000011.1, on the reverse strand, counting down.
CCAAAAGACTCGGAGAATGAGGAGGGGAGCAGGAACCGATGACCGACCCCGAACCGGCCGGCAAGTGGCGAGAAAATCGCTCCAAAAACCCGACCAAAACAGAGTTGTAGATCGAGGTTCAAAAGCGGCAAATCGTTAGCAACCCACCCCAGAAGCGGATAGAGCACGTCAGGGGAGTGAAACCATACCGGATCGACGCCCGGAGGTGGCGGGCTGAGATGTGGCGACGCCGTGAAGTTGAGGCCAAAACCGGCGACTCCGAGCTTTTCCGGCCGAAATAAGGTGGTACGTGGCGTCGGGGAAGGTGAGGATGGTCGGAGGTGGTCTTGGCGCTCGGTCCGATTGGCAAACCGGCTCGTGGGTCGTGAGTAGTGGCGGTCTTGAACCGCCGGAACGTCGAACGGGGGGTTTGCGTACGGGAGAGAGAGAGAGAGAGAGAGAGAGAGAGAGTCGTCCAATCGGATCTTTTCTTGCTTTTATCCAATTTAATTTCCAACGGACGTGCGCCGATCCTCGAACTCGTTTCGACGTGCTGACGCAATGGCGCAACTCGCTTTCTTCAAATTCGTCCGAAAATAAGGTTGACCAATTTGCCCCTTTAATTATTAAATCATTATTTAATTCAAATTTTGTTATTTAATTCTTTTTAATTCCTTTTAATTCATTTTAATTACCCAAATTAACCAACTCAATTATTTAATTTATTTTCTTGTATTTTTTTAGGTCAGGCGTTACACCAATGTCGTAGTGTGTGTGCCCACAAATACTTGGTAAATTGAATTGGTAGTGGGAAATCAGAATCGAAGGCTAGAAAGCATAAATAGGATCTGTACAAAGCAAAAGTGATAAACAAGCATTCTTCTCCCACCTTTATTTAAATCAACGAGTGTTGCTATATTATTATTTTATTTGCACTATCAACATTTAAAAAAAAAAAGATTATTCCTTTGCTTCTTTGACTCTTGCAAAGTCGACTAATGATATATGCAAAGTATTATTCCATAACTGATATATGTATTGTTCTTACTGTTTATTATTTTTATTTTCTAGAGAGCTTGATTAAATAAAAGAAATAAAAGTTTGCTCTTTATTTTTATTTTCCATAAGTGATATATGTATAGTTTTTTTTTACTTCCATTAATCCTTGTCATCTTGTACGACTTGGTGTATTGCTTTTGATGTATGTAGTTTTGCCCCAGTTTTCCTATAGGTAATTACTTAGGCATTATGCATGTTTTTAGTAAAAACATTATTTGCTATAACATGTTCATCTCCCAATACATACATATTTATATAAGGACATGCATAGATGGTGAAGAATGATAATGTGGCTAGTGGATCACGAGTTCCAGCAGTATGGAATAATCACAATACAACTATATTTTGTGACCTGTGTATCAAGGAGGTGGAGGCAGGAAATCGTCCTGGTACTCACAACTATATAAGGAGGCACGCCCAACGTGATATTCATTTTGACAAAGTGAATGACAACCCAAATGCAATGGAGATGGAGGGTGATGCACAAGAAGAATATCATATTACTCAAGGCCCTGGAGCACAAGAACTAGAAACATTAAGGAACAAGATTGCTGCAAGTTTAATGCATGCATCTTCTTAGACATTTTTTTTATTTCCATTTATTTAAGCCTAGTTTCAATGTTTTTTTTATTGCTACAATTCAAACTTTATTAGGACAAAGGATTTGTCAAAAAATATTTATTACTTATTCAATTTGAAGGATGGTTTATGAACGTACTACCGTGGTGATCTCTTTATCTTTGTTGGAATTTATTCAATACATAATTGTATTTGCTTATCCCGGACCTTGAGAGTTTAAATTTGTACATACCTATTGTGTATTATGGTATTTGAGGCTAAAAAAAAGTAGGTTATATTTGGTCCTAGAAAAAAATGATATATTTTTTTGAAATGTGAATTTGAATTTTTACTTTTCTTTAAGCAAAGATTAATATAATTTTTAGGAGAAAAGTATAAAAGGTTACATAGCTTTATTTTTTTACCAAATAGATTAGTAAAAAAGCACTTTCAGATCATGTCCATTTTAGTCATTATAAATAGTCATAGCACTTTTACGGAAAAATTTATCAAACGCTACGACACTACTTTTCATACTCACGACACTTTTAAAATTACGGTTTGCAAACGTTTAATCGCTTTACTTTCTGGTGATTCTTTTAAAGCGCGGGAGAAGCGGCTTTTTTAAAGCGGCAATCCCAAACTAGGCCTTAGAGTGAGGAGGGTTTCAAGCGAGGAGAGATAAGCTTTTCAGAGACTCTGAAAATTTTAGGTCGAGCACAAATGTACTTAATTGGTTTTTTTTTTGTTTAGCGTGTTTTAAAAGAGGACACTTGTTAGTGACAAGCGTTGTCTTTTAAAAACCAACCCAATGCTAGTAGTGTCTAAGATGAGATATCACAACGGTTTTTTTAAAACCGTCATCTTTTAAAACACAACGACGGTTTTAAGATGCACCGTTGTCTATTTCGTGTCGTGATTTAACTATTTTGTAATAGTGGCGTCGTCTTTCTAAACACAATGACAGTATTTATTTTTGCTGTCGTATTTTTCCAATTTTGTAGTAGTGCGTTGTGAAGTTTTCCACCAAGCTTTGATTCGTGAGTTCCCATTTTCTTCTAACTTGATAAAACATTGTTTAGCTCCGGTGATATATTCCAAAAAAAAAAAAAAAAGCTCCGGTTATATATTATTACTGCATCCGCTATATATGTACCACATATCTTGTGCATCTTGATGCGAACTAAAACTACATTTATAAAATAATTGCACTTCACAGTCATTATTCTCAGAAAAATTTGCGTCATTGCTTTTCTGGCATCTGAAGTCTCTTTGTGAATGGTTTGGTATCTTGCATCGAGTAGATCTATATGCCACTTTTCACTTTTGTGCCCATAATTTTGTAGACAAAACATAGAGGCATTGATCTTCCATTTTGATATTTATGGGATTCTCCTCCTTTCTGTTTGTCGTCTTTATCCTTCAAAATTCAAATTTACCGTAAAATAAAAACAAGTGTTTAATGGCAAAATTCAAATTTACCGTAAAATTTGATTTTTTTTTTCCCCGGTAAAAATTAAAAGAGGATTTACTGAGCAAATCTGGGGTTCAAATACACCCAAGCCCATCCAAGGATTTTATCTTCACGGAAATATCCTATTGTTCTGGGCAAATTTCGAGTTAGAGTTCTATAGTACAAATAGACATGCATTTAAGAAGTACAAAGTCGTACTCACCCCGCAATGCCTATTAAGTTTCTCTTATGTACTGCGGTGTAGTACAAGTACAACTGGTTGAAGTACTCAATTCGGCAGTGCTTATAACAACCACCCATGAGCAACGCTTCCGGCATCACCTAGTTCTCCGCAGAAGCCCAATGGTAGTGAAGCCCCACAGGAGCGACTTGAGATCACATGTATGCAGCACCAGCAGAATCCAAGAGGGCTTTCGTTCGGTCCTGCTGTTCTTTGCATTTCACGTGTTCTCAGGTCGCCCCTGCAGGGCTTCCCTCTACCGCACAATCGCGCTTATAATCTGGTGAGATAAACAAGTAGATATAGTCCCCTCCCCTCATGTGCAAGTCTTTCTAAGAACAAATATTGGCCTTGTCTCGAGGTAAATACCTATTCCTTTTTTATTTTTCTTTTCTTCAAAAAAGAAACATGAATTTGAAAGCTGTTTTTAAAATATTTTTTATTTTCATGATAGCTTCGACGATATTGGTAAAGATTATGGTATTGAATACAAGCATATCCTAAACACATTTATGCTCAACCACGGTAAATAGTTTAATTTCAGTAAAAATAGCTACATCTCATACAAAAGATCATCAAACAACTCGAAGGTAAAGTTTGACATCCTAAGCCTTAAATTCTATTGAATGTACAATATTCCTGAGCTACCTAATCTTTCTATATATTTTCCTTGGTTTTTTTTTTTTAAAGGACCTTTCCTATTGAGAGGAGCGATAGCATACTAAACTCACACACAATACGGATCTGGGTGACTCGAGCAGGGATCTTGCAGAATACTCCAAATCACTACACTAATATATTTTCCTTGGTTGTATATCTAGGTAATGGTGGACTTGACTTCCCTATTTTGAATTAATCAGGACTTGGTCAAAATATTAATATTTCAGATCTGATTGTGCCTCCCGCACCAATGAAATGGACATAAACCAAATAAAGTAGAAAATCAATGAAATGGACATTACAATAATGAAAAATATAAATCCGAATTAGGTCGAGGAAAGAAGTTAGGATTAGAATAAATCACGGGTTTCTTATCCCTTCTAATACAATAAACAAGTTAGGATTATTTAACTAATTCTGGTTGCGTATAATTAGTAGTAAAATCGAAAAGCCTGCACAGGTTATTATATTATGTTTTACAGGCTATTATTATAAGGCAAATTCTTTTTTTTTTTTACCAAATAAGGCAAATTCTATTGAGAACCTTCATGTTGTAAACGTACAGTTTTTTCGTAACTTTGAAAACCCAGCTTTGCCTTTGGAAAAACATTTTTTTTTAAAAGCCTAAAAAGTGAAAAATACAGCAAGCCATACTCCAGCTTTGCTCTTAGAGGTACTTTTTAAGAACTTGCTGGTATGGGCGAGGTTCCCTTTTCTTCCCCAGCATATATGAAGCAAACCCTGTTTGAGATTGTGTCAATTATTGTTGGAGCCAAATGTGTTTTTGCTCGTGTCTTTGTTGAAGTACATCTTCGCTTTCCCTATCAAATGGTGCCATGTGATGAACTGGGATACCAAGATTTTCCCTCAACTTATATGCAGCTGAGGACTGGAGGAAGCACCATCCCAGGAAGGTCGTGAGATGGGTCTATTCTTTTGGGCTTTTTAATTTCACAAAAGCCCAAATACCTTGTTTTTTTTTACTTTAAAATAAATTAATAAATAATTTAGTCGAATATATATGCGATAGTGTTGTCATTTATCTTGTGTAAAAAAAAAAGTTATTTACCCAGTCAATGATTAGGCTGGACTGGAATATTCTCAATGTGTATTCAACTCTGAGCCAATCACTTTTCTACGAAGCAAAATGAAACAGAATTAAACAGAATACTTTTGTAGAAAAAAGCTAATTTCATGCACAGAGAAGGAAAGAGAAATCCTTTTGGTAAACCAAAAACCGCAAAACCCTACCACAACAAAAGAGGTAGGTTAAATAAATTAACTAAATTTCAACTTAACACTCGCAAGCTCTGTTGCACCGATACGCCAGATTTTGGGGTATGCTCGTATCCGATACAATACGGCACCGATACGGCGTTGATACGTATCCGATACACCGCGTGGCGTATCGTAGACTTTTTGGGATGTTGACTTTACGATACGGCTCCGATACGCTTGCGATACTATCCCGATACGTCAAGGGGTAACTTTGACGGCAACCAAAAGAGAAGAAGAAGGAGGAGGAAGGAGGAATAAGGAAGAAGGAAGAAGGAAGAAGGAAGAATGAAGAAGAAAAGAGCTTACTTGCGCTTGCAGCTGTTGTGAATCTGCAGGTGCAGACAGTTCATGTGCGAAGAAGAGGCGGCTAACGAGTGAAGAAGATGATGTGAGCTGCCCTATTTACAATACGCACCGTTTTATTTGCATGTTAGGTTTCCTTTGTTAAAAAAAATAGTTTTATACCTTTGTAAGTATGATGCATTCATTTGGGCCCAGCCCAAGAACTGAAACAAGTCAATATGGGCTAGAAAAACATAAGGAACCAGAAATAATGGCCCAAAATACTAATTTTACATATATATATATATAATTAAATTTACATATATATGTTTATATATTTATATTATTTTAATCGCCGAATCGGTGCCGTACCCGTATCATACTTTTTAGAGATTTGCCGTATCGGCGTGTCGAATTGTATCGTATTGCCGTATCCGTATCCGTATCGGTGCAACATAGCTCGCAAGTGTACAAATCTATTTGAGTATAGAAAAGTAAACAGCTGTGAAGTCGATCCCGCGAGAATTGGATAACTTGATTCTATAATATCTACCCCAGCTCAATTTCTTAATTTAAATCTAACTCAATGCTACAAAATATAATGACACATGAAAAGTTTATCAAGGATAAGATAAAATGCAAATAGTCTTTAATAAAACACACTCGCGCGGGTTTTCTCGTACAAAATGCTTGAGTTGTTTTTATCTAAGAAACATAAGGGTGCTAATTGGTTACGAAAATGCAATATTTGTCTCCTTATTTGGTAATTGCACTACCAGTCTCGATTTGGCAGCAAGCCAAATATGCTCAAAAAACACACACAAATGCTATCTCAAGACAACCTTGAGTCTAGATAGTTTCAAATATCACATGTAAATGGGGCAATAATTGACTCAAAGTAAGGAAACCAACTAAATTTAATAACAAGATAATACACAAAGAATTCAGGCAAATTAAGATCTAATGAAGGGACAAAATAAAACAATGATGTGAAGGTGATAAGGCTTTTGGAATCCACCCTAACTATCCTATACAAATCTAGATTCATTGATGAAGATGTTCTCATAGATTCTCCTTATGTATGCTTTAATGCATGACGTTTACACAAAGTTTGTACCCCTAAGTGCAATGTAGGCATGATGTTTACTTAGATTGTGTTTCCCTCTTTTTGGCCAAGTAGGCCAATGGAAGGGTTTTTTGGTCCTTCTTCTCTTGAGATGCATAGGCGTGCCACCACCAAGCTACTCGATGGCTTGGATGGAAAGATTGTGTGATTGTGTTTGCGCTTCCAACTTCTAATCAAACAATTGATCGGAAAAGCAAGGAACCTCCTTTTGGCCTAGGTTTTTTCGCTTCCTCGGGGTCAAGGATGATTGAGTTTTGTATGACTATTTTTCAGGAATTTTGTGATAAGTGCAATGAATTTAAATGCAATAAATGAAATGACAGAAATGTAAATGCGATAAAATAGAATTAAAGCAATAAAGACTTGAATTAAACTTGAATTTAAAGACAACTGAAATTAAATTGCAAGAAAGTAAGCTTACACTAGGAAAATGAAGAACTTGGATAATCTAAAGTGCTCGAAAGATAAAATCCTAGACTAGGAATTGAAAGGTGTAGGATAAAAAGATAGGTTTTGTGTGTTGAGTCGGAGGTCCTCTTTTCTTCTTTTGGCGACCTATTTATAGAGTTGTCTTCAGCTCATGGGTTTGGCCCTTAAATGGCCAAAACTAACTCTTCCTTGAAAATCCTTCCAATATTAATGTCTTCCGGAGCTCTACCCACTTTAATAAGAACTTTTCAACCACCATCGGCCCATCTAGTTGGTCAATAAAATGGCATTGGGATTGTGAAACTCTTCTCTTGATATGTGATGCAATAAGTCTTAATAGGTTGGCACTTAATCCTTTCATCTTGGGACTCCACCATTTGCAAAGAGACTTCTGCTGAAACTTCTGAACTTAGCTCTGCAAGTTGAGCTTGGACTTGGTCTGACACATGGTGAAACGTCCTGACTTCCGAAACTTTAGTCGTCGTTGGCAAACCCACCAATATTGAATAACTTGAAAAACCAGCTAACGACTTTAAGATGGCCTGATATATATGTGGATTCTGTTTACACCCCATTTAAACTGCCAGTAAGAAGGCTACACGTGGAAATTCATATCCATCGGCAGGGAAGCAATCGGTACCTAGGGTGCCGATCGCCTTTGAGGAACAGCTCAATTCTCGAATCTTCCAACTTGATACGTGGAGCCTAATTAGGTAATGTCTACAGTCCCACATCGAAATTATACTCGAAATGCACACCTCCCAAGATCTATAAAGACGGGCACAAGCCCCAAGAAGGAGGTAAGAAAGAGCCTTCGGCCACTTAGCTATTACTCTGCTAAAATCACTATCCACTCCGTACTTATTCTAACTTAAGCATCGGAGAGTCTTCGGCCGGTACCACACCGGTGCCTATCAGGCTTACCGATCGTTTCTTGTCTTACAGAATCGGCTGAGCACACCAAGTCCGGGGGACTACCGAAGGCAAAGACATCACAGTTGAGCCCAGAAGTGCTGATCCATTTTTGAGCATCAACAGATTCAACATTTTAAAACATGGCCTTTAGCTAAGACCAGCTAACCTTTATCCTAGGATCAAATGTGCAGGCCATTTTAATGACCTTGGGTGGGCGTTCAGGCCATGGGACTTTAACCATATTGGTATATGTGTATGAACCACAAGTCTACAAAACCACTTCGCCTTTCAACTTTCTTTAAACTATATATACATATATACATATACAGATCATTCTCTTATCCGGATGCATTAACGTGCGGAACGTACGGATGCATGTGTAAATAGGCAGGAAAGCAAGGCGGGGTAGTACAGAATACTGCGTCACGATAATAACGTCCGGATATCCGCATAAGAGAATTTCTGTATACATATATATATATATGTAAAAAAGTGCAGGCCAATTGTTGGCGTTTGTTTGATTCAAACCACATGGCTTTTCTTCTTTATGCATATAATATATATGACTTTGGGCATTCTTCTTTGTCCGCAACAACACATCAAAGGACCCTTTTGTTTATTTTTTAACCATTTCAATCTCCCTTTCCAGCCAAGCCCCATTTGCTCTTTTAGTTGAAATATTTTATCGACCAATCTTCATCAATATCTCATTTTCAACTTCAAGAAAAAACCCAGCACATCCTTCCAGCAACACCTTCTCATCCAAATTACCCCATTTTATCAGTCACCCAATCTCATAACACTTTCAGCTACATCTCGACTGAAAGGGCTCCAAAGACATCACGAGACTAACCTTTTGGAGGTGTGCCACACCCGACTGATAAATCATCTTTCTTGGCCTAATATCCATTATTTGCACATATTATCAACTTGCTCTTTTCACGGCAACAACATCAAGCCGTAAGCCTCATGAGTGAGATTTTTATCATATATATATGTATGTATGTTAATTTACCAAAAAGATGCTAGGCCATATATGATATGTCATTTTGCTACACGCATGGTCATGGCTGCATGTCAATATCACCAGGCCATATTGGCCTTTTAAAACATAATATATATATATCATACTCCATTTTTATATTTGTTACTTTTATCCACTTGGTGACTTTGAAACCCCACTCTTTGTTTATCATTTATTTTCCGCAAAGTGCTTTGGTCTTGACTGTAAATCCCGACTCGGACTTTAAATCCCGACTCGGACTTTAAGTCCCGACTTGGACTTGGAGTCTAGACTTGGGATTTAAGCCCCAACTTGGATTTGGAGTCTCGACTTGGACTTGGGATTTAAGTCCTGACTTGGACTTGGGTTGGATTTGGGATTACATTGCCCCTTCAATTCCTTGGCCTTCAATTGGTGGAGGGTAAGTGAATCAAAATTCCCACAACTTTCAATTATCAGGTTCGATTTCGTGCCTTATTATGTCTTTGGCGCCAGAATCAATTACCTCTTATCTTGCCAAATTGAAAAAGGCCATGGACGAAAGTAAAACCCAACCTGAGTAATCCTATGACATTCGACATCAGGAAAATTTATTTGTTCTAAGCCCTCTTTACTCACTTCATGTAACATCCCGACCCAAATTAATTATTATTTCATTAATTTATGAAATTACAATTATGTCCGACCACCTCAGGCCACGACACCGGTCCCAAGAAAACAGCGTCAACCTCCTCTACCTGACCCACCAAGTTTCCCAGTCGGAAACCTCGAGAAACGGCGACTGTGGAGATTGGCAGTTTCGCTAGTTTTCCGGCGTTGTTTCCAACGACGATTTTCGTCATACTAGGTTTTTTTTTTCATCCTCTCGTTGTGTTATAGCTGTTTTGGCATGTATTGAGGATCAATTTTTGGTTTTTGAAACTCAATCTAAAACCTAGAAATTTTCGATTTTTGAATTGGTTTTCCGACCACTTCTTTGCCAAATTGGAGGTTGCCTCAGTTGTAAAAGTTGATCCCCTTGATGAGCTGAATCGTTTGGTATAGATATTGTATGGTGTTTCGAGAAATTTCCGTCATCGAAAATTTCTCAAGACACCCACGAGCTGCCAACGCGTGTGGTGGCGTGTGGGCCCCTGTGTGGCGGCCCATTGTGTTCTAGAATTGTTCCCTCGTCGGCCCGAGTGCGACGGTATGCTCAGATTTGGAATTGGCTGTCGTTTGACTATCGAACAGATAGCGCACCTAATATGCCATATCCGGGTTCGATAGGTTCGGACCGTCCTGATCGGTTCCATGCACTTGTGGTGGCGCGTGGGCCCCTGTGTGGAGGCCCGTTGTGTTCTAGAATTGTTCCCTCGTCATCCCGAGCAAGACGGTATGCTCGGATTTGGAATTGGCTGTCGTTTGACTATCAAACAGATACCGCACCTAATATGCGATATCCGAGTTCGATAGGTTCGGACTGTCCAATTGGTCCCATTTTTAAATTTGTTGTCCCTCGTGCTTATAAGATCGTGTAGGAATTGGTTGATCGAGAATCGAAGTCCCGGACACTCTGAATCAATGAGTTTATGGTTAAGTAAACCGGTTACCGTCCGATCATGCGATTGGAAGCGATTCGACACGAGATTTTGGCCCTTACCAAGTGACACGAGATTTTTAGTGCATATTTTTGCTAATATTATTTTTATTTTTATTGTTTTTATTATTTAATTAGGGTTTGATAGAGGGGTTTGGTGTCAGTAAGGATTTAATTAAATGTTGACTCTAAGTTATATTCTAGAGTACATGCTCAATGGGTTAGAATTATTAAAGTATGAATACCAGTCTCTGATTAGTAATTTGTAGTTGTTGGTGGTTGTCGTTGCATAGATGTTTTTCTTTGTTTTTATATATCGTGATAGTGTTACCCAGTGTTTTTGAACGATTTAGTCGCTTGTATTATCAAGTAAGATGTATTTATATTTATTTATTATTCAGTTGAGATTTAGAATGAATTTAAAGGTTGGAGTTCGGATCTCGTGAGCCGTTTAGATTGATACATGATTATTACTCGTTTCAACCTCGGGTTACAGTAAGACCTTGCTTTTTGCTGCTAATCTTGAGTATGTTTCCGTTTGAGAGCTTTGACGCGTGGTTTTAATTACATTTATGGATCTGGTGTTTATGTTTATGTTTTAGCTCAGTTTTGGTACATATCGATTGGAAACGTTTATGAAGGTTTTGGGTTTGGAGTATATGTTTTTAAGAGTTGTTATCTATACTTTGATTAAATATTTGGGTAGTGAGTACATACGCTATTATTGTTTGGTTGGCTATGTATTTGGGATTGAAGTCCTTGGATGTGTTTGGTTGTGAAAGCGAGCCTTTGGGACTCGGCTTTGTTCTGGGCAAGTGATTGTTGAGAGTTGGATACTTATTGTTGGTTATATGAGTTGTCAGATTTGCACCATGGTATGTACCCTCCCTGATTATGTTACCCACACGTGGCATTGGATTTTCTGATGTGTGGGCTCAATTGGTTCTGGTTACTAATACTTTACCATACGTGGCGTTGAATTTTCCGGCGTATGGTAAAGGTATTGGCACCTTTGGTCGAGTGTGCCGTAGGCCTTCATGGACAGTCTGCGCGCATAGGACATGGATGGGTTAGGCCACACGTGGCATTTGATTTTCCGGCATGTAGGCTCACTTGAATATTGATTACTGTTGCTTTACTCACACGTGGCGTTGGATTTTCCGGCGTGTGGGCTTCCTTAGATATTGATTTCTGGTTACTTTACCACACATGGCGTTGAATTTTTCTGGCATGTGGTAAAGAATCTGGCATAGTGATTTTCCTGTACTTACATGGAGATTACTCTGTAGATGTCCGGCCAGTGTATTGCCTGTACCTGCACTGAGTTTACTCTGCAGGTGTCCGGCCAGGATCTTCCCCAGCCACCTGTCCAATTTTTCTACACAAGTGGTTGGCCAGTTTCCCCCTCCCCAGTTCCTCTAGTGGATTTGCCTGTACTTGCATTGAGCTTGCTCTGCAGGTGCCCGACCAGGATTTTCCCCAACCACCTGCCCGATTTGTCTACACAGGTGCTTTGACAGTTTCCCTATCTCCTGATTGCCTTCGAAAAATATACCGGTCGCCTTTGGATGAAATTATAAGTTCCCTATCCCCCCTGGTGGGTGATAGTAGGATATGAGCTGTGCGGATGGTCACAGGTTTGGTTCCAAGTAAAAGGTTTGATTTGAAGGTTATGGATTTTGGGTTTGGTTTATGTTGTAATAATAAATTAAAGAACTTAAGAGGCGGGTTATAAACATAAGGTTGTTTCAACATTATAGTATATTATATGAATTGTGTTTGTCAGTAAAAGAACTACATGTGGCTTGATCCTTCAGTAAGGGTACATAGGCAACCTAGGTTAGCCTAGGTGCAGCCGCAAGTTTAGGTTCAGTTATGCTAAGCTAAGTGCTTTTTTGTTTCCTTCATTGTGTTCTCGAGATATTACTTATCTGGTGCATTTTACACTGCTGAATATCGTTATTCATATTACCTTGCACAAAACTATCTTACACAAGTATGTTGTTGCGGGTTAGTACTTTTAACCTGAGATAATCAGAGGGTGATTTATATAGTTGAAATCTTGAGGAGAAGTATACTACTAAGATAAACTGTTATATATACTACGAATATTAAGTATTCAAGATATCATGAAGCATTGCGTGTTATCCTACAAAGAGATTAGTGTTTTACTCATGTTTTGTTATGCTTGATTGGGTTTAGTTGAAGTACATTTGTAAATTGGGAAAATTTTGGTTACTTGTTTAATTATTATTTTCAACGAAGGGAATATCAGTGTTTGGATTATGTTGTATGGGCTCGACGCCCATTAGCACCACCTTGAACCGGTGTAAGGACGGAATTTGTATGATGAACGTTTGATTTTTACTGGCATGTTGTTAAAGGATTGAATTTGAATTAGTGTGTGCTTTGCATTGTGTGTGCTGCTATTGAGATACTTTATTTGTGTTGTTTACAAGTGAAATTAAATTGGTAAATGTTTGTTTTTTAGGGGAGACTCTGCCAAAATTTCAGTAGACGTCTTGACCCTTATCTTCTTGAATGCGGGGAAATAGGGTAATTTAGTAGGTGGGTTCGGCATTTGTCGGATGCCGGATGGGCAACAGGGTTCGACACGGATTCCGATGGGAAATTCAGGTCAAGTCCTATCACTTCAACAGCCAGATGAAGCGGTGGAGGCTTGGGCTGAACAACGAGACAATCCTCTGCCTTACACAATGAAGTTTGAGTGGTTGAAGAGTTGGGACAGCACTCAGCCTTTCAAAGGTTGGCCATACAGGCCTAATATCAAGGTTGACACTATGGCGGGAACAAAGTCTAAAGCTAAGAAAAATAGCTGGATCGATGACAACGATTCCAAAAGAGACTAGTATGATTGGTTTAAAGTTCTGAAACCAAAATTGAAAACCTTCTGGAAAAAAAAATCGGGATCGACAATGTTCTAGTTTTTGTGCCACCATGAGTTTTCCTTGTGACCGCTCAGTCATCATAGCAGGTCTATGTTTCTAGTCAGCCTCCATTAATTGCATGAGGCTTCAGTTTGGGAGGATGATGCCTACATTACTTGACTTGGCCGCAATCGCCCGCCTTCAACCCCATGGCAAGGACTATTCAGTAGCTGACCTTCCAGAACCTACTTTGAAGTTGGATTATAGCAAGCCCAACAAGAACTTTAACAACTTGGTCAAAACCTATTTTGGTTTTGCCCAATCATCTGGAACTCTGAGAAATGAAGTATCTTGTGAGGAGCATGTGGCCTTCCTACAGATGTGGTTGTGCAAGTTCTTAACTTGCTCGAAGTCCAACATGATTACTCAGGATGTTCGATCTTTGGCCGAGGTTCTTGCAGATTGTAACGCACCTGACCTAATTTTAATTAAAATAATTAAAATTAGTTGAGTAATTAAATTGGGTGATTAAAAAGAATAAAAAGGAATTAAAATAATAAAAATGGAATTAAATTGGAATTTAACAATTAAAAGGGCATTTTGGTCAACTTTATTTTCGGACGAGAATTTGGCGAAATGAGTTGGGCCATTGCATTCGTCTCGTCGAAATGAGTTCGTGGATATGCAGCACGCCCAATTCCGAGTTGTAACAAACATGTAACGGTCTAAAAATAAAATAAAATAAAATAAAAACAAAAGTAAAATGAATTTTCAGATTTCACTGTAGCAGCTACAGTGCGGCTACAGTGTCGCGACCTCAGCCTTCTTCTCCCCTCTCTCTCTCTCCCTTGCACAACCCCCAAAACAGCCACCGATCGGATTTTTGGTGGCCACCATTTCATCCGGCCATCAAATGGGGTGATACCAGTCCCAAAAGAACCAGCACACTTCCCTCTTCCTACCCCACTAGTGCTCCGACGGAACCACTGGCTGTGCTCGCCAGAAATTGCAGAGATTTGGCCGGTTTTATGTGAAAATTCAAGGAGCTCGTTCTCCCTCCTCCGGCGACCAATCGAGGCGAGTAAGGTATGTAAATCTATCTACTCTTCAAGCCCTAGCTATCTGCATGGTTGGTTTCCATCAATTTCGAGCTTAGGTAACCTGATCTGTGAATCAAAGTTTGGCCAATTTTGAGTTCAAGATTCCGGTCACTTGCCATCCGTTTGGGACGTTCCCGTAGTCGAATAAAATGCTCAGGAGGTCAAGTTCTAGCTACCCCAGGAAGGATGGCCGTTGGTTTGAAGTTTTTCCGACCGACGGTATCGCTTTGGGCACCCAATGCGCTGCCAGTGTGGGTGGCTGTGCGGGGCCACTTTTACCTATCAATCTTCATTCCTAAATTACCCTTACGTCGTCACGAGCACGTAGGTGTGCTCGGATTTCAATTTGGAGTTCGTATGAAAGTCGAACGGATTTACGCCTATTGCGCATTATCTGGGTTCGATGTGTTCGGACCGTCGGATCGGTCCCAATTCTTAGTATGTTTTTCCCCGTATTTTTAGGATCATGTAGGAGTTCACAGATTGTGGATCAGAGTCCCGGATGCTCTAGATCATTGACTTAAAGGTTAGGTTAAACCGTAATCATCCAATCGTGCGATCGTGAGCAATCCGACCCTCCGATCGAGACCAAACTTTCAGGACACGTTGTTTAGGCCGTGTTGACCCTGTATGAACTTTCGGATCTAAGTTTGGAGGTCATGGGACCTACAGGCCCGGTTTGACCTAGTCGGGTTAGTTTGACCAAGTTTGACTAGGTCGCCTTGCCACGTAGTTGACTTTGTTGGACTTCTAGGAATGTCCGGATTCTTTTGGAGGTCGTGGGCTCCGCGGGCTCAAGTTGACCAAAACGGGATGTTTGACCGCCGGTTGACCGTGAGTCTTCCGGGGGCGGTCCTGCTTGTTAAAAGTTATAGTTTGACCTTAGAATCTTTAGTATGACGTACGTGAAAGTTAAGTCGGGCTTTGGTAGGATTTGAGTTTGAGGTTCTCGTTCGGTTCACGGTACTAATCCAATCCTCGTATCTATCACTTTAGGTACTTTGACTCTGCTACGCAGCAGGAGGGACCCTGTCAGGGTTATGCATCGTAGGACCAACGGTGAGTGGAATTTGTTTTCAAACGAGCATGATTTCATTGAATTGCATGAACTGCATAAAAGGAGATTTAATAATTATTTTAAATCTTGAATGTGATGAATGTTTAAGTCTTGTTTGACTTTGGTTGAAAAAATACTAAAAGAACTAGCATTTGAGTTTAACGCTTGATTTGGGTTTTCGGATTTGTATGTGGGGCCCTGATGGCTATATTTTATCATTATTTATACCTTTGGGTATGGAACGGGATGTGGTGAACGCCCGGTGGTTTTCGTATTGAAATTGGATTATATAATTGAGCTATTTTAAGCTTGAAATCGTTATACTTTATAAAATATAGATTTAATGGATTATTATTATACATAAATGGTAATTTAATGATTTTCTTGGATATTATATTTAAAGATTTCTTATATTATGTTTTAATTATATACTTGGGTTTAAGGGGACGTTGGTATCGTCCGGGCGATTTAATACTCGGTTTTGGCATGTATATATATATATATATATATATATATATATATTTTACGATTAATACTTATACATTGAATAAAGGTTTTCAGAAAATGTATATTAATGATTTAAGAAACGGTGAACTAAACTTTGGTTATATATATATATATATATATATACACACACACTTTGGATATTTATTTTGAATCTTGGATTTGAAGATTCATGGTTTTAATGGAATTTATTTAATAATTACGTTTATGAACTTCGGGTTTTCGGTTTAAGTATTGCAGCCTTCATGGCTATATTTTATGATATGTATATCATTGCGACTTACGTTTTATTCGGGTTTTGAATTGATATGCTTGGCTTGAGCATTGATTGGGTTTTGAATATGGTTTTAAAGGAATATGACGTTTCATTGGTTATGAATTTGATATGCGGTCGTTTGACCCTTGTAACTATTTTGATTATAGAATTATATGTTTGGACGGTGATGTCCTACTTGATTATATATATGTGTTTATATATTGGATATTGGATTAACGGACTTGTATGTGTCCGGTGGTGCAATATTTTGGGTTGGGTACATTGTGATTGATTATATATATATATATATTATCGCGTGGTGATTGATGTGTCTGAGGGTAGCACCTTGTATTGTACCTCCCCCTGTTCTTGATATGGTAACTTGAATATAGTTCGATCCGGTGCATACCTTAACGGGGTGTAGTTGTAGACCCTTAATTGGGTAATTAGTATGCGCGCAGGACTTGTCACGGACGTATGGGTATTGATGGTCCCTACCCTGCGTGCCGGAGAGCTTAGTCCCATGTGGAGGGCTTAACCCTGGGCACGGGGTCTCGAGGAGGCTATACCTGTGTCCAGTCAAATGATCCCATGTTGGATTGTTTTCCCTGGTACTTGTATTTGGTGTTGAGGTTATATTATACCTATACGCGTGTGTTAGTATCTTCGTATTCATATTTCTTTTAGTGAGGATTGTTCCTCGCTTGTCGTGCTTGTGAGCACGTGGTTGTGAGAGTGGGGAAGATTGGGAAGCAGTGTGCTTGATTTGACTACAGTATTTGATGTGTTGAGTTTATTGGATTTTGAATCCTAAAATTGATTTCTATGTTGTTGTCTTGTTTGGTTTTCTCGGCATGAATGAGGTCTTTGGTATTTTAATGTTGTTTTGGTATATGATGATTTAATTATATTTTCGTGCTTACGTTCTTCAAGTTATTTCAGTTTATATTTTATACATACCTACATGGGTTTGATTTGGGAGGTTATGCCTCGGGAAAAGTAAAAAGTTGGTTTGTTTGGAAAAAGGTTTTGAGCTGGATTGCTTTCACGTACTTTGAGATAGTATGGTTTTTAAATCAATCAAGTATATAAACGGTTTCATATGCATGGTTTGCATTGTTTTGAAATGGTTGGGTTAGTACGTTGTTTTGAACTACTAAACTTTGTTTTTGTCCACTCACACTCTTTCTATTTTACGCCCCCCAGGCTGTAGTGTTGCGTCGTTTCTGTTCGGCCGTGCGCTTATCTTCCCGAGCTTCGACTTGATTGTAGGACATCTTTGTCCCTTGTTGTAAACTTTGATATTCCGCTGTTTAATTTGAAAGACTCTTAGATTTTCTCTGTTGTCGTCATTTAGGGTTGTATTTGAAGGCCGGAGGCCTATGATGTATATTGTTTGCATGCTGGTAGTTGGGATAATTCTATTATGTTGTTTTCTGACAGGTTGAAATTTTGGGATAGTCCTTATTTTAGGGGAGACTCTACCCATTTTTCGGCAAAAGTCTTGACCCCTTTCTCTTTTGTTTCAGGAAGAGGGAACTTGTTTAGTTTGTGGGCCCGACATGAGTTGATGTTGGAACAACCATAGGATTTGGCACGGGTTCCGGGGTGGAATCCGAGTCGGGTCCTGTCACAGATGGCCAAATAGTGGCCCTGGGGCCTATCTTTGCCACAACACTGACATTTTTTTTTTCAATAAAATCATTGTTGTTTTTTTTTATTAGTAGTATATTGGTTCATTGGTTGTGTTTGGTGTGTTTTGTTCATTTGTTATCTATTTTACTTTCTTGCAGTAGGAAAAGTTTAGGAAACATGAGTCTGGAAGTCAAAAAAGGCATAAAAGGAAAAAAAAATAGAAAAAATAATTCAAATTCAAAACGGAGCTCTTGATAAGTTTTTTTAAAAACTGGTTCTTCAACTGAAGATTGAGTTGATGATTTAGTTAATGAATCACAACAACAACCAAGTAATCAAGAAGAAAATAATAACAATGAACTAAATGAAGAGGTTGGTGATCTTATTGAAAATGGAAATAATCAGGAAGAAATGAGAGAAAATGAAACGAACGAAGTTGATGATCTAATTGAGAATGAAAATGAAACATAACAAATAGGTTATGTTTTGAATATCTATGATCCAAGAACTTGGGATAACATTGATAACAAAACAAGGGATATTTTAGTAGAAAAGGGTCCGATAAGAGAACGTAATCTCAAGTTTCCTGTTAATGGTCTCTCTAGGTGTGACATCCCTGACCCAAAAATAAAGGAAAATAAATAAAATAATTGAGATAATTAAATAAGGAATTAAAAATGAATTAAAAGGAATTAATTGGAATTAAATAAGAATTTAATAATTAAGGGGCATTATGGGCAACTTTATTTTCGGGACGGAATTTGGCGAAACGAGTTGTGCCATTGCGTCCGGCACGTCGAAACAAGTTTAGGGAAGTGCGGCACGT
Organism: Prunus padus; assembly: GCA_024362665.1. NCBI lineage: Eukaryota > Viridiplantae > Streptophyta > Magnoliopsida > Rosales > Rosaceae > Prunus > Prunus padus. The sequence continues at coordinate 4,667,376 of JANFAM010000011.1, read as the reverse complement.
CTCAATCCGAGCGTTAGATTGTTCGGAGGACGTATGCGTCATTCCAAATTTGTTGGAAAACCCTAAATACCCTATTGGCCAATCAGAAAACACGTGGCCCACCTCTCTCCTCAAACCCGGTTTCTCTCTCTTCGAATTCACGACCCTCTCTCTCTGGAAATGAACCAGAGGCGGCGGCGGTGATTCCGGCCGTTTCCGGTCACGCCAGCGCCTGCCACCGGTCCGGTTCGCTTCCTCTCTCTCCCAGCTACCTAGCCCACCCCTTATCCTAGCCTGAAACCCCGTGTTTAGCCGATTGTGTCGGCGTGAAAATCCGACAGAAACTCCATCGTCGGTGGCGACTGCTCCGGTCGTTTCAGACGACACCACCACTCGAGAAAGGTACGTCTCCTTCTCTTCTTCCTTTCCCCCTTAGGTCCGCGACAAAGATTGGCGGCGTAGCCGCCATTCCAAACCACCCAGATCCGGCCAAAAACCTAGGTTGTTTGGCCGTGATTTAGGCCGGAATCCGACCGGTTCTTGACCGGTTCTGGCTGGTTTCGAACTCCCCTCCAGGTCCTGAGTCGATTGGTGGTAGGATTGTAGCTTGTTTCAAAGGTTAGTGGTTGGCCGGATTTTGTTCAAGGCACCCAACCCACGGTGGCGCGTGGGCTGGGGTGTGGTGGTGGTTCTTGGTTCCGTTGCGAACCTCGTGTCGTCGTGAGCACGTACATGTGCTCAGATTCCGATTCGGACGTCGTTTGACTATCGAACCAATGTACACCTATTATGCGTTGTTTGGGTTCGATATGTTTGGACCGTTGGATCGAATCCGAATTCACGTATGTCGTTCCTCGTATTTTTAGGATCGTATAGGATTTGACCTATTCGAGTAAAGTTTGACCAAGTTTGACCACGGTTGACCGAGCGTCTCCCGAGGTCGTCTCGTCTCCTAACAAACGCCTTGACCTTAGAATTCGTCGTACGACCATATGTGCACGTTGAGTCGGGATTAGTTAGGGTTTCGTTTTAAAGCTTCGTTTACGACACGTTCGTTAATCCGATTCTCTTCTCTTTGTTTAGGTACTCAAACGCCGCTTACTCAGCGAGCGGGACCCTTTCAGGGTTGGGCAGCGTGGGGCTAACAGTGAGTGGACTTTGTTTTCAAACAAGCATGATTTTAAGGAATTGAATGCGATGCATATAAATGAGATTTAATAATTGTTTTAAATCTTGGATTTGACTTTTGATGAATTCATTGTGATTGAATTGGTATTAGAGTTTTATACTTGATTTGGGTTGTCGATTTGTTTATGGGGCCCTGATGACTATATTTTATTATTATGCTTATCTTTAAGTATTGATTCTGGGATGAGTCAAGTGTCTGGTAGTATTTACGTACGGATTTGGGTATGGTGGGAATTTGATGGATTTTCATTGGGTTTTATATTTAATAATTGAGTTTATGATTTTGTTGGGTTTCAGACTTTAATATTTTATCGTTACGAATGTCGTGGGTTATATTTTAAGCTCTTGGAATTTATACTTTATATCTTTTTGAGAAACTTATACCAATACTTTGAATTGAGTAATTGGGCGGCAAGATTTGGACGTTAGTATAGTCCGGTTGATTACGTATTTGGTTTTGATGTTTAAACATTATGAATTATAATTACTTATACTTTGATTATATATATATATATGTATATATACATATAGATCAACTTGGAAGGAATATGTCGGATTAATGGGACTAACGAGAATATATGTCGGATTAATGGGAATTGATCATATGTATATATATATCTACTTTGAATATATATATATATATACCTACTTTGAATATAATTATGTATATCTACTTTGATATGGAGTTTTGGGACATATATGTATATGGTATTGGACTCTCAGTTATATTTTAATGAATCACTACAAAAAAAAAGGACTTTTGATGATACAGATTTAATAACGCATCAAAAATACACGTCATTAAATGTCATAAATTATGAAGTGTTTTTAAAATGCGTCATTGAAGTTATTTTATGACACTCTTATCATGACATTCCCTGGACACGTCATTAAAATTATTTTCAATGACGCAGAATGTGTGTCATGGATTTTAGAGGTTTTAGACGACGTTGGATCCGCGTCGTTAATAGGTTTATAGTTTAATGACGTCGTCAATGCGTCATTAACTTAACGACGCGTCCTCCGCGTCATAGAATTATATTTACAATGACGCGTCATAGAATTATCTTTACAATGGCGTGTAGTATGCGTCTTAGATCTAGACTTAAAATTGTTTTTTTTCTTCATTCTATCTCCAATCTCTAACTCATTCTTTAATCCCAAATGCTCTCTCAGATCTCTTCCTTCTCAAACTTTGCAAATTTCTCTCTCTCTCATCAAATCCCATCGAAACCCTCCCTCTCTTTCTCTGGCTTCTTGTCTCCCTCTCTCACAATCTATGGCTTCTCTCTCACTGGAACATTCAAGAGCTTCATCTCCTCATCAGCTAGAAGACAATTGCTTGAGGCCAATTGCTTTGAAGGTGAAGGCTGAGTGACAATTCTCAAGGTGTGATTTTGTAAAGCCCTAACCTCCATGCTTGATTCAAAGTTTTGGTATCAGTTTAGGATTGATTTGAATTCTAGATGTCTGTAGCTTGCTTTTATTGTGGATTCTATGTGAATGTTTGTTTTTATTTGGATTCTATATGTATGTGATTTTATTTAATTGAATCCAAGATTCTACTTGCATTTCTGATTTTATTTGATTGAATTTGGGTTCTAGTTGTGCATTAGTATTTAGAAATTTTATTTTTGTTTTATTTTCAGAGAGTAATTACGATTTTGTGAAAATTTCTCCTCCTGGTTATCATTTGGGTATTATCGGTAGCTTAAGAATACAACACTTCAAACTTAATTTTTTTCGGTGGGCACTTCAATCGTTTTGTACTGGGTGGGCATGTGTGCTGGAATTTTAGTTCTTGCTTGAAATTTTAATTTGATATCTTACTCCCTGACATTTTATTCTTTGATGCAGCTCTTAATAAAGATGAGTGACTTTAAAGGGTGAGGTTTGGTGCTGAAATGGTGTTGCTCATATGCTTGCACAATTGTCTAAGGCCTTTGAGATAAATGTTATGGCTTAATATCTATGTTTGCACCAAAGCAGGTGGAACTTTTAAGTGAGTGTTTTTTATTGATTATATCTTTTAGTAGCTTTGATTACATCTCTTTTTGCACCATGTAGAGTTTAATTAGCTTTGGTTATGTTTCAGAAATGTATCAAATATCCCTTTTCAGTTTCTGTTTTCATATAATCATTATCCCTGTTTTTCAATTAGCCTCGAGTCATTCAACTGCATCTCTCCTAACACAGACTTACTGCTTTTGTTATCTTTCAGTTTGGATAGTCAAATGCTTATGAATGTTTTGCGGATCTGACATTTATATTACTAATGCAGCTATGGTTCGAAGACATCTCCAATTGAGTTATAATCTACATTATTTTACTTTCACAATTACTTTCTATTTCTTATTGTTTCCATTTTATTTGACACATTATTCGCTTTAACCCTCGACTCTTATGCCTTGCATACTTGCACCTCTAACTTTCTGATTAAGTCAGTTGCTACTTTTATCCATCTACTAATCTTATGTTGGCTTGACATATACTCTATCTTAACATGTTGTTCACTTTAGCAATGGACAAAGAATGGGCTGAATTTGAAATATTGTTGCTTTGGAAATGTTAGGAAGTTCAAAAGTTGGCAAGGGAGGCTGCTGAAATTGTGATCTTAGTCATAGATGAGGAAGGTGTCGAATCTCTTATATCGGAGCTTGTTATAGCTGTCAATGATAGTCAAGTATTTCATGTTCTGTTATTGACTTTAAGCGTATAATATTGTATTTCATGTTCTGTTATTGCTTCCAGTGTTTCAATCAGAGCAGCTGAACTTGGTATTAATCTTGCCACTGCAGATATTGTCATTCTTTATGATAGTGATAGGTATTAATCGTGCACTGAGATGATACATTTCAAGCTATGCATTGCTGGCATTATGTAGTTCTTTATCAAACCATGATTTTCATTTTCAAACAATATATATACTACTGATTAAAAAGTGATTGAGAGGGATTATAACTGTTTACACCAGAATAAACAACCAATATGAAGAAGACACATGGACAAAATCGAGCTTGGTCATGGTTGCCTTCGGAACCTAACCTACCGATCCGTTCATTAGGGCAACGCCTTCCCTGGGACACGTGGCATGCTCACGACCAACATCCACAGTCCCACATCGAAACCTCAAACAACATGCACACCTCCCAAGGTGTATAAAGGAGGAGACCGACTCACCGTGGAGGTAAGAAGAAAAAGAACGGCATATCGCCTATTGATATGCAAGATCAAAGTTATTAAAACTCCGAACTTATTTAAGCATCGGAGAGCCTTGGCCGCACCGCACCGGTACCTAGGTCTTACCGATTGCGTTGATTTTGCAGGTCACGCTCGGAAGAAGGTCCATTATCCCTAAAGTGGTGCGCAAGGGTCCGAAACCACTTTTTCGCATCAACAATTTGGCGCCGTCTGTGGGAAACGATAATATCTACCCTTTATCCCTACCGTATGGGGACCACGTCAAAATCCACAATTTTACCACGGGAGGGATTGCCGTTCGGTAGGGAAGGCGGAGCTAGCCCAGTTCTACCCCTTATACACCGGCCGGCAATTCACCCGTGATCCAAACCGCCGCCGAGGCCGAGCTCCTAGCTCAAATCACCGCACTTCGGCAGGATATGGCTAAGTTGCAAGAGCATAACAATCTTCTTTCATCCAAAGTAGACGAGACACAACAATTGCTTAACCATCAAGAAACGCAAAACATTCAGATCGATCAATCCTTTCGTGAGCCAGCAGACACCCGTCGGCAGAAGAAAGGAAAACAGGGGGCAAAGGCAACGCCAGCCGCCTTCAAAAGAACTAGTAGTCCGGCACTCAAGGGTAGACCCCATATGCCGAAGAAAGTGTATCTTGTTGTCGGCATAGACCGCTGGATCGGGAAGCGAGCGACAAAGGTCACCGGTGAGGATAAATGCGCGATTAAATGATTCCCGATTAAGAGTCCTGGGAGTAAGTCTCCGCACGAAGGATAGAGTGCGGAATCAATGGCGGAATCCGACCATGAGTACGACCCATCCGCTAGTCGGTCATCATCACATCGTTCGGCAACACCAACGAGGCATTACGAGGTTAACCCGATCAAAACCCCACGGCACTCGAAGACCATACCTCGGAGGAAATACCCAACGGGGACCTGTCATTCGCCTCCTCCTTCGGGTGCGAGAAGATGGAGGACGACAGAACTTCGGTCTCGGGAACCCGATCGGGAAAGCTTCGCCAGGACCTTTTATCGAACGCATAAGGCGATCGCGGCAGGATCGGGAGGTGCAGCCATTGCGCATACAATTCTACTCTGGAGTTGAAGACCCCCTGACGCACTTGCATTCTTTCCAATCTGCAATCGGATGCAAGGGCCTCAGCGACGAAGGACAATGCTTGCTGTTTCCGTCCTCGCTCACAGAGGCAGCCTTGAACTGGTTCTACTTATTGGAGCCAGGAGCGATCGATTCCTTTGATGAGTGAAGCAAATCTTCCTCAATCACTTCATGATCCAGACAGACCGTTTATACACCGCCGACGACCTATACACTATTCGGCGGAGGGATGATGAACCTCTGCGTGAATACGCTGCGCGTTTAGCCACGAATATTCGAGATGTCCAGACTCGGACGATAGGGCAGCTTTGGCGCCTTTAAGAGTGGCCTACGGCACTCGCACTTTCGGTATTTGGTACATAGCAGCAATTGGCGTACGTACGATGAACTAATGAAACAAGCGGCAGTCCATGCAAAGGCCGAGTACTTCAATTCAAAAACTGAGCCAATGGCACGGCAAGATGAGTCCTTACAGCGAACCGCAACGGCACAGGGGCCGTCGTTCGCGCCAGCAGAAAAGGCTACCGGATACCCCGAGAATCACAAGCGAAAGGACGTCGGGAATTCTCGGAAGGAACACTCTAAGAAGGGTAAGGAAAGATACGGCAGGGATAGCTACCGGGCACCACTGCCAACCCAAAACCAGGAGACAGAGGTTTTTACCCTGCTCAACACTTCATACGAAACGGTGCTGATGAACGAAAATGAGATCATCCCCAAGCTAGCGTTCCGAAAGCCGGCTCGGAACGCCAATCGGGACACAGGGAAATTCTGCCGATACCATCAACAGAATAGCCACAATACCGAGGACTGCATAAGCTTGCGAAAGATTATCGAGAGGCTCATTCGGGAAGGAAAGCTGAACCAGTATATAGCCAGACCGCAGCAGGTACCGATGCCCAATGCTAATCGGCAAATCAATATGATCAGCACGATTAGCGGAGGTCCAACCCTCGCGGGAACATCAAACCGATCAAGAAAGCAGTACGTAAGGGCAACACAGTACCCCCAGGTCCTCGGCATTGAGGGGACTCGGCACGCCAAGGTACCGAGGGTCCGATGGGAACCCATTACCTTCTCTGAGGAGGAGGAGGAGGGGATCCTCTACCCACACGACGATCCCATGATCATCCGTGCCGAAATTGCAGGGTTCGACGTCGGGCGAATCTTGATCGACACAGGCAGCTCGGTAAACGTCATTTTCACCGATGCATTCCGAGATCTCGAAATAGACGACAGCCAAGTCAATCGATAGCTCTCGCCACTCCTTAGTTTCTCGGAGATCTAGTCCACCAATCGGCGGTGTCGGCTTACCCATCGCTTTCGGCGTTGCACCCAGGAGGTCTATGGTCTACGACCAATTCCTTGTTGTCGATCGCCCAACGGCATACAACGTCATAGTTGGCGAACGGCGCTCACAAGCAATAACGGCCCACTTATCCCCTCACATGTTGCTCATGAAATTCCCTACACCGCGATGCAGGAGCAATTCGGGGTGACCAACTAAGTGCTCAAATCGCTATGCCACGGCATTAAAATCGGCAGCCCCCATAAGCCAAAGGAAACTCTCACGGTCGGGGCACGCCAAAGGGAAACAATCCAAGGACGACCCTGCAGAAGAGACATTGACCCGGTAGCAATACCGAGGATCCGGAAACCATAACATTGGATGAACGCCCGGCCCGAACGGTGTGTGAAAATCGGTACCATGCTAACCACGGCCTTAAGGTCCGAGTTCGTCCAGTTCCTTAGGCAGCACTCGGAGGTCTTTGCCTGGTCCTACAATGACATGCCGGGCATATCGCCTGAGGTCATCAGTCACAAGCTGAGCGTTTCTAGTGCCTTCAAACCCGTCAGACAAAAGCGCCGATCCTATGATACCGAACGGTATGAAGCCATGAAAACCGAAGTTGACAAGCTCATGACCATCGGCTTCATCCGGGAGGTCGCATACCCGGACTGGCTCGCGAACTCCGTAATGGTCCGGAAGGCTAAAGGTGGCCGATCTGAACAAAGCCTGCCCGAAGGATAGTTTCCCGTTGCCCCGCATCGATCAGCTAGTGGACGCCACCGCCGGTCACGAACTGCTCAGCTTCATGGACGCATACTCCGGGTATAATCAGATCTTCATGCACTTACCGACGGTGAACACACGGCGTTCATTACAGATAAGGGCCTATCTTTGCTATAACGTCATGCCGTTCGGTGAGAAGAATGCGGGTGCAACCTACCAAAGACTAGTCAACCGAATCTTCTCTAAGCAGATCGGTAGCACGATGGAGGTTTACGTGGATGACATGCTCGTGAAAAGTCGAACGGCAGAGGAGCATTTGGGAAATCTGGCCCTCATGTTCGGAATATTGAAGGAATACCGAATGAGACTCAACCCTGGAAAGTGCACCTTCGGTGTATCTTACGGAAGATTCCTCGGCTTCATGATCGATCGGAGGGGTATCGAGGCAAACCCTGAAAAAATCAAGGCCATAATCGACATGAAGATGCCAAAAACACGAAGGATATCCAAAGCCTTACAGACGAGTCGTGACCCTCACCCGTTTCATCTCCAAGGCTACCGACAAATGTGCACCGTTCTTCAAAGCTTTGAAAGGGGGAAGCATCATATAGAGTGGATCGCCGAATGTGACAAGGCATTCCAAGACTTGAAGGACTACATGGGAAGGGCACCACTTTTGTCAAAACCCCTTCCCGGGAAATTCTCTTTCTATATCTATCGGTATCGATCCGCCGTCGATTCGATATTAATTCGGAAGCGAGAAAAGGCAGAATTGCCAATCTTCTACGTCGGCAAGGCCTTACAGGCGCCGAGGCTCGGTACCCCCACTCGAACAGTTGGCACCGGCCTTAGTTATCTCTTCCCGAAGACTCAGGCCCTATTTTCGTGCTCATACCATCACGGTTACGACGAACCAACCGCTACGGCAGGTTTTTCAAAAGCCAGAAACGTCCGGTAGATTGGTAAAATGGGCAATCGAGTTGGGAGAGTTCGACGTATAGTTCAGACCGAGGCCTGCCGAGAAGGGTCAGGTGGTTGCCGATTTCATATCTGAGTTAACACCGGCAGTACCATCCCGGACTGCTGATACCGAATCTACAGGTACCAACCCTCTGAAGACAGACACCTTTGGCCTGAAGATGCCAGTTTGGGCCTTGCACGTGGATGGTTCGGCAAACCAACAGGGTTGTGGCGCGGGTCTCGCATCGACAACTCCCGATGGAGCAAAAATAGAGTACGCCCTCCGATTCGACTTCGAACGTCCAACAACGAGGCCGAATACGAGGCGCTTTTGGCCGGCTTTCGGCTCGCCAGAAGCATGGGCGCCGATCGGATCAGCATCTATAGTGACTCTCAGCTGGTCGTAAACCAGGTAACTGCCGATTTCGCGGCAAAAGACATATCCATGTCGGCATATCTTACGTCAGCGCACCAACTGCTGCGAAAATTCCAGGCTTACGAGATTCGTCAGATACCTAGAGCTGAGAACAGCCATGCCGACGCACTCGCTAGGGTCAAGCCAAAGAATCAACGATAAAGTGGGACGAAAAGTCCTGTGGAGATATCTTGGCGCTAATGAGCACATCTACCGCCGAGATACATACCATAGGTTATGACAAAGACCTGGATGGCACCCATCTTCGCCTACTTAATGAACGGCACCCTTCCAGGAGGATAAAACCCAGGCCAGGAAGCTGCGGTATCAATCGGCAAGGTACATCATCATCAACGACACTCTGTACAAACGCGGCTATACGACCCCTTACATGAAATGCATCATCGAAGAACAAGGGGAGTATGTCCTTCGGAGATCCACAGCGGTGTCTGCGGCGACCATTCAGGTTCCAGATCTTTATCCCACAAGGCCTTCCGGCAAGGCTATTATTGGCCATCAATGCATCGGGATGCAATTACGATGGTAAAAAAGTGCGACAAATGCCAGCGTTTCGGTAATATCCCACACATCCTGCCGAACCTCTTTCGCCGATCATAAGCCCATGGCCGTTCGCCTGGGGGACTGGACTTAATTGGACCCATGCCACAAGGCAAGGGCGGAGTTAAATCTGTGATCGTTGCCGTAGACTACTTCACGAAGTGGGTAGAAGCTGAAGCCCTAGCCACCATCACGGCGGCAAGAATTGAGGATTTTATGCGGACCCACATTTCTTTGTCGGTTCGGCATCCCCTACGCCGTTATTACGAACAATGGCAAGCGGTTTGATTCGGAAGTCTTCGAGCAATTTTGCATTCGCCTAAAGATCAAGATACTCTTCGCCTCCCTGCTCATCCCGATCGGACGGTCGAGTTGAAGCAATTAACAAAATTATCAAGAAGCTACCGAAATGGCAACTCGACAAAGCTAAGGGCATGGCGAGAAAAGCTCCCGAAGCCCTTTGGGCAATCAGGACATCTTACCGAACTTCCACGGGAGACACCTTTCAGCCTTGCATTCGGCACAGAGGCCGTCGTCGATTGAGATTGGTGAACCATCCTACCGAACGGAAAGCTACGTTCGAGGCGACGAAACCGCACTAGCGTTAAGCCTGGACTTAATTGAAGAACGCCGAGCGCAAGCTAACCTACGAACGAAGCATACAAACAGCGTGTCGCTCGGTACTATGTTTCAAGGGTGAGACCTCGTTCTTTCAAGATCGGAGATCGGGTAATGCGCAAAGTCTCCTCGCCACCAAAAATCCTACCGAAGGAACCACAGGGCCCTCTTGGGAAGGACCCTATGAGGTCATCGGCATCCTTCGCTCTGGAACATATAGATTGCGGGATACGAACGGAAAGACCCTTGGTCACCCATGGAATGTGGAGCATTTAAAGAGTTATTTTAAGTAGCCCCTAACCAACGGTAGGGGAGATTTTGTATCTTGCCAACGGCATTTCATATATATAAAAAAAAATGTTATTATTATTATCAATACCGTTTCCGGTCTTATATTTTCAGTATTACTGCCTAAGTACGTGCTTACCGATGACATTATCACTTGGTTATTTAAAAGAAAAAGCAGAAGTTTTTGGCCTTTAGCCTTGACCTTTGGACCCACTAAATTGGTACCCATCGGCAATTATGATGGTACCTATACCGCTGTCAGCCTACGGCGATAACCAAAAAAACACTCACAAAAGTACTAAAATGAAACGAAATATATATATTAAAAAGATGCCCTCGGCATCAAGACGTTCGAAAGGATCGCCTTATGGCAGCGGTTACAAAAAACAAATTAAAGTTTACACCAAGGCATCGGCATCGGCATCGGCGGCCGCAGGTCGGCGTCCTCGGTGACAACGGCAGCCTCAACCGCATCTTCCCCTTCATAATCTTCGATCATTTCTTACGTAATACCTTAGGTAGAGGGGGAGGATCGGCAGCAAAATTCAAATTCAACCACGCCAGGATTAAACCGTTTGAAACGGTAGAGCAGATCCGCCATTTCCAAGCCCACTTCCCGATCTAGCAGACGGTGAACTCCTCTCGAAGAACGGTAACCACTCACCGCCTCCCGAACGGCAGCTTCAATATCCGCAGCCTTGGATCGCTCGAACTCCTCCAGGGGCCACTGCACCGCCTCCTTCGCAGCCTCGGCATCTTTTGCTCTTGTCACCGAAGCCTCTAGTGCCGCTCTCATTTCGGCAAGTTTGGCTTCGCAGGTTTTGACTCGCCGTTCTGCGGCCTCCTTGTCCTTAAATAGGTTGGCGTGATCTTGTAGAGCCTTCCCAGCTTCGGCAACCTTGGCACGGCCTTCCTCATAAGCCCTTTTCGCACGCTCGGCGGAGGATATGGCTCGGTTCATACAGAGCCACATGTCCATAGATGCCTACAGAAATAAACAATAAGGGTTAGCAAAATAACGCAACAAACGGGAGTAGAAAGCAGAAAGACAACGGAACTCACCGAAGCTTGGAGACGGAAGGCACGTCGGCCTCCTCAAGCAACCTCTTGGAAGCTCCTCTATCTCGAAAGTTCCATTTGCGAACCAAGGATCATATGGTTCGCAAACTGAACCGTCTTCGACGGGCGGCGATGGTGATAGGCTCTGCAGGCCCCTCGTCGTCTTCTGCAGCCAAGACGGCCTTCGGGCGCTCAGACTGCCGAGTGCGCTTAGTCGCCGTCTCCACCGTTTCCAGGTCAACGGTAACCTGCCGTTTCCCCGAAGCTTGGGGAGAAGCAACCCCGGTATTTCGGCCGCTCTGGCGCGATTTGGGCTACCGGTGCGCGTCGGCTTGGGGCCTCGGCACCCGACTCCCAGCGCCGTCGAGCCTTGGCCCTCGGAAAGCGGCAGCGCTTTCCCTACAGGAGCTTGACATCAGTTGCCGTTTACGCTTTTTGGCGCTCAAACCCATCATGAGTCGCCTCTTTGAGGATTCGTTCATCCTTTTTGTCTCATGAGATACTGCGGCCTCGGTCCTTTGCACAAACCAAAGTGTAAGTAAGTCATCTAGGACATCACTCTCAACGGAACAAGGACAAAGTGCACTTACTCTCGGCAGGGCTGACAAGACGGGCTCTGATAAGGTTCTCGGTAAAAAGAAACTTCGGATATACCCTCTCGGTGGCGGGAACCTTCAGCCTCACCCTGTCAACTTGCCGAATCTCAGATTGGGAGGATCGGCTGCACCTTGACACTGCGAAACATCGGTAAAAAGTTAAATCTCAAAATAAGGAACCTGTGACTTACCGATCGGTATGCAAGTGACCTACCGGCAATTTGAAACGTGGTGGGAATAGTAAATCGACCGGGCACTCCCGAAGGTGATTCCCAACATCCCGATAGGAGTACCCGCCGATTCCTCCAGGACTTTTGAGAAGTCGGCACGGCGCTAACAAAATGGCCACGCTCGGCAGCCCTGAGGCAATTGGCACGAACCCGGCCCCGTGGTCGGCACTCTTGGACTTGGTGACGCTGCAGATAGGAGAAGCTGCTCATATGAGGGCTCGCCTTCCTCGGCAATGCCGAACGCAATAATCACCCCCATCAAGGCCACCCAGAAATTGGGATTGAGGCGGCGGGGGCATACCCAATCTGGGCAAGTATTTTATGGACGGCAGGTTGTAACGGCAGCCGAACACCCTGTTGGAGAACGTCGGTAAAGAAGACGACTTCTCCGTTCTGCGGACTGCTCAAGGATTCGGTAGGGCACAGGATCCTCATCTTTACCGAATCCGGGATCCTAAATTCAGCAGGATCTTGACCAAATCCCGAACGGTAATCTTGTTGGGCTCCAGGTAATCTACGCCAAGCAGATGCTCCTTCGGTACCCCTACGGCTACCACAGGATTCCTCGATGAACTATTGTAACCCTCGGTCGCAAGGTGGGTTCGGCTGAAGTATCTCCGCGACCGGAGGTGGAAGTCTCCGGTGGGGGACTAGGATACCGATTGGGCACCTGAGCGTCCCCCATCTGGAACCCATAAGTTTGGCTCCCCTCGGCAAAACTGCCGTCACTATACACCACCGCCAATGGCATTGGCTGGCTGGTCATCAGCCCCTTTCCTACCCCATGAACGGGGACGGAACTACTCCTCTCACCGATGACCTCGACATCGGAATCCCCTTCACTGTCGGCACCATGACTCGAGGTTTCGCTACTGGAATCCCCCTGTCCGTCCGATGACTCTTCATCGAACGTGTTGGGTTCCCTCTCGAACGAAGACTCGCTATCAGACATCTACAAAAACACAGAAAAGGAGACTAAGGGCCATACAGAGGGGGACTAGCCCACCGGACCTTACATCATTTCCTAATGTGACTAGGCTACCGAACAAAACCCCACTTGCGGAAGTTCAAGCCTAGTTCGTGCCAAGGACATACGAAATAAATAAAAACATTTACTAAGGTGCCGAATGGTACCTTATGATACTGTAGGAAGTTATGGACGGCTTTGGGTACCGTAAGCCTCGCCGGAAATCGCTTATACGACCGATCAGGCTGTCAGAAAACGCCTCGCCTCCGGTTGACTCACGCCGGAAATCGCCTGGACAGAGCTTTCGCTTCACTCACAAACACAAAGTGAATTTCGCTTCCGGAGTCATTCCTATTTATAGGGCGAAGAATTGTAACGGCACGCCTCGAAAAACCAAACGACTTATTAATGGCGCCGCCCGCGTACGAGTGAGTACCACGTGTCACCCGTTGAGTGGGTTTCCTGACAGCGCTCGAGCACAGAAGACGAAGCGTCATTCTGTTCCATCACTCGAGTGCCTCAACAAGAGATCAAAATTGTCCAAGTCAACAAACGATCGGAGGGATTCGCTCGGAACCCATTCCGCGTATCATTCAAATGCCGAACGGTGGCCCCCAAAGTGGTGACTCTTGAGTTCCTGGATAGAGGTTCCTGAACGAGGAAGTACGTAGATACAGGGACCCAGCACTGCTTCCTATCCATCCACCGAACGGTATTCTAATCAAATCTCCACCGGAGAAGATATCAAGTCCTCATCCGAGAGCTCTCGAATAAGAACTTGGGGGACTCCTGTTTACACCAGAATAAACAACCAATATGAAGAAGACACATGGACAAAATCGAGCTTGGTCATGGTTGCCTTCGGAACCTAACCTACCGATCCGTTCATTAGGGCAACGCCTTCCCTGGGACACGTGGCATGCTCACGACCAACATCCACAGTCCCACATCGAAACCTCAAACAACATGCACACCTCCCAAGGTGTATAAAGGAGGAGACCGACTCACCGTGGAGGTAAGAAGAAAAAGAACGACATCGCCTATTGATGCAAGATCAAAGTTATTAAAACTCCGAACTTATTTAAGCATCGGAGAGCCTTCGGCCGTGCCGCACCGGTACCCTAGGTCTTACCGATTGCGTTGATTTTGCAGGTCACGCTCGGAAGAAGGTCCATTATCCCTAAAGTGGTGCGCAAGGGTCTGAAACCACTTTTTCGCATCAACAATAACTACTTATCGATACTTTTTTTTTCTAGACCATTGAAAGCAGTCTCTTGGAGAATTCAGGGTCTGAAGTTTTTTGAAGCCAACTTGCTGGAAGTGAACGTGCCTCCCAAACAAATGCAGATGGTAGAAGATTGAAGGAGAGGGTTGTCTCCTATCACCCCGTACCTCTTATTCTTCAATGTTTGAATCATGTCCTCTTTGACAAGAAGAGAGACGAATGAATTTATGTACTTCTTAATTAATTTAAATGTACTAATGACAATTTATTTTCATTAAACTTCTCATGATGTACTAGAATCATTTTGAGTAATAGAAGTATAATTTAAAATATTTATTAGCCTTTGTGTCTTCATTTTTGCTTCCATATATATATATATATATATTGCAGAATTAAAATGATGGGATATATATATACAGATTAAAATTTCTATTGAATTTTTTTATAAAGAATTTTGACGACGTCTGAACTGTGTCATAAAACATCTTTCAATGACGTCTCATCAACGTCGTTAAGTTCAATGACGCCTATACCACGTCATGTAAAGTCCTAAAAGAGGGTGTTAAATAGAATGTCATATTCTTAACGACATCTAATTAACGTCATCAAAACCTTATCCATGACACCGAGGATGCGTCATGGAAAAAGTAAGACGACATGCGATCCGCGTCATTGAAACCCAATTCGATGACGCGGAACACACGTCGTGTTTTGAAAAACGTTTCCATGACCCCCCCCTTTCTATGACGCGGGTTACGACACCTGATTCAAATCATTAAATGCCTTTCATGACGCAAATCAGACGTCATAGAAAGGTTTTTGTGTTGTAGTGAATCACTATTTATTTGTTTTTAACTATGAATTTAAGGGATGTCAGTGATACGTGGGAATTTCGAATGATTGGGCTTGAGTTATTGCGCGTTTCGGGGTTTGGACTTTATATTTTTAAAGGATGGTTACTTATACTATGATTTGGGTCATATGTTTTATTTGGGGTTTGATTTGACGTTTTCTTGACTTGAGTTTTGAATACTGTTTTGAGTATACGTTTTCAGTGATTATGACATTTTAATTGTTTATGAATTGATATGCCGTCATTTGATGCTTGTGTCTATTTTAACTATAGAATTGTATGTTTGGGACGGTGATGTCCTTATCTAGAGTATATATGATATTGTTGGATTGTTGGACTTATATATGTCCTGGTGTCTGATGATTTGGGGTTTGGGTACATGTGATTGATTATGTGAATACTGTATATTGAGTTGTGTTGAGTGGAGTTCTATGGGCACCACTGTATGTACCTTCCCCATTCTTATGATACTAATACCGTGATATTGGATATGGTTCAATCAGGTGCATGCCTTAACGGGGTGTAGATGTAGACCCTTAACGGGGTAGTCTGCGCGTATGACTTGTTTTGGACGTAGTGGTATTGATGGTCCCTACCTTGCGGGCCTGTGAGCTTAGTTCCATTAGGACGGCTTGACCCTGGGCACGAGGCCATTGTGATGCTGACTCAGTGTCCAGTTAAATCCTGGGTAAGAGTCACATCAGGAATGCTGTCCCGGTGTCCAGTCAAATGATCCCCTGTTGGATTGTTTTCCCCGGTGCACGTGTTTTGGTGGTGAGGTCTATGTTACTATATGTACATATTATTATCTTCCTATTCGTATTTCTTTTAGTGAGGATCCTTCCTTGCTTGTCGTGCTTGCGAGCACGTGGTTGTTCGAGTGTGGGAAAGAAAGGGAAACAGTACTATGATATAATTATGGTGTTATTATATTGCAACTATTGGGATTTGAATGACTACGTATATAAATGATTTCATATGCATGGTTTGCAATGTTTTGAAAAGGTGGGGTTAGTACTTTGATTTAAGTATGTAAAACCTTGTTTTTGTCCACTCACACTCTTTCTGTTTTGCGCCCCCCAGGCCATAGTCGTGCTTCGATACTGTCCGGCCGAGCGCTCCTCTTCTCGAGCTTCGACTTGATTGTAGGACTTCGTGTCCCTTATCTTTAACTTTGTTTCCACTGTTTAAACTTGAACACTCTTAGATTGCTCTGTTATCGCTCATTAGGGTTGGATTGAAGGCCGGAGGCCTGTTTTGTATTTGTATGCATGCTGCCAGTTGGTGTATACATATTCTACTGTTTTTTAACATGTTGGAACTTTTGGGGTTGTTAGTATTTCAGGAGAGACTCTGCCTGTTTTTCGGCAGAAGTCTTGACCCCTTTCTTTTTAAGTTTCGAGAAGAGGGTTTCTGTTAGTATGTGGGCCCGACATGGGTTGATGTCGGGCAAACCAGCAAGGTCTGGCTCGGGTTCCGGGGTGGAATCTGGGTCGGGTCCTGTCACTAGGCATTTTTCATATTCTTGTTATACAAGAAGGTTACCAAATGGAGAGAATCATGATAGAAAATGGCTAGTGTACTAAAAAATGTGGACAAAGTATATTGCTTATGCTGTAAGTTGTTCAAATCTGTTTGAACAAAAGTCTGTTGGCAAATGAAGGGCTTAATGATTGGAAACATTTAAGTGAGAGGTTTAAACAACCTGAGAATAGTATTGAGCATATCACAAACATGAGAACTTGGTGTAGTGAAAGCAAACAAAGTTGTTTTGGTGGAAGCAAACAAAGTTGTTTTGGTGGAAGCAAACAAAGTTGTTTTGGTGGAAGCAAACAAAGCTATTTGGGTGCAATTGTGCATTGAATAGTGATATGAACTTCAGAACTTTTGTAAAGAAGAGTTGTTCTTTTTAGACTTTATAACTATTTGATTTATTGTGCAAAAACACTCCAATACCTTGTCATTGATGGACTACGCAACACACACACAAGCCACGCAAAGATAAAGCATACACGAGACCACAAAGTAAACACACACACAAGAACACAAGAATTTATAGAGGTTCGGCGTTATGCCTACGTCCTCTTGGTGATCCCCGAGAAATTCACTAGAATGATAAGAACCCCTTTAGTTACAATGAAGAAACCCCCTTCACTCTTACAACCTCTAGATCTCTTTTCTCACACCCTTGGCTTAATTGCCTCTATCTTGTTTTCTATCTCATTCCCCTTTAAAACCCTAGTTCTAAAGTGTCTATTTATATGTATAGGGCTTTAGTACAATTATACATGGAATAGGAAACTTAAAGGACCCCAAAACTAGGATAAAAACCAGTCCAAATCTGTCAGGATTCGCGACTGCCGCTCAAGCTCCCGTTTGAGTGCCTGGGTTTGTAGCCAAATCACTCCTCTGTCGCTCGAGCGCCAGACTCTAGACTCTAGACCTGCTTCCTTCCTTCCTTTCTTCTTTAAAATCCTTCCTTTCCTTTCTTCACCGGGCCTCCAAAAAGTCAGGCACAGCCCTACGGCAAGTCCAACCATGAGGACTTTGAATAAACAAAGACGACGATAATTCCCCATTATCTTCCTCCATTTTGTAATATATGAATGAAAACGATCCTCAATCAGCTTACAATTTGAAGGTGAAGAATATGAAAGTTGACTCTCTCTTTTTTTCTTTAAAGATTAAGCAATAAGATTTTATTAACATGAGGAAGTAACAAGTACCCAAAAAAAAACGCTCACTAGGCCTTAAAAGATTAGGCTTCAGTTGTCGGTCTAAACAATGAAAATTGAATTTTTTTTATAAAATAGATGTAGTCAATACACTAGATAGTATGGAATCCCATAAAAATATACCAGTCAATACAAATTATAGCACGACGTGCCACAGTTCCCGGAAGCCAAGGAAATTAAGACAGATTCCAATCAACCAAGAACACATTTATTATAAACATCAGCGACCATAATAAATTAAGCTTTGACACCGGTGAAGGCCTTGATGGGAGACGGTTCCTTCTTGAGCTCTGGAGTAGTAGCATATTTTCGAATAAAGGCACGGCTATCAAATGCGTTATAGAGCAGTGGGTGGCTTTCGTCTACTAGTTCTTCCGGTACTCGGAAAACTCCATTGTTGAATGTAAAGAGCCCAATTGAATATCTTGTCTTGTTTCCACAATGCTTTACTCTGTGGTGACAAGCTTTCACTCTATCATTGCTCCACACCTAATTAATCAAACACCAAGTTGAATTCTCACATCAAATTTTGTTTAACTAAGGCACATGTGTAGAGCAATTTCTTTATTTATTTATCGATGTCTTTTTTATTGGCATAGATGATTAATATATATAGTCCCATTATATTGAGGGATCCCTCAAATAATTTTATTTGAATGACACCATTTAGGGTAACTTATGAATTTTTTTCCAATGATCCAAACCATCTATTTTTTAAGTCTACATTCATAGATCATCTTTGCAAAAAAATTAGCCAAATTGGAAACCATTTCGACATCCAATTGTATCCTACAAAATCAATGAACACGGTGCTTCAATGAAATACGATAATTTCAATAATTCAATTGAGTGGTTAAATAATATCGGATTCCAGTGTTTTTTGTAGAGATGATCTTTGAATAAGTATCTACAAAATAGACGGTTTGGATTAGTAAAATACAATACAGAATGGGCCCTACAAGGATGTCTCTCAAATAAGCTTATTTGAAGGATCCCTCAACTGAAACTCTTGTATATATATGTATATATATAAGAGATTTGGCTGAATAGAAAAAAAGCTATATGTTTAACTAAGCATGTGTGTCGTATTATAATATTGTTCTATGAAAATCGCATGCTTTAATTGACCAGGTACAAAGAGAAAATTATATATGCATATAAATATTGATGCTCTTAAGTTTAATTAAGTAAAAAAAAAAATCACATTTTGCACATAAATAAGAGACCTTTTGTATATGATAATATATAATAAATAAATAGGTTGCTTAGTCCTTAACTAGGATAGGTGGTAACTAAATATTATGGTTAGTGTATGGGACCCACCTGCAATCCATCGCCGGCCATGAATACGAACTGTACTTGTGAGGGTGCGCACTCAACATTAATCCAATCACCTTCCTTTGTTTTGACCTCCAAGCCAGCGATATCATGCTGAACAACAATGGTGGTGAAGTTTATGTCTGTGTGGCACGGAAACCTTAAGGTGGTGTCGTTGTCTTCTGGTACTGTATATTTGATGAATCTAATAAGGTGACCGTTGGAACTACCAACCGACTCGTATTGCTTTCCAATCCCATAGCTTTCGAACAGCAGTTGCTCAACTGTGCGGTCCAAATTTGCCAATAACTGCCCAAATGAATCTGTCGTTTCACTGCATGCGCCAAAACAAGAAAAAATAAGATTGAAGTATGTACAATAAAAAACAAATTAAGAAATTAATGTCTTACGGTTGCCAGAAAAATGTTTATAATGTCTTTCTGTGAAATTGAACTAAATTATCGATACTATAAATAATATGGATGAGTTATTGATAGTAAAGGATATCATGTGGCGAGATATCAATAAATATAATTGAAATTACCAGAAGTTGCTCTTTCCCTCAGGCCACATGAGATTTTTGAACTTTTGAGTTTCTTCTGGGGATGTCACATTATCGATGCACAAGCTTTCATAGAGTGGCATGAGGGGGTTTGGACCCATATGCCCACGATAGGGTTCCTCACCAACGTTCTTCACTTTGTTTTCTTTAGGAACCTCAAACAAATCTTTGGCTTGGCCAAACATGTTGTTTAAAACTTCCACAGAAATTTGCTCATATTGTGCCACGAAACAACCGTATTCTTCGAGCGCAAACCGGACTTGTTTGGCGGTGGACAACCAAGAAGCTGAGCCAGGCTTCAAGTCTTCAATGGAGAAGTTGATGGTAGGAAGCTTAGGCACTGTTAGGGAACCCATTTCACTAGAACTGGGATGCTATGGAATATTTTTCTCTCTACTTGGTAAGCTGTTGCTAGCACAAGCTTTGAGAGTAAACTGATGGATGTGAAAAATAACAGATTTGATACTCCTTTTATAGTAGCTCTTCATGCAATCACTTGTTTTCCGAAAAGAAATTAGGACAAAAACCAATATGAATACTAGGTCAACGTTCAAGCACACCAATATCCTTCTTTTTTTTTTCCTGAGTAAACTACAATTCTTCCAGTGAAATATTACCTGATTGAGAATTAACCCCTCAAATTTCTTTTGCTGAATCATTGCATGTGACTGTTACGGTGGTTGTTGAAGCAACTTTCTTCCAAAAAATATATAATGGTTACCTACCCAAAAAAAATTATATAATGGTTAAGAACGTGCATAATAGTTTTATTATGTGTTATTATGTGGTTTGTTGTGTTGACGTGAGCATTTCTAATTAATTAAGGAGATTTATTTTCTTGATTAATTAAGGGATTTACTTTCTTATTTTATATAGTTGACATATCATTGTAAAATTTGGAGATATAATCCTAATTAATTATTGTATCTATTTCCTTGTAAAGCACCCATGTAAACTCTTATATATACCTCCTTATGAAGAAGAATACAATTAACCAAAAATATTCAAATCATATTCATATTTTAGCATGGTATCAGAGCAATCGATCCTAGGTTGTCTCTAAACCCTCATATCAAATTTCTCATATTCAAATCCAAACCCTAAATCAAATTCCTCATATGTAAATTTCTCAAATCCAAATCCCTCAAATCTAAATTTCTCAAATCCTCTTATCAAAATCCCTAAACACATACCCTCAAATCTTATACTCATACCTCTCAAATCAAATACCTACATCAAATTCATATATCAAATTCCTCAAATCAAATTTCTTACATTCTCATATCACATTTTACTTCCGTTGCGATGTCAGGACCCCCTACGATTCTCTCCCTCCTTGCAGACTCACAGAAGCATGCGGTCAATCCTGATGACTCGGCTACCTGGACTCGTGCTTCTATCGCCACCACCAAATGTTCTGTTTTTCATATGTCCTCTAAAAAGTCCACATGGATTATTGACTCGAGTGCTACGGATCACATGACATTTGATCCTGGCCAACTTATTAGTTGCAAATCATACACTCCATCGGTGGTGTCTAATGCTAATGGTACCCCCTCCCTTGTGGTTGGGGAGGGCTCTCTATCTCTCTCTAATTCCCTACATCTAGATTTTGTATTGCTTGTTCCATCCTTAGACCATAACTTGTTGTCTGTTGCACAACTTACTATTACTTTGGGGTGTACTGTAACATTTTGGCCGAATGATTGTGTTTTTTAGGACATCCTCAACGGAAAGACGATTGGTTGTGGTACTAGGCGGGGCAAACTCTACTACTTGGACTGGGCACCGGATAGTGAGACCAAGGTTGGTCAAGCTTTCATAACAAGTGGAACTCATTCTGAGGGGGAGAGAGAGAAAGTTTGGTTATGGCATAAATGTCTTGGGCATGCCTCGTTTGGTTATCTGAAGAAGTTGTTTCCATCATTATTTTCCAGTCTTGGTGTTTCCAGCTTCCAATGTGATACGTGTGAATTGGCTAAGAGCCATCTTGTCTCGTTCCTATTAAGTTCAAATAAGAGTTTGGTTCCGTTTTCTCTTGTTCATTCTGATGTTTGCGGACCTGCTCAAATTATTACTCCGGCAGGAGCTCGATGGTTTGTCACGTTTATAGATGATTGTACATGCATGACTTGGGTTTCCCTTCTCAAAACTAAAGGGGAAGTTAGTTTAAAGTTTCAACAGTTCTATAAAATGGTGGAAACACAGTTTTAGGCCCGAATCCAAGTTCTCCGTTCTGACAATGGTGGAGAATTTCTCAACCATGATCTTAACAAGTTCTTACAAGATCATGGCATCATACATCAACGATCATGCCCCAACACTCCCCAAAAAAATGGAGTGGCTGAAAGAAAGAACAAACATTTATTGGAAGTAGTTCGTGCCTCTCTCTTTGGTGCCAATATGCCTCGGACTTTTGGGGAGAAGCCTTCCTCTCTGCAGCATACCTCATCAATCGGATTCCCTCTAATATCCTAAATTTACAAACACCACTTCACCATCATATCCAAATACCTCCCACCCCAAACTTGGAACCCCGGATTTTCGGTTGTGTTGTATTTGTCCACTTACATGATCACCAACGAAGCAAATTGGATCCCCGAGTCGAAAAGTGTGTTTTCATTGGCTATGCACCTCATCAGAAAGGATACCGGTATTATCATCCTCCTAGTCAGAAGGATACCTTCATAGATGTTGTGTTCCAGGAACACGACATAAATTTTTTAGCAGCACAGGAGAAGAATCGAGAATCCACTACCCCTAAAATTCTCGATTTTTTTCCCTAGGACGTAACTCTGCTTCAAAATGACCGGTCGCCAGTGGAAAGCGACCAATCGCCCCCCCTTAGTTCTTCGAACATGGAAAACCTGCGTCAAAACAACCGGTCGCCAGAAGACATCGACTGGTCGCCAGTGGAAAACGATCAGTCGTCTCCACGCTGTCAAAATTAGGAAGAGGAAATTGAATCGTTTTATGAGATTTTGCTCGCTTCAACTCCGGTACCACACCAATCCCCTGCTGAGGAAGTCATTCAGGTAACATCTTTCCCTAAAACTGATAACACTAATGAAATATCTCATGATGATTTGATTTCAGAAGGCACATAGCCTATATATCAGCTTCCAGAAAGGAAGAACCGTGGCAAACCTCGAGTACAATATGAAGCATATTTTAAAGCCAAACAAAAATACCCCATCAATAATTATTTATCTCTCAGCATATTGTCAGAGCCACGTGTGTACTATGTGAAGCAGTTGGCTGACATATCTGTCCCTAACAGTGTGACTGAAGCACTAGAAGACCCAAAATGAAAAGAAGCCATGAATGAAGAAATGCGAGCTCTCCAAAAGAATGTCATATAGGAACTCGTGCCCTTACCTCATGGAAAGAAGACAGTAGGATGCAAGTGGATTTATACTGTGAAACTCAAAGTAGATGGATCCATTGAAAGATATAAAGCTAGATTGGTGGTGAAGGGGTACACACAGAGATATGGGATACACTACCAGGAGAGCTTCACCCCAGTAGCCAAGATTAACACTATCATAGTCCTATTGTCTATAGCAGCAAATCTCAATTGGCCATTACATTAGTTTGATGTCAAAAATGCATTCTTACACTGAGACTTGGAAGAAGAAGTATATATGAACTTACCACTAGGATGTAATTTTGTTCGTGACAAAAAGAATCAAGTTTGCAAGCTCAGAAAGTCATTGTATGGGTTAAAGCAATCTCCCAGGGCATGGTTTGGCAGATTTACTAAATCTGTGAAGAATTTTAGATATACACAGAGTAATTCAGATCACACCCTGTTCTTGAAGTGTGATGGAGGAAGACTTACTGCATTGATTGTCTTAGGAATTTGAGATGAAGGATTTAGGTGAACTAAATTACTTTCTACTCACTGAAACAGGAATACTTGGATGCAAGCCGGTTGATACACCCATTGAGATGAATTACAAGTTGTGTGAAGACATGGACCAAGAACCAACCAATAAGGAACAGTACCAACGCCTTGTTAGAAGGTTGATATATTTGGCACACACAAGACCAGTTATTGCATATGTTGTGAGTGTGGTTAGTCAGTTTATGCATTCACCTTAGGAGTGGGCATCGGGACCGAAAAACAGGAACACCGAGTCGGACCGAATGGAAAAAATGGGAAAAAAAACCGGTTGACTAAAAAGTCAACAAACCAACACCGGACCGGACCGGCTATATTGATTAAAAATATTTTTTTATTCTAAAATCCAATACATAAGTCATAACCCTACTTCACGTTTTATTTCTTTGAGCCGCCTCTGTTCTTCTCTCTCTCAGCATCATCTCTTTTCTTCTCTCTTCTCTCAATCTCAACTCTCTTCTCTTCTCTCAGTCTCGATAATCTTCTCTTAGTCTAAACACTCTTCGCTGCTGCTTCTTCAACGACAACGACGCCGCCGCCGACCTCGCCGACACTGCTTCTCTTCATCTGACCTCGCTGCCGCTGCTGCGTCTTCATCTAACCTCGCCGCCGTCGTCGCTGATTGACAAAAACTTAGGAGGTTTTTAATTCTGATTTCATTTTGTTCTTCTCTTCCTTTCCTTCACTTTTTATTTATTATCATCTCATATCTAGAGTTTGAGGCTTAAGTTTACTTTTTGTTTGTATTTGGAGTTTGAGGCTTCCTCAAATCTGACTTTGTTATGCTGTGTTTTTTGGGTGTTTGAAGTCTCATGCAACTTCTTTATCTTTCCTCAGATCTGACGGTACCATATGTGAGAAATGGTATCTTCGTTTATCTTTCCTCATATCTTTCACCAGATTTAAGTTTATTTCAAAAAAACCAGCCATTAATTTCTGGATCTCTCTCTAGGTTCTGCTTCTGGAGCGTCTGCGCCTCTTTGCTTGTCGGTAAGTCCAAGCCCATTCTCTATTTTTCTTTTGAAATTTTTATTTGAAACTCAGCCACTGAATAATATCTTGGACTTCTGATATACACTGCTACATATTACTATTTGCGCGACGGAGACAATTTGGTCGCGCAAAACATAATATAGTCGCACAAAATTTTGGCGCGACGAGATTCGTCGCGCATAATCTGGCCGCGCAAAAAGTCGTGAAGAAAGACTTTGCGCTGAACAAATAAATTATTGGTCGCGACAAGATGAGCGACGCCATATCTGCCGCAAAGATATCGTGGTCAAACATTTTGGCGCGACGGAATTATATTCGCCCCGCCATTTTGGCGCTGATGCTAGCCTTCGCCGCATAGAATTTTTGGGACGACATCAAGCCTTCTCGCGGTCGCAAAATTTGCGCCGACAAATTGCGCGACGAAAATTCAAAGTCGCATTTATCTTCGCGAGACGATATCAAGATTCGTGTCTCAAATTTTCACACGACTTAATTTTATCACACGCAAAATAAATTTTTATTTTTTTTATTTTTTTATTTTTTAATTTTTTGTATTTTTTTATTTTTGTTTTTTTTGTAAAATAAATAAATTTGGTATTTTATTTGGTAAAAAAATGGAATAAAGAGAAAAGAAATTTTAAAAATAAAATAAATGTATATAGTACAAGAGAAATGTTTAAAATGTAAGAAAATACAAAACTAATCAAATAATGGTCCAAAATCTAAATTGTCTTGCAAATGCGGCTCCGAGGTCCTGACATTATCGACAGTGGTCGAGATGTGGTGGCCATGCTCGTTGGAAGGGTCGAGGTGGACGAGGCACCAAATATTGGCAGATCGAATGCCGCACCTTGTGAGGGACTCTACAAGTCGTGACATCCGGGTACAATACGAGGCCATTTGGGTATCATACGAGGCGAGTTTCGTCTTAAGCTCGGCCACCTCTGTCACAAAGCAATCACCCGACTATTTGGTCGCGACGATGAAGGGGCTCTAGGTCTCGCCGTGGCTTGGCATTCCCATCCTCGACAATATGTCCCCGACTCCTCCTTCGAGAGTCCGATCCAAGGTCTCCGTCAGATTTGAAACCCCGCATCAGGTGGGAGGATCCACAGACTCGAGCGAGTATCGGAGGAAGCCGCGAGGCGACTCTCAAAGAACCAACTGACTCTTCTCCACCATCGCGCCTAGTTAACATAACATAAAATATTAATTAAAACATTCATATAATAACCATGAAAATTGAATGGGTAAGATAATATTCTAAATTAAAGAATACTTACATGAAGGGACTGGCCAGCTCATTCCCGTGTCGAACATAAACGTCGCCAAAGACGCGATCTCCGGAATTTTGACTTCTCGAATTGAACAAGAGAAGAAAAATGTTAGTATGAAAAAACAAATTAATATTAATGACATATTACAAATTGAATAAAAACGACTTATTATTACCGCGCTCCTCCATCCTATATGAGAATGGCCTCGGAACCGTAACGTTGGAGAAGAGTCTTCTTGTCCCTATTGCCCTTTATTTGCTTTCGCTGCCTTCGTCGTTATACAAAAATAAATTTATTAGTTGAAATTGAAATGAAAAAAAAATTAAATAAACAATAAGTAAGGCACATGTAATAATTTACAACTTAATATTTAAAACATACCAAAAATCGGGTCCCCGAAAATGAGCGCAGAGCCACGCCCAACTATCCTCCCGCCCCTCAAGCTCCTTCTGCAACCTCCTCCAAGAGCGACCGCTGGATCATCAAATTGCTGAAAGTGGTGGTGCAGGTCGCTTCTTCTAATCGCGTGTACCTCTCAAAGAAAGAGTCTGCTTGACGCACGCCAACGACTCGTCAGTCTGTGTCCTCTAGGTTGTAGTTCGCCTCTAATAAATGAATTACATACATTAACTAATAGAAATATATAAAGTTTGAGGGGAGAACAATTTAAAGGTAGTATACATACCGACAAGTGTCCGCTAACCACCATCTTTGTCTCCTGCATCACTCTTCCAAGACTTCCATTGCATCGGGCAATGGATCCGAATGACGTGACCAATGTCGGGCCAATAAACTATGGCCGGTCCGCCGCTTCTGCAGCGATGTCATTGGTCGTGATATAATGTTGATACGATCGTTGTCACACCGAGTGACCTTCGCCGCCTTCAACCGGCGACAAGGTCCTCGAGTGTTCTTCTTTGCCGCAAAGAAATATAAACTTAACGTTACATAACAAATCATATTAACATCTTTATCCAAAACATTGAAATGAAGGAAATATTTACCTGGTTGTGACTCCCGACGCACCGCAGCGGATGTCGAGGTTGTGCCGGTCATGCTGGGGGACGATGACGACGCTCGGCGCCAATAAAGTTGCGCCACCGATGACGATGACGACGGTGGCATGGGAGACCCGTGACCAACCGACATGTCCATATGTGCCGGAGCAGGGTCGCTTCCGACGGGCGTGGATAGGCGAACTATCGAAATGTCACCGCTTACGATTTACTCAATAAGTTTTGATATCTGCACAATTGAACAAATAATCCATGTGAAAAACTATTACAACTTAACAAATCATCAAGTAATTAAAATTATATACACAGATACCAAAACTTTAAATTAAAAGGAATTCAACAAATATTATTACATAAGGTATTGAGTTCATATGTATATTTGTTTTGAAAAATTATAGGATAGTATTCATAATTTAACCGAAAAAGTCATTAAGCACAAAGAATGAATTAAACAAAGTAATGCAATTCTCTAAATTATTTTAACATTTTCATAACTTTCCTGTTTTTTCCAGATTTTTACCCAGACTTTGTGAGACATTTTGACCAATCTAGAGTTAACTAAATTGGGGAAACTTATAGTGGTTTTGAAGCTTGTTCTCTAGTTTCTAACTCAACAAACGACACTCAAAACAAACCTATAACGAAGGAGAAAACTAGCTCCAAAGCCTGACTCGTAACAGTTTTTTCTGCAGAAACAGATTTTATTCCAAACTTTGCACAAGCTTTTAACGTATCAAAACTCAACCAAATTCAACAAAACCAATTGTGTTTGTTCCTTTGCCAAGTCTATTTTAAAACCCAACAAATGGATTCTCAAAAACTCAACGGATTGGGAGAAAACGAGAGCCAAAGTGAGGCTCACAGACTGAAATTTCCCAAAAAAATGAACTTTTTTCCAGATTTGTACCCAGATTTTGTAAGACATTTTGACCAACCTAGAGTTAACTAAATTGTGGGAACTTATAATGGTTTTGAAGCGTGTTGTCTCTAGTTTCTAACCCAACAAACGACACTGAAAACAGACCTATAACGAAGGAGAAAACTAGCTCCAAAGTTGGACTCGTAACTGTTTTTTCTGCAGAAACAGATTTTTTTGCAAACATTGCACAAGCATTTAACGTATCAAAACTCAACCAAATTCAACGAAACCAATTGTGTTTTGTTCCTTGCCAAGTCTATTTGAAAACCCAACAAACGGATTCCTCAAACAGTGAACGGATTGGGAGAACACGAGAGCCAAAGTGAGGCTGACAGACTGAAATTTCCCAAAAATGAATTTTTCCAGATTTTTACCCAGAATTTGTGAGACATTTTGACCAACCTACAGTTAACTAAATTGGGGAAACTTATAGTGGTTTTCAAGCCTGTTGTGTCTACTTTCTAACCCAACAAACGACACTAAAACAGACCTATAACGAAGGAGAAAACTATCTCCAAAGTTGGACTTGTAACTTTTTTTCTGCAGAAACAGATTTTTTCCAAACATTGCACACGCATTTAACGTATCAAAACTCAACCAAATTCAACGAAACCAATTGTGTTTTTTTCCTTGCCAAGTCTATTTCAAAACCCAACAAAC
This sequence comes from Prunus padus, assembly GCA_024362665.1. Lineage (NCBI taxonomy): Eukaryota > Viridiplantae > Streptophyta > Magnoliopsida > Rosales > Rosaceae > Prunus > Prunus padus. Next base: position 4,638,724 of record JANFAM010000011.1, on the reverse strand, counting down.
GGATTCCTCAAACCGTGAACGGATTGGGGAGAACACGATAGCCAAAATGAGGCTGACAGACTGAACTTTCAAAAAAATGAATTTTTCCAGATTTTTACGCAGAATTTGTGAGACATTTTGACCAACCTACAGTTAACTAAATTGGGGAAACTTATAGTGGTTTTCAAGCCTGTTCTGTCTACGTTCTAACCCAACAAACGACACTCAAAACAGACCTATAACGAAGGAGAAAACTATCTCCAAAGTTGGACTCGTAACTGTTTTTTCTGCAGAAACAGATTTTTTTCAAAAATTTGTACAAGCTTTTGACCTATGAAAACTCAACCAAATTCAACCAAACCAATTGTGTTTTGTTCCTTGCCAAGTCTATTTTAAAAGCCAGCAAATGGATTCCTCCAACACTCAACAGATTGGGAGAAAACGAGAGCCAAAGTGAGGCTCACGGACTGAAATTTCACAAAACTTTCACGTTTTTTCCAGATTTTGTTCTAAGTTGTTTTCAAACAGTTTTAACCCACCCAATCATTCCTATAGCTTAAAAATCAATCCAAACATCACACCTATAACTGAAAACTAAACTTGCACCTAACCAACCAATCATTCCATTTCAACAAAAAATCATTTCAATACATAATTAAACCTAACCAACCATCGAGACTAGATAATTAAAATTCAACTACACATATACAAATAAATTATACCTCAATGCCCAATGTCTGTCCAAAAGTCCCAGCTAAGCAAAACCTTGATAAATGTCTGTCCAAAATTAGAAAACACAACATCAATGGAAAAGCACATCTAATTCATCAACAAAACGAAATAAAACCCACCAAATTCCTTACCAACGACTTGGAGAGGGGATGAGAGGGACGAGAGAGGGTGTGAGAGGGACGAGAGAGAGGGTCCGAGCGGATGAGAGAGAGGGTTTGAGAGGGATGAGAGAGAGGGTCTGAGCGGGATGAGAGGGACAGGATAGAGAGGATGCAAGGATAGAGAGGATGCAAGGAGAGAGGATAGAGGTTGGAAGGAGAGAGGTTGGAAGGAGAGGGTGAAGGTTTCTGGCAATGGAGGTGAGACTGGGGTTCGATGGGTTTTCTGGTTATAATCACAACTTGCGCGACGAACACTAACGCCGCATTAATAATTGCGCGACCAAAAACACCACTTCAAGCGACGACACAACATAAATACGCCGCAACATGTTGAAAATGCGCCAATATTATACATAATTGCGACGCTAAAATTATCCGTCACGCGAAAATTAAACAAATCTTCGACGCCTAATTTCATCATCCCGTCACAAAGGTGCAAAATAAAAAATGCGGCAAAGTAAATATATTTGGCGCTGACGGGCAATTTCGCTATTTTGTCGCACAAAGTGTGAAAAATTAAATAAATGCGCTGTAATTTTTCATTATTGGCCGCCAAAATTAAACTTCTTTGCGCGATTTAATAAACTATTTTGTCGCTAAACTTAAATAACTTAACTTTGCGCGACGATACATTTCAGGTTAATCGTCACAAAAAAAAATCGCGCAACCCTAATGTGAACCCTAAACCCTAATTTGCCACTTATTGCGCGACGGAAGTCGTTAGCGTCGCTAAAATTCATTTGCGCGACGAAAATGTTAATTGTCACAAGAAAATTTATTTGCGCGATTTAAAATGTTGGTGCGTCGGCAAGATTTTTTTAAAACTCATGATCAGACCTAGGGGTGGCCTCGTGGGAACGTTGGTTCGATTTTGGTCTCAACCCGAAACCGATCCAACCCCCTCGGCTTTGGCTTTTGAAAACCGAAACCAAATCCATAAGTGATAAAACCTATCACAACGGTTAACCGGACTTGTTGGTTTGATTTGGTCTGCTTTTGGCTTTTTTTAGAGAGAGAGAGAGAGAATAAATAAAAGCAATGAAGAGAGGGAGAGATGGAGAAGAAGAAGAAGAATATAAAAAGAGAGAGAGAGAGAGGAAGAGATGGAGAAGAATACGAAGAATAGAAAAATAAGAGAGAGAGAAGAAGAAGGAAAAAATGTATTTTATATTTATATATATATATATAGAAATTTCTTTAAACTATATAATATATATATAAACTATGTATTATATATATATTTATTTATTTAAACTGTATTATATATATACATATAATTTTCTTTTAAACTATGTATTATATATATATATATTTTATTATAATATGTTTTCATATGGGAAGAGAAAATAGATGTAACATGACGAAAATAGAAATAAAATACGTAATCAAGTGAGTTAATTAAAGATTAGCTACATCAATTTAATATAAGAGTTATTTATAATGATGGAAGCATCGGATAATTAAATTACAAAATTATAATTAATTTTCATTTATACATCGATAATTTAATTACAAAAAATTTCATTTACAATGCTATACATGGAAGTCGATCTATTCATCATCTCAACTATAATAACCTTCACATCGCCGCTATCATCACTTTCGCCTCCCAATCCTCCTTCCGATCCATTACTATCGCTATTCGGGTCCACTACAACATCGTATCGCTGAAGATCACCGAGGTCAATTGTAATTGATCAATCGGTATTTCGATTGAAGCCACTCCTTGTATCTGAAACGGTTCTTGTATAACATTTGTATCTCGTAGTGTTTCCGCATCATTTTCCATTGAAGATTCTAAACGCTGGTCGCTGATTTGTCGACGCCGCCTTCAATTGGGTCTTGTTCTCGTATAGCATACACGTTCGCTGATCCATCTTCCGAACAACTTTCCAATCTCTCCCGCTTTAGGGTCATCTAGATACAATAACTGTTTTGCCATGTTTGCCAAAATGTAAGGGTCGTCATCATACCAAGTTCGGTTAATGTTCACGGATAGTAAGCCATGGTCGATTTTAACACTTCCCAACCTATTTGGGTTGGTATCAAACCATCGACACTTAAACATGATTACTTGGTATCGGTCTTTGTAAAGCAATTGCACGGCACTTGTGAGTTTGCCATAGAAATCAATGTCCGTATTTCTTTCCTCCACCGGGACATGGACACCGCTGTTTGCTTTGCGTACACAACTTGTCATCTCGTGCGCTCCCCAAAAATTTGATGCCGTTAACATGACATCCCGAGAACAATTCAGCGAATCGCCAAACGCCAAGTTATATAACTCGTCACAATAAGTGGGAGAATTTGATGCTTTCAACTTATTCACCTAATATTACACAAAAACATTCACATGTTAGTTTCTGAAAATTAAATACTACAAAATATATGTGAAACACAAACACTTATAACTTACATATTCGAGAAACCATTGTGGAAACAATTTCGGTGTTTCTTGGCATACAAATGTGATGGATGTTCTCGCTTCATCATCTCTTCATGTTCATCTAAGTATGCTATTATCTCATCACAATTGTTCGCATTTAGACCAATGCGCTTACCTCCATGTCAATTCGAAAACGACTCTCCTCGTCCCAGGATCTCCAAAGGGTCGTGCGCTTTGGGCAAAAACAGAGTTTCTCCTTTCTCACACCTCCATCATTATTGCGCTGAGGACGATTGAAAGCCGTCTCCACATCTTTCAAATACATTCCACAAAAAGTAAGCGACTCATATTGAACCCAAGCCTCTATAATTGATCCTTCAAGCTTCGCTGCTTCGTACACTTTTTTTAGCTCACCAAGAAGTCTCAACATAAAACAATACGATACATATTAGCAAGCGTGAGATAATGATGCATAAACAAATGATGATGATTATATACCTTTCTATTGGATACATCCACATAGTTGACAGGACTGAAGAAGCAAAGCCTCTTCTGGCAAGTGGACCATCACGTGGATCATACTTGTGAAGAAAGCAGGAGGGAATATCATCTCAAACTTGCATAGGACTTGGACAATGTCATGGCGCAATCGATTCATGTCTGTCTTTCTCAAGGTTTTTGCCGTTAGTTGGGAAAAATCTGACAATAACATGATTGGCTTCACTACATCTTCCCGCAATAGGTGTCGAATACCCACAGGAAGTAGGCGTTGCATAAACACATGGCAGTCATGGCTCTTTAATCCGGCAAATTTACCTCACAACATTCACGCAACGCGCGATATTAGAAGCATACCTGGCTGAAACTTTACAGCATTTATACAAATCGTAGAAACTCTTTTTGTCCGTCGGTTTCAAGGAAAAAATGCAAGATCCCTTCTAACTTTATCATTGTCCCTATTCATCCATAAACCCCTTCTCGTATGCCCATTCTTTCCAAATCAAGACGAGCTTTGATCGTGTCCTTTGTCTTGCCCTCTATATCTAGAATCGTGCCCATCAATGTGTCAAACACATTTTTCTCAACATGCATAACGCCGAGATTATGCCTCAATTTTAGTTTCGACCAATATGGGAGCTCAAAAACATAGATTTGTGAGTCCAGTTCATATGTGTAGAAGGTCTTGTCCGACTCACTGCTTTTCCGAACTGAGCAAAATCCATACTGCTTAACTGCTCCAAAATCTGATCACCAGATCATTCTCTAGGGTCTTGCGAAGCTCTTTGTTCCCGCGAACTCTCTATCCTTTTCCCGCCACTCGTGGTCCCATGGCAACCATCTTCGATGACCAAGGTAACAAACTTTCCAAATAAGTGCCACCCAGGTGGTTACATCTTCCTTGCATACAGGGCATGCCATATAACCCTTTGTACTCCACCCGTAAAACCATTGCATATGCGCGGGAAAATCATTCACAGTCCACATAACTGCTGCCCGCAAAGTGAACATCTTCCCAGTGGATTTATCGCACGCGGCGCACACCGCTTGTCCATAAATCCTTGAGCTCATCAATCAACGGCCTTAAGTACACATCAATTGACCTCCCAGTGATCCTCGCTATCAAAACGCTTATCATCATGTACTCTTTCTTCATGCATTTCCAAGGCGGCAAGTTATACGAATACAAAAATCGCCAAGCGTGGTGTTGGTTTAGAACACCGAACGGATTGAATCTACGCTGGCAAGTCCTAATCTAACATTTCGGGATCGCAGAAGAACTCGGGAACGCTCGATCGAACTCTTTCCATGCCTCCCCATCCATAGATGCCGCATCACATCGTTGTCTACCCGCTTTTCCTTATGCCATCTCATGTCCGTGGGCAAGATGCGTCGACATATACAATCGTTGCAACCTTGGTTTCAGGGGCAGGTATAACGCATGACTTTTTGTGGAATCTTAGTCATTCTATTCCGAGATGTCCGTTTGAACCTCGACTCATTGCATATAGGGTATGTATCCAATGTTTCATACTCTTTGTAGAATAACATGCAATTGTTTTTGCAAGCGTGGATTTTTTCATACCCCAATCCAAGACCACTCAACACCTTTTGCGCTGTTCGTGGTCTTCTAAGAAACTATTGTCCGGCCGGAAGCATTCTCTTGAAAACCCCCAAAAAGTAATCGAAACACAAGTTCGACATACGGTACTTTTTATTTTTCCGTGCATTAGCTCCACAATGGCCGCCGTAATCTGGAAAGCTTCGCACTCCTCGGTATAACTCTTGGTTGGCATTTTTTAGCGCTTTTTCATCGTCAACTCTCGAACCTGACCGCCCATTGGTGTAGGCACATCATCTTCCTTCCCGATTGCTACCGGTCGATGCAAATGGAAAAGCATCATGTATAATATCCATGACTTGGTCATTAGGATCCACAATAGGTTCAACATTGTCCCCTCTTGTGGCCCTTGAAGACGAAGCAATGTCTCGATTGTTCCCGTGATAGTTCCAAGTGTCGTATGTCTCAATCATTCCATTCCTTACTAAATGAAATCGAACAATTTCAATTGTCTCCCTACAGACTGTTGTTACACTCCTACAAGGACACCGGATTCTCATTGCACCCGTGTTGTGTGTACGTGCAAAGTCAATAAAATCATCGATTCCATCCAAGTACTCGTCACTCGCATCTATTCGGGTTCTCAGATCCACCTTCTGCTCATAATTCCCGGAACCACAATAACAGTACAACAATCACAACAACTTCATACTTTATCTTAATGTCACCTTATGCCTCCGGTGAAAGGGCCCTTATTCCATTCGAATGCATAGTTATAAACACGTAATGTACGGTTACATGAGATTAGATTTCGACATGGATGAATTTCGGCAAAGATCCGACACAGCTTGAGGTGTACCGTAGGTATAAATACCTACGTACTCACCCGAAGAACGCATGCAGATAACACCGAAATCTCCACAATCGAAACCTAACTCCTGTAGCCGTACATTACGTGACATAACTATGCATTCCCAAACTGTCCAAATAATGGGACAATTCAAGAATTAATTGGACCGCAAGCCATGCTTTACGCATCCATGCACGAAATCCAACTAATCTCGAACGGAAACTAAGTGTTACTCAAAATAAAAACAAAATTACGAAGTTAATTAACTTCACAAATCACAACACATTGTGTGACATCACGCAAAAATTTAACAACATAATATAAATATAATTTTACAAAACAATATAAACATAACAAACTAAGTCTAACATAACCCTTATATTTTTAAAATATAAAACGAAGAAATACCTTCTCAAACGCTCTCCACCAATTGCTAATAACACGTAATATCCCTATAGACAACGAAATTAGTGTCGTTAGTATGAGTTTATATTAATACTTACACTAACGACAAAAAATACTTACCCAATGAACACAAGAAACACAGTAAGGTGGCGTAGGCAAATAACAAATTTTGAGTAATTTACCTCTCGCAATGGCGTAATTGGGATTATATAGGAAACATGATTTTGCGCGACGAAGGGTTTTTCGCCGCGCAAAACTGTCGCCTTCAAAAATATTTTCTCACAAGCAAAAAACATTTTTTGTCGCCAAAAATCAAAATTCCTCGCGCAAAAACCATCGACATCAAACTTTATGCGACTACAAATTTTGTCGCGCTTAAATCTAAGTTCCGTCAGCGCAAAAAGGCCGTCGGACCGATCCAACTTTACGCGATTTATCAAGTATTTCGTCCGCGCAATATTTTGCCGCCATATTTTTGCGCGATTTAATATATTATCGTCCGCATGAAGTTTATATTGTGCGATTTAAATTTCTTGCCAGCCACTATTTGGCGCCAAAATAAATTAACCCGCCGCTTTTTTCCTAATGTTTGCGCGACGGAAAATATATTCCGTCGCAAGCAGTTGTTTTGTGCGATTTAATATTTTGTCGCATAAGTATTTGGCGCCAAATATAAAAACACCCGCTTTATTCGTACATTTGCGCCATCGGTATAGTTTTTGTCACAAGAATGCTTTTAGCGACCATAATTTTCGTCACAAATTTTCAAATATAAAATTATTATCGTTTTATTTTTGGCGCGACGAGTAAAGGTTTTCACAAGAATATATGTTTAGTGCGACAAATTTTTCTTCGTCACGCAAAAATTTTGTCGCGCAAATGTTAAAACGTAGTAGTGATAGTTTCATATTTTCATGGTATTTGGTTAATATTTTTTTGGTGGGTTATGCAACTTGTTTATCTTTTTATAGGTTATGTTTTTTTTAGGTTGTTTTGTGTTTTTCTTGATTTGGTTGAATTGTTTTGCCTTTGAATCTGATGACCCAGTTCATTAGATTTTCCGGATTTTGTTGGGAAAGTAGGGTTTTAGCTGTTAACCCTCTGTTGGTGTCTCTGGAAATTTGTGAAAGATTAAAGAATCTGACGGAAAATAATAGAGAAGTTTCAATCGTTGTTCATGGTATTCAGAAACACACTCAACTGGTGCTATTGAACTTACGGTTTTCAACAAACTCTTTATTTATTTATTTTATTTTGTTGACTTTGTTGGGCTGGAAGAGGATGTTAATAGAGAAGGTTTGAAGAAGACGTCACATCGTGTTGCCAAGGCCCTCCGCGAAAGACAAGGGGAAAGATGGAGCAGTTTTTTTTCACTGGAGTAGTTTGTATGTAATTTATGTAATTTTTTGGTAATTTTATTTGATTTATTATGTGCATTTGTTTTGTTTTGTTGTAATTTTAAATTTAATGGTTGCAAGATTCAGTTTGAGTTTGGGATGATTGGATGGGAATTTGGCTAATTGTGAATTTGTAAGACCAAATTTTTTAAAATTCAATTGGGCTGAAAGCTCTAAAAAAATAATAATAATAAATTGGGCTCAAGAATCGGTCCGGGTTGGTTCGGTTCTCTAAAGCATTTTAGTTAAAAATCGAACCGAATCGGACCGAATGAACAGTATCGGTTTCGATTTCAGTTTTGGTTGAGAACCAGACCGGATCGGACCGTGCCCACCCTTAATTCACCTAATGTTTCTCATAGGAATGCAGTTGATCGGATCTTAAGATACTCAAAGTCAGCTCCTGGAAAATAATTAATGTTCTAAAAAAATGGAGATCTTGAAGTTGTTGGATATACAGATGCTGATTGTTGGGGTCATTTTCGTTCCAGCAGCTTGACAAATGGGCCTGGGCTGCTGGGAAGAGCGAATGGATGAAGTTTCCCTTCGTTTCCCCTTTTTCTAAGTTAGCGAGAACTAGGCCCAAAGCATCCCGAGGGAGAAGCAAGTCCCAGGAGAGTACTTTGTTCATCTTCCAATGGCTGCGTGTTTTGTGCTGACGTTTCCTGCAGCTTGACGAAGAGTTAAAGATGATGCATTGAGGTTGCACAGGCTTGGCATGAGAGCTTGCTTTGGTGAATCAAGATACTACTAGGCTTGACATGAGAGCTTGGAGTGTGGGAGCTAAAGACCCACAAGTTTAGCAAATGAGAATGCATGTGCTTGGCTTGGTGTTTGATATGCTTGAGTTTGGGTGTTGGTTTAAAACTATGGCTATGGTGGTTTGAGAGTTTCAAGAGAATGATGACGGAAGGAAAAGCTTGAGGCTTGAAGGCTATGGTAGGAAAGCTTGATGTATTGCTTGGTGAGGCTTTGGGAAGATGGAAGGAAAAGCTTGAGGCTTGAAGGTTAGGAGGAAAAGCTCAGAAGGGTATGAGGAGGAAGGAAGAGCTTGAGTCTTGAAGGCTATGGCTGGGATGGCTGCTGGAAAGCTTGCAGCAGCTGAAGGAAGAAATGGTCGATGGCTACTGTGTTGCTTGCAGTAGCCGCATGATAAGGGGCTTGATGCTGGATGCTTTGTGCTTGAGGCATGAATGCCAATTTATAGAGGGTGAGGGTGTTCCTTTATTTCCAATAGGTAAAGGGAAGTGATGAAACTATTATATTTCCAACGTGTAAAAGGAAGCATTGAGACATTATTATTTCCAACAGTTAAAGCTAGGCATTGGAAAATGAATATTTCCTATGGGTAAAAGGGAGTATTGGGACATTCTTATTTCCAGTAGGTAAAGCTAGGTATTGGAAAATGACTATTTCCTATGGGTAAAAGGAAGTGTCGACATTGGCTTGTTTCCAACGGGTAATAGGGAGTGTTTGAAGAATATCTCATTTGCTCACCCATATTGGAGAACTCCAAGTAATGGGCTTGGACTTTGGTGCTCCCAAGTAGCTAGCCCAAAGTCACCATTATCCAAGAGCTTCTGTGGGCCTTGTGGACCTCCATAACCTTCCACACCACAATCCCTTGTGCAAGCCCCGTGAACCACATGACTTGGGTTCATGTGGGCTTGGTAAGCGATTGGCATAGGAGAAATGTATTATTGGCTTTGCATAGCATGTACACTAAATGAATTAATTCCCAAAAATACAACTTGGATTAACGCATGACCGCCATTATCTGTTATATTGGGCTTTTAAATATGTTTGGGCTTCTCGTGACTTTTTTGGGCCTCAACACTGATTGGGCTGGTTCCATTACAGATAGACGCTCTACTTCTGGTTACTTTACATTCGTGAGAGGTAACCTAGTCACTTGGCGAAGTAAAAAACAAAATGTGGTTTCTCGGTATAATGCAGAAGCAGAGTATAGAGTAATGACTCAAGGAGTTTGTGAATTATTGTGTATCAATAGACTCTTGATAGAATTGGGCTTCAAACCAGAAAAGCCAATGGAGTTGCATTGTGACAACAAGTCAGCTATCGATATTGCTCATGAACCCATATCAACATGATCGAACCAAACATGTTGAGGTGAATAGACATTTCATCAAAGAAAAAATTGAGAAAAAGATCATCCGCCTACCATTCATAAAATCAGAAAATCAACTTGCAAATGTTTTAACAAAAGGTGTTTGTGGAAAAGTATTTTATGACTCATTTACCAAGTTGGGCATTGGTGACGTATATGCACTAACTTGAGGAGAAGTGTTGACGTGAGCATTCCTAATTAATCTAGGAGATTTATTTCCTTAATTAATTAAGGGATTTACTTTCTTATTTTATATAGTTGACATATCATTGTATAATTAGGATATATAATCCTAATTGATTGCTGTATCTATTTCCTTGTAAAATACTCATGTAAATTCCTATATATTTCCTTATGAAGAAGAATATAATTAACTAAAAGTATTCAAATAATGGATTTTGAGCCTCTGCATTTAACAGTCGTGCATTTACCCGCATTTCGTTAAATCTTGATCGTTCCAATAATCTAACGACCTATAATATGACACGTCAAACTACAATTATTATTATATGTTAACACTGTTAAGTCCAAATAATATTTATAAAAAAAAAAACATAAAAAACATATCGGTCAACCACACGACACCATGGTCGACCCCGTAACCCACGCTATAGGCAACTCCCTCCGCCTATCACAACCAACCAACCTCCCCTCCTCTCTCTCCCCCACTTTTTGTCTTTCCTATTAATTCAACTAACCACCAACCCACGCTACAGGAAGCTCCCTCCTCCTCACCAACAACCAGCTTGCCTCCTCCTCTTCAATTTTGGTTTTGAGAGGTTGATGCTTTACTGATGGGTTTCAAATTGGGTTTTGGGGTGGTGATTGTGGGGCATTAGGATTGACGAATGGGACGATCCACCACTTTGTTGTCCTATACCTTACTGGGTGATTACTCCCCTTGGAAAAATTCTATTCAGCAAGATAGGGGAAAGAGAGAAAGAGGTCAGCGAGAGAAAGAGGGGGAGAGAGAAGAGGGGAGGTAGGCTGGCGGTAAAGAGGGAAGAAGAGATACTGTTTGTGGGTGTAGGGTGGCTGTCAGGGGTTTTTTATTTTTATTTTTATTAGTTGTTTTTATTATTATTTTTTAAAATTTATATAGACTTAACGGTATTAACTTGGAATTTGACTTATCATACCTTAAATCATTAGATTATTAGAAAGATTGAGATGTAATGAAATGCAAGTAAATTCACGGTTATTAAATGCAGAGGCTCGGAATCCTCAAATTATATTCATATTTTATCATATTGGTCATGCGTAGGCATTTCAAACTGGACGTCATATATGATTTCGTGTGTTCTGTTGGTCTTATAATAAAACTTGTCGGGGAAATAATATTTTTTTATTATGTGTTCTGTTTTGTCAGGCGTAAACATTTCAAACAGGACATCATATATGATTTCATTGAGATAAAGTTTGAATGGGCCTCGGGGTTTGAAAGGACCTCGGGGTTATAGGGTTATCTGCAAGGAGAAATATCAATTTTATTATGTGTTCTGTTGGTCCGGCGTCGACATTAATTTCAAACTCTTGGTGTAATTTTCCGTTGTTTGTTTGTCACTGATTTTGTTTCCCAATATATATTCTTTTTGACTCATCATTCATATCGTCTTTCTTGACCTTGAACTTGATCAATTGGTGCCGCCTCAGTAGGTGTACACTTGAATAGCTCATTTGTCTGATTAATGAAAGGACCAACTTTTGTACGCTGTAAACTCTTTGTAATATTATTGTAGTGGTGCATCCTTCACTTGTATCTATCTAGCCATCCTGCACATCGTAATCTTGTGAACGTAATTTTTTGGGTTTCTTAAATCTAGGTGCAAAATGATTAAATATTATCGGGTTTAGTCCATGCGTTTTTAGTTTTAGATGTACGTCCTTTGACATTTATTACTTTTTTGTTGTGCCGATTTTACCTTTTAAGGTAATAAATAAAGAAAACACATTTAAAATCTAAATTTAATGCATTATTTTCATTGTAATTGAATTTCATAATTTAAATTTTGAATTCTTTCTTTGAAAATATTCCTAGTATATGGATAATAAAAAATTTAATCAATGAAAAGTAAAGACTCACATATTATACAAATCGATCAAACAAGCACACACACATGAAATTATGTACTTGACATCTAGGTAAATAGTGCTATTATAAGCAAGGAAAAAAACTTAGTTACAAATTGTGTTACCTATAAGTTATGAACATAAATTAGAAGACTACCTATAAGTTAGGAATATAAATTAGAAGACTACCTATAAGTCAAATACAAAAATAGACAAATAAAATTGTATGTTACCTACTAAAAAAGGCTAATTATTATGACATAAATGACTATTACCCGATTCAAGTCATAAGGGGCAATATTGGAACAAAAAATGATTTTTTTAAAAAATAAAAATATATTACATAAGAAAGTATTAAAAATGAATGTAATCCTATGTGGCACAAAATTCAAAGGACTTAGATCAAAGTCACCAAATTCGGGGATTAAAACCAACTCCTCAATGAAAATTTGGTTATATATCAACTTTTCTATAATTTTTTTTATCCTTTATCCTCTGGTACAGTTATTTAAAGTTACAATTAAATAATTGGTGCCCTTGGTTTTTATAACACGTGTATAATGTATATCACAAAGCCGTATTATTGTAGTATTTTATAATTACTTGACAAAAAGAAAGTTTTATAAAATAGTATAAGAACATACTAACCCCACTGTTAAAACATTCAAACAAATATTATATTCGTACAATGAAACAGCACATGCATATTTATACATATATATCATTTCCAGACAATCAGAAATTCTCATTTCATAAAAAGAAGCAATTTCAAATCCATCTTTCTAATTCCCACCTAGGTGTACCCTTTTTATATTTCCGTCAATTCCATTATTCCCGTCAATTCCTTTATTTCCGTCAATTCCTTTATTTCCGTCAATTCCATTTCCTCGCTAGACTCGGTGACACAAAGTCCACCGAGCCGCATCCTCACAAAACTCAGGAAAACACGGAGTTTACCCGAGCTGCGTCCTTGCTCCGTACGGTTCTAGCCTCCCCGAGACTCGTGGGGCGTGAAGTCATACATGCGCAGACTTATTCCAAAGGCAACTATGTTCGTAGACAGGGTAATAACCAATATCCATAAACATATATTCCGTAAGCGGCATAAATTTCCCGAAGGCAACATTTCTAGGGTACCTTGGGTGGTTTAAAACCTTTCATAAATCACGTAATGAGAAACCATACATATTTTCGCAAGCCATTCAAACTCCACATTCATAATCTCATTCTAAACTGAATTATATGCTTGAATCAAATCATACTCAAATATTCAAGAAAACCAATTGAATTCAATTATGCATCTTATAAATAGGATTTGGAAATAACTAATCCCGTAATAAGCATTTAATAAATCATTTATTGCATAAAAATCTATTTATAAAATAAAAGTCCACTGACTGGGCGTCTGAGCTAGCCTGACCCTTCTAGGATCCTTCCTGTAAATTCGCCGAAGCTTGGGTATCTTGGCCGACAGATTTGGTGGCCGGATCGGAGCAATCGACGGCGACAAGCTCCGGCTCAATTTCGCGTTCGCAGAGGCGTTTGGAGGAGGTTTTGGCCAAAAATGGTTTATGTAAAAAAACTGTCGTTTGTAACTTATAGTACTTGCTTTTAAAATTTATATAATCTACTATAGTGATATTCATTGCTTTTCTTTTTACTTTATTATATATAATAGGGTATAGTGTCAGTGATGGATAAGTCATGGATGCATCCAGATAGAAGATCGAAGGCATATGAGTTAGGGGTGGAAGCATTTTTGGATTTTGCTGTAGGAAATCTTCTAACTACAACACATATTCATTGTCGATTGTTTGGGGTTGGAATTATAAGGGACCACTTATACTTTAATGGAGTTGACCAAAGCTATAAGAATTGGACATTTGACGGAGAACCTTGGCAGTCAACTACTAATGCTAGTAGAAATGTGGATGAAGATGATAACCATAGTAGATACATTTTTGTTTCTGAAGAAATAGATATGGGTGATAATTAGGCGATGTTGGATCCGATCCTTATGAGTTTGCCAATGTGATTGGGGATGGAGATCAACCCTTGTACCCTGGTTGTAGTAAGTACACCAAGTTGTCAGCATTGGTGAAGTTATATAATTTGAAAGCAAAACATGGGATGAGTGATGACTGTTTTACAGAATTGTTGATACTTCAAGGAGATTTGCTTCCAGAAGAAAATACAATACCTTCCTCTATGTATGAGGCAAAGAAGACTTTGTGTGCATTGGGGTTGAGTTATGAGAAAATCCATGCATGCCCCAATGACTGCATCTTGTATAGGAAGAATTATGAAGATTCAACTAATTGTCCTACTTGTGGTATCTCAAGGTGGAAGGAAGGCAAAGATTCAGTTTTGAAAGAGGGTGTCCCAGCAAAGGTGGTGTGGTATTTTCTACCAATTCCAAGGTTTAAAAGGATGTTTCAATCAAGTGAGATATCTAAGAGTTTGACTTGGCATGCTGATAGAAAATCAATTGACGGTCAGATGTCTCATCCGGCGGATTCCCCGTCTTGGAAACTCGTTGATGATAAATGACCCGAGTTTGGTAAAGAGCCAAGAAACTTGAAACTCGCTCTCTCATATGATGGATTCAATCCCCACAGTTCTCTAAGTAGCATATACAGTTGCTGGCCAGTTATCTTAGTTACATATAATCTCCCACCATGGTTATGCATGAAACGAAAGTTCATGATGTTGACTTTATTGATTTCCGGTCCTAAACAACCCGAAAATGATATAGACGTCTACTTAGAGCCTTTGATTGATGATTTAAAATCTTTGTGGGATGGGATTAGAAGAGTGTGTGATGCACACATAGGAGAATACTTTACACTCAGAGCTGCACTACTGTGGACAATAAATGATTTTTCCGCCTATGGAAACTTATCTAGTTGTGTCGTTAAAGGATATAAAGCTTGTCCAATATGCGGCGATGATACGCCTAGTCACAGGTTGAAAAATGGCCACAAAATCTGTTACATCGGGCATAGAAAATGGTTACCAACATATCATCCATATCGGAGGCAGCATGCAGCTTTTAATGGGAAACCTGAATATGACATGCCTCCAAAACCATTAACCGGAGAAGAAGTGCTACAAAGGATTGAAGGTATTAATTACAAATGGGGCTCGAAAAAAGGGGGAGGTGGAGGTGAAAATGATGGTGACAGAGTTTGTTGGAAGAAGAAGTCAAAATTCTTTGATCTCGAGTATTGGAAATACATTCATGTGAGGCATTCCCTCGATGTGATGCACATTGAGAAGAATATTTGTGATAGTATCATTAGTACGTTGTTGGAGATCCCTGGAAAAAATAAAGATGGGATTGCTGCTCGTTTAGATTTATTGAACATGGGGGTCAAGATTGATTTGCAACCCGAGTATGGAGAAAGACGTACTCGCTTGCCTCCAGGGCCTTGGAATTTGTCAAGAGCAGAGAAGAGAACGGTTTGCAATTCTTTTTATGGTATGAAGGTCCCTGAAGGTTATTCTTCAAACATAAAAAATCTTGTATCTTTACAAGATTCAAGACTTCTTGGCCTAAAATCACATGATTGTCATACCTTGATGCAACAATTGCTCCCTGTGGCAATTCGTTCTGTTTTGGAAAAGCCTGCAAGGTATGCAATAACTCGACTGTGCTTCTTCTTCAATTCTATATGTGCAAAGACCGTGGATGTTTCCTCGCTAGATAAGTTGGAAGAAGATGTAATAGTTACTTTGTGTTTGTTTGAGAAATACTTTCCCCCTTCATTCTTCGATATCATGGTTCATCTAGTAGTACATCTTGTCAGAGAAGTTCGTCTATGTGGGCTTGTTTATTTTAGATGGATGTATCCGTTCGAAAGATATATGAAAGTGCTAAAGGGGTATGTTTAGAACCGTAATCATCCTGAAGGTTGCATTGCTGAGTGCTATATAACTGAAGAAGCTGTGGAGTTTTGCACCGAGCATTTATCTGATATTAGAACAATTGGAGTGCCATTAAACCAGAAGATGGGACTTTCAAAGCCACTATCAGGTTGCTCAGTGACTTTAGTTGATTGGGACCTTTTGAACCATGCACATCTATATGTGTTGGAGAATACGGAGGAAGTCCAACCATATATCGAGTGTGACTTTTAATCATTATGTTTTAAATCATTCCTTATGTTTCTCTTAAATACAAGGGACAGTAATACTAGAATTTTCTGTGTCATGTAGGGAACATATGATCCACCTCAAGACCACTTATCCAAAATATAAAAAGAGAACAAAGTGACTACAAGATAAGCACAACAGCACTTTCATTCAATGGTTACGCTTTAAGGTATATGTTATTGAATAAAATATTCGAGTTTGATTTATTGTCATATCTATGTTGCATTGAATTAACATATGATTAATTTGCAGGTTCAAATGGAAATCAATGAGAAAGAAAATAATGGCGTATCAGAAAATTTGAGGTGGCTAGCAAGTGGTCCAAGCCATTTGAGCTTGACTACCAAGATAGTGCCATCATATAAGAGCTATCTTATTAAAGGTGTTAAATTTAACACCAAGGCACAAGATGATGTGTGGGCAGTTCAAAATAATGGAGTTTATTTAATTACAAATACTATGCAAGTTGCTAGTGCCAAGGATAAAAACCCTATTGTCTCAAATATGGGTTTTTATGGTGTCATTCAAGATATTTGGGACCTTGACTACCAAAAGTTTACAATCCCAATCTTTAGGTGTGATTGGATAGATAGCACTTCTGGCCTTGTAGTCGACGAACTCGGATTTACCCTTGTACATCTGAGTAAAATTGGACATAGGAATGACCAATTTGTTTTGGCTTCTCAAGTCAAACAAGTTTTTTTTTGTTGACGACCCAATGCATCATAGTTGGTCGGTAGTGTTATCAATGCCTAATAGAGAATATAATGATGTTATTGGTGATGATGTGTTTGGTGATGTGAGAATTGAGTGTGAGCCATTTACTAGAGGGATGCCAAATGTTGACACATTTGATGAACTAGCCCGTGAGTTTGGGAGTGAAAATATTCGAGATGGGTGTGAAGATATATGGATTGAATGATGATTGTGATTTATGACATTATTTATGCCCTAAATGGCTGTGTATGACATTAATTTTGCAAGAAGTTGTAATGTATTTCTTTCACTTTAATTATGCAAGTTTCGGCCACATAACATTCAGTACTAAAAAAACTGGGTTTCAGATGCAAAATACGACGGTTCTCTGAAAAATTGCAAAATAAGACGTCTCAATGATATTTAACGTCGTTTACATCCATAAATGTACGTACCGACGTCTAAATACTAACTATGTCGTCGAAAAATATAATAACGTATGTCATGGTGTTATTGATGACGTGGATAGTGCCAACCTACGTTGTTTTGAAATATTCATGGCGTGGTAATATATAGATAGACGTCAGTTTTAAAAATAAAATGGCCGTCTAATGTTATTAACTACGTCGATCGACAGTTTAATTACTGCCGTAAACTGAGTTTTCAACGTCTCTTAATTTACAGTTAGTGTCGTGGTTTCTTAGGTTTACGTCTGTATTTTTGTAAATAATGTCATTGTTGCTTCGTTAAACGACGTTTATTTTCTAAAAGAGACGTCTAAGGTTATCCAGGTTGTTTATTCTTTCAGTGAATAGACGCCGGTGTTTATTTGTGTAGGACGTTGTATATTTTAACAACGTCAAGATTGTAAAATAAACCGTCGTGTTTATGTGACAACAACGACGTGTTTTAGCCAATGTGTCGTCTTTATATGAAATAGACGGCGGTGATTTACCGTCGTGGTTTTATGCATCAAAAGATGTCGGTTGATTCCATGAAGGTTGAAAAACAGAATACATGACGGTGAATTACCGTCATCTATTTCGATTTTTGTAGTAGTGAACTGATATTTGGAAAGTATATGTCCTTTATTACTAGAGCCCACAAAGAGTCAGCCTACATCATTAATCTCCAGCATTGCTTTGCTAGGAGAGCCAAGTCGAACTCATGCAAATTGCGAAAACCCATTCCACGCTCATGCTTCGGTTGCCCAAGTGTATCCCAGCTGATCCAATGAATTTTCCATTTGTCGCCTTTTTGGCCCCACTAGAAAATCGCCAAGATAGAGTCAATTTCTTTATAAAGAGTGGGGAGAAACTTGATAATTTTCATAGGAAATGCTGGAACGGCAAGAGCTACTGATTTTATAAGAGTTTCGCGGCCGGCTCTTGTGACAACACTACTACAAAAATCGAAATAGACGTTGGTAAAACGACGACGGACAAAATAAATACCGTCGTTAAATTTTAAACGACGACGGTAATATAAAAACCGACGTGGATCAGAAACTAAAACACCTAAAAATTGAAAATTCATTTGGGCATTTTTAAAACACGACGCATAAAACTTTAAAAGCGTCATCTTATGAAACATGCCATTCCGATCAGAAAAAAGATAACAAATAAACAACGACGGTATGTGTAAATATACCGACGTAGTAATTATAGACGACGTTTTACATATAATACCGCCGTTTTGAACATCCAATAAACACGACGGTAATTGTATTATTAACAGACGTATCAAGTACTATTTAATACGACCGTAATTTGATAATTACCGACATGTAAAGTTAATTAACCACGTCTGTCTTTTATTATTTTACGCCGTATTACACATTAGACTACGACAGTTCTTATAAATAAAAGGTGGTGGTAAATCGTTACCACGTCGTCATAATATAATATAACGTCGTGGTTTTTCAGATAATAGGACAGTTCTATTAATTATATCGCCGTTGTAAATCATTTTCATGTCGTTTCTATTAATTATACCGTCGCTGTTGTTTAAAACAAGCGCGACAACAAAAATACCGTCGTTCTTATAAACATAAATACCGTCGTTGTAGGTTTCAACTTAGAAACTTTCGAACTGAAACTTCAGGCTTTATCTGCGAAATTGGGCACTGAAACGGCGGCTTTAAGGTTTCCAAGTCGAAATAAAGGCCCTTTTCGGTTTCCAAGTCGTAATAAAGTCACTTTTAGTTTTCCAATTCTAAATAATTCCTTTAAATTGGAGTTTTTATTCCAAACGTTCAGTATATCTCAATTCTCACATCTCTGAATGGTTTCAGTCATGCAAGATGTCTTTCTTTGGAAGTCAATTGTGTTTTTACACCCAATCAATCTAAGAACTTCGGTTTGGTGTAAAACAACAACTGAGTTCCCCAAAAAGATTGCATATTTAGTTTCTTGTTTAACACAAATTTCTATTTCTCTGTAGTTATTTTTATTTAAGACGTCGGTTTTATGCTGAGGGTTGTGAAAATATTTTACAACGACTTTGTTTTGTAACTAACTAACGTAGTATATATTTATAACGTCCCTATTATTTAAAAACCGTCGTGTATATTTTAATTTATACGACGTTTTAATTTTACTTTCCGTCGTCTTTAAAAACGCGGTCTTTTGAAAAATTTGACCGCGAATTGTAATTTTTCGAATTTGCCCTAAACCCTATATATATATATATATATAACATTTCGCTATCTTTCTTCAACTCATATTCTAACCTTAAAGTTTTCTGTCTCCATCAGATTGTTCCAAGTCAGAGGTACATTTCATTCCGGCTGCTCATATTCTAATCTTTCATTCCGGTTTTCAGTTTCTCAAATTATTTGAAGTTAATTTGCTCCAAGTCAGAGGAAATCCAAATAAGTTATGCTCCCCTCTTCGGCTTTTGTTTCTTGTTTCTTTTTTTAATCCTGTTATAGTTGCAAAAGGTTTATAAATGTATCTCTAACTAAAACTTGCTTCTTTTTTTAATCCTGGTTTTGCGGTGCAAGAAGGCAACGCTAACTCATACACACAAGAACAAATTGATGAAATTCGGATCGAATTTCATATGTAGCCCCTCTTTTTCTAATTATAGTTTAATATTATGGATATGATATTTTGTATGGATATATAAGAATGAAGATTGGTAAACTATGTAATTATTATTGAATCTTCAAGTTTTATGAAACAAATTATTCTTGAGTATATTTATTGTATGGTGTGGATTATTTGGAGCTGAATTTATTGTTCACAAAGCATTATGGTTGTTTTTTTAGCTAAATCGTTGTAGAGAACCATTGGAAGCAAGAAAAAAAAAGATAAAATGTAAAATTACTACATCTTTGGATATAATAAACGATAGTTCTTTCAAAAAAACCGTCGTCTTTACATTAATAGACGACAATTCTATCACAAAACCGTCTTCTTTACATATAATAGACGATATTTCTTTCATAAAAATTGTTGTCTTTATATATAATAGACGACAGTTTTTCATAAAAACCGTCGTCTTTACATATAATAGACGACTGTTATTTCATAATAGCACGACGTGCCACAGTTCGCAGAAGCCAAGGAAATTAAGACAGATTCCAAGCAACCAAGAACACATTTATTATGGCTTATTATAAACATCAGCAACCATAATTTACCAGTAGAAGAAAAACCATCAGCAACCGTAACTAAGCTTTCACACCCGCGAAGGCCTTGATAGGAGAGGGTTCCTTCTTGAGCTCTGGAGTAGTAGCATATTTTCGAATAAAGGCACGGCTATCAAATGCATTATAGAGCAGTGGGTGGCTTTCGTCTACTAATTCTTCAGGCACTTGGAAAATTCCATTGTTGAATGTAAACAATCCAATTGAATACCTTGTCTTGTTTCCACAATGTTTCACTCGGTGATGACAAGCTTTCACTCTGTCATTGCTCCACACCTAATTAATTTAATCAAACACCAAGTTAAAACTTTCACATCAAATTAATGCAAGTTCGGTTTTATATAACAAAAGCAATATGTTTAACTAAGCTGGCACATGTGTAGAGTAATTTATTATTATTATATATGGGACCCACCCACCTGCAAGCCATCACCCGCCATGAATACGAATTGTGAGGGTGCGCACTCAACAGTAATCCAATCGCCTTCCTTGGTTTTGACCTCCAAGCCAGGGATCTCATGCTGAACAACAATGGTGGTCAAGTTTATGTCTGTGTGGCTCGGAAACCTTAAGGTGGCATCCTTGTCCTCTGGTACTGTATATTTGATGAATCTAAGAAGGTGACCGTTGGAACTACCAAATGACTCGTACTGCTTTCCAATCCCATAGCTTTCGAATATCAGTTGTTCAACTGTGCGTTCCAAATCTGCCAATAACTGCCCAAACGAATCTGTGGTTTCGCTGCGCCAAGACAAGAAAAAAATAAGATTGAAGTACGTACAGTAAACAACAAAATAAGAAATTAAAAGAGTCATGTTCTATTGGTGAACTTATGTTGTCGTATTGTGAAACTGAATCAAATTATGGATACCATAAATAATATGGATGAGCTATCTATAGTGTACATCGTGTGTCGAGGTATCGATAAATATAATTTAAATTACCAGAAGTTGGTCTTTCCTTCGGGCCACATGATATTTTTGAACTTTTGGGTTTCCTGTGGGAATGTCACATTATCGATGCACAAGCTTTCATAGAGTGGTAGAAGGGGGTTTGGACCCATATGCCCACGATAGGGTTCCTCACCAACGTTCTTTACTTTGTTTTCTTTGGGAACCTCAAACAAATCTTTGGCTTGCCCGAAGATGTCATTTAAAAGTTCCGGAGAAATTTGCTCATACTGTGCCACGAAACAGCCGTGTTCTTCGAGGGCAAACCGGACTTGTTTGGCGGTGGACAGCCAAGAAGCTGAGCCAGGCTTCAAGTCTTCAATGGAGAAGTTGATGGTAGGAAGCTTAGGCTCTGTTAGGGAACCCATTTCACTAGAATTGGGATGTTTATGGAATATTTTTGTCACTCTACTCTGGTTTGTTGCTAGCAAAAGTTTGAGAGAAAACTGATGGATGTGAAGAATGATAGGTTTCAAGCTACTTTTATAGTAGTTTTTCATGCGATAACTTGTTTTCCGAAAGAAATTAGGACAAAAACCAGTATGAATACTAGGTCAACGTTCAAGCATACCAATATCCTTTGTTTTGTTTTTTTTTAAGGAAACCACAATTTGTCTCCTGATTGAGAACTAACCTCTCAAACTACTTTTTCTGTAAATTAAGGATACTTATATAAAAATAATCCCCCCTTACCGTAGATTTTCGGAACTCCATCCAATTTCTGTCAAATAAAAAATAAAAACAGTTTAAAAAAGAAAGAAAAATATATGTGAACTAAGAGCATCTCTAATAGTCTCTTCTACAACTTTGAAATGCTAAAATAGGTGAGCCACATCAACAAAACTCCCTCCAAAAGACTTGTCAAACTTAGTCACCAAAGCTGCAACCTTTTTCTCTTTATTCATGATTGACAAGTTGATCTTGGTTGTTCAAAACATTTAATTTGCTTTCGAAGAATAAAACCTACATTGAAAATGATAGTAACCTAAACTTTTTTTTTTGGGTTACATTGGGAGGAAGAAACCCCAGGATTTCGATCTTGGGTGCCAAGCAGGGGGGAGGGCCACAACCACTGTGGTAACCCCGCTCGACAAAGTCTACAATTTTTATTTTCAAATAATAAATACATAGACTTTCTTCACATGTTTTCATATTTTTCCTTTTAATAATATTGCATAATTAAATTGAAGAGTTTTTTGTTGTTGTTTTTTTTGAGAAAATTAAATAGAAGAGTCTATTGAGGTAAAAATTATTAAAATAGCTAATCGACATTTTTCAAATTGCCACATAGGTCAACAAAATTTAATTTGAAGATTTTAATTTGCTACTATTGGAGATGCTCTAATAATTTTATTACATTTTTTCTGTAAATATATATTGGTTAAGAACGTGCATATGCTAAATAATATTAAATTTATGCATAATGCTAGGCTTACCATATTTTTATATCACATTATATACTACTTTTCCAACAGATGTGGAGCCAACCAATACAATGAGGCCCACCTTTATTAGAAATGTGATATATAATGTTGTACAAAAATGTAATAAACCTAGCATTTTCGAGAATTTATTGTGTCTTCTATTGGTCAGGCATAGATTTCAAACTGGACGTCATGGACGTTATTTGCAAGGAAAAATATTAATTTTATTATATGTTTTATTGGTCACAGGCGGCGACATTTCAAACACTTGTGTAATTTTCCATTGTTGGTGTCTGGCTCACAGATTCCATTTTATGTGGTTTCTCAATATGTTCTTTTTGACTCATCATTACTATCGTCTTTGTTGCGATAAACCGATCATTCTCCGGTACGCAAACGTATTTAGTACGCACGCTACTGTTGACTCAGAGCAATATATTGTTCATTAAAAAACAATTAAAAAATATGTTTTGAAAATAGACGAAACGAAATGGGATCACGTAGCAGGTTCCAATCAGATTTAGCCAAACAAAAATCGGAATTTTCAAAGCCGGAAAAAATCCTTCTCTCTCTCTCGTTCTGTATGACGCTGGCACCATGTCTCCCTTTGAATATGGCCAGGTATTCGCTTTGGACAAATCCCCTTTTTATTTATTATTTATTTATAGTTATGATACCGTTAACCAGTGCCAAAACAGTAATACTTCACCTTGCTTCTGAAATAATATGTTTATGGTTTATAAGCCCAAATCGTGAAGTAAGAGATTGATTTAGACCTGGGCGAGCGATTCATACATGTGACTGATCATGTTTGTGGGAGCCGAATCTTTTCATAAAACCCTATGTTTAATATTTCCTTTTATTTGGGGATTATGTGATTTGGGAATTCTTACCATAAATTGAGGATTTAATCCTAATCAAATTCCAATGCCAAAATAGTAATACTTCACCTTGCTTCTGAAATAATATTCTCCTTATATTTCACAAGGCTCCGCCCTTTACACCCTGCTCCGGCCACCCGATTCTCTCCCCGTGAGAGCTTCGTACCCTATTTTGGCTTTTGTTTATCAACAATCGAACTAACTTAGGCATAGGAGGGCATTTGGCCAACACCCTCGGGTGTGGTCTTTTTACCCCGAA
Source organism: Prunus padus (assembly GCA_024362665.1). NCBI lineage: Eukaryota > Viridiplantae > Streptophyta > Magnoliopsida > Rosales > Rosaceae > Prunus > Prunus padus. Next base: position 4,614,540 of record JANFAM010000011.1, on the reverse strand, counting down.
TTGTTTTGCAGTGAGAATGAGGTGCGAAGAGGAAGAAAGGGGAATATCCATAATTGAATATTCTTGGGGACGAAAATCACTCCCACATAATTGGTGCTTTCATTGAGAGCACGAGTTATACTCAACGCGTGCTCACGAATCAAGGAATCCGTTCCTCCTATTTTTCCAATCCACCAAAGCCTTCCAAACAACATGGTTGGAAGCAAACGCCTTAAGAGCAAAACCGCCGCAAAGGCGCGCTCCACGACGGACACAAACCCATCCTCCCAAGGTTTCATGGCGGAGGCAACCGTGCCGCCGGCCTCCTCCACCTTGTTGCCCCAAGGACCAAGAAACGGCACCGTCTTGGAGCAAGTTCAACCGCTCCCTCCTTTGCAGTCACATTTTGTGCACGCTCCCGCGTATGCATCCAATGAGAACCTAGCCCATACACTTTTGGGCCCTATGCAATTTCCCTCTTCCAAGCCACGTAGTCAAGCGGACTACAACATGCGAGTTGATCAACTCACCTAGAGGCAGGACAACCAAAACAACTTGGTTGAACAACTTCTCCAGCAAATCGACCTAGTTCGAGGTCTCGACCTTGGACCCGGGGATGATGAGAGAACATGCGGGCATATCGGCACACAGTTTGAGAGGTCCTGAGCCGGTCAGAAAGGAAAAAGTAGACAAGGAGGAGAACGAGAACGTGATGTTCAACCCCCGAACCAAACACAGACATCTGCAAGCCATACTCGAAGCTGATCAACGATCCGCTCGAGGTTAGGTCTAAGAACCAACGTGCACGAGAGGCTGGGCTCGCAGTCCAATGTTCACACCCGTTTGGGCCCACAAAGGAGTATTCACTCTAGGCTGGGCCGGCAAAGAAGCTCGTGAAAATCCGAGTGGCAAACGCAACGACTGACGCTTACCAAACCACTCGAGGCAAACCAACTCACGGCGATGCGCGGTTGAGGAATCCTCACAAGCTCAATCCACTAGCCCACCTCACGGGCAGGGCAGCCAGGGAACCCGACCCTTGAGACCCGAGGAGGAGGTTAACCAGCAACGCCTGAGGCACGGAAGGCGTCAACGCTAGCCACAGGCCTTGTGTGCAGAAGATATCGAGAGGCTAGTGAAGGAACAGCTTCGGATTCTCCAACTTAAGGGGAGTGCAGAGGAGGCTCTACTCCAGGAAGTTGATCGAGTTAACTCCTTGCCCTTCACCGATGAGGTACAGTAGGCCACTCCCCCGAAACAGTTCACACCTCCAACGATCACACCATTCAAATGGGACTCTGACCCTGAGAGCCATTTGAAGCACTTCAAGATTGCTATGATCCTATACAAAACTGGTGATGCCCTGATGTGCAAGGTATTTGTGACGACCTTGCGAGGAGTAGCCCATGATTGGTTCCACACTCTACCGTTCGGATTGATTGGCAACTTTGCGGAGTTTGCCCTCATTTTCACCATGGAGTACATCTCATATTGGATGGTCAGAAAACAGTCTGACCACCTGTTTAATCTACACAAGAAACCTGACGAGTCTCTCCGAGACTATATCAGGAGATTCAAGGCTGAGAAGGCCAACATTATAGGATGTGATGATCGAATCGCATCCTTGGCTTTCGAAAAGGGCTTGCCAACAGAACATGAGTTATACCGCAATTTGACATTTGCTCCGAGCCAAACATTGGCAGAAGTCTACGCAATGACAGAGCTCCATGCGCTTTTGGACGACGACCACATCACTGCCATGAAAGCTGCCAAACAAGCCGACCAACCGGCTAAGCCGGCGAGCCAAAAGAATGTCAAATTCAACAACAAGAATGGAGCAAAACTCATATCGCAACCCCAGGAAGGCGCTCCAGAACCTGAGAACTTCACCCGAGTTCACTATCCCGATTCGCCAGATCCTAGCCCAAGTGAAGGACAAACCTTGGGTGAAAAAACCACCACTTTTGAAAGGAGATCAAGCTAAGAAGGATACCATAAAATATTGCACATTCCACGGAATGCACGGTCATTACACAAACAACTGCATCACCTGGAAAAGGCATCTCGAAGAGCTAGTCAGAGACGGCCATTGCATGGAGTTCGTGGCTAAGAAGGCGATCCAGTAGATTGAGGACTGCGATGCTGCCAAGGAGCCTCCACAAAAGGTCATTCGGATTAATACGATCCTAGCTGACTCCCAAGAGTTCGACCTGACCACCAGGGAGCGAAAGAGAAAGATCAAGCAGGAGAATTTCATCTCCCAAGTCACAACTGACTATCCAACCATTGAAGACGATACTGTCATCGGCGTTTCAAAGAGGGACCTGATCGCTTGGACCTGCCACACAATGACGCCTCATCAGCTACATACAAATTGAGCAAGCTGTGATCGACGAGGGCAGCGCAGCCAACATTCGGCAACACTCGGTAGTACAGCAGATGGGACTATAGCCCAAGATCTGCAAGCTTGCTAGGTCTCTCATTGGCTTCTATGGAGCTACGTCAATCAGTGTGGGCACGATAGACCTTGATGTCTAATCATCACCCATCGTATGCTCACAGACCTTCATGGTCATCAATGAGATCTCTCTTTACAATGAAATCTTAGGCAGACCATGCACCAGAAAATTCACTACCCTATCCCTAGGGGCGAAATCGGGCAAATCAACAGTGATTAAGCAATGGTGAGGAAATGCTCAGCCCAAGGGCTAAAGAAAAGTAAACAGTTGCAGTTCACACCAATAAACTGGACAGAGCAAACTACTGACGAGACATATCATGTTCCCAACAGTCAAGCAGACTGAAGGGAATGGGAGTTGCCACATCCCAATAGCAACTAAAGAACCAGGATCAAGACGAGAGAATCCGTTCGAGGTCACCCTGAAGAAGGCTGGAAACCAGAGGAGAACGTTGAGTTAGTACCCTTTGATCTTGATCAGCTAGATAGAAAAGCGAGGATCGGCTCGCGCCTAAGCCCAGAAGAAAGGTGGAGCTGACCACTTTCCTCTAGAACAACAAAGACGTGTTTGCGTGATCGCCGTCTGACATGCTCGGATTGACCCGCAGATCATCTGCCAGTGGCTCCACGTCAACCTAGCTAGCAAGCCAGTGGAGTAGAAGACACATAACTTTGCTCCCACACGAGTTGGGATCATTGAAGCCGAGATCGACAAGCTCTTAGCTGTCGGCTTCATCGAAGAGGTCTCCTACTCCGAGTGGCTGGCCAACGTTGTTGTGGTAGCAAAGCAAGAACATGGAAAGTGGTGAGTTTGCTTCGATTACACCGACCTCAACAATGCATGCCCAAAAGACAACTTTTCACTTCCCAAAATTGACCAGCTCATGGATTCAACTTTCGTCAATCAGCTACTCAGGTTCATGGATGCTTACTTCGGCTACAATTAAAGGCTCATGAAAAAGGTCAACAAGGCGAAGACCTTTTTCATCATTGAAAGGGAGGCCTACTTCTACAAGGTCGTGTCATTTGGGCTAAAGAACCCGAAGCAGCGTACCAGAGGCTCGTGAACAAAATTTTCAAGGAGCAGATCGACAAGACTATGGAGGTCTACATAGACGACATGCTGGTCAAAGCTCCTGAAAGAGCATACCACCTCAAGAACCTTGCCAAAGCCGTCAGTCTACTTAGAGAATATCGCATGAAGATGAATCCAAGTAAATGCACATTTGGTGTGTCATCCGGCCGATTCCTGGGATACTTGGTTATCCAACGAGGCATTGAAGCACACCCACGGTAGATCAAGGCCATTCTCAAGATGAAGTCACCTTCAACAATGACGGGCAGAGCAGTGGCCCTCAACCTATTCCTCTCGAGGTCTTACGACAAGTGCAGACCATTCTTCAAGGCATTGAAGAAGGGGCAAAGAGACAAATGGGACGAGGAGTGCGAAGTAACTACAAGGAAAAACCCTTTTGGCGACCACCACCTTTGGTCGCTAAAAGGTTAAATTTTGTCGCCAAAACACTTTGGCGACGAAATTATTTCGTCGCTAAGTTGGTCGCCTTAGGTCGTGGTTTGAAAGTATCGATGACGAAACTTTGTTTTAAATCGCCAAAACCTTTCAATGACCAATTTATTTAACGCCTAATAGTAATCGGTTGGTCGCCTATAAAGAAGGATCCCATGAAAATACCAAAATTTGCCGCGAATTGAGGAAGGATTGGGCGACCAAATAAATTGATTCGTCGCCAATAGGTTCTAGTGACAACTGAATTTGGTCGCTAAAGCTTACTTAGTTGGTCGCTAAAACATTTACTTTAAGTGTTTTTAATTATTATATTTACTTTTTGTTTTGTGATAATATTAACCTTTTGTTCATTATTGTAATTTCGAAAAACAATAAATTTAGGTAAATAGATCAATAGAAAATGACACGAATAAAAGTTTCTCCCATTCAAAAGTACACGAGCATACTAGTCATTCAAGTACACATAACATATCCAAAAATAGTAGACATAAACGAGTGAAGAACACTCCATTGAAAGACTAGAGGCCAAGCTCCATATATCTTGTCCTTGGTAAACCAAGTTACATTATCTCTCCACACTAAGATTAGAGACCACGCCCGTATACTATTTTGACCCAAAAGAAAAAGCCTGTGTACTATGACCTTTGTATCCCCAAGTTTTGTAGTCATGATCTTTAACACCTGAGGGATAGGGACTGTGATCTAATATCGTGGAATTCCCAAACACTCTGCCAATTGTTGCTTGACCTTCTCAAACTCATCAATCATCTTCCTTTACAAAAGAAACAAAATAAGGAAATGTCAATGGTCAACAAAAATAAAATATATAATATAGAGACCAAAGCTGAAATTCACAATCTTAACTAAATAAGCCATTAAAAGGAGTTTGGATATAGATAAGAAAAATGATTACTGGTCATCAACATTTAAGAATGTTTGAGAATGGTATTTGAACGAACTAAATAAAATTTGAATTCATTTTTCATACCCTCAATATCGACTGTCTAAGCATTCCTTTGTGATAATAACAAAAATCAAATCATCAATTACCACAAATGAAGAAGGAAAACAGTTCCGACAACCAATGTAAAGACTAATATCATGCATAGCACAAAACCCATTAGAAAACAAAAATCATAAAATCCAAAGTATAATCCACACCTTAAATGGAACTGAGTGTAATGAGAAGAAGAGGTTCTTACCTCAAACGGTCCTCTGTCAAAAACCCCAAACCAAATCCTTCCACCTCAAATAAATCTACATGCAAAAACAGGATATTACCCCAGTCAAGTTAGACTCCCAAATGACATTGTTCTAAACACATTATAAGATAAAGAGAACTGAAGGGTAGATGGTCTGGGGGCAGAGAGAGTAGAAAATAACTCAGGCCATCCGTAGTTATTCTGTCTATAGAGAGAAAGCACTTATATCAATACCGACTGGTTTCAAGTACGTATTATTCACATGAAAGATATCTCTACAATGGCAAAAATTAAAGAAGCGTGAAAACTCAGACTGAGAAAAGGAAAGAACGAACCTTAGGGATGTCATGTTAGCAATCATTTTCATCAGAGAAGTTGTCATCACTATCTTGCTCATAAATCTGGTACTCTTCATCACTCATAAATGCAGCTTGTATTCTATCACCCCCTGCTTCAGGAGATGGAAAACTACCAAAAAGCTCCTGTAAATGGGTTCTTAAGATATTCTCCATGTTAAGATCTAAGAAAGCTCCTGTAAATTGGACTCTAGAACTTCATCAAAGATTTATTGAAGCAGCCAATCAGCTTGGAGGAGCAGACAGTTGAGTATATAAGCTTGATTGATATTCTCCTTCAAATCCTTTTTAGTTTCTTTCTATTTGTATACAAAGTTCTAATGTTTTTGTTTCATATATGGGCCGAGGCCACACTAAAGAGTTTGTTGTAGAGTGAGTGATGTGTATTTATCAAGCGGTATATAGAAACCCTTTTTTTTTTTAATCTCCATTTTACCAGGCAAGTTTTAAGTCCAAAGAATGGATTAAAAAAAATCAAACATATATAAAACCAATTTTTGGGGCCATTTATTTGCATACAGACTCACTCAAAAGAGCTCTCCTAGTTCTTGTAAGCTTCCTAACCATGGAGGTATTGTTCCTCTGAATTGGTTATTACTTAGCAAAAGGTGCTCAACTCTCTTACATAAAGACAATTGAGATAGCACCTCTCCTATGAGATTGTTGTAGGATAAGTCAAGAAAGTTGAGCTGTGTGAGTTGGCCAAACTCAAAAGGGATGGTGCCAGTGAGGTGATTGTGTGCAAGGTGGAGACGGCTTAATTTTCTACACATGGATAGTCTAGAAAGAATGGAGCCTGAAAAGCTATTGTTGGTTAAGTCTACAGCAGTAAGAGACACAGAAATGAAGCTTTCTTCACATTACTTTTAACTGACAAAATCAGATTAAATCAATTGCATATCTTCTCTTTTGCAACATTTCCTAATTAACCAAACAGACCCGACTGAACTTTCCTCCAACGTTGCCCAATTTAACTGTTTTACTACATTTCCCACCAGCCAAGCACACTTCAAATCAACAAAATTAACTCCAAACAAACTCACATCAATTCAATCAATCACAGCTCCACAAACATTGAACCCCAATTGCCCTAAAAAAATTGGCTAAAATGAAAACAAAGGAGCTGCAGCTTAATTACAGGTTCTAATCACAGCTCCACACAGAAATTGAGAAGAGGGGAGTTAAAAAGTTTGAGGATGCAAATGGAGAGAAGCTAACATTTTTCACCTTTCAACAGAGAAAGCATGCCTGGAGTTTTTCAGGAGCTTATCCAACTTCTAATTTTGCTTCTCAATTTCTTGAACCTGGGGGCAAAAAATGAGAGAACGATGACCTTTATAAGCACTAACCCATACAACTTTATATTTCAAATGTCAATGAAAGCCTACACATGTCCATACTGTTTTTTGCCCAAAAACTTGAACTCATCAATCCTACAATTTTTCCTATCTAAAACCATCATCCAAAGAGCCCAAAACCCCTAAAATCTAGTCATCCAAAAATTTCAGGGTAAAATATTTTCTTCTTGTTGATCAACCTCAGATATTAAAAATTAATTCTTTGTTTGGAGTCCAAAAGTTTATAATCACAAACTACATTCCTACAAAGGGATCCATACATAGGAACATTATTTTTATATTCTTTTATGAAGATAGGAGAGAGTCACATTCATGAGGTTCAAAATACACTTTCATTATCCAAAAGATTGGAGAGAAAGTCACATTCATGAGTTTCAAAAACACTTTCAGTTTTTATGAAAGAGAATTACATTTTAGGCTCAATTGAGCAGAGCATTGGGAACTACTTCATATGCCACTGAATGTGATGGAAATTAGAAATTAATCCAAATTTTGCTTTAACATCAAAATCCCAATTCCCATTGTGAATTGGCCCTACTAATCTTGCATTATTAACAATGTAGACTTTTGCCACTGTTCAATTCAAAAAGCTGAGCAATAGAAAAGTATATAGCAGTCTACATCCAACTGCAAATACATCATAGACCAAATCAAATTATTTATTTAAAATGCTATGTTTTCTGCAGGTTCTTGTTTATCATAAATGACCATCACTTTCCCACAATCACTTTGCTGTCAAGAGTAATTTTTAATCACTTGGCAAAGAATTGATTCTTTCTTTGATTGTGGTTGGGTTTTGAACAACAAAAAGGACAACACATCAGGTTTCTTCCACTAACCCTAAGCATGACCAACTCAACTCGCCATTTACAAAGATTATACAATTACCTCAGTGGCCGACCCTTTTACTGTTTCTGATTAGAGAAAATTAATTTTTACTCTGCATTATTCTGACCTTACTTAACACTGACAGCAACAGAGACTTCACCTAACCCTACGTACTGATTCTAGCTCTCCACACTTAACATTGTCACACAGCTCTATATGGTGGAGGCCCTATAATAGTAAGCAAATTATGATGATTGAAGGAAACTTAATCACAATTTCACTTGGTTTTTCTCAATCATTGGCCTTTTTACTCCACCACCATACCACCACCTATATACACAAGGATTGGCTACCTATTGCTCAAGATAACAATCTTTGAGCAAATCACTACTCATCATCCACTTTCTCACATGTATTCTTCTCTTTCAGTCTTTACCATCCAAGTTGTAGGCAATATAGAAAGGAACTTAGGAATAACTCAACTGGATAAAGATAACTATATAAACATAGCAAACAACAGTGGCAGGGAAACAGTAGTTTAGATTGAAGTCCAAAACCAATTGAAAGCAAAACTGCTATAATTCTCTCAAACCACATATAAGATAATAGAGACAACTCAACTACTGATCAGAAAAGCTCAAGTATCAATAAATAACAAACAGCCTAATCACATGCTACACTTATATTTGAGTATCCTATTGTCCCATTATAAATATTGATTGTACACAAAAGTATAGATTTTTCAATGGTTTTAGGCAAAACTAAACATTACTCATTATAAATTTAATCAAACCAAAAGCATATGCATAAAGTGAAGTCACACCCAAAGAAAAAACAAAGCATTCATTGGAACTTAGTGAAAAGTGATTGCTATATATATATATTCTTTCATTTGCGCTAGGGGAAAAGAATTCACAACATAACTTTGAACGGAGAAAGCTAAACTCAATATTTATGAACGCAGACATTACTTTGCTCAACCAGGGAGAGTATTGTTTATCACCTTACAAAGGCGATACTTCTTTCTTCCTGGACCAAGAATGACATCTTTTACAACTTTATTTCCATCAGTTTCCTAATACAAATGACAAAAATTCAATGCGAAGAGTGATAAAAACAAATTGTGATGTTTACTATTTAAAAATAAGAATTAAAACCAAAACATGGATTTAGATTTTAGGATCACCATGTCAGAAATATTAGGATGCAAACAACAAATTAAACATGAAAAGACATCAGATATCATGCTGACGAATAAGAGAAAATCAGAAATGTTAATCTTATGTTTCGACAATAAACAACAGAGTAACCTCCTCTCCAGATCCTCCAAGTCCATTTTCACCCAAAAATCAAAGTAAGGAATTTAAAAATGAGCAATAAGGTTCTCAATTGGCTATGCAATACAATTTCCAGCACACGGCTCTTCTGTCAAATACTATAGTATTCTCTTTCTAGCTTGATATGTAACATTTGCAGACAGCTCGTATAACAACCAATTATATAACCTATGCAATATAGCAAAGTTTGCAAGCGCAAAACTTTGAAATCAACCAAATCATAAAAACCTCTGTCAAAGAGAAAGAAAAAAAAGTAAAGTTCATCGTTATTCGTTATGAAAAAAAAAAAAAACCAATTGAGATCCTAGCAAAGCTGATTTTTCCAAATAAGCCTGAAAAGTAAACAACTTGTAAAGATGAAGAGATAAAAGATTTCACTGACATACCATTTTGGACAGAACGTCCTCCCTGTAGGGCCTATCAAAACCTGTCACCCGAAGGAAAGTTGCATAGAGGGGTTCATCAAGCACTTCTACGAAATCTCTCTGAAACCAAAACAACAAAGAAGCCTCAACTGGAAATCAGAACTGTTTAGCTCATTAAGTTTCCCCAAACCAAAAATTCTGGTCGAAGGCTTGTTAGAAAAGAGAAAAAATAATCTTTAGTTTTGCACTTTCTTACAGAACCCAGAAAATAATATTAAAGGAAATGGAGTGGCACCTGAGCAAAAGAGTACATGAGGGTTGTACTCAGTGATCTTGGAGTAGCCCATAAGTGATGGTCTGGAAAGAGCGATCAAAAGTGAAGATAATGGTTTGGTGGCTGACAAAAGAAGAGAGACGAAGGCTGAAACAGAGAGAGATTAGGTTTGGTCTGAAGAAGAAAACAAAACGTGGCCTTGAATTGGGGAAGTTATCGGGTTGGGAAAGGGAATTTTTATTTTTATTTTTTAATTTAAAGTCTCAAGAATCAGCCACAAAACATTTGGTGGCCAAAAAATCAGAACCGTAAAACGAAGTAGTTTGATAGTTTGTAGAACCCCTCATCAGCGACGAAAATTATATTGGTCGCAAAGATCATGAAATATTTAGGCGCGAGATTTCCCAATGTAGACAACTCTTGCGAACTTGGCGACCAAATAATTTCGTCGCCTCTAATTTTTTTCATTTTCAGGCGCGCAACATTTAGAAAATCGCGACCAACCAAGCATTTGGTCGCTCATTTGTCAGCTAGCCACTAAAACATTTCGTCGCCTTTGAATAATATTTGGTCGCCATTCAGTTAATCAAAGTCTAACCACATGCCTGCTTCTAACAAAATCTTTGGCGACCAAATTGCATAATTTCGTCGCCCATAAGCTTATTGGGCGACCAAATTTTGGTTGGTCGCAGAACATTTGGTCGCAAAAAAGGTTTTTTTTTGTAGTGTATATAGCTTTCCAGAATCTGAAAACCAACCTCACTTCCCCTTCCTTGCTCTCGAAGCCTGTACTTGGTGAAGACTTGTTCGTATACATGGCAGTCTCTAGCTCAACTGTCAGCTCAGCTCTCATCCGAGAAGAGCTGGGGGCCCAACATCCGTTATTCTACACATCAAAAATGGAGAAGCTCATTTTGATACTTGTAGTTGCCGCGAGAAAGTTGCGACCCTACTACCAAGCTCATTGCATCATTGTCATGACCGACTTTCCCCTAAGTTCAATTTTGCATAGCCCTTACGCTTCTCAGCGACTCATGAAGTGGGCATTGCTCACTAGCTTGCACATAGCGAAGGAGATGTCAATCAAGAAGCTGGCCATCTACTTAAATTCCCAACTGATCACAAATTAGGCCTCAGGAGAATACATGGCGAAGCATCTAAGAGTGATCTTGTACCTTGAAAAAGTCAATGAGCTGTTGAAGGCATTCCCTACTTTCACCATCCAACAGGTGCCCCGGGCAGAAAATGCGCATGCAGACGCACTGGCAAGCCTAAGATCAGCGCTAGATATGCAGTTCAGACGCTCCATCCCAGTTGAGAATATTGACTAGCCAAGCATTGAAGAGGCAGAGTAGTAGGACCTGATGTAGATCGATGAGGACCATAGTTGGCAAAACCAAATCATTGACTACCTGGTGAATGAGAACCTCCCAAGGGAGAAGTTTGAGGCTAGAAAAATCACACAAAAAGCTGCAAGATACTACATATAGGACAACAAGCTTGTTCGCAGATCATAGTCTGGCCCTCACCTCACCTGCATCAAGTACCCATAAACGCTCCGAGGGTAGGTCACTTGCCCAACAGTCACAAAGCGCAGGCTACTTTTGGACAACCATGCGCCACGACTCTACGGAATATGTTTGAAGTTGTGATCGATGCCAACGTTACAGGCTAGTGCCCAACCTACCAGCCGAAGTGTACCATCCGCAGAACAGCCCTTGGCCATTCATGAAATGGGCCATCAACTTGGTGGGACCTAGAGGTGTCAGACGGGCCGTGCCGGGCCGGCCCGTCCCATTTAAAATCGTGCTTTTAAAGTTTTCGTGCCGGCCCATTTAGTAAAATCATTAATCCTGGCCCAGCCCAAAGCCCATGTCCATATTGAAACGGCTCGGGCTGGGCTCGTGCCGTGCCCAAGCTCGTGCTCGTGCCATACTCGAGCCCAAGAACCAACCCATTTAATTTGAATTTTTTTTTCACTTGATTTTTTTTTTCCATTAGATAATTCAAATTATAAACATTAAAAATATAATTAGAGGGAAGAAATGATGAACTATTTGAAAAAATAAATCAATTAAACATCCGAACAATATTAAAGGGCAGAGGCAAAAAGTGTCCAACTCCACAAAGTGCACTTCAACTTTTCATCTTTAAACAACTTATTATTTTATATATGAAGAAATGTCTTGCTTTGATTATAAGAGAAGCGTATATGTCATATGTACTAATTAGATATCAAGTCTAATGTTGTTTAATTAATTTGTAGTTGATATTGTTAATTAATTGAGGACCAAAGGATAAGCCCCACAAACCGCAGAAGGTCTACACTGATTGTCGGCACCGATTATTGGACCGGCAGGAGGAAAGAGACCGGTCGCCAGTCAAGATTGGAGCCAGGATAAACGACGATCGCATGAGGGTATTGGGAAGTAAATCCCCCGTCCGACGAGTCCACCTACTCGAATCCACAGCGGAGTCGGACCATGAGTACATCCCATCTAATAGTCGGCAAACCTCTTACCGTTCGGTAACGCCAACACGGCACTCAGGAATTAACCCAGAAAGGTCGCCTCGGCAATCAGAGGATTATCAGGAGACGAAGGTCCCAAGCCGAGACCCCGTGATCCGCCTCTTGCTGCAAAGAGTCCAAAAAATGGAGGACGACCGATCGCGCTCTCAAGAGCCAGGATGGAGTAAGCTTCGGCCAGGGCCATTCACCGAATGAATCAAAAACTCGAGGCAAGACAAAGACGTTCAGCCCCTGCGCATACCGTTCTACACGGGAGTGGAAGACCCACTGACTCACCTCCATACCTTTCAATCGGCACTAGGATGCAAAGGGTTAAGCGATGAAGGACAATGTCTGCCCATCGGCATTAAGCGATGTGGCGCTCAATTGGTTCTACCGATTAGAGCCAGGTACGGTAGATTCCTTTGATGAGTTAAAACAAATTTTCCTTAACCACTTTATGATACAGACAGATCGGCTATATTCTGCCGATGACCTGTACACCATCCGACAATGGGAAGATGAGAGCTTACGCAAATATGCTGCCAGATTTAGCCACGAGTATTCCCGATGCCCAGATACTGATGACCGGGCAGCCTTCGGCGCCTTCAAAAGTGGCCTTCGGCCATCCCATTTTCGGTATCTGGTGCATAGCAACAATTGGCGCACTTATGATGAGTGATGAAGCAGGCCGCTAGTCATGCAAAAGCGGAATACTTCAACTCGAAGGCCGAACCCGCGGTTCGGCATGAAGAATCGGCACAGGATAAGTTCTCACCGCAAAAACCTTTGTTCTCCCGAACAAACGCAAGAACGACTCTAGCCCTCGGCAAGGAGGCCATAAGAAGAACAGAGGAAGAAACAATCGCAATGAGCACCGAGCCCCTTGCCGAACCAAGGCCAGGCACATGAGGTGTATACGGTGCTCAACACAACCTATGAAATTTGTACTCATGAATGAGCAAGACATCATACCAAAACCCGATCAATCGAAAGCCAAATCGACAGGATAACAGGGGATACAGGAAAATTCTGCCGATACCCTCAAAGACAATAGCCATAATACCGAAGATTGCATAACACCGAGAAAAATCATCGAACGCCTTATCCGTGAGGGCAAACTTGATCAATACATTGCCAGGCCGCAATGACTCCTGGCACAGTGGTCCCGCTCGCGAGATCAACATGATCGGCACTATCGGCGGAGGCCCAACCTTGGCGGGGTGTCCACCGATCAAGAAAGCAAGACGTCCAAAAGGCTCGGTATCCCCAAGTCTTCGGTATAGAGAGTAATCGGCATCGAGAAAATGCCAAAGGTTCGATGGGAGCCCATCACCTTCCATGAAGAAGAAGAGGAAGGGATCCTCTACCCACATGATGACCCCATGATAATCCGAGCGGAAATTGCTTGGGTTTGATGTAGGGAGAGTTCGATTGACATTGGAAGTTCGGTAAATGTCATCTTTGCCGATGCCTTTGGGGAACTAGGGGTAAGCGATGAGCATGTCAATCGGCGACTCACTCCACTCTTGAGTTTCTCGGCGACCTGGTTCAACCGATCGGTAGCGTAAGCTTGCCCATAGCATTCGGTATGGCCCACAGCGAACCATAATTTATGACCAATTTCTCATCGTGGATTGTCCAAGCTGCGTACAACGTAATTATTGGCGAACGGCACTCACGGGAATCAAGGCTCATCTTTCCCCCATATGTTGCTCATGAAATTCCCAACCTGTTGCGGTACGAGGGTAATCAGGAGGGACCAACTCAGCGCTCGGACTTGCTACGCAATGACACTCACTTCGGCCACGGGTAAAACGCCGAAGGAGACCCTCTCTGTGGTCAGTATGTCGAACGGCAATGAGACTCCTGATGATCCTAGGGATGAGACGCCAATACCGCAAGCACAGCCGATTGAAGATCCGGAGACGGTGATCTTGCATGAGGATCGACCAGGACCAATGTGTTAAGATCGGCACCACCCTCACGGCCACACTCCGATCGAATTCATTCAATTTATGCGCCATCATTCCGAGGTATTTGCCTAGTCATACAATGATATGCCAGGTATTTCCCAAGTCATAAGTCACAAGCTCGGTATATCTCCGGCCTTCAAACACGTACGCCAAAAACGGAGATCTTATGATACCGAACGGTATGAAGCTATGAAGGCTGAAGTAGAAAAACTACTCGCCATCGGTTTCATCAAGGAGGCAACTTACCCGATTTGGTTGGCAAACTCCGTCATGGTTCGGAAAGCAAAAGGTGGGTGGAGGATGTGCCAAGACTATACCGATCTCAACAAAGCATGTCCGAAAGATAGCTTTCCGTTGCAGAGAATCGACCGACTTGTCAATGCCACCGGCCCACGAGTTGTTGAGTTTCATGGATGCGTATTCGGGTATAACCAAATATTTATGGACCCTTCCGATAGGGAGCATACGGCGTTCATGAGACAAAGGTCTTTATTGCTATAATGTCATGCCATTCGGGCTGAAAAATGCCGCAGCCACATACCGGTTGGTCAACCGAATCTTTGCGAATACATCGGACTATTATGGAGGTTTATGTCGATGACATGTTGGTCAAAAGCAAAACCGCCGACTGCACATTGAGAACTGTCACTAATGTTCGGCATCCTGAAAAAGTACCGAATGAGATTGAACCCGTTGAAATGCGTCTTGGTGTATCTTCCGGAAAGTTCCTTGGCTTTATGATCAGCCAGCGTGGTAACGAAGCCAATCCCGAAAAAATAAAGGCATTGATAGATATGGAAAAGCCGAAGACGCAGAAGGATATTCAAAGTCTTACCGGTAGAGTTGCGGCCCTAACACGGTTCATATCAAAGGTTACCGATCGCTGTGCACCTTTCTTCAAAGCCACGAAGGGAGGTAAGCGAGAACATGTCTGGGCTTGAATGTGACAAAGCGTTTGACGAGCTAAAAGAATACATGGGCAAAGCCCCGCCGCTATCCAAACCACTACCCGGGAGAAGAACTCTTTTTGTACTATCGGTATCACAGCATTGCCGTTAGTTCCGTTTTGATACGGAAGCCGAGAAAAGGTAGAGTTACCGATATTCTACGTGGCGAGCGTTCGAGTGCAGAAATTCGGTATCCGCCTCTCGAGCGATTGGCCCTTGTACTCGTGACTTCGGCAAGGAAGCTCCGCCCATATTTCCAGGCTCATACGATAATCGTTCTAACCAACCAGCCACTTGGCGGAGTGCTCCAAAAGCGAGGAGATGTCCGGACGATTGATCAAATGGGCAATCGAGTTAGGAGAATTCGATGTTCAGTTCAAACCAAGACCCGGCGGAGAAAGGTCGAGCGTGGCGATTTCATATACGAGTGACTCCATCGACAACAACGCTTCCGAACAAACCTCAAACCAAATCGGCAAGTACACTCCCTACCGAACGGTAGCCATTTTGATTCCACGATCCCAGTCTGGGTTCTCCATGTAGATGGTTCGGCAAACCAACAAGGGTGCGGTGCTGGGCTGGTCCTTACCACTCTTGAAGGAAATAAGATCGAGTATGCCCTCCGTTTCAATTTCGTTGCATCCAATAATGAAGTCGAATACGAAGCTCACGCTGGCGGCCTTGGCTAGCCAAAGACATGGGAGCTAGGCAGATTATTATCCACAGCGATTCTCAACTTATCGTGAATCGTAACGGCAGAACTTCGCTGCCAGGATTCATCCATGACCGCTTACCTAACGGCAACTTTGTCATCGATTAAGGGGTTTTTCGGCATATGAGATCCGGCAGATACCAGAGCGTAAAAACAGCCATGTCGACGGTCTCGCTAGGCTAGCTTCGGCCATAGACGACAAAGTTGGACGACATGTCCCCATTGAAATCTTGGCTCAACCAAGTACAACCGAAATTTGAATGTGCATACCCTACGGTATACGGATACATGGATGGATCTGATATACTCTTATCTCGGCGAACGGTATACTTCCGAACGACAAAACCAGGCACGAAAAACACGGTACCGATCGACAAGGTATACAATAATCAATGGTGTCCTTTACAAGCGAGGCTATACTACCCCTTATCTCGAAATGCATCACTATCGAACAGGGGGACTACGTCCTCCGAGAAATTCACGGTGGTGTGTGTGGAGATCATGCAGGTCCCGTTCGCTAGCTCACAAGGCATTTCGACAGGGCTACTTTTGGCCAACTATGCATCCCGACGCAATCGACTTGGTTAAAAAATGTGACAAATGTCGGAGGTTTGGTAGTATCCCTCATATCCCTGCCGAACCCCTTACACCGATCATCAGTCCTTGACCATTCGCACAATGGGGACTCGACTGATCGGCCCAATGCCGAAGGGAAGGGGACAAGTTAAATTATTTGTCGTCGCCGTCGATTACTTCACCAAATGGGTAGAGGCCGAAGCCCTGGCCACCATCACGGCTGCCAAAATAGAAAACTTTGTTTGGACGAACATATGCTGCAGGTTCGGTATACCGTACGCCATCATTACGACAATGGCAAGCAATTTGATTGAGATGTCTTTCGCCCGATTCTGCCGCGGTTGAAGATCAACATTTTCTTCGCCTCACCAGCTCATCCTCAGTCAAGCGGTCAGGTGGAAGCAATAAATAAAATCATCAAGAAGGTCTTGAAGCGGCAATTGGATAATGCTAAAGGTGCATGGCCTAAAAACTTCGAGAAGCACTCGACCATTTGGACTTCCTCTGGACCTCTACCGGAGAAACACCATTTTCCCTTGCCTTCGATTCGGAAGCGGTTGTGCAGTGGAGATTGGCGAGGAATCTTACCGAACGGCAAACTTTGTTCAGGAAGCTAACGACGCTACTTGCTTTAAATCTGGATTTAGTCGCAGAGCACCGAATGTGAGCGAACCTTCGGAATGAAGCATACAAACAGCGCGTCTCTAGATATTATGACTCAAGAGTGAGGCCAAGATCTTTCCGGATCGGAGATTTGGTCATGCGCAAAGTATCACTTGCTACCAAAGACCCAAGAGAAGGAACCCTCGGTCCATCTTGGGAAGGGCCGTATGAGATCATCGGCATCCGAAGATCGGGAACATACCGACTTCGAGACACCAACGGTAAGACCCTCGGTCACCCATGGAATGTTGAGCACCTCAAATACTATTACAAATAGTCCCTTTGCCATCGGCAGGACATCTGTTATTCATGTCTATCATTTTCAAAGGGGGGTAGCCATCGGCACCCATGAAGGCATTTTGTACTGAAAGCCGTTCGGCAAGAAATCAATGAAAAATATTATTCGCAATTTTCAAATTATTTATTAGCCTTCAGGCAACAAAGTACCTTCGGTACGAAATGACTTGTACAAACCTAGACTACCGTCAGGTTTCGTACTTATTTATTTGCGAATTTTTATTAGCCTTCGACCATAATGTACCTTCGGTAAAATGAGACTGGTATAAACCCAGACTACCGTCAGGTTTTGTTAGCCTTCGGCTGCAAAGTACCTTCGGTATCATCCGACTCTTACTAAACCTACGTTACCGTTAGACTCATTATTATAAATTAAGCACGCATAAGAGTAAGGCAAAATAAGAAATTTCATAAAATGCCTTTCGGCAGCTGTTCAAAATAAGTTGCCTTATGGCAACAAAGTTACAACAAAAATATATAAGTTAATTAACGGCTGGCTTCAACATCCTGGTGAGATTCGGCAGCCTTCGACCTCTCGCTCTCTTCCAGGGCAACGCAGATAGCCTGCTTCGCTGCCTCAACCTCGGACGCTGCCTTCACCGCCTGATCAAGATTTGACCGCATCAGCTCGAGCTTCTCTTCAGTCGCCTTAAGTTGCCGTTCGGAAGCTTCCTTGGCCTTTATAAGGTTCGCGTTTTCCTGTATAGCCTTGGAGCGTCGGCAACTTTGGCTTGACCGAGGTCATAAGCCTTCTTGGCGCGCTCGGCGGCATTGATGGGCCGCTTCATGCAGAGCCACATGTCCATCGATGCCTGCCAAATAACAAGTGCATGAGTATGGTTCCATAAAATCAAGGTAGAAAATAAACGGCAGGAATGATCTTACCAAGCTTTGTAGACGAAAGGCACGGCCCGCCTCCTCCCGAAGAATTTTCTTGGTAGCTCCTCTATCTCGGACAGATCCATTTGCAAGCCAAGGATCATGTGGTTGGCAAATTGGACCGTCTTAGATGGGCGAGCAAGGGTGACCGATTCTTACGCCGACCCTCCTCATCTTTGACCGCGAAGACAGCCTAGGATGCTCACGAGGTACGCTGTCTCTTCGGCATGGGGTCCTCCAGGTCGATGATTGGCCGCTTCCGGCGGCCTTTTCCATTGCTAAGGTTGTCCTCGGCACCTCGATGCGAGACGCCGACAGTACCTCTGTACAACAGGCTCGGCACCGTAGCTTCACGGCCAGGGGCCTCCTCCCTCGTCCCTCGGTCCCCGCCGATGTTTCTTGCTGCCGCTAGCCGTCTCTTTGAAGACTCCGACATTTTCTTTGCCTCGGCCTCCCTTCTACCGTCAGTCACTACATATGACAACAAGTTAATTACAAAGCTGAAAAATCAGTTTGAAGTACCAAACGGTAATGAAGGCGAACTTACTCTCGGCAGGATCGACAAGTTTGGCTTTAATAAGATTCTCGGTAAAGAGAAACTCAGGATACACCCTGATCGAAGCTGCGATTCTCGATCTTACTTTCTCAATTCTCTTGATATCAGCCTTTGTTGCCGTGGTACTGCTTCAACTTGCCTGCAAAAAGAAAAGAAAAATGAACGCAAATGAGATTCGGAAAGGATAGTACACAAGCATAGCTCCTACCGAACGGAACCCTAATACCCTACCGACGAGTTGGAACGAAGTGGGGATCTTAAAAAGGGGATGCCGATGGGAAGGGCATTCCCATTGTCCAGACACCAGGACCCTTCGGTTCCTCCAGGTCTTTTGAGAGGACGGTACCCCACTGATGAAGTGGCCTCTGGTCGAAGCCTGGCGACAGTTAGCCTATACCCATCCCCCGTGATCGGCACTCTTCGACTTAGTAATGCTGTACAAATATGAAAATTGCTTATATGAAAGTTCTCCCTCCCCAGCCATGCCGAAAGCAACGATAGTTGCCATCAGGACTACCCAGAAGTTGGGATTGTACTGCCCTGGGGCATAGCCAATATGAGCGAGGATGTCCTGAACGGCATTCTGAAGAGGCAACCGAACCCCCAGCTTCAGTATGTCAGTGAAGAAGACGACCTCACCATCCTTCGGATCACTCAAAGATTCGGTAGGTGTAGGAATCCGCCACTTGACCGAATCAGGGATCATAAATTCGGCACGCATCGTCACTAGATCACGCTCGGTGAGGTTGTTAGGCCCAGGTAGTCAACACCAAACAACGTTCTACGGGGTTGACCGATCGAATCCTAGGGTTACTCCCGAACTATTGTGACTGATGCGGAAGAACTCTCGACAACGGCACCCACACGGCCCGACGTGGAGGTCTCAGATCGATAGCTCACATGCCGATCGGGAATGTGAGTGTCCCTCATCAAAAAATCGTAGTATTGACTAGTGCTTCCCACAGTCAATACCGCAGGGAACAACCTTCAATGGCATGGCCATTGTCGTCGACTATAAATCCCCTTCTCCTACTGCGGGTGCGATCGGCCTTATCAACGGCCTCGGCTTCAACATCGCCTCCTTCGCCACTTTCCCGGCTAAGTGAGGTGCTATCGGTAGTTGATTGACTGTCCGATGATTCCCCATCGAACGCATTGGGTTCACTCTCAAACTCGCTATCGAGACATCTACAAGCGAGCGTAACGGAATCCTAAACTACCTATCTCATCAAAATTCATAAGCAGATGCGAATTCATGGCCAAGTTCATATGAAAAAAACATTTTGATCGAAAAAACGAAGGAAAGTTCAAGTTTACCTTGTTTTTACGGTGGTTTATATGCGCCGCGAATAAGCTCGTCGAAAATCGCCTTTTGGTCGGAATGGACTCGCCGGAAATTGCTTTCAAAAAGGACAGAGTTTCGCCTACAGATGCAAAGTAACCCCACATCGGCATAGATGCACTATTTATACTAAAGGCGCTAACGTTACGCCTCGAAAAACCAAACGGTGCCATGATTACTTCAAAACCGCGAGCTCCCAAATTGACATGTGGCGCCAATTCCTCGGTGACAGGCACACATAAGACTAAGCGTCGTGACATTCACCTGTCCGAGGCCTAAGCCTAACGCCAATGAGTACCGTTCGGCAGAGAACAAACTCTTTGCACTAGGGCACGATAACTCGAGAGGTACCGAACGGTATGGGTCATTCCAAAGAGACCAAGGCATAGCCAACATATATGAGCTGCTGAATGATACCGCACTTGCACAACGCAAGCTCACATGAAGAAATCCTTGTGAGGCCACGATCGGCTCAGATGCAGAAGACCAAAACAAGTCCTCAACTTAGATTCTCTCGCCGAGAACTTGGGGGACTCCTGTTTATACCCCATTTAAACTACCAGTAAGAAGACTACACGTGGAAATTCATAACCATCGGCATGAAGGGCAATCGGTACCTAGGGTGCCGAAAGCCTTTCAAGAACAGCTCAATTCTCGAATCTTCTTCTTGACACGTGGAGCCTAATTAGGCAATGTCTACAGTCCCACATCGAAATTATACTCGAAAGACATGCACAATCCCCAAGAAGGAGGTAATCAAGAGCCTTCGCCACTTAGCTATTACTCTGCTAAAATTACTATCCACTCGTACTTATTCTAACTTAAGCATCGGAGAGCCTTCGGCAGTACCACACCGGTGCCTATCGGGCTTACCGATCGCTTCTTGTCTTACGGATCGACAGAGCGAGACCAAGGCAGGGGACTACCAAGGCGAAGACATTCTGATTGAGCCTAGAAGTGCCGAATCATTTTTGAGCATCAACAAGTAGATAGTTTTTATTAGCTATTTTGGTTTTGAGTTTTATGATTATGATTATCTTTTGAGTTTCGGGTTTCATTCTTGGTCTTTAATTTGTGCAGGATTTCACTTTCTAATTTCTGTTTAGATGCATTTGAGACAAGGTGAGGATTCTATGCATTAGTTTTGGACTTAGTTGGTGATGTGGTTTAAATTTGTGATTGTCTTCTTTGAAGAGCTGCATTGTACTCTGCAGTCAAACACTTAGAAGCATTTCTTTGGTTTATTTCTTCTATGAGTTGGGAATGTCCGACATCAGCTCTGTATTACTAGTATCTTTACCCTTAAACTTAATGAAGCTAGCACTTATAATCCTAATTACTACAGTCTTGCTAAAGAAGGATGTAATCAGTCATGCCTTTTCCTTGGAATGAAACAAAATTCATGGTCGTTATATGACAAAATCTATAAAGCCACTGAGTAAAACAAACAGGGTTTGCCCTTGCTTTTTATCTATTGGATAATACTCTGTGCTGACTCTAAGCTATATAAGTGACACGAATTGCAGATTTGTAAGAGCAACAATATGAAAATTCAGATCATGAATTGGAGTTTATTTGTGCATGTAATAATACTTTAAAAAAAAATGTATCACTACTTGTTATCCAAGCAGCTTTTGGTCTTTAAATTAATAGAAGGGAAGTATTAGAAATATGGCCTTTAAATTAACATGTACAGGTGTTAAAATTATAGTAGGGGTTTCTATCATCTTTACAAAATTATCCCCTTCTACTATGTTATGGTAATTTTTCTTTTTCTGGCTTGGGCATTTGATCACTTTTTAGGCTTCAACTAGTATGTTCCTTGTCAAATCTGTTATGCTTGGTCCACTAGAATACATGTGCTCCTAGAACAAGAAGAAAAGCATACGAGGATAATTCTTGATCACAAAATGTGACCACTGTCTCTTTTTATGAATCCTAAACTTGATTGACTGATTCAAAGAATAAGTATAAACATTAATGTTTTAGTGAATTGATTCATGCTTTGGTCAGCTAACTTATGTTTTAGTCAATTGAATTTGTTTTTATCCAAGAGAATTCCCAATCTGTTAGTTCTTTAGTTTCCTTTTAGTCTCTGCAATTTTTGGTTGACCTTGTGCTTTCTCTTTTTGTTGTACATCAAGTGCAAGGCAAATGAAAGCAACTAATTGACACTTAGATGTTCACTTGGTGTTGTACTGCAGAAAGAGTGGTGAGCACCCCATTTTTCCTTATTTTTATTTTATTTACAAAAGAAAAATGACTGAAATGGTTGTTTGGATTAATTTAATCATAGGGCAACCGAAATTAGCAGCCCCATTTGAACTTGTGCAGTCATATATGAAGAGGCAGCATCCCCATTCGAACTTCTGCAGCCATACATGAAGTGAAGGAAGACAGTTTTCATTTGATATATGTTGATCAAGGTAATATGGGTTCTCTTCTTCTTTCCTATTGTGCACCTCATGTCTGAGGCAAAGGACAACTAATTGAAAATAGGTTGTTAATCAAATTCATTTAGGTTTGCAATATAGAACAAGCATGCACTTTTAGCCACTTAGAAAGTCATCCAAACAATTTCATTGTACAAGATGATTCGATTACTAGCTAGTTATCAATTGTTGTAGGTCTTGATAACTCTTTGATCCATAAATTCATATTTTCTTAGATTGGTATGATTTGGGTGACTCCAACCGTGAAGGAAGTGTTAGGTTGGTAATGGGCTGGCCTTGAAGCTGTTATGAGGAAAGTTTAGCTTCTAAGGGACAAATTCCTCATTATTGAGACTTAATTACTAGATACCTTGTTTCTTTTTAGTATGTTTAATTTATAATTTAATTCATATTGTAATTGTAATAATATTTATAGACACCTTGAAAGTTGTAACATTCATTTTATAAATACAGTGGGGCATTGCCCAGTTTCTTAAGTTCTAGTTGCATATGCGGTTTAGTTGACAATTGACATCTTTTTATAGTTGTGTTTTCAATCACGTCCTCATATCTACACTCACTCACTCTTATCGATTGTAGGTGGCGGAAGAGCTTTACCAAGCTGGCTTCATTAGTTACCCTCGTACGGAGACCGATAGTTTCTGCGAAAGGACCAATTTGCATGTTAGTAACCTTTTCTTCTAATGATAATCCCAAAATATGTGGCTGGTTCGCGCAATAGTAACTATTAAGAGCATTTGGATTGTTTCGATTTAAGATTTTGATATATATTGGATAAAAGAACTAGAAATATAAAGGAGTGAATTTATGCGGATTCATTGTGAGAGATGATGAAGAACATAGAATAAGAATGTTTATAGAATTCACAGAGAGAACTAATTCATATAGATACAAGAATAAAACATGTGTCTGTACAAAAAGTTAAGTTCAAATTTTAGCTTTCCTTGTAGAGCTATTTATTCTCTTTGACTGACCCTTTCAATTCTCTCTCCCCGGGTACTACATCAGTGTAATTAAACTCTGACAGGAAAGGAAGCTAAACAAGAACTTACCAAAACGAGCTGTCAGTATTTGTTGAAATGCTATTATAACTCATTGAACATGAAATGATTTTTTTCAAGGCCTTTAAAGTTCCCTTTATACACTAGTTAGCACAAAGTAGCATAGTTTCTTCTTTTACAAGGCCTTTAAAGTTCCCTTTATATACTTGCTCTTGTAATTTCTAGACCTTCAGTCTCATTTTCTAATCTTGTGTTTTAATGCAGGTGTGGTTGTAATTATTATAGTACTATTTGCACCAACTTTTGGACATGAAGCATCACATCCTCTCAAACTATCATGGAGATCATCTTTTTGGATGTTTACTTTGTTTTGGACAGTGCAAGTATCAAATCTTCTCAAACTTCATAGGATTGACTTTGTGGGATTAGTTAAAGACAATTTTAATGTACTAGAATCATTTTGAATAATAGAAATATAATTTAGAGTACTTTGCCTTTGTGTCTTCATTTTTGCTTTTATATATTAATTTCTTTTTGCATAATTAAAATGATGGGATATATATATATATATATACAAATTAAGAATTTTTATTTTAAAAAATTAAAGAATTTCAATGACGTCTAAACCGTGTCGCGAAAAAAATTCAATGACGTCTCATCAACGTCGTTATGTTCAATGACGCCAAGTTCGCGTCATTGAAACCCCATTCCATGAGGAGGAAAAAATGTCATGTTTTGAAAACGTTTCAACGACACGCTATCTGCGTTATTGAAACCTCATTCCATGATGCAGAAAAGACGTCATGTTTTGAAAAAAATTTCACGACACACTATCGGCGTCATTGAAATCGCATTCCATGACGCAAAGCAGGCGTCATGTTTTGAAAAAGTTTCCACGACACGCTATCCGCGTCATTGAAACCCCATTCCATGACGCGGAATAGACGTCGTGTTTTGAGAAAGTTTCCATGACCCCCCCTTTCGACGATGCGGGTTACGACGCCTAATCCGCTTCATTAAATGCTTTCCATGATGCAAATCGACGTCATAGAAGGGTTTTTGTGTTGTAGTGAAGCACGACGGTATGCTCGGATTAGCAATATGTTGCCGTTTGACCATCGAATCGATATTACGCATATTATGCAATATCCGGTTCGATAGGTTGACTGATTCGATCGGTTCCATTTTCAAATATGTTATTCCTCGTACCGCTAGGATTGTGTAGGAACTTGTTGATCGAGAATCGGAATCTCATATACTCCGAATCAACTATTCAAGTGTTAGGAGAACCGGTCATTGTCCGATCGTGCGATCAAAGTGATCCGACCGCTTAATCGAGATCAAACCTTTGGGACTCGTTTAGTATACTTTGTCAGACGTAATGGAACTATCAAATTGGAAATCAGAGGTCGTGGGCCTTGCCGGCCCTGTTTTCCGGGGCGTGACACCCCCAAAATAAAGACACATGACATCAGCACGTACATTGAGGATCCCGAAAATATAACACCTAGATCCGAGGGTTATACTCCCAAGATTCCCAAGTATACGATAAGTCTTTTTAATTAAAGAAGACGGGTTGGATCATAGTTGTAAATAATAGAGGAAAACTGAATAAAACATTATACAAACTTTATTGTCGAAATACCAACCCCACAGGTCAAGGAAGAGTACTGATAGGATTTTTAGTACCTGCAAAAATAGGGTTAAAATCACATAAAATACTTGCAAGAATACAAGGTTATTGTAGTATAGATGCTCATGCAAGGTCGATCTCCTCATGGACTATTAAGCAATTTATGTAAAAACGGTTTCCAATTAACTAAAATTAAAAATAGAGAAAGTTGATTTGGTTTTGAATTCGTGAAAGCGAAAAACAAATTTAATTAAAAACACAATTAATTGAAAAGAGTTTTAGATATCAATTTATAAAAGCACTAGGGATTCACCGTCACCTAGCAATCGCTCATCGGAACCACTTTGTCCAAATCTGTAATCTTCTTTTTGCTGCTGCAAACTTCTTTCAAAAATTTGGCATATGATGGAATTTTCTTGATTGCATCCAACAATGGAATGTTGATTTGAACCTTGGATAAAGTCTGCATAAAGTCCTTAAGTTGCTGATCCTTTGCCTTAGGAATTAGACGTTCAGGATAGGGCAGTGGGGGGGTCATAAACACGCTCTAAAACCTGTTTAGGGGCTGGATCAAAATATGCCATATTTGGTTTTTCTGCAGATTTGGCAGGTTCATCAGTTGCAAAATTTTCTGCATTATCCTCAACTATTGGCTGCCCCTTTTCAATGCTGTTTTCACGGTTGTCATAGCTTTTTCCACATCGTAAAGTCTGAACAACGCAGCAATCTTCATGTCCTCTAGGAATAGGCACTGTTTGACTAGGAAATTTACCCTTTTCTCTGTCTGTAATATGTCCAGCTAGCTGTCCAACTTGTTGTTCCAAACTTTTCATTGATGCTTCCATATTTTGTAATCTTTGATTGCTGCCCTCTATGTAAGACTGAGTTGTTGCTGCCAATCTAGCAAGTTGGTCTTCCAAAGATGGTTTGGATGGTACAAAAGGTTTTTGTACATGCTGAAATGGTTTGGAATTTGTTTGATTGTCACCCCATTTGAAATTAGGATGATCTCTCCAACCTGGATTGTAATGAGGTGCATAAGCATCATTCCTAGGCCTTTGATAGCTGTTCATCATATTAACATGTTGCTCAACAAGCTCTGGATAGGATTCTCTATACGGGCAGCCCATTGTGTCATGTGTCATCATGCTGCAGATAGTGCAAGCTGTTGTTGCAGGTGGCTGCTGCTGTTTAGAACTTGCTATCAGTTGTAAAATAATGTCAATTTTCTTCTCCAACTGTGCCACTTGTGCAGACATGTTAAGAGAACCTGCTGATAACTCAAAAATTCCCCTTTTCTGTGAATGTTCCACTGCCCATTGTTGAGACTCTGTAGCCATCATATCAAATAATTCATATGCCTCTCTTGCAGATTTATTTGATAACGAACCCCCAGCTGATGCGTTCACATGACTCTTGGATGTAGGATTAAGCCCATCAAAGAAGATATTCATTTCTGTATCTGCGTCAATATTAACATGTGGACACTTAATGAACATCTCTGTATATCTCTCCCACGCTTCATGAAACTCTTCATTAGGCTTCTGTGTGAATGTCAAAATCTCCCTTTTGTAATTCAATGTCTTGGATGTTGGGTAATACTTGTTGAGGAATTTTGTGTGTAATTGCTGCCATGTAGTGATGCTATTTGCTGGTAGAGTGAACAACCAAGTTTCTGCCTTATCCTTCAAAGTAAAGGGAAAAAGACGTAACTTAATAGCCTCAACAGTGAAACCCCTAATTAAAATATTCTTGCAACCCACAATAAACTTTGCAATGTGCATGTGTGCGTCTTCATTAGGTAGCCCTCGAAAAGTAGGTAGAATTTCAAGCATGTGGTGCTTGATCTCGAATGAGTCACCCTCTTCTTGGTCAGGATACACAATGCAATTAGGGACGTCATTGGCAAGGGCAGCCAAAGATTCTCTGAGTGGTCTGCCTTCTTCAAGTATTACTAAAGCCATGTTACCCTCGTCCACAAAATCTGCAAACAAAATCTGCAGAAAAGTGTCTTGCAATGACAGTCCTAGTTATTTTCTAGGCGCTGCATGTAATGTACGCTCACAGTTACGGATCAAAATCTGCAATCTGTTTTGTTACGGATGCGGTTTGAACCATGCGGTGTGCAGAATCTGCAAAGCAGAAGAAAATCAAAGCTGTTTAGTTTTTTTTTTTTGACGAAATTAAAAAAATAAAAAATAATAAAATCAGAAACAGTATAAACAAAAATTAAACGAAATAGTTCTACAACGGCACCAATTTCTTGATAGGATTTTTAGTACTGCAAAAACAGGTTAAAATCACATAAAATACTTGCAAGAATACAAGGTTATTGTAGTATAGATGCTCATGCAAGGTCGATCTCCTCGGGGACTATTAAGCAATTTATGTAAAAACGGTTTCCAATTAACTAAAATTAAAAGTAGAGAAAGTTGATTTGGTTTTGAATTCGTGAAAGCGAAAAACAAATTTAATTAAAAACACAATTAATTGAAAAGAGTTTTAGATATCAATTTATAAAAGCACTAGGGATTCACAGTCACCTAGCAATCCTATGTATTTTTACCAATTACTTATGATTTGCACATGCCACTTTGAAGGTTAGGTTTTCCTAATGTATATTCTTCTTGGAACCTCCAACATAGAACGTATATCTAACATGCAACCCGTCCGGACGTTCGGATCAAATCTGAACACGAAAGACTCATTACGTTTTGTGAAAACCCTTTGAAAAATCATGCAACCCTTAAGAGCGTGGTGTTCGCCTTAAGTGAACTTACAATTATTAATCACAAGAAGCCAGCGTCAATTCCAGGGAACCTTCCGACCAAAATTGCATCAAATTACTTTTCTAAATATCCTAATGGTGATCGACATCAAGACAAGTAGATAATTTAAATCAGTGATTAACAATTCAAAGTATGCATGCAATCAACCATAAGCAATTAAATAAAAATCACATATTCATGCTAAGGCTAAGGTTTCACCCTAGCAAAAGGAAATTAGTTACGCATAATTATAATTGAAATCATAGAAAAAAGATTGAATACACCTTGAAGTTGAAGATCTTCAAGAACCCTCGCAATTGTTCTCCACAATGTCGCGTTTTTAATAAGTAAAAAGATGATAGAATCCAATCCCCTAAAATCGTTGTGAAGAAGCACTTAAATACTAACTAAAACCTAGCTGCCCAATGCAGTTTTTCTTTTCCCACAAGGAAACTAATTAAAATAGAGTAATATTAGGAAGTAAAATCCAAATAGGATTAGGGAAATTCGCTCAAAATCTGCCCAGCCACGTTCTGGGCTCAAATCTGCTCCAAATCAGGCCCAAGATAGCTTGTTTTGAAGATAAAAATATTCTGAACATATCTCCAGAAGGTCACGAACCCATCCGAGGTCATCTTGGGCTCCAAAAACGCAGAAAAGCCCAAAACGTCACTTTTCCAGCACAGCGCACTGCTCCTTTAAATGACTGCCAGAAAATAATCGCTCGGTGGAAAATCTGAAAATTCTGATACGATCAAGCTAAGTGACTCATGCACGTCCTCCAACTGGAATTACTCCAAAATTCATCCATTTGATTATGTTTTGCTCCAGATGAAGTCGAAAGTCCTATATTGAAAATACAATTCAAAGTATCAAAATTCTTCCAAAATATTAACCAAAATATACTAAGAATAGGGTTAAATATATAATATAAAATATGCTCATCAAGTACCTATAACCTCATTGGTTATTTTACAAATCATAAATATTAAATACACATCAACCATCCAGAATTTATACAGTGGAAGGAAATGAACAAGAAATATCCTCAAACTCTCAGGAAAGGAAATCACGACCTGTAAGAGATGATGAGGTAGATGGACCAAATGTGTTGACAGGTACAGGAACAACACCAAGAAAAGCTCAAGGATTGTGATCTATATGAAAAAGTAGGGGTGAGCATCACACGCGTTCATTTGCCCCGTAGAACGCTCCTGGCCAGGTTTGAAAATATATAGCAAAATACTATACTAGTGTTTATGAATAACACTGAAAAGAATATGCACAACACAAACCATTTCCATATAAATATAGGATCACAACATTTGGCATGCTCACACAACTTTCACAAACATTTCCCGGCTACTCATAATTTGCTTGTCTGACAACTTGATCCATATAGGAGAACTACCCCTGTCAGAAATAAAAATATAACCAACTTACCTGGTACAGTAGCGAGAGTGTCCATTTCAACGGTTACACTTCATCGACTATACTTCACGCAAAAGGTATTGGTAAAGTCGATCAGCGTAACCCCTCCGGAGGTTTAGGGAATCGAAACCCTAGGAAGTCGCTATGCCCCTTTCACCCTCGTCGATGATAATGCCCACAGGCGTATACCCTCAAAACTTTGGAGAACCAAAGCCAAGCATTCACAAAACCAAACAATATGCCATCGAAAATAGTGCATCTTTCACACACAACAATATTTTCTATATCATACATACACAAAATACAAATCCGAGAGTGGGTCCCCCTACCTGTAATCTAAAGCTTAAGCCTGACTTGCCCTCTGCACCTTCGAACTCAAACTGGCCACTGTTGAGCAACTGAATCATAATCCAACATTCAAAAATATTATGAAAAATCCTTGATTGCACTTTAGTCCTTAAACATAATCCAAATTACAACTTAGTCCTTATAAGTCCTTGAAGTTCCATCTCTGGTCCGAAAACGGTAAAATCACTGTACGGTAAAATTAAAGTCTAAATAGTACTTTGTTGTTTGTACATATGGACCAGAGGAATAGGTATAATTTAGTTCAAGAATTTCAAGTAAGGAAATTGACAAAAAGATTATCCAATTTGATTAGATTTCAAATGGACAGAGTAACGGCATATGAAGTATATTTTAGGAATAACTTGAAAATTACCCAATTATAAAATAATACGAATTGAGTATTTGACATATTTAAATAGTTCAGCATAACAGCTAGGAATGGAAATATGGAATTAAGAATGAATAAAATACGAGGTAAGGGAAAAATACTATGATGAATAGTACCACGAGTGAATAGTATCCCCGAGTGAAGATGGCACGAAATGATGAATAGTAGACATCGCAAATAGTTTCGGGTATGAATAGCAATTTGATGAATAGTGCTTGGTGAATAGTAACCATGAATAGTAACAGCTTATACTACGTGCGGGAAGTTAATAGTAAGTTTATGGTGAATAGTGTTTTAGGTGGATAGTATCTGGGGTAAATAGTATTTTGGGTGGATAGTATATGGGGTAAATAGTTATTCAAGAATGTCGGAATAGTAACTCTAAATGGAGGAGAAAGAGAGCAAAAGAGGGAGCAAGATTTTTGGAGAAGTTTGGTGTGAAGAAAATGGCGGGAGGAAAGGGGTATTTATAGAATTCTCCGACTGACTCGGATCGATTCGAA
Organism: Prunus padus; assembly: GCA_024362665.1. Lineage (NCBI taxonomy): Eukaryota > Viridiplantae > Streptophyta > Magnoliopsida > Rosales > Rosaceae > Prunus > Prunus padus. The sequence continues at coordinate 4,583,873 of JANFAM010000011.1, read as the reverse complement.
TATTTAATTCAGAGGTCTAGATTAAAAGATGAGTTTTGGATCATGTGTAGAAAGATACATGATAGCTTCAATATGGATGGTCCATATGCATTCCCAATAACGAAACTAAAGGCCTAGATCAAGTCAAAAGTCTTTCATTTGATCTACGATCCAGATCGATCCAAGATCGGATCAATTGCTTAAATTAAACGTGCGAACGGTATAGCGCTATACACCTTAGTTTTCCAAGTCTTCCAAGTCTTCCAACCAATTATACGTTGACATGTGGCATGGTGTTAAGTTCCAACCAATCACAAAATGCCATGTGGAAATTCACATATTAATTTCCTATTTTCCAACTTCTTCAAAAATTCACTAAAAATACTTCCGAGTTTAGAAAAATTATCCAAAAATTTCCACAAGCTTATAGTGACATCTACTATTTTTCTATGAAGTCAAAACACCAAAATTCTAACTTCACAATTTCGGAAATATGTTAATCTTAAACATAATGGCAATATTCACTTGGAAAAAAATGTCACTTACCTCAAAATGCACCGTGCAATTTTTTACTGTGTGCGAAAAATATTCTGGAATTTTTTCAGGGTGTCACATTCTACTCTCCTTTGAAAAATCTCGTCCTCAAGATTTACTCAAGACACCCACACTGCTTAAACAGGTGTGGATACTTTTTTCTCATGTCGGACTCGAGTTCCCAAGTTGCTTCTTTAACTCCATGGTGTTGCCACTGAACTTTGACAAGCGGTACATGTCGATTCTTGAGTTTTTTGGTCTCTTAGGCCAGAATTGCAATTGGTCCTTCCACATAAGACGTATCATTCTGTAGAGGAAAGTCGTCCCAAGTCATCACTTGTTGAGCACCAGGTGCACTTTTCTTCAACTGTGAAACATGGAAGACATTGTGTATGTATGACATATTTGGCGACAGCTCCAATTTATAAGCAACAACTCTAACACGTTCTATCACTTTGAACGGTCCAACATATCTAGGTGCCAACTTGCCATGTACACCAAAACCGGTGAATTCCTTTCTTAGGGCTTACTTTCAGAAACACAAGATCTTGAACCGAGAATTCAAAATGCTTTCTCCTCTTATCAGCATAAGACTTCTGCCTACTCTGGGCGGTCTTTAGACGACTCTGAATTAACTTTACTTTCTCCGTCATCTCCTTGATAATATATCAAGGCCCAAGACAATTCTTTTTTCAGTGTTGTCCCTACATAGTGGTGAACGACATGGTCGTCCATAAAACGCTTCATAGGGAGCCATTCCAATGCTACTCTAGTAGCTGTTGTTGTAAACAAACTCAGCAAGTTGAAGATATCTACTCCATTCACCGTTGTATCCCTTCAAAGATCTAGGAAGATTTGTTACAAAATCCATGGTGATGAGATCCCACTTCCATTCAGCAATAGGGAGTAGTTACATCATTCTTGATGGCTTCTGATGCTCTGCTTTCACTTGTTGATAGATCTCACACCCTGCAACATACTTAGCTATTTCTAGCCTAATTGTTTTCCACCAATAGTGCCTCTTCAAGTCCTTGTACATTTTGGCACCTCCAGGATGCATTGAGAAGCGAGTTCGGTGTGCCTTATCCAAATCCTTTCTTTTGGTTTCCGGGACATTAGGTACAACCACTATGTTTTTGAACCTAAGTCCTCTGTTGGAATGAATCTTCCAGTCCTCTAAAGCTTCTCCAGCTTCTGTCTTCTGTCACCACCGCTGCAACCATGGATCCTCGTTCTATTTCAGGATCACTTCATGTAACAGTGAACTTTTGTCCATACAGATAACACCTCCAAGTCTTCAAGGCATGAACTACCGCAGCGAGCTCCAAGTCATGTGTTGGGTAGTTCTTTTCGTGGTTCTTCAGTTGTCTGGATGCATAAGCGACTACTCATCTGTTCTGCATCAGCAGGCATCTGAGTTCTTGTCTAGAGGTGTCAGTAAAGACTTTATATGGTTCTTCACATTGGTTAGTACGAGTATGGGGCTGTTGTTAGCCTCTTCTTACATTTGTCACTCCATTCTAACTTCACGCCTTTCATGGTTAAGCTAGTTAATGAGTTGGTGATCTTTGAGAACTCTTGCACGATCCTTCAATAATAACCAGCTAATCCAAGGAAGCTTCTTATCTCCGTCACGTTCGGTGGTCGTCCCCACTTCAAAACTGCTTCGATCTTGCTGGGATCAACATGAATTCCTTCACTGGAAATCACGTGACCTAAGAATTGTACCTCTACTTGACTTCTTGGCATAAAGTTGCTTCTCCAGTAAGGTCTCAAAAATAATCCTCAAGTGTTGTTCGTGCTCCTCCTTCGTTTTTGAATAAACAAGAATTTCATTGATAAAGACAATGACAAACTTGTCGAGATACGGTCTGAAGACGCGGTTCATGAGGTGCATGAATCCGACAGGTGCATTTGTCAGTCTAAACGGCATCACCACGAACTCATAGTGGTCATACCATGTGCGGAAAGCTGTCTTCGGTATGTCCTCTTCTCGTACTCGTAGTTGGTGATATCCCGATAGCAAGTCGATCTTTGAAAAGTATCGGCACCTCGTACTTGATCGAACAACTCATTGATTCTGGGGAGAGGATACTTGTTCTTGATCGTTGCTTGATTCAGCTTAGGTAATCCACTCACGGTCGAAGTGATCCGTCGTGCTTCTTGGCAAATAGAACTAGAGCTCCCCAAGGTGATTTACTTTCTCGAATGAACCCTTTTGCTAATAGGTCTTCGGTTGTACATTGAGTTCTACCAATTCCGCTGGTGCCATTCGGTACTGTTTGATTGAGATTGGCTGTGTTCCAGGTACAAGATCAATGCGAAACTCGACTTCCCTTGGTGGTGGTAATCCAGGTAGCTCCTCAAGAAAAACTTACGTATAGTCAGCGATCATCGGCGTAGCTAGCTTTTCTCCTTTCTTCAGTTTTGTAGATGCTATCGAGAGAATAACATGACAAAACTCTCTTGCCTCCATAGCAGGTTTTTAGGAGTGGTCTTGGTTGTATGATATGCTCGTCCAGCCTAAGGTCCACCTTTTCTTCTTCGCGAGTGGTAACACTAACCTTCCTCTTCTCGCAATCTATTATGGCTTTATGGTCCACCTTTTCTTCTGGTGCATCCCATTCCTTTATTACTAATATTTTATCCAACATCTTACTGGTTAATCCTAAAGTTTTGGCTAACCACAAAGAAATAAAGGAATGGGATGCACTAGTATCAACCAAAAGCTTAACTTGAGTGTTGGATAAAATATTCGTACCATCAAGAGAACTTCCTTCTTCTTCATCCCCGTGCCTTCCTGCAACGGCGAATACTCGTCCTTCATTCCTTCCTGGTTGTGGATTTTCAGGTCTCCTATCTGGTCCTGCCTAGTTTCCTCTTAGTGGTGCTTGTTGCATAGGTTTAGTAGCCTGGTTTCCAGTGTCGTTTCTCAGTGAGCAATTGTCGTTGTGTATTTGCCCCCACCAACTTGATTCCGATGTGGACAGTTGGTCTAATAACCTCAAAATTGGGATTTTATTGTTATTAATATTCCCAAAAATCATACAAGGTTAATTAAATGTGTGCCCAATTTTATGAAGTTGGTTTGGTTTGGAAATGATTGGATTAAGTGTGTTTAATCTCAATTTGGACTAAAATGCCCTTACATTTAATTGAATGATTTTTCAAAGGACGTTCAAGAAATTGAAGTGAGAAAATTATAATCTTTGGATTGGAAAATCAAGCTCGATCTCACAAACGCGTAGGAGCAAACAGTTCGTGAATTGGAGCTATAACGAATGAGAAATTAAATTTCGAAGTTTTCAAATTTAATTGAAGGGCTGTATAGTAAATAGTGAACAGTGCTATTTTCGGAATTCTATAAATTGGAGGATCACTGTGCAAATGGCAGAAAAGCCCTTAATTTTCAGAAAATTCGTTTTTGTCCAGAGCCTCGCCAGAGAGGCGATTTACGACGGCTACAGCGGTGGAGACCAGATCAATAGAGGAGCATCCCATGAACATAATCCAACTGGAATCACAGTGATCAGAGTAGCGGTGAAGGCGTGGCGAATCAGTGAAGTTCGTTCGTGCACAGTGAAACCAAAAACTTTGGACGGTGATTTCATCACTTTAGAGGTCGATTCAGGTCAAATACCAAGAATTAAACTTTGTTATCTTGTCGAGTGCTTTAGGGAAATGTAATTTTGGTCATGTGGTTCAAAGATTTTACGGTCGTCGGAATAGTACCCAAACCACCACTCGCGGTGGTGGCGCATGGCGTTGGGACTGAGTTTGAGTTCAAAAGACAGTGTGTAGTCCTCGAGGTGGTGAGAGTGGTGGTGTGCTCCGTTTGACGAGATTTCGTCGTTTGACTGACGATCAGAGCCTCGCTAATCTGGACCGTTATATCGGAGATGATTGGACATTTAGATTGTATCCGATTTTATATATGTGGTAGTTGGTGTTGTTGTGATTCTGTAGGTACAAACGGATTGGCGATCGGACGCCCCGATCTTAAGTTAGTTTGTTTTGACGTTAAGGCGAGCGATCACCATTCTATTTTGCGTGATCGTGCGATCAAGAATGATCTGACCGTTGGATCAGGCCCAAATTGATGCAGGGTGATGTCGGGACTATTTAGAGTACATAGGCCATAGGTGAATTTTTGTAGTGTCGGTTGGGCTGGTGGGACCCACGGGACCCATTTTGTGACTTTTGGACAATGGGAGTCATTGGTCCTATTTTGACGTCGTTAGTGTGTACATCATAATTTTGGGTTGTTTGGACGATAATTGATCACTTTGGACCCTCGGTTGGTCCGAATGGCATTTTCATCATTTGAGAGCCGAATATTGGATTTTGGATTCTAAGTTGAGTTGTGTACTTTGCTTAGGTTTTGCAGAGCCAGAGTGCTTGTTGGGATTGTGGATTTGTTGAGTTGACCTAGTAAGTGCACCTCAGACAAGAGGTGTGTACAACCATCGGGATTGTGGGTAAAACCATTTGGATTGAGAGAAAAACCTTATGGATTGTGAGTAAAATCACATAGCGTATTCTCACTTCTATTGTCCGACATTTATGAGTTGTGTTTCTAACGAATTTGAAATAGGTCTTGGGTCAGTTGAGGACCGAACAGTTCTTTTAAAATAAAAGAATTGTGATTGTGATGAGCTGATTGATTATGATTACCTTGGTTATACAAGGATTGTGGTATGCTAATGAAAGTGCATGTGTTTTATATTATATGTAAATGACATATTTATACTACTGGTTGTGGTTTACTCATACGAGCTTTAGAAAGCTTACCGGGTTTGTTGGTGATGAATCCGGTATAATATTCAACAGTATAGGGGTTAATCCTGCAGGTAATAGGAACGCATGATCTCGTCAAGAGCTTAGATTAGGAGGTGTACTTGTAGTGCACAAAGTGTGGTGTGAGAGTGTTTGTGAGTTTAGACTTCCGCTGTGTGAAATAAGCTCTGAGGAGCAAATGGTAAAATCACGGTACGGTAAAATGATCTGAAAATGGTAAAATCACCATACGGTAAAATTAAAGTATAAATAGTACTTTGTTGTTCGTACACATGGACCAGAGGAGTATGTGTAATTTAGTTCAAGAATTTTAAGGAAGGAAAATGACAAAAAGATTATCCAATTTGATTAGATTTCAAATGGACAGAGTAACGGCATATGAAGTATATTTTAGAAATAACTTGAAAATTACCCAATTATAAAATAATACGAATTGAGTATTTGAAAATTTTAAATTGTGCAGCATAATAGATAGGAATGAATAAAAGATGAGGTAAAGGAGAGAAATTACATCGGTAAAATACTATGATGAATAGTACCAACGAGTGAAGATGGCACGAAAACATGAATAGTAGACACAGCGAACCGTTTCATTTATGAATAGTAATTTCAGACGAATAGTGAGTAACGGCATATACTACGTTTGGGAAGTTAATAGTAAATTTCTGGTGAATAGTATTTTGGGTGGATAGTATTTGGGGTAAATAGTTAATTCAAAGAATGTCGGAATAGTAACTCTAATGAAGGAGACAGATAGCAAGAGAGGGAGAAAGGTGTTTGGAGAAGTTTGGTGTGAAGAAAATGGGAGGAGGAAAGGGGTATTTATAGAATTCCCCGACGGCTCGGATCGATTTGAATATTTAATTGAGAGGCCCATATTAAAAGATGAGTTTTGGATCATTTGTAGGAAGATACATGATAGTTTCAAGATTGATGGTTCAGATGCATTCCCAATAACCAAACTAAAGGCCTAGATCAAGTTAAAAGTCTTTGATTTGATCTACGATCCAAATCAGATCTAGAACCAGATCAATTGCTTAGATTAAACGTGCGTACGGTATAGCGTTATATACCCTAATTTTCCAAGTCTTCCAAGTCTTCTAACCAATCATATGTTGACATGTGGCATGGTGATAGGTTCCAACCAATCACAAAATCCCATGTGGAAATTCACATTTTAATTTCCTATTTTCCAACTTCGAAAATTCACTAAAAATACTTCTGAGTTCAGAAAAATAACACAAGCTCGTAATGACATCTACTATTTTTCTATGAAGTCAAAACACCAAAATTCTAACTTCACAATTTCATAAATATGTTAATCTTAAACATAATGGCAATATTTACTTGGAAAAAAAAAATGCAACTTACCTCAAAATGAACCGTGCAATTTTTTACTATGTGCGAAAAATATTCTAGAATTTTTCAGGGTGTCACACCTCATGATGGAGTTCAAGAGTTTTGGTTAAAAATCTTAGGGCTCGTTTGGTATGTCGGACTGTACTGACTATTTTCTGTCGGATAGTATTAATTTGTTCCAAAGAGTACTGACTGTTTATCCATAATATTATAAGGCGTTTAGTGCTGTTCCGGATAAATAATCTGACTAAGTTATCAGCCGTAATATTTCGAAAGCAAATTGCCTTTGCCGCCACAAAGCAACCATTGGCATCCCTCGCAATCATACCCCAACCATTGTTCTATTTGTTTCTAGTTCTCAGCACAATGAAAAACTGAAAAACACTCATCAAAAAGCGAAACATGGACAAAGAAACTATTCCACGAATCACTTTATTTGCTAAGAATTCCCACAACGTCGAATTATATCACATACAAACAAAACATTCAATTTAAAAAATGTCAAAAAAACATTCGATTTAAAAAATGTCAAAAGGAAAAACTCATAACTTCCACAAAAAATTAATAAAGGAAAAAATATATAGAGAAGAGAGAAGAAGCAAGAAGAAGCATTGTATGAAAAATAAAGAGAGTGAGAGATGGATACCTGGAGAAGAGTGATGAGAATAACCTGTGGAGAAGATTGCAGAGAAGAACCTGAGGGAGAAGAATGAAAAGAGCGTTTCATTTTTCAAGGTAGAACGCGTGTTCTTTATCCCTAGTCGTATAATTAAGCATGTATTATCTAAACCGGGGTGTGTGGGTTGTATTAGTTAGTCAAGTAAGGAGAGTATTAAAAGCCCAACCCGTATAAAATAGTCAGGTAATTAAATAATACAAGTTGACACCAAACACATGATATGAACTATTTACTCCTATCCATAGTCTAATACGGTGTACCAAACGAGCCCTTAGTGGGATGGGAGGTTCCCTATTATCCGGATCACCACACTATAATAGGATCTAAGAATTCTTTGGATAGTAGAGAGAAGACGCGCTTGCCTATTCACATCTTGATGTGATTACCCATTTCATTTGGTCTCTAGCAAACGTGAACTCCCGAATATTGTTGTGAAGTCTAATTGTACTAAAGTCTTAGCCCACCATGCTTGCTTAGTATAGGAATCAAACACAAACTTCATCATAATAGAATGTTGGCCATGCTTGTCCCTATCTTTGCAACATCAAATGTATGAAATAGATTCCTCCTAAACATGAGTACTTTGTTGTAGGCCTCTCATATTTGAGGCAAGCTTTTACAAGGGACATGCTTATTTAGAATCCACCATGGTGGAAGGCCACACAAAAGGACATCAAAAATGCATTTCGTTTGTCGACTTAATATTATCAATTGATTGAGGGAGTTTTGGGTCTCATCTTTTAATCTTGTTTAAAAAATTTAATCAATTTGACAACATATTGTCCTAGGACAACCATTACTCCATTAAACATATTAATAATTACACTCTACTCCCACTATTTAGTTTCAAAACCTCAATCAATTTCATAAAACGATTTTCTTTTCAAAATTGAGAATATGTGTTACTACATTCCTTAAGTATGGTTAAATAGTTGTCTATAGGCTCATGGATGATTATGGACTTTTACTTTTCGATTTAATATCGAGCCAAGAAGTTGAATCTAAGTCTTTGGTGGGTGATTGATTTTATTATGCATTTTAACTACTTTAAAACATTCATGGTTGGTGGGCGTTGGACCCAATACTATTCTTAAAGTCCCCAACTAATCTTCTTTCTCCTTTGGAATTGAAGACTCAAAGCCCAATGGGCCTTCAGGGAATTACAATTTAAAGGAGATAAAAATTACATTAAAGAATGAGAAAGGAGAAGCATGTAAGCTTCTATTTAATTTACAAGCCCAATTGCTAATTAAACAACCTCAAAATAAAAATTAGTTACAAGCCATCCATTCAATCAAAACCATTCATCTAATGAATAATGGCCAATCACATGGCTCAATTTTGGTTTTGGAGCCTTAAGTCCATAATCATCCTTCACTACAAGAAAAACATCCTTTGCTGACGGCTAAAAAGCGTCACGATAGCCATTAATTGACGGCTCAAAAAGCGTCACGGATGCCACTGTCAGGAAAAGGGTACCTCATTTCTTGACGCTTATTATCCGTCAAAAAATAACCTTTCCTGACGGGTAAAGAGCGTCAAGAAACCGTCAATGAACACTTTTCTTGTCGCTTTGTAAGTATCAACACATGCATTATTCTAACACTTGAGGAACCTTTCTTTATGGTTTTTAGCCGTCATGAACTCTAAAATTGACATTAAAAAAAATCCTAGACAACTAAAGTTGCCAGGAAAGAATACTTAGTAGATAAATGAATACATAAAACAAACTAAAAACTACAAAATTATAACTTGTTAACAATCTAGACAAATGATATTGAAAATACAAAAAATTACATTGAAAACAAAACAAACTGAAATTTACACAATTATCTAGTACAATAGAACTTCTCACTTGGAAGCTTGACTTTCCTTAGCACTTGCTGTGCCTAAGGCTGCCTTTGTTGTTTAAGCCTCCTTAACATATCAATCTGCCAAGAGGTACATATGAATTAAAAGATACACATACAACAATTGATAACTACTTAGTAAATACACATCTAAAGAAAAAAAAAAGGCTACTAAAAAAATGTTATGCATCACATATGTGTTCTTCTTGTAAGTTTCAAAGCCCCATGGGTGTCCTAGTTACTAAACATAACTTATACGCTGCACAAAATAGAACGAAATATTTATCTAGATAGTTTAGGTGGTTTACCTTGATAAAACTAAGTTACAAATTATCCATTCCCATATTTGACGACAAAAATAAATTAACATGTTAATCTGCACTACAATAGATTCCACACCAATCAAGTTTAATTTCAAAGAAAAATAATTGTAATCAAGAATCAACTTTTACTCTGTGAAATAGAAAGTAGAATATGGATTGTTTAAAAAAGAAAGTAGGGAAAGATAGAGAGTTTGTATTGTCCCTCTCAACAGAATAACAGAAGTTTCAAATATGGCATGATTAACAATCAGTGAAATGTCAAAAAAAATTTACAACATGATCCTCTAGGAAAAAGACCATACCACCCATCACCTCTACATAGTGCTGTATTTATATATATGCTCCTTAAACCAATCAACTTGTTCCTTGTATTTGGCCATGTGACAATACAAACCATTATAGTTGGGAAAGGTTAGATTTTTAATGTTCTTCCAATTTAGGGTACTTGCAAAGCATCACAGGTAAAGAATCTTGCAACAGAGTTAATATTATAGTAATAGAAATGCCAAATATACATACAGTGACTATATTCGGTCACTATGCTTTGCACTGCATACAATGTATAAATCTTATTATTCAAGAGTGGCCCTTTCTAAATTCATACATAATAACATCATGAAAGCAGACTCTAAATTAAACAAGGTTTGATTCTTGTTAAGATACAATAAAATAAATAGATGCATTACAAGAATGCATTTGAATTCTATGAACGATTAATAAGCTAAAAAACTGACCTCTTTGCCATGTCCACTACTGTAGCATTCAGCAATAGGTTTTGAATCCAAGCCCAGTTTCTCATAACATGACTCCCACTGGGGATACTTGTGTTCGTAAACCAAACTCTCAATGCAATAAATGAAAAGCAAATGACCATTCTGCGTCAAGGTGACACTGAACAAAAAGTTAGCATTTCAACTTAAGCATTACTTTCTATAGTTCCAACAACACTCCATAACTGGCATTTAACTTGGAATACATTTCTGTGAAACCAACCAGCAACCCTATATATGTAAGGGCTCTGAACTATTCAAGAAGATTGAAAACTGATTACATAATTATTCCAAGGAAATTTCACAAAGAATTCATTAATAAATCTAGAAAGATTAACCACCAACGCACAGTGTGTTTTATTATCAGACAATAACTGTCAACCAGAAAATTTATATAACTAACACCATTGCATCATGACATACTTTGCAGTAATGCCAAAAATTATGTGAACTCGGAAAGTTTCCTTATATTTAGTTTGATCCAGTTTTACCAGTGCTGGCCAAATCTCGATGGCGCAGGCTTCCATGGTGTTTAATAAGCATTCAGATGGACCATGCTGCAACCATCACAAACAAGTCAACCATTCGGAATGCAACTGAAATTCAACATCTACAACTCTTAGAAACTATAAATTAAGAAAGAATAGAGAAACCCGCATGCATGAAGTGAAGGACAATCACTTGGGTTGAACTAAAATGGTTAAGAAATTTATTATGTTCCACCAAATTACGGGTGTCGAGCAGTCATTTAGAAGACCAGTCCATGAAATGGCATCATTTGATAAAATCCAGATACAAATTTTTTATAAAAAAAAATAGGGAAAGGATAAAAGGACCTGGCAACTGAAGGTGTCATTGCTTTTGAAGCGTTACCCTAAGTAACAGGACCCGACCAATTCCACGCCGAATCTCGTTGGTTTGCCCAACATCAACCCATGTCAGGCCCACAAACTAAACAAGTTCCCTCTTCCCTAAATTTACAAAGAAAGGGGCCAAGACTTACAAAACTCTTGAGACTACAATTACTTTATCATTTAACGAGATATGTATACATATATATATATATATATATATATATACACACTAACGTAAAATCAATATCCCACTGATTTCAACCCCTTTATCAAGACATAATTGAACCGTAATAACATTCGGCCAAGAAAATAATAATAATAATAATAATAATAATAATAATAATAATAATAATAATAATAATAATAATAATAATAATAATAATAATAATAATAATAATAATAATAATAATAATAATAATAATAATAATAATAATAATAATAATAATAATAATAATAATAATAATAATAATAATAATAATAATAATAATAATAATAATAATAATAATAATAATAATAATAATAATAATAATAATAATAATAATAATAATAATAATAATAATAATAATAATAATAATAATAATAATAATAATAATAATAATAATAATAATAATAATAATAATAATAATAATAATAATAATAATAATAATAATAATAATAATAATAATAATAATAATAATAATAATAATAATAATAATAATAATAATAATAATAATAATAATAATAATAATAATAATAATAATAATAATAATAATAATAATAATAATAATAATAATAATAATAATAATAATAATAATAATAATAATAATAATAATAATAATAATAATAATAATAATAATAATAATAATAATAATAATAATAATAATAATAATAATAATAATAATAATAATAATAATAATAATAATAATAATAATAATAATAATAATAATAATAATAATAATAATAATAATAATAATAATAATAATAATAATAATAATAATAATAATAATAATAATAATAATAATAATAACAATAGTAACGTAATTTCTATAAATCTCATATTGCACAACTCAAATACCTTAATAATAATTATGAAAACCATAATAATAACAATAATAATAATAATAATCCTAGAAATACGTATTTAAATTCTTCCTCGATAAGTATCAAAATACGATCATTAGTTTTCGTATATAACGTCGCAAATTTGTACAAAATCTCCAACTAGGTGTACCCCCATATTATGAACCATCAAATCCAAATATCCATCCGTCAATTCCATTATTGAACCATCAATTCCACATATCATTTACCAGTTACATCCTCGTGACACTCAGGGATTACGTAATCAGCCTGAGGTGCGTATCCTTTAATTATCCGTCATTTTCCAATATTTAACCGTCAATTCCATTTCCTCACAAGACTCAATGACACGATGTCGGCCAGGCCGCGTCCTCGTAAAACTCAAGAAACACGTAGTTTAACCGAGCCGCGTCCTCGCAAAACTCAGGGGACCCTAAGTCAACCTGAGCTGCGTCCTCACTGAATCGGGTGATCAGCCCGACCCGCGTCCTCACTTCTCACAGTTCGGGCATCCCCGAAACACGTAGAGTGTATTATAACTGAATAGTTACTCCGAAGGCAGCAAGGGGTACACCTGTGGTGGGTTTGAAATCCCTTTTTCGAAACTTATCACCGTAATACCATTTGTTTCCACAAATGCACTTTTCAACTCAAAATCAATAATATATAATATTCTATTTAGAAAACTAATATTAACAATAATAACAATAATACTAATAGTAATAATTATGGAAATCTCATAATCATAAACTTACTTACTAAAATCCCTTTCGAAAACCGTAACCAATCACAACTCATTTACTTAAATAGAATAATAATCATAATAGTAATAATCACAATAATAAATATAATAAGTAATAATAATAATAAAACTAAATATAAATAACCGTAGACTTTCCTTATTTTTATTAAACTAGATATGACCATGAACTTCAATTATCACAATAACATCCAAACCAACCATTTAATAAATAAATAAAATCTCATCCTTCCGAACCATTCAAGTTCCACAATATTAAAACACAAATCTCATTTCCAAACCAATTCCATGCTTAGACCCATAATCATAACAATACTTCCAATAAAACAAACGAGTTCGGTTCCAAGCTTGTAACACATAAATCATAATAGTTTATTCACAAGTATTCGATAAAACCATTTAATAAATTAAATAGCTCAACACAATTATTTTAATAGAAACCCGACCCCCATACCTTAAAGTGCTCTTACTAGGTAGAAAATGTCTCTAGACCCATTTAACTCCGTTCTACCCGTTAAATCAATTTAATAATCCCCGGAATGAATTATTCGATTAAAATATTACTTTAATCCAATCCGGTCACCCGTAGGGTTTGTGACCTTGAATAGACGATCCAAGAGTTCCAAAGACTTCAACGGAGTTTATAAAGCTTATCCCGAAGGTTTGATCTCGATCGAACGGTCGGATTGCTAACGATCGCACGATCGGACGGTCGAACGATTTTCCGTAATCCTAGACCTAGGGTTGTCATTTTAGGAGTATCCGGGACTCCGATTTACGATCCTTCGAATCCTACACGGTCCTGAAATTTTCTGGATCAACATAATAAGAATTGGGACCGATCCAACGGTCCAAACACATTGAACCCGGATAACACGCAATAGGCGTAAATCCATTTGACTGTCATACGAACTCCAAATTGAATTCCGAGCATGCCTACATGCTCGTGACAACGTAAGGATAATTTAGGAATGAAGTTTGGCAGTGAAAACTGGACCCACGCTTGGAAACACGCGCTGGCAGATTCCGGGGCCTAAAAGCGATAAATTTTTTACTTCGGTCAAACTTCAAACCAAGGGCCCTCCTTCCGCATCCAACTAGTTCTCGACCTCCCGAACACTTTCTTCAACTACGGGAAGGTCCAATTCGAACCCTAAGTGGCTCAAAACCTAACCTCAAAATCGGCTGAAACTTTAACTCGAAATTTAATCTACCTACACTGCAATTCGATCAAAACCTAACCAACCATCAACTAGAGCATGAAAATTAGATGAGAAAGCATACCAAGATTGAAGGATTTGGTGGCCGGAGGAGGGAGAATGAGCTCCACGAAGTTTGAAGCAAAACTGGCCAAAAATCTGGTTTTTCCGGCGGCCTGAGCAGCAGTAGACGGCGGGGCATGGGAGGGGCTGGAAGAGGACCTCAGCCCGGATGTATTGGTACCGGCCCTGACCCAAGTGGTGGTCGGATGAAGTGATGGCAGTCCAAAATAGAGAGAGTTCTCCCCCTTCCAAAATGAAAAACTTAGAAATTTACTGTAGCTACAGTGCCGAAATCTGATTTTTTTTTTTCCTTTTTCTTTTCTTTAATTTATCATACTTTTGGGGCAAAAATGTCTTTTACTTGAATAATTTAAGATTTAAATATTTATTTAGGAACAGGATGTTACATCTAGGGATCAACAAGAACATTTCATGAAAATTTCAAGAACACAAAGAGCATTCTTATTCTCTTATGACCTCTCATAAAATCATATAAAATCCTAAAATCTTGGAAAAATTATATTTGTATTTAGAATTTCAAGACCAACACGACAATGTATATCAGATACACATGAGCATCACAAAAGCTCAAAACCCTACCCATGCTACCACTCGCTTTGCCATTTTTGAAAAACCCTCTTTCATGTAACATCCAAAATTCCAAGTATTATTCATACATATAACAAACATGAAAGGTAAAACATGTTATAACAATTATAACCATGAGACTAACCCCATATGCAATTTAAAACTCAAAAAGGTGCATTTTTTCCATAGACCTTGGCTCTAGATACCACTGAAGGAAATATTGGGAGTAGGGATTTCTAAAATCCCTAGAAACTATGAGAAAACAAATCATCTAGCATGGCAAATCAAATATGAAATCAAAATAAAAGCAAAAGCAAGATGTAGCTAGAGATTCATACAAGTCTCATCCTAGGTCCCAATCTTTGTAGGTTTATAAAAAAGGCACCAATGACTCTCTAAGACAACAATTGAAAGAGAGAATAGATAATCATATCCTTGGATCGAATCTTGGAAACCAAATATGGTGTTCAAGTAGAGGGATTGGTCTCTTAGCTGTTGTCTCTCCACTTTGATTCTTCTAAAAGGTACAAAGAGGTTACATCTCCCTAAAACTCTTCACCAAGGATTGAAAGGGATGAGAGAATGAGAAGAACTTAGAGAGAGAAGTAGGTGCTAGACATTCCTCTCTAAGTGGGCCGGCCAAGGGGGTCTTGGGATGGAGTTTTGACGTTTCATCTCTTCCAAAATGACCAATTTGAAACCCTAAAGAAGTATGGTGCTATTGTTATATATATATAGAGAGAGAGAGATATTTTGTCACACATGTGCCTCTTAGAAAAACCCATGTGCCGCACCCTCTCTACCATTGGCCTTTTTGGACTATCTTGGTCCACCACATTAATCTCATAATGTGTCACACTTGTGTCTAAGTCTATATAGTCCATTTCCTTTTGAATTTCCAAGTCACATGAGACCCTAACTAAAGTGCCATAACTTTAATTGGATAATTAAACTAATCTAATTAATTTAGTTTAATGACTTAACAAATTAAGTCACTTACTTGTCTAACAAATGTTGGTCTCGGTCAACCTTAGTTGACCATGTCAAGTGTCGGGTCAACAGTTTGACATTTGACTTTTGACCTTTGACCTTTGACTTTGACTTTGACCTAGCCACAAAAATCATTAATTCTCCGCTTAATTCCCAATTGACTCATTTTCCCTGTGCGATCTTATAGGTTCTAATTAGCGAGGTAGTGGGTATGAATAATTTCTTCTAAAACAAATGTGAATTGTATCCCTCCATTCAATTCTCCCTATTGGAGAAGTCTAATTATAATTAGTCCTTACAAGGCTTCCAAAAACCATGAGTGACACCTAGTAGTATGTTATAGCTACCCAAGCTAAATAGAATTCTTTTAGAGAACCTAGTCAGTTTGTGATTACAATGCAATTCGGTCATTCTCTAGCATAATACTCTATGTCGTGTTGTTGGGATATGGTAAACTCGTATCAAATCCCTAACATGACATCTCTAGGTTATATGATTCACTTGGATGAAATTGCAAATGTTATTGTTTTAATTTCTATCCAATACTTTGGCCAAAGATTCAACGAACCATATTTTTAGAGTATTCTCTCTTCTTACTAAGAGTAGAGATCCCTTGTTGTACATTCACATGCCTCTGTGTACATGCTGAGTATCCTGAGAAACACATTTTAAGTCACATCTTTTTGTACGACTGTATAGTGTTCTCAAAGAGAAACAACCTATATACAAGACAACTGCGATGTCTCGGGTCTGAGGACTAATTTGCATTATCATAACTTAGAATTCTTTGTTTGACACTTGTGAGTAACACGTTCATATTGGAAGTATTGGTGGCTGCTAGCTGTGAGTATTGGTGTTGGCGATCTGCTAGCTGTGATTAGCTATTGGTGTTGTCCCATTTACACGTTACTTGTAATTAGAGGTTTCCTATAATTAGGCATTAAATCACGGAAGTTAAGGTTGAGGTGTGTTGCTCAACGGCTCTTAGACTGGCCAATGGTTCTTAACCTGGCCAGTGGATATTAGCCTTCCCTTGTTTATGCATATATACCTTTGTAATCTTGTAAAGAAAATATAATGAAAAAAACACATTCTCTCCATCTTTTTCCACATGGTATCAGAGCAGAAACCTTAATCGGGCTGTCTCCATTGTTTCCCTTCTTTTCTTCTGCACATTCTATTCGATAATGGCAGAAGACAATCCTTTGGCTCAAGTGAAAGCTTCACCGCACCTCGCTCGATTTTCCAGAGTGAAGTCAACCCAAACCAACGATTGTGCTCTGTGTTGTTAAATGAGTTTAACTATCTTCCATGGTCTAGAGCTGTATCTCTTGCCCTTGGAGGAAGATCCAAACTCGAATTTGTCAATGGAAGCATTGAGGCACTGACGCCTTGTCTCCGGAGTATGAAGCATGGCTGTGCAAAGACCAACTGGTCATGTCGTGGCTCCTCAACTCCATGGATCCTAAGTCGTCTGAAATCTTCAGTTTTTCAGAATCCTCTCTTTCTCTTTGGAAGGCAGTCAAAGATATGTATGGAAATCAAAACAATGCTGCTCGAGTGTTCCAACTTAAGAGGAATCTTGCAAGTCTTCAACAAGGTGATAAATCCTTTGTTCATCATCTCGGTTGCATGAAGAATATGTGGAACGAACTAGATATGTATCGACCACATACTATCGATGCTGCCGCTTTGTTAAAAAGGTGCGAGGAAGACAAAAATTTTCATTTGCTAGCAAGTTTGGGGTCTGAATATGAAGATCTTAGAAGCCATATTCTAATGAACCCCGAACTTCCATCATTTGCAAGTGTTTGCACGACTGTCCAGCGAGAAGAAGTACGTAGGAAAGTCATGAATGTTGACGTAAAATCTATCGTGTCCGAGGCTAGAGCTTTTGTGACAAATCTCAAGTCATCCGGAGATAAAGTGTACAAAGGAAAAAGCCAGATTTGAAGTGTTTACACTGCAATAATGTTGGACATCTAATAGATCGATGCTGGATATTGCACATCGAGTTGAAGCCAAAGTTTGAGAACAAGCCTTCAAGAGACTACAAGGGCTCACAAACTAGATCACATACAAACAAAAACCATGTCTTTGCGGCTACATCAATTGATGGGTTGATGAACTTCACAGCCAATCCAAATTGACTTGATAAATGAGTTCTCACCTATCTTCAAACCAAAAAGGGAAGCACAGATGAAGTGTTGACCGGTGGAAATCATGCTGCTCTCCTTGGGCAATTTGCAGGATTCTTAGCCAAGTCTCGATCGTGTACCTCAAGGAGATATTCCGTGTATTATGTGTGCTCTTTCAACTGCTTCTAAATGTTAGTCATTCTCATGATTTTTGGATTATAGACTCGGTGCCACGATCACATGACGAATCAATATTCAAAGCTATACAATTTTGAAAGCTATACTAAACCATCACTAGTTTCTGTAGCAAATGGTAGAGGTGTACCCGTTTTAGGTAGAGGGAAAGTTAAACTGATTTCAGAGAGTGTTGAGTCCACAGCATTATATGTTCCATCCTTTCCTTTTCAATTGTTGTCCGTAGGAAGGATTACAAATTCTCTCAACTGTCGTGCAATATTCTCCCCTCACAATGTTGTTTTTCAGGATCTAGCCACCAAGAAGCTGATTGGTGAAGGTCACTACCTAAATGGGCTGTATTATTTTTCAAAGGACCTTAATGTTCCAAAGGGGTTCCAAGTCAGTTCAAATCTAGAACATCAGTTGTGGCACCAACGTCTAGCACATCCTTCAGAATTTGTTTTGTCTACTTTGTTTCCTAGTTTATGCAAATCCTCACTTGTATGTGAAATTTGTCATTTGTCAAAATTTACTAGACTTCCATTTAATTCTTCCATATCTAGAGCTAGCAAGCTTTTTGAGATGGTGCACTCCGATGTTTGGGGACCTGCACCCCTAGAGTCTTTTGATGGTTATAGGTACTACGTTACTTTTGTTGATGATTTTTCAAGAGTCACTTGGTTGTACCTCCTAAAATTCAAAAGTGAAGTCATGGATGCTTTCAAGAATTTTCATAATCTTGTCATGAATCATTTTTCATCTCAAATTCACATACTAAGGTGCGATAATGGCACTGAATATACATCCAAAAATATGACTAACTATTTGAGCACACATGGCATTATACATCAAACAAGTTGTGTAGGTACTCCTCAACAAAATGGAATTGCCGAAAGGAAGAATAGGGACCTACTTGTAAAAACCAGGGCTCTAATGTTACAAATGAATGTGCCTAAGAGGTTTTGGTCTCAAGGAGTTCTTGCAGCCACCTACCTTATCAACAGATCGCCTAGTCGTGTTGCGGATTCAAAATCACCATATGAGGTCATGGAAAACAAAAAAATTAACCTTTCCCATCCGAGAATCTTTGGATGTACTTGTTATGCTCATATTCAATCCCATCACCGAGACAAGCTAGATCCCAAAGCGAGTCAAGTGTGTCTTCATGGGTTACTCCTCCACTCAAAAAGGTTACAAATGTTACAATCCATGTTCTAGGAAGATGTTTGTCTCAAGAGATGTAAGGTTTGATGAGATCAAACCTTATTTCAACAAACCATCAGATCAAAATCGTCAGGGGGAGCACTTACTGGATTTCTTTCCATTACCAAATCCAGCCGAAACAAGTGATTGTGTTCATTTAGTACCTCACGACAGTGATTCTCATGCAATCAGTAATGACAACGTGATTATTGGAGATGAAACTGAAGCCTCAGAAGCACAAGTGGTTCCTCATGACAATGACACGACATCTATATATGAGAGTGGAGCTGAACCTACTGTGATCCCAGCTCAACCTCGAAGGAATCCTACCCGAGATAGACATCCACCATCAAGGCTGCAAGACTATGTAACGTATAATGCAAGGTACCCAATTCACAAGTTTGTCAATTATTCCAAAGTCTCTCACTCTCATGCAGCTTTTCTCGTGTCTGTCAAATGAAAGTGAACCAAGGAACTTTCAAGAAGCCAATCTTCAAGATGTTTGGAGGCTAGCCATGGAAGAAGAACTCAAGGCTTTGGATGAAAATCAAACCTGGAGTGTAGTCCAACTTCCAAAGGGAAAGAAGGTGGTAGGCAGTAGATGGATCTACAAAACCAAGTTTAATTCTGATGGTTCAATTGAAAGACACAAGGCAAGATTGGTGGCTCGCGGTTTTACTCAAACGTTTGGAGTGGATTATAAGGAGACATTTGCTCTGTGGCTAAGATGAGTACATTGAGGGTTTTGCTATCGGTTGCGATTAATCATGAGTGGCCATTGTACCAAATGGATGTAAAAATGCCTTTTTGCATGGAGACCTTGAAGAGGAAGTTTACATGCAATTACCTCCTGGTCATCCACAAGCACAAAATTCAAGTATGGTTTGCAAGCTTCACAAGTCCATTTATGGATTGAAACAATCTCCATGTGCCTGGTATGCCAAGTGAGCTGCATTACTTGAAAAGTTTGGTTTCAAGAGAAGTCATGCTGATTCATCCTTGTTTGTTCGAACTGGATCAGTTGGCAAATTAGTTGTTCTAATCTATGTTGATGATATCATCATCACAGGTAATAATATTGATGAGATTAACACTCTTAAGCATTCTCTTCATCAGAAATTTGCCATGAAAGACTTAGGAGTTTTAAAATACTTCCTTGGGATTGAAATGGCTACTTCTCCCAAGGGACTGTTTTTAAGTCAAAGGAAATATGTGATTGACTTGCTTCAAGAAGTGAAGATGATGGATTGCAAACCGGCTCGTACCCCTCTTGATAGAAAATTGAAGTTGGACTTGGAAGGAGAACCTCTCAGCAATATCAATTACTACCAACGACTGGTGGGTAAGCTTATATATCTCACCATTACTAGACCGGATATAACTTACGCCGTCAGTCTTGTAAGCCAATTCATGCATGCACCCACTGAGGCTCATTTAAATGTGGTTAAAAGGATTCTAAGATACCTGAAGGGCTCCATTGGTCGGGGAATTATCATGAAGAACAATGGTCATACTCAAATCATAGCATACACCGATGCTGATTGGGCAGGGAATGCTATTGATAGAAAATCCACTACTGGCTACTGCACGTTTGTTGGAGGAAACATCGTGACATGGAAGAGCAAAAAGCAAAATGTAATTGCTCGCTCAAGTGCCGAAGCTGAGTATAGGGCCATGGCTTCCACTGCATGTGAACTCATTTGGCTCAAGGGCCTTATCTCGGACTTGGGTTTCTCAAGCAACAAACCTATGTCTCTTTTTTGTGACAATCAGGCAGCTATGCATATTGCCTCCAATCCTGTGTTCCATGAACGCACCAAACACATTGAAGTTGACTGTCACTATGTTCGTGAACAAGTTCAGTCCAAGGTAATTCAAACCACCTTCACTCGAAGCCATGATCAACTTGCTGACGTTTTCACAAAGTCTCTTGCTTCCACTCCGTTTCAACGCATACTCTCCAAGCTTGGATCAATGAATCTCCTTGATCCAGCTTGAGGGGGAGTATTGGAAGTATTGGTGGCTGCTAGCTGTGAGTATTGGTGTTGGCGATCTGCTAGCTGTGATTAGCTATTGGTGTTGTCCCATTTACACGTTACTTGTAATTAGAGGTTTCCTATAATTAGGCATTAAATCACGGAAGTTAAGGTTGAGGTGTGTTGCCAACGGCTCTTAGACTGGCCAATGGTTCTTAACCTGGCCAGTGGATATTAGCCTTCCCTTGTTTATGCATATATACCTTTGTAATCTTGTAAAGAAAATATAATGAAAAAAACACATTCTCTCCATCTTTTTCCACAGTTCATAAAAGAATTCTAGAGCTGATCGCGTTCAAGAGCACACAATAACCAATACACGCACAACAGTAACCAATTTGCATGCATACTATGCAGATTTTCGATACGTACCTTGGATTTTCTCGCTCCCTCTTTCTTGGTTATATGTGCTGGTGGCCCTAAACTTTCCAAAATTGCACATTCCGGCTTGTCAACCTTTCTCTCCATTGTCAACACATATCATGTTAAGGCATTACACCTACACTTTGACATGTCGACACCAAAGTATTTTTGGACAACGTCTACTGAGTTACTTGTCAAACCCCCATGATCCTTGACCCATTTATACTACATCCAACCTTCGTCATTGCCCCATGACACAACTGGATGCACTAAGTCCAGAACCATAGTTTTACCGTGAACAATGCAATCAAAATAAAATAGCTGGAGGAATACTGCGCAACCAGACGGAGTTGACAGCCCCTTAACGTTGAATGCCTCCACATCCTCCACCAAATAATTAAAACTAAGCTTTGCCTAGTTTATCCACTTTATAATGACTGAAGATCCGATTGCGTTCAGAAATTTGGAATCAACACTGGCTGAATCACTTGGGCACAGTAAAGTGCCTATGGTGAATAAACAAAAATTAATCTGAAACTCATAGTCCATCGATTCTGACTCCTCCATACCTTTTCGGAAGTCTGAAACAGCCATCACTCCATCTTTCCCGGCGTACTTTGCAACATAAGATTTCATACACGCATTTTCAATTGACATTGTGAAATGTCCAGGCGGTATATTCTACAGTTTCTCCCAACTTGACAACCTTCAGCTCGAAAACCACTCTCCAAATCCACCTCTTCCACAGGAAAACAAACAAACTTGGGGAAATAGATGTAAACTATATTGACTGCACATAAGTAGAACACATGACTTTGGTCTTCCATTAGAGTTGTCGAAAATATCAAGAATATACAAGAGCACATCTCCTCAATCCGATCCCTTAATACACTGATTCTAGATGGGGTGAATTCTTTTGTGTGGGTTGGCTTGATCGGTTGAGCAGGGGCACTTGTATTTATATGCATCTACCTAAGAGTCTTGCCCATCAAGAAACTCTTAAGAAGTCCTTATTGCATTAGGTTTATAACTTCTAATCCACAATTAAGATAGGAATCCTTCTAGCTCTTATATTAGCCTTAAAACACTAACTTTAATAGAGCTGCAGGTTTAGTTGTATTTGAACTCCTAATTGATATCAAGTCTTAGAATCCTTTGATAATTATAAGACCACACTTTAATGAGATAGACATCTAAACGTCTAACATTCTCCCACTTGGTCTAATGATCATCAAGAACTCAATATCAATTACTGTAAGGCCTATGGAATTCAATTCAACTATAATTCCTAATCAAGTCACCGTCAATCAAAAGAACAAGCATGGAACTATCAAGACTTATTGAACATTTCAATATTTCAAGGTCTTTATAATTACCCATACAAGCTCTCAAGATCACATGAGACTTCCGTCAAGACTAGAATGCACAATGATCATGACCAACCTTAATTTGTGTTTACAAAGGTCACTTTCATTCATACGCCCTCCCTTAAGAGATTACCAAGATCTCACCTTAATGACTCTGGTATGAATTCATGTCTTATGCAGTGACTGTAGCTAGCTATACTGCATTATGACATGTAATCGGATTCATTTGTCAAGAATAATAAACATAAAGTCAAGTCACATAATATTTTAAAAGAATCTGAACCAAATAGCTATAAAATAATTGAACTGTCTCCAAGAAAATAATGAAACTAAGTGAGATAAAACTTAGCTCCCACTGATTTTGCATATCCAAACTAAACGATATAACAAAATTATATCAAATTTCCCATCAACACTTTTGGGAATAACCTCATATAGTAAATCAATCAACCAATGCAATTTCCTTTCTTTTACCTTCTACCTTATAAGCTTGAAACAAAAACCTTAATGCTTATTAGTGATCATAAATTCAATGAAAGGTAAAAGTAATTGATTAACCACTGTCAACTGAAAATATGAATTAACAAGAACAATTAACACATTCAAGCAATCATTGTTCTTATTAGCCTTAAAGCCCTTAATGAAGAACTGGAACGTTAAGTGATTAATCATAAACAGTCAAAACTAAATGTATGCAACATAGAAGATCATTGAATGCTCCCACTCATCGAACACATGTTTTGCACAAAAAATGTATCAAGAAATGAGCATAGAACAAATCATATTATTTTCACTGAAATTATTTCCTCAGGATTAGGCCTCAACTTTAATTCCTTCAATTTATTTCTCAAAATAGCACTTTTCTAACGCATATCTTGAAAAACATATAACATATCATGCATATTGGACTTAGTTGAGAAATAACAAAACCGTAATGAATGCATTAAACTTTATTCAAATTGTATATTTAATTTCTTTAACCAATGCAAGCATAAAATTATCAAGCATGGTAAGAACTTTATTAGCCAATAAAATACAACAGCTAGTCATCCAAAATCTTGGTCAGGAGCATATATGTGCACAAGGAAAACAAGAAGAGCACAAAACCACCAATATGTTAATCCCATACATAGTACTTAAGGGTGTAGAACTTCAATGTGTCATGTAACAAGAAATGAATTCCACTTATGCTCAAAAGCCTTTATGAGTTTATAATGAGTGTGAAGCCCAAAACTTTACATCAATTCTCCCACTTGGGCAAACACTCACTACTTTACAATGCACTAAAACTTTATCTTTTTAACAATTTTGATCAGATGGTGTAAAAGAACTTTCAATGTGTGCTCCTAATGCACTTCACAGTATAAGCCTAAATGCACAAAACGGTCAAGAAATTTCCAACAACGATATGTGATTACTTGAGAATTTACCATAATTAATTTATAAGTCGGATTAGCATCAAATTTCTTAGAAACAACCTAGAGACATTAATCTTCATACATAAAAATTACAGAGTCGTTTATAGCCAATTAAAAAGTCTAAAATTGATCTACAGAGTTACTCAGAAAATCTGTCAACACATACTTTTCCTGAACACAGATCACTAATAAAATTCTCACAAATAAAATATATATCCAATTATCACGAAACTTTTCAGAATTTACAAAGACACATATATTCTTAACATATCAAAAATTCAGGTTATTTGAAGATCTTTAGGTGAGTCATTCAACAATCTTTATGCATAATGCAGAAACTGTCAGGAAAATTCCTGTGCATCTGTTTCAACTTTATAAATTCACCAAAAATTCAATTCTCAACATATTTTCATGAAATCAGTTCCTACAGAAACCTTAGAAAATCATCCTTCTCACCTAATTTTTTCATTAGTTAATTCGAATGATAACTTCACTCTAACAGATGACATTTTAGCGTAGTTCAAAACTGAAAAATTGTCAACTATAAATTTATGAATGCTAACAATATACATCTCGAAATTTAGTTATCCTTATGCATTCTAAACATACAACGTGACGTTCTATGTAGGTGCAAACAAAACAATTAATACCATATCACAAAGATAAAATATAAAATATCACTTTATCAAGTTTAAACACTTTGAGCAATCAAAAGATCGTTCGTATCTTGAGTATTTTATATATTACAATGTGCCACTTTTGATTCAAAAAGCCTTAATTAGAAGTGCAATTTGATCCATGCAACTCGTTCAATTAAGAAATAACAATAATACAATATTCTTAAACATGATCTAAGCTTCATATTGCATGACTTTTCCTTCAAATTATAACAAAACTTTATCCAAAATTTGCCATGCAAAAGCCCAAGTTTTATTTAGGTGATCATTCAAAATATTATCCTTCCTTAGGTATTTAGATCATCTTTCTTAATAATGAGCACGAATTCTATATAACATGACATATAATTAGACGTCGATAAAACTGAGAATTAAAAACTGTGATGCAATATTCATGGCAATAAATTGAGATGCTCCTTAAATGCAATACATCTGCAAATTAATACTTGTAATACATGTAAACTTATATTCACAAAACAAATTTCTTTTAAGCTTGAGATTCAAAACTGAAAATGTCAACTATAACAGCAATCATGCCCCAAACACATGCAGCAACACACCAAAATTATTATAGAACTTACAAAACAGCCAATTTATTTTATGATGAACACAACCTTATGGATTAATCCAACTTTACATGATTCAATCCATTAAATACGGATTAATACTTTTAACACGTGTGGATCAGTCCAACTGTACATGGTTTAATCCAAATCACCTACGGATCAATCCCTTTATATGTGAAGTTGCATTGATGCTACAAAACATTCACTTAAATGCATACAAAAGGCAATCAAGTCTCAAACATGTCCGTACATAAACAAACAATATAGCTTAAGCAAGAAAATTCCAAAATAGCTCACGTTTCCTTTTATGTGATCAACCAAAATTATCTTTCCTTGAGTCATGAAAACAACTTTAATGACTATTTAAGATCACTATTAATAAATTATCATCAACAACTCAAATAGGTGAGATTTATCAAAACCGATAAATAGGACATGTATCAAGTTACAATCCATATAACAAAAACGAAACCGTATATGCGCCTAATGGAGTTAAGGTTCATTGTGACATTCCAAAAATTTTTAAAAACAAACATATCTGAATAAGCTATCCCATAATGCTTAAATATCTGTACATTATTGATTCACACCTATGGGTCGAGAATCAAACATGTTTTTAGTGATCACCAAAAGAGTTGATATATGAATTTCTTTTGTAGGTTAAATTCTCACATATGTGGATAGAGAGAAATTCCTATTAATTCACATATGTTGTCTTTTGCATCACTTCACCATGAATATACATGGATAAACTGTCCCCAAAATCTTTACTTAAATACGTTAATTTATACCTCTGGGTGTAAATTACCATATTCCAAAATCCCAGGACAATAAAGCGCATAAACTTCCTGTGCAAGAAAGCTCACATCTGTGGATGTAGAGAAGACTTGCTAGTCTATGCGATCTGCTATCAGATTGTTCCATCATATTGTTATCAATCTGTACAATTCCCATCTGTGGATGGAAAATAATACAGAAGGCTACTAATATAGATGCAATTATTGACCAAACTGTTGAATGAAAACCACTCTTGTAACAGCTAAGCCGCTGTGGCTTGCTTAGCTTATGCAATCGAGATTTCCAATCTTTGATCAATAGCCTTTCAAGCATGAATAATGATAAATAACTTTATATCATGACATGCTTAACATAAAATGTTAGTTCAATAAAATATATGAAAAATAATACATGCTTCTGTAGATTTCAGTTCTAGGTTTTAGCTTTATAGTTTGGTACTTTATAACCTTAAGCGTGCTGCATATATACACTTGTTATGCTTGTATAAAGAACCTGAAACTCAGCTTGGTTAGACAGAATGAAATCATGTGCAAAACAGAATTCTTGATCGTGTGATGCTTTAGTTAAGTATTGCCTTAAACTCTAATTATACACATATATTCTTTATACCGCAATTTAGATATTAAGCATGCCTTAGAATAAAAAATTGGATTCCGAGTTTAGCAATATATAACTCACAGGGAATCTCTTCATAATGACTTCCTCCTCTTCATCTTCCTGCCCATATTTTATTGAAGATTCATCCTGCTTGCTATCATTATCTTCATCCCCTCCCAAATAAGGTGAACCGAGCTTTCTCCAGGATCTGCTACCATATTCATCTGAAGAGAACATGGTTCCAAATACGATTGTCAGCAACCTGCTCTCCGTTGATCATATCGTCGTTGGAAGACGCAGAACGCTGATCAGCAACCTGCAGTTTTTGGTTTGGCTGCTACTGCCGTGGATTGATACCCACGTCGCGCCATGAACAGAGCTGGGAGCATGTTGCGCTTGCACCGGAACCTGCATGGAGATCCCAGCAGTTTGGTTGTGCTAGCTGTGTAGGGGAAGCAGATATTGCAACACAAGAAGTACTTTCTGTGCATTCTTGGGCCATTTTTCTGAAGGTCCTTCTTTTCCTCTTTGTAAGTGAGTAATTAATGGCGGTGGACTGGAGATGCTGTGTGTATGGCTGGTGGTGTTTTTAATTAAGCTAGTCTTATGTTGCTTTAATTCTGAGCGGCTGGTGGTGGAGGGTTTCTATTGGTTCTAAAACATGCAGCCTAGGCTCTGATACCACATGTAAACTATATTGACTGCACATAAGTAGAACACATGACTTTGGTCTTCCATTAGAGTTGTCGAAAATATCAAGAATATACAAGAGCACATCTCCTCAATCCGATCCCTTAATACACTGATTCTAGATGGGGTGAATTCTTTTGTGTGGGTTGGCTTGATCGGTTGAGCAGGGGCACTTGTATTTATATGCATCTACCTAAGAGTCTTGCCCATCAAGAAACTCTTAAGAAGTCCTTATTGCATTAGGTTTATAACTTCTAATCCACAATTAAGATAGGAATCCTTCTAGCTCTTATATTAGCCTTAAAACACTAACTTTAATAGAGCTGCAGGTTTAGTTGTATTTGAACTCCTAATTGATATCAAGTCTTAGAATCCTTTGATAATTATAAGACCACACTTTAATGAGATAGACATCTAAACGTCTAACAATAGATTCCTAAATTGCACCAACTCAACGGTGGGAAACTCGCAAACTTGGGCAAGGAATGGCCGGAACGTCCACGACTACTTATTTAGTCAACTGTCTACCGTTCAATGAAGGGCGGGAAGCAACCTGTTTGACCCAACCGTCATCGTCGTTGCAAGTCGACCTTGAAAGACTTATGCACACGATACCAAACTTAGCCCACACTTAGCCACGTCAACTAAGTACATGTCGCCCAGGCCAACCGGCTACCGAAATCTATTTTCTTCCTTTGCATTTCAGCAAAACGAAATTATATATTATTTTATTAAACAGTAGTCAACACTGTTCTGCGTACTATGTACGCTTGTGTACCAAATAAATTTTGCATGTTTATTATATTCACAATCTCAGATACTAGTCTTTAAACTCTTCAGTTATTTTATTTTATTTTTGGCAATAGTATTGAATTATCATTTTGTTGCCAGTGGGGTATAGGTATTAGGAGTGGGCACGGTCATGATTGGTTCGGTTTTACTCTCAAACCACAGTTGAACCAATAAGAAAATAACGGTCTGGTTTGGTTCGGATTAGCCTAAAACCATAATGAAAACCGAACCAATCCAAACAACTTGTAAACGGTTTGGTTCGGATCGGTTCGGCCGGTTTGTGCCTAACACAAAAGCATGCATTTTTCAACCTACTCTTACATTATAATGCTAACATTTTGCCATTATATCATTCCATCAAAAGCTAACCCAACAATATTCCATTTAATCAAAGACTGTCCAGTTTCCAATTTCACAATTGCCATCAAAATAAACATTCTAAATCAATTCTTCCAATTCACAGTCAATTGCAAATAAGTTCACCTAACTATTAAAATGAACTTATTTGATCTTTAAAACTATTACAAATGTACTATAGTCAAAGAACTTGCAGGATTGAATTTAGCTGCAGTGACTATATCAATGTCAAACTATCATAGGCACACTTACTGGAAAAATTCTAAAATTAAACAATTCTTACTCTAAAATAAACTTCACAGAACAGTTTCTTACCCCTTTGAGCACATTTCTCTCAATAATGCCTACCCGAAGACCTTTTGCACACAAGGCTGTAGCTATGAAGATTCCCAAAGTTCCACCACAAATTAACACATCAAATGTATATGTGCATAACACATGTTTGAGCAGAACAAATACTAGACCAAAGTTGGTCCAACCTCTTCAAGGCACTATATGAGTATGGCCCACCAACACCACCAACTTCCCCACTCATTGATAAACTCTCCATTATCCTCTACAAAAAAATTATTAACTTAAAACACTCATTAACTCAGTTGACAATACAATGATGCAATTCAACACTTCAAAAACAAGAAGATGAAGAACATATGAACAACAAATAATGAAATGCGGGAAATTAAAGAAAAGGGTACCTGGGTTCTTGAGGGAGGGGCATGTGTTTGCAAGCAGAGGCATTGATCTCTTTCCTAGATGGGTCTTTGGCAACCTGCATAAAGGATACATATGTGAACACATATGAGATTATGAAAATTTCAATAATAACAGCAAGAATCACATATAATATTCATAACAACATATATATAAGACACTTGTTTTGAAATAAGACAAAACCAATATCAAACACAATATGCTAAACAACAGATCATTATGCTCCAAATACAACAATCCCAATAAAAATCCCTCACAGTTTTATCACCCAAAACCCAAAAATTGACAAAAGTGTTAAACAACAAACCCATTATTAACCAAGAACTCCAGATCCTAAAAAACTTCAAGATCCGACCAATTGAACCCAAAGCATTCAACAAGTCTAAGCAATCACACAGAAAGAGAAAGAGAGGGAGCTTACAAATTAATCGTCGTCAATGGTAAAGATGTACTTCTTCTTAGAGACCAAGTAGCCAAAGCAGTGGCAAGCAGAGTCCTTGATGGAAATGCAAGAGGCCTTGGGATCTAGAACCCGTTGTCTCACCTTCAGCCCATAATGAGTTTGTGGTTGAAGGTGAGACAACGGGTTTGTGGCTGCGTGAGGTCAGGTGAGACAGAGATGGAGCAGTGGAAACAGAGATGGAACGATGGAAACAGAGATGGAGCGATGGAGGCGCGACAATGGAGGCTGGGTTTGATGGAGCGACGCCGACGATGAAGGTGAGAATGGGTTCGATTGAAGCAGGGGGTTGTGCTGTGTGAGGTAGCGGTTGAGTGTGAGATGAGGGTGAGATGAGGGTTCAGGGTTGGAGTGAGCCTCTGAGTGAGCTGAGAAGAGATTATAGCGAGGTTGGAGTCCGAAAATAATTGGTTTCAAGTCCAATTCAGTGTGGCTGGCTACACACTACAACTTCTAATTAGCAACTCAACTATTGACACATGTAAATTAATATATATATATATAATTAATTAATTAATATTTGAATGGTTCGGTTCGGATTAGCATAGTTTTTAAGCTTTAAAACTGCAGCTGAACCAATTAACTCGATTCGATTCGGATTTTAAAACTATTGACTTTTTAAAAGTCAAAATCGAACCAAACCGGCAAATACGAATTGGTTCGGCCGATTTGGTCGGATCAGCCGGATTGATGCCCACCCCTAATAGGTATAGCTCATGGTTGAGCTGTTGCACCTACACCCATGTGATTAGAGGTTTGAAACCTCCATGAATCTAGTTAATATTTGTAAACCCTCTCCTCAACCGCTTGTACTCGGAAACCAAAAAAATATTATTATCATTTTGGTATTTTTTTTTTTGTTACAATCATTTTGGTATTTAGTTCTGCACGTAGTCCATAAAATGGATGAAGCGCAATGTACGTGTTGCTGAACGATTGGTTACACTTATGGCTGCAAGTGGTGGAGGCTGCATGAGAACAGAATCTCTTAACCACCAATAAACGTCACCCTAACGGTTGCCTTTTCTGGTTATACGTATTTTCCTCCACGTCCAACTTGGTAGAGAAAGGAAGGGAAAGAGAGAAAATCTTTAGAGAGAGGAAGAGAGAGGCAGTGTTTTATTTGCATTTTTGAAGGGCAATACTTTGTTTAGTATCCACACAATCAAAAAGCCTCTAAAAACTATTTAAACTGTTTTGTTTTTCTTCTTTTTTCTTCTTGTCCACTACCTGTTCGTTGATTTGCCTGAGAGAGAGAGATACAAACGGAGGGAGAGAGATACAAACAGAGGGAGAGAGAAAAAAATAAAGAGAGAGAGAGAGGGCGGTTAAGAGGACCGTGGGTGGGGGAGGATTCTTTGATGAAGAATCTGTTGAACTAAGGTGAATAATCCACAATTCTAAAGTTCATCACCTTCTTCATCAAAATCTCTATTATCTTTCACTTCACCGCCTCCTGATCTCCTTCTGTCTTTACCTTTAATTTGGGCTCAATTCTTTTGTTTAAATGATCATTTGGTGTTGTGTTTCACCTAATTTTATTTCAATCTCAACTACCCAGATTTGCTTTGCAGCTCATTATTATTTTTTCCAGATTTTCTTTGCTCCTAAAGAGAATCATAGATTTTGGAGATATGGGTCTCTGCATCTAGACTTTTCTTAGTCTTTTATTTTCTTGGGAGCTCCAGGTGTCAGAAAACCCATATCAGATCTGAGTGCCCCACCCCCATTAGCTTCTTGGGTTTAGTCTTTTTATCTCTCTTTCACCCTCTCCTTGAATGACAGCTGTTGAAGTTGTCTGTACGGTTGGGGTCCTTATAGCTTAAAGGAAGCAAAGGTAAATCATTTTCATTTTTGATTGAAGGAGAGAGGGCCAGGGAGCGAAGTATTTGGCTTCCTTTCGGTTCTAGATTGGCTTAAAGGTGAGCTCCCACCAAAGTTGGTTTTTTTCTTTGGGTAAGAGGGCGTCAACAGTCATCACCAATTATAGTTTGATAACTTTGGAAGAGGAGGCCCACCGTTGGGTTTTGGTGGGCTTCGTCGGAACCAATAAAAACCCATCAATTGAAAGGGGTTGTTAAGATCCCACTTTTGCTTTTACAATTTTTAAGAGAGGGTGAGGAGGAACAAGTGAAGACAATTCAAGTTTTGCTCCATTTAGCATTTTACCATTGCTTTTCCACAATTGGTTCCTCATCATTTAATTTATGCCAAACTTGAATTTGACCCTTAAGAGGAGAATTCCCCTTTTGTAATGCTACTTTACTTGTTCATTACTTGCCTCTCCTTTCTCTTTTTCAAGACTCTTCCTCGCAAACCTCTCCCACCATGGGCTTGTGAGATGCGCTTGTTGTTCCCCTGGTTTTGGAAAGAATTATCATTCTTTACCATATCCAAGTTGACAAAGAAGAGCTTTTCAATTTGCTTTCTTTCTCCATTTCCTTCCAAAATGTCCCTCAAGAGGAAGCCTCTGTCTCTTTCTTCTAAAGTTGAGAATGTTGAAGACGAAGACACACCAGAGATGTCTGTGTTGGACTTGCCAGAACTGGCCTTGGAATGCATACTCGAGAGGCTTCCTCCCGATGCGCTTTTTCGAATGACGGGTGTTTGTACTTCTTTGAGGGAGAGATGCAGGAGCGACCACCTTTGGGAGAAGCACATGAAACAGAAATGGGGCAGAGTTATTGGCCCTGCTGCCTACAGGGAGTGGCAGTGGCATATTGCTTCCAAAACCGATTTGGTTGATGTCAAGCAGGGCAAGCAAAAGGGTCTCATGAGAATTTTATCTCTTGGTTGGCCTTTCTCATGGATTAGAGCCAGGGTTGATGATCATATCCAGCAGAGGTGTTCGTTGCCAGCTGATTCCATCATGTCTTGGTACCTTGCTCTTGAGACTGGCAGGTTCTGGTTCCCAGCTCAAGTCTATAACCGCGAGGTAATCTATCTATGAGTTTGCTATATTTATTATTTATTTATTTATTTATTTATTAAAAACTGTTGATTCTGCTCTGTTCCCTAAACTACATG
This sequence comes from Prunus padus, assembly GCA_024362665.1. NCBI lineage: Eukaryota > Viridiplantae > Streptophyta > Magnoliopsida > Rosales > Rosaceae > Prunus > Prunus padus. The sequence continues at coordinate 4,550,692 of JANFAM010000011.1, read as the reverse complement.
TTATATATGTTTGTTTTTTTCTTGTATTGCAGAATGGACATGTTGGATTTATGTTGTCATGCTATGATGCTGAAATTAGCTATGATCCTCGCACTGACACCTTCCAAGCCAGGTAGTTGGACAATTGGTCTCCCTCGTGGTTTATAACTGTTTCTTATTGCTTATGTATGTTATTGGGATTTTGCATTTATGACTGTTTCTTATTGCTTATGGTAAGTTGATGTGGATGATCTAACTTGAGGTGGGTTTTCTGTTCAGGTACCCACCACATGGAAGGCGAGCAGTTGCAATCGAAAACAGTGTGCCTTGGGAAAGGCTTAGAGCACCACCAATCGACACTCCCCCTCATGATCTTCATATGTCTGACTGTTTGAATGAGTTACAGCCTGGTGATCATATTGAGATTCAGTGGAGAAGAAACAAAGAATTTCCTTATGGTTTGTTATTCGTTCAACTTCCCTTTCAAATTATTCTAAATCCCATTAAGTCATCTAGAGTTCCTTTGGTTTTTTACTTTTGGAAGAAACTTAAAGATTAACTGTTTCTGCAATGTCTACAAATATGATTTTCCAACGTTTCCCTTAAAAAAACATAAAGGCAGTTCAACCTAATTTGTATAAAGAAGGTCTATTGAATTTTGCTTGGATTTTCTTGGTGGCATCTAATACTTGGCAATTAGAACTTGAACAGTATATAACTGATACTAGATACAGATACAAATTTTGGTTCCATTTGCTTGTTCAACCTAATAGAAAGACATTAGATTCATTTAATATGCAGAAACATAAATAAAAGGTGAAATTAGTTAATTTCCCATTGTCCATTGCTTGATAGGATTTTCTGTATGTATTGCAGGTTGGTGGTATGGTGTTGTAGGTCACCTAGAATCATGTGAGGGAAATGAAATTTACTGCCTTTGTCATAATAGTGGTGAGTTGAATTCATTCCTTTCCACCCCTCAAAAGTAGGATCTTATGCTCTGTAGGATTGGCTAGCATGTGATTGCAAAAAGAGATTTTTCTGTTGGAGAATCTAACTGATTTTGGCTGGAAAATATTATTATGCTAAGATTCCGACTTTAATTTTTTCTCTTTCACCATTGTTGGAGAAATTGGATAAAGCATTTTAGGGCAGAAAAATCTCTTGTTTTCATATCTGATAATACCAATAAAAGTAGCCACCTTCATTAAGAGAGTTCATAAAGAATTGAGGTTCTTGCAAGAAGCCAATGATATCTCTTAGGTTGTGGATAATAAGAATGCAAAGTTAGCTTTCACAGAATAGACACTACTAGTCTTGGCCTCCTCCCTTTTCTGATACCCAATATTTCAATAGGTGGACCAGTGTTTGTGCTGTTTGATTGGTCCCCAAGACATATCATTGTCATTATGTCATAATTTCCATCAACATTGTGATAACTTTGTCTGGGAATAATATTTATGGCCAACCACAACGAAAGAACTCAATGTTCCCTGGAGTCTCTGTATTTTGCAGAGTTGGGAATCTTAATGCTTTGTGGGGCTGCCATGCTCATCCTTCTTTGCTTTCCAATTTTTATTTAATCTCTCCATCACACCCCACCAGCCAAGCAAAATTGCAAGAGATTTGTGTCCTCTTCTCACCACAAACAGACAATAACATTTATATATGATAATCAATCATGATAATGACGATGTTGGTGATCATATATAGTCATATAATAATAATATTGATAATAAGAATTTCTAACTACTTTATGAATGACAGAAAATAGCACTGTAATTATTTGTTTTGGCAGGGTTTCAATTCATTTTGTTTCCTAAACCAAATATTTTGGGGTGCTTGGAGAACTCATGATAATGGAAATACATTAAATTGGTCTTGATAAACACAGCAATTGGAAAAATTGTTTGATTATAGATTTTGCAGAAACAACTTGTGTAGGAAAATCACAGAAACAATTACAGATCCTGAAATATTTCTTTTATAGATTTTTATCACTGCTTTGATTTCAGATGAAATGAGCAATATACAAGAGGGAAAGTTTTTCTTGAAAGCTCGTAAATTGGAAACAATTGCATTAAAAATTAACACACTGATCATATGTGATTGTTAAACAGACACTGTGGTGCTGGAGTTCAACCAGTACACGCATGGATCGCGGTGGAGATGCACTAACATCAGCAGAAGAGACCATCGAGAGGAGGGAAATGAGGCAGATGGGTTTTACGGGGGCATCAGGAAGCTTAGAACCAAGGAAGAGTTTTTCACATGGAAGAGACTTTGGCCAACTGAAGTCTTGGAATAATGGTACATGCCTAATTCTTTTGTTGTGATATCATCATCAACAATCAATCCAATTCTTAATCCACTTGCATAACCTAAACAAGTGGATGCCTTAAGCTGGAAGTTTGCTTGAGATTCAATGGACCGCATGGATGTGGATGCCATGATGTTTAGCTATACCCATTTTATTTTTATTTTTTTTTCTTTTTTCGTGGGAGGTTTCTCGGCTATTATTTGGGATTCTGGTCCTTGTACATGCCTCCAATTATTGTGCAATAACTTATCCCACGATATGTAAAATTTTAGTTGATAATTTTAATTTGGAGGTTATAGAAAGTGTTAATTCAGTTGCAATTTCTTACCTTTCTTCGCAATATCTCTACTATAATAAGCCCACATCATTCTAGAAAATCTTGTGTTAAACATGATAGCACTTTCTTGCTATTCGGGCCAATCATGGTATGCCAAACAAAATGGAATTGTATGCCAAGGCAAGTGGAAAAGTTATCAGCCATGACATACAGGGGTGGAGCCACACTAGGACCAGTGTGGTCCCGGGCCCCCACTCAAGGTTTTTTATATTTTAAAAGTACTATACTGTTATGTATTTCTATATGTATATTATTTCAAATACTTTACGTTTTTTATATGTACCCACATGTGTTGTGGCGGATCTATTAAGGCACAAGGAGGTGCTTCAAATTGCCCGTTTGCTCAGCTGGCGGTGGTGCACTCCAGATGTACAGATTACTTTATTTCCATTTTCAACATTTAAGTAAATGTCTTTGTCCTTTTACTTTCATTTATTTTTATATTACTCCATTTACTTAAGTTTACAATGTAAATATCGAAGTACCCCTTATTTGGATTCAAATAAAAATACTAGAAAATCAATTTCCCACCAAATCAAAATATGAAAAATCGGTTTTAGTGCAAAATACAATTTAGGCTAAAAATGATGGCTCATTAAGTCAATATATATGACAGGACCCGACCCGAATTCCGCTCCGAAACTCGCACCGAATCCTGCTGAAGTTCCGACATCAACCCAATGTCGGGCCCACTTACTAAACAAGTTCCCTCTTCTCGAAACAAAAGTGAAAGGGGCCAAGACTTCTGCCGAAAATCGGGCAAAGTCTCCCCTGAAATAAGGACATTCCCAAAATTAACAACCTGCTAGAGCACAACAGATATACAACCCAAGCGCCAGCATGCATTACAAATACACAATAGGCCTCCGGCCGTTCAATTCAACCCTAATGGGTGATAATAGAGCAATTCTAAGAATATGTGAGTTCAAACAACAGAGTTCAAAGTTAAAGATAATGGACATAAAGTCCTACAGTCTAGTCGATGCTCGGGAAGAGATGTGCTCGACCGAACAGTGTCGAAGCAATGACTATGGCATGGGGGCCGCAAAACAGGAAGAGTGTGAGTGGACAAAAACAAAGTTTTACATACTTAAATCAATGTACTAACCCACCGTTTCAAAACAATGTGAACCATGCATATGAAATCATTTATATACTTCATTGATTTGAAAACCACGATATTTCAAAATAGTCAAAGAAAAACCCAATTCAAACCTTTCCAAGCAACATAATCTTTTTCTTTCCCCGAGGCATAACCTCCCAAATCGCAAACCCATAAAGGTATATAAAAATGTAAACAGAAGAACTTGATAAACGTATAAGCATAAAGATAGGAAAAAGTTCCCATAGGGTAAAACAACATTAAAATCCCAATAATCCAAATAATACCAAGAACAACCCAACTCGACAACAACATAGAAATCAATTGTATTTCGAATCATTTATATATATATATATATAAGAAATCAGTTTCAGGATTCAAAATTCAATAAACATAACATATCAAGTACTGTTTCCCAATCTTCCCCAATCTCGCAACCACGTGCTCGTATGCACGACAAGTGAGGAAAGATCCTCACTAAAAGAAATATGAATACGAAGGTACTTACACACGTGTATAGGTATAATATGACCTCAACACCAAACACAAGTACTAGGAGAAAACAATCTAACAGGGGATCATTTGATTGGACACAGGTACAACCTCCTCGAGAGATCATGTGCCTAGGGTTGAGCCGTCCAGAAAGGGACTAAGCATACAGGCCTATATGGTAGAAACCTCACTACCATACCTCCGAAACAAGTCCTACGTGCGCAGACTACCCCGTTAAGGGTCTACAGCTACACCACGTTAAGGTATGCACCGGATCGAATCATATTCAAGTAACCGTATCATAAGAACAGGGGGAGGTACATAACAAGGTGCCAACCGCACTCAAATTAATCGCCACGCGATAATCAATATATACATATTCAATCACAATGTACCCAACCCCAAAACATCAGACACCCGGACATATACAAGTCCATCAATCAAATAACCAATATATATACTCAAAATCAGGACATCACCGTCCCAAACATGTATTCAATACTTAAAATAATCACAAGCGTCAAATAGCCATATATCATTCTATAATCAAATAAAATCTCATGATCACCCAATATTCCATATTAAAAACGTATTGGAAGCTCAAGTCCAGAAAACATCAAATCCAAATCCAAATTCAATATAAGTCCCACAACTTCGTAAAATACCGAATCCAAGATTAAAACAATATTAAGACTCCATATTCAAAGTATAGATAATCATTTCTTAAAAAGGTAAAATCCGACTCCGGAAACGTTTATTCAAAGTATATATATATATAACAACCCGTTAAACATAAATATCCGGACGACCAAAACATCTGTATCTCATACCCAAAATATATATATACAAATAGTATAATTAACGATTCTTAAAATATAGCTCAACTCAAATTATTAAACTCACTGGACATTTATAGTGTCCATCCTTCCGCCCAAACATTTAGTTTAAAAGTATAAAGATAATATATAATTTATAAAGTATAGATTCCCGAAAGCATGAAATTCCAACTCACGACGTTTATAAATCCCACATATAAAATTAACCAATAAATCCATAATTAAAATAGTATAAGGATTTCAAGATCAAAATCACCCAATTATATAATCCAAATCCAACACAAAAACCACCGGACGTCACTACGTCCCATTCAATACTCAAAAGTATACATAATCATAAAATATAACCATCAGGGCCCCACATAAGAACCGGAAACCCAAATCATGCATAAACCTCAAATGCAAATCCTTTTAAAGTACTTCAACCAAAGTCAAAACAAGACTTAAGCCATTATCAAATAAATTCCGATAAACTCAATCATCAAATCCGAGATTTAAAACAATTGTTAAATCCCATTTATATGCATTTGCATTCAATCATTCAGATCATGCTCCTTTGAAAACAAAGTCCACTCACCGTTGGTCCCACGCTGCTTAACCCAAAGAGCGTCCCGCCCGCTACGTATGCGGTGTCAGAGTACCTAAAGCGATAGATACGAGGTTTGGATTAATACAGTGAACCGAACGAGAACTTTAAATTCAAATCCTAACTTTCCCGGACTCAAAGTAAACACGTACGTCGTACGGAGGGTTTCTAGGTCAAGCTACGTCTTTTAACAAGTGAGACCACCCCGGAAGACTCATGATCAACCGGCGGTCAAACATCCCTTTCGGTCAACCCGGGCCTGCGAGGCCCACGACCTCCAAATCAATCCGGACATTCCTATAAGTCCTACAAAGTCAACTACGTTCGAAGAATTGCAAAGCAACCTCGGGAGACCCTTGGTCAAACTTGGTCAAACTTGGTCAACCAGGACCCGTGGGTCCCACGACCTCCAAACTTAGATCCAAAAGTTCCTACAGGTTCAACATGGCCTAACCAACGTGTCCTGAAAGTTTGGTCTCGATCAGACAGTCGGATCGTTCACGATCGTATGATCGGACAGTTACGGTTTAACTTAAATTTTAAGTCAATGATATGGAGCATCCGGGGCTCTGATCCACGATCCGTCAATTCCTATACGATTCTAAAAATACGAGGAACCAAAGACGTGAATTGAATTCGATCCAACGGTCCGAACACATCGAACCTCAACAACACATAATAGGTGTACGTTGGTTCAATAGTCAAACGACGTCCGAATCAAGATCCGCACACACGTACGCGTTCACAACGACACGAGGATCTTGTAGGAACCGAGAACCACCACCACACCCACCCCACGCGCCGCCGTGAGGGTTGGGTGTGTTGAGCGATTTCGGCCAACACCCAAACTTCGAGTCTGCCAACACCGCCTACACCATTCGAACCACCACGATGAGGTGAGTTCGGAATCGCCACGAACCGCCGCAAACTGGCCGTTAACTGGCCGAAAATCCCAAACGAAATTCGGCCAAATCTGGGTTTTCCAAATCCGATACAAAAACCACCAAATCGATCCCCACGAACCTCAGGAAGAGATAGAGGAGGAAGAGAGGGTTCGAAATCATACCTTGCGAGACGGGAAGGTGATCGGAGGTGGCGGTGAGACATCGTGAAGAATCGGCGAAATACCAGTCAATATTGCGGGCGAAAATGGAGGTCTCAGGCTGGGTTTCGCGATGGGACATGACCGGGATGAGGAGGGGAGTCGAACGTGACAAGTCCCGTGCTCCGCCGTGGCCTGGTTGCTCGGAATCGAAGAGAGAGAAAGGGAGATCGCGTCGGAGGTGAGAGAAACGCGCGCCGAAGGAGAGAGAAACGATTCTGTGTTCTGATTGGTCCAGCTGAATATTTATAATATTTTATTAAATTTCTGAAATGACCATTATGTCCTTTTTGCAATCCGAAGTCAGATCGAAGAGTGCCGCCCGTCAACGGATTCGTTTCAACGAGACGGACACAATGACGCAACTCATTTCACCAAATTTTGTCCCGAAATTAAAATGCCCCTTTTGCCCTCTAATTAATAAATTCAAATTTAATTCCCATTTTATTATTTTAATTCCTTTTTATTCTTATTAATTGCTCATTTTATTTAACTCAATTATTTAACCTATTTTATTTATAAAATAGGTTCGGGACGTTACAATATACTTCATACTAAAATCCCATAAAATCAAGTTTTCTTATTTGAAGTATAAGGAATAAAAGCCGCCAAAAATTATCTTAAGAAAATGATTATTCCGAAAAATCATTTTTTATACTTAGTCAATATTTTTACATAAAACATTTTTGCATGTATGATATGAATGCATAAAGGGATCTAAAGTTTTTTTTAGTTTGTGAAATTTTGATTTTTTCTTTCTATTGGGTTTAATGGGGGGAAAGCTTTAAAGATATTTGCTAAATCGCCACTCTTTGTCTATTTCTTGCAATTTTTCTTGCTCAAAATGTATTTGTCTATCCCTTTGTCGAGTACAATTATGATTGCAACCAATAAGCATTATAATTCTTGACATATGTGATATATATATATATATATACTATTTTTCATATGTATTGTGAGTTCTAATTTTTGATTCTTTATAATTTGTAAGATGCCCCCACACACATGAAATCCTGGCTTCGCACTGATGACATACCGTGATTGGCCATATATAACAAAACAGTATCATCGACGTTCCACAAAATTGTTTCTCGCGTGATTGTAGGGCCCATATTCTTTTTTAGATAATTATATATATACCCATTTCTAGCATTAGTATTATAAATAAACACTATAACTTGGTTTCTGGGAAAAAAAGCCCAAACATAGGCAGTTCCCATGTTAGCACTAGTTTTTAGAGGGGGAAAAAAAACCATAGCTGCCAGTTGTAGTTTTGCGTGTTGGAGTGTCCTCTTCCTATATATACTCTCGAGGCATTATATAAAATCAGACCCACACCCGCTTCTTCTCTCCTTATTCCCAATATCATTTTCAACCATTTTCTATTTTCAATTATTAATTATTTAATTTTATTTAGCAAAATACCAAGCAACTCTCCCTCTCTCGTGGTGAGGATGTATGTTTCTTGATGAAGAGAAAAGAAAAGTGTTCCTTTTCCCATTTAGCCTTTGTTTCTTTACAGCACAGTCTCACTTTCTTTCTCTATCCCTTAGACTTTCTTTCTCTGTCCCTATGTTTTTTTTAAGCATACTAAATGTAACACCGCGTCCCAAATAATTAGTTATTTATTTACTTTTTGTGAATTTTACATTTTTGTCCTTGAGGATAAGGGTATTTTAGTAACTTTTTGTTTAGAAATGAATTTGGGGAATTGAGTGGCACAGATTGCATAGAGCTTGTTGATACGAGTCCGTAGACTTGCAGCACGCTCAATTCCGAGTTGTAACGATTGAGAAAAGATCTAAAAAAGAAAAGGACGCATAGGGAATTTAAGTTTTGTTAGAAAAACCCTAGATATACCCAACTTCTATCTCTCCTTCCCTCACGCGTCCTCTCTCTCTCTCTCTCTCTCTCTCTCTCTCTCTGTGCGATACCCGCACCTTCCAAGTGACGGAACGACGTATTCCGGCCACGGCTACCAGCACCGTTAGTATCAATCTCTTCGTCTTCCTCCCCTTTGCCTAACCCATACCTCGATCAACCTTGAAACTCCAAGAATAGCTGTGATTTTGGACTGAAACCGAGCCAAAACCCTTATTCAACGATGGCGGTTCCTGAGCTTTTTTTGGGGCCTCTAGCGGCCTTTTTTGTGGGTGAGGTATGAAACTTCATCTATTATTCATGCTCTATCTGTTTATGTATGTAGTTATGATCGATTTTGGAGTTTTGGACATTAATTAAAAAACCCTTAAATTGGCCGACTGTTTTGGCCACGGTCCAAGAGGCAAAAACGTTTCCCTCGTTAGTTTGATCGTGTTAGTATAGGGCTTGACCGGTGTTTCGAGAATTTTCCGTCGCCAGAATTTTCTCCCACCACTTTCGGTGGTGGGTGGCGGCACTTGAACCCATTGTGGCGACCCATTTTGGTCATAGAATTATCCACACGCCGTCCCAAGTGCGATGATATGCTCAGATTTAAAGTTGGTGACTGTTTGGCTATCGAACGGATATTGCGCCTATTATGCAATATCGGGGTTCGATAGGTTCGGACCATTCGATCGGTTTCATTTTCAATTATGTTATTCCACGTACATTTAGGATCGCGTATGAACTTATTGATCATGAATAGGAGTTTCGAATATTCCAAATCAATGATTCTAGGGTTAGGCAAACCGATCGCCGTCCAATCATGCGATCGAGATTGATCCGACCACTCGATTGAAACCAAACCATCGGGACTTGTTTTGTAAGACCCGTGTCTTGGGGAAGCAAAAACGGTGAGCAATCCCACATCGCTCGAGGAGGGAAAGGTGAAGTGCCTTATATGTGTGGGCACTTCTCTTCCTAGCACGAGGCCTTTTAGGAGCTCATTGGCTTCGGATTCCATGGGAACTCCGAAGTTAAGTGAGTTTGGGCTAGAGCAATCCCAGGATGAGTGACCCACTGGGAAGTTACTCGTGAGTTCCCAGAAACAAAACCATGAGGGCGGGGCCCTAAGCGGACAATATCGTGCTAGAGGAGTCGAGTCGTGACATGTTTAGTGGGTTTGTCGGACCTTTTGGAACTTTTGGATCGGGAATCGGAGGTCGTGGGCCTAGTGGGCCCAATTGACCGTTGTGGAAAGTTTGACCACGAGTCTCATGAGATCATCTCATCCTTCGAAAAGTACTAGAATGGCCCTAGGAACTTTCTAAAAGTCGTGCATAGACTTAGAGTTCCGGGAAGTTAAGTTTCAATTTAAGTTTGATTCTATTCAAATGTTAATATTATTCTTATATCCTCTCAATAGGTACTCCAGTTCCTCATGCTCAACCCTTAGAGGGTCCTTCCGATTGAGCATAGGAACTCCTATTCTCAACCCATATAATTATATGGTTATGAGGGATGAGATTTATGTGGCAACACACCACTTATTGTACCCCCCCTGGTTCGATATGAAATAGATGATTAAATTACGGAAAAGAATTATAGTTGGTCTTTAGGACCCATCAGGGCACACATATACACTTAGGATACCGTATTAAGTATCCAACCACATTTTAACACCTTCATGAGCGCACATGAAGGTGTAAAAATTGTGGCGTACTCAAAATGAAGAAAAAATATTTTTCTTAATTTTGGTTCACTCCATGGTAATCCCGTCCTAGTTGTACCATGGGACAACACATCTTGCATGATCGCAAAAGAGGTCAAAGCCTTTACGTGCTTCTACTTCCCTCAACCTGTGAAAAGATTTTCTTTCGCAAGCCTAACCCTGACTTTCATTTTTTTATTGATCGGAGGTGAAATTTGGCTTTCTTTTTCTCCTCCCCCAAGGTTTCCTCATACCACTTGAGACATATCTATTGGCATTTGATTTCCACCATCAACACTTCGTACCTCTGCTGTTTGATAGCAGCTGCATCTTCAACCTCATATGAAAAATTTATGCTTTTGGCAATGCCTTCAGCAACATTTTCTCCTTTATTCTTCCTCTATGACAAAGCCTCTGCATTTTTTTTTTTTTTGTGGTGGAGCTTTATATGTAACAACCCGATCCCAATTTAAGAGTTAAATATTAAAATATTAAGGCGAAGGGCGATTTTACCGAGGTTAATTTAATGAATTTAAAACTTGACTTTATTTTGGAAAGAATTTGGTGGAACGGAGGAGAACGCATTGCGTCGGCTCGTCGAAAGCGAGTCCGTGGACGTGCGGAACACCCGATCCAGAGCGACGAGCGTTTAAAGGTCTAAAAACCCTAAGGGCATTTTGGTAATTTTGGAAAATATGGGATTTTAACCAGATGACACGCTGGCCAATTGACCAGCGCGTGTGCAAGCCTCACCCTCTAGCTCTCTCTCTCCCGATCGTCTTCGAAAGCCCCAAACCCTCTCGGTTGAACCCGAGACACCGCCGGCTCCACTTCGGCGGCGTGCGATCGTTCAGGCCACCCCCAAACGTCTCCCCCTTCGCTCCTCGGTCCATCCACGCCGCCGATTCGGCCCGAAACCTCCTCCAAACTCCTCTACAATTGCGAAATCATCAGGAGACTTGGCGTCGATTGCTCGATCCGGCCAAACACTGTCGGCCAAGGTGAGTTTCTACACCTATTCTTCGAGCTTTAATAGTTTTGGAACTTGGTTTGGAGCGATTTCGAGGTTTGAGGCAGATTTGAGGAACCTAGGGTTCCGGTTGGTTTCAATTTTGGCCACGGTTGTTGGCGGTTCTTGGCCAGTTTCCTTGCCAACGAACTCCAAGCGTCCATACGAGTCTAACGGTGTATGGATTGCGAGGTGCGAGATTTTCATGGCAGGAAAATCTACTCTAGCCACCCAATGCTGGCGGCGCGTGGGCAGTGGTGGCAGGCTGTTTTTCATGCCAAAACACCTCCAGTGAGTCTTCCGAGCGCGTAGGTATGCTTGAGCGAATTTTTGAAAATCGTTTGAGCGAAGAACCAATATTTGGTTAGATTTAACTATGGTTAACTTGGGTTTTGTTGAGTTTGAGCAGTCGGATCGTAGCAGAAACTTGGAAGTTAAGTAATTGAGGATCGTAGAAACCTATAGGAACTTACGGATCGTCGTTTGGAGTTCGAGAACCCCTTGAATGCCCGGGTGGAACCAAACTAAGGATTTGTCGAATATTTAATCCAGGGGATTTCGAGTTAACTAAGCGGCTTAAATTAGAATCAAGTGGGCCGAGAAACCTTTCTAATTACAATTGAACACTTTAGGCCCGAGGGTCGGGATTTTCATTAAATTACTATGCGAGTTATGGTTAATTAATAAATGGTTTAATTTTCATAAATAGGTACTCAAGCTCTGGATTCGGGAGGAAGGCCCTTCTAAAGTGCAGCAAGCTCGGATCAAGCTTGAGTGGACCTTTGATTTTATAAATGACTTTTATTTCAATAAATGCTTATTCTGCTTTTATGAAATAAATAATGATGAACATTGTTTATAAATTTTATGATTTGATTTCTGCATAATGAATTATGAATTTATTTTCGAGCCTTGGATTTGGAACTTATAAAGGGAATTTATGGTTATGGTTTATGAAATTGGAAAGGCTCAAGGTTTTACTTATGTAAAGGATTTTAATATTATGGTTATGAAAGGTTTCAAACCACTCTAGGTACCCTAGTATGTAAGCTGTTGCCTTCGAATTATTATGCTGCCTACGAATATTGTGATATTGGTTATTACCGGTCTACGGATCATTGCTGCCTTCGGATTAAGTCTGCGCGCATGACTCATGCCCCACGAGTCTCGGGGGCGCCGGACCGTGCGGCGGAGCGGGACGCGGCTCGGGTAAACTTTGTGTTTTCCGGAGTCTAAGCGAGGGCCTTGGCTCGGGTAAACTCTGTGTTTCGAGTTTTGTGAGAACGGCTCGGTTGACTTTGTGTCTCAGAGTCTAGCGAGGAAATGGAATTGACGGAATTTATAAGGGTACACCTAGGTGGATTTTATTTAAAGTTGATTTGATAATATCTTCTTTAATGAATAAGAATTTCTAGTTGATGAACTTTATAAATGTGTTTTATATGTATGCTTTAATTTACTGTTCGTTTATAGAATTGTTTTCTTATGTTATGCTGATGGGGCTAACGTGTTGTTTCAATTTCTGAAACTTTCCTTTTGGTCCACTCACCCTTTTAAATGTTTTCGCCCCAGTGTGTAGGTTGTAGTGAGCACCACCATAGGCCCATCTTCACCTGCTTGCTCTCCCAAAACTTTGTGTAGGGTCCTTGACGAAAAACTTGTATTTAATTATTTAGTAGCTCTGAACTTGCCCAAACTGTTGTGAGGCTGAGGCCGTACTTTGAACTACATGTTGTGTGTGAAACCTAAATTGTGCTAACTGAAGTTTGTGGAATTAAAAATTGTGCTCTTGCGGTGAAATTAATTTGGGAATTGGAGCCATTTACAAGGGAGACTGCCGAATTTCGGCAAAAGTCAAACAACAAAATTTCGTTTTCTCAATTTCTTTATTTAAAGGGCAAAATGGTCAAGTGTGTCAGACACCCGACGAGATGTCGGACACGGACGAGGCTTGGCCAATTAAAGCGGAATTAAGTCGGGTCCTGTCATTATAAGTATGTGGCGGATTTTGGTAGGTGAAGACATTGTAAGTTTAGGGTTATTTGGAGTAAATGCTTGCAATGGGAAGTAAAGTAATGAACTTTGGTATTTATAGAACATAAGTCTTTTCATTTTACCCACCAAAATGAAACATATGACTTGGTCTGGTTGAAATGTAACTTTAGTTAGGTTATAATATTTGATTTTCTATAAATGCTCGTAATGGGAGGTAAAGTAATGAACTTTGGTATTTATACAGCAGAAGTCTTTTCATTTTACCCGCCAAAATGAAAGTATGACTTGGTCTGGTTGAAATGTAACTTTAGTTAGGTTTATAACTATAATATTTTATTTGCTTTATTAGTGATGTTATTTGCATAATTAGGATCATAAATGGACTTGACTCCAGCCTCCACTTGGCCCGAGAAGACCAATAATTAAATGCCTCCAATTTCATCGAGCTGTGTGATGCGTCGTTTCAGTCACACCGGTTGGGAAACGCCACAATATGACAACACTTGGGAAACGCCACAATAATAAGTCTATACCTATTGTCTTAGAGGTCCAGAAAGACTCCTACACCGTTAATTATTTCTCCAGAAACAATATCACCCGCTTGGGAAACGCCACAATATATAAGTCTACACCTATTGTGTTGTTGGTCCAAAAAGACTCCTACACCGGTAATTATTTCTTACTTTTGGCACTTTCTTACCCTCTTTTCCAACAATCCAGATGGACATCCCACTGTTGCCACGGTTTAAGGTGATGCTTTTAGTTGCAAGGCACTCCTCTAAAGATCTATACAACATGGCGCGGTCATGCAAGTTATTTTACAGGCAAGCTTTTCATGACTTCTTCATATGCAACGATGATAAGGCGGTCAGCAACATGTTGGTGGTGGGTATGGCAAGGCATTTGGAAGCTTGCTATGTTGTTGTCTTGCTTGGGCTGTTGAACCTTAGTAAGGGCAAGGAAGATGCGATGAAATTTTTGTGCCATCTAAGAAAAACCAAGAAAATTGACATGCAAGCATGCAGGGATTCAATTATAAGTCGATTGTTGAGGTATAGTTTGGGTGTGGTGACTCCTCCAACACTTGCAAAGTTGAATGCTGACATTGGTTTTTTTGAACAGGATTGCATTCACTGTGAGGGCAATCGGAAGTGGTATTTAGCACGGCACCCATATGACCACGAGAGTGGTTTCAGCCCGGGGTCCTGGAATTGCTGTGAACCCTGCAAATGGAAGAGGGATCTACTGCTTCCAGCGCTACCTCTCTATGAGGATCTATTGGATTTAATTTCAATAAATATGGTATGATATGGGTATTAATATGAAAGTGTGTTTTGGGTTTTCTATGTTTTTATTTTCATTTCTCCATTTTCAGTTTATGGCAGTCTAAGCCATTTGTACACTTCTAAGATACCCTGGTGATCCCCGGTGTAGACGTCTTACTTTATAAATAAATGTTAACAGTGTTTGAGGTTGTTAAGTCAAGGGCCATCATTTTCGGACACACCGCACATTCCCAGGGCGCCATATGCCACATGACCCAATTTTTAATTCCTTTTGACTTAAATATTTGTTTAAAAATTGATTTTAAGGGTTTAGGGTTTGGGCGCTTAGGGTTTAGAGTTTAGGGTTTAGGGTTTTTTTCCTTTCTCCGTCTTCAGTTTATGGCAATTTGAGGAATCCGGACACTTCTAAGATACTCTGGTGATCCCATAATTACGTACAAATTTATCCCATCATTTTCGGATTTTTCCTGTATTTTTAACGATTTTTTTTAAAAAAAATGTAATAAATTAATCCGAAAATGCAGTAATCCTCTTCTTTCCCGCTCATGGATTAGGGTTAAAAATTAAAAAATTCCTCGAGAATTGGTATTTCTTGCTAACGAAATGTTAGGACCCAAAAATGCCTTGAAATTGCATTTGAAAGTTTAAACGCTATATCTGTTTGGACCAAAAATTAAAATGCAATTCCTTTTCAGAATTGAAGGAAAATAATTTGGGGGTTTTTAGCAAAAATTAAAAAGGGTTGAATTCTTTTTTTTTTTCTTCTTCATTTTTACTTCGATTTCTTCAACAAACACTGAAGCAAAGAGGTGTCGACATTGCAATGCTGAGATGGTGATGCTAATTTCCAAATCCGAAAGGAATCTGGGCAGACCGTATTGGAAGTGCTTCACAACATATGTAAGTATTATCTTCCCAAAACTCTTGTATGTAAAACCTAATAAGCGTATGTAATCAGCACTAATCGAGATCGGGCATTAACATATAAAACACTAACTGAGTTCGGGCATTAACACTAACTGAGATCGGGCATTAACACTAACCGAGATCGGGCATTGCTTAAGACAATGAAAACTGCTCCAGACGAAAATGTGATCTTCTCTGTTATCTGGCTCCTTCTCTCTTTCTCTAGATGGGGTGAGAATGATTTTAGAGTGTGAAATTAGCTATTAGCAGATCACTCTCAATGGTCAAATACAATATGAACTCTTACTTTGAAATCCCAAACTGAAAAATGTAATTTATTATGTTTTTTTAGGAAGCTACAAGGTGATATGAATGGGTGACTGCAGCCAACAGGCCAACTGAATATGACTTTCAAAACCAGCTGGATGTGAAAGAACTTAATGCATATGCTGAAGTAATCTGTATAGTGAAGGGCATTAAAAATATCCTCGTACTATTGTTAGTTATATCGTTTCTGAATTTGGCAGTAAAATTGATGAAAATATAAGAAATGTTTTGCCTCTGTGGGAATCTTTTAGCTTTTCAAGTATATGTTTTGTAATTTTGTAATCTAGACAGCTATGAAAAAATAAGAAGTGTTTGTCAATCTACAAATGTGAATTTATCAGTGAAAGTTTATTATTTGTAACTCAGTGAGCTGTGTGTGGTAGTCTGACTGAAGTTTTCAACATTTCATATGCTTGCATCTTAACTTCACAATCGTGTTTGCCCTAAACAAGATACATTCGTATTTATTCCACTTTGTTTATGCGTTTTGCCTTTATCCATTTCAGGTAAAAGTTGAAATGGTAACCTTTCTGGAAAAATTACTACAGTTTCATGTCAACATATTTTTTTCCATGTAACCCTTAGGGTTTAGGGTTCAGCATTGTATCAACAATATGTGTTCATGGTTTCATACAACTTGTCTTTGAACATAATGGAAAACCCTTTTCAGGTCAACAACTCTTACCTACATAATTACAAATCACTGACCCAGTTAAAACTTTACAAGTTCATATTGTCTATACTACACCCACCCAGTTAAAATTTTGCAAGTTAATATGACTATACTACACCCACACAACTACCAATATGCCTGCAACAACTGTAACATCATCTTCAATCGAAATAAGGTCATGGCGTCATGGAAAATTTTGGCTAGGTCAACATTTGAGGTCAGAAAGTCGCAGTATTTGAGGATGTACATCTTGCAATCTCCCCTGTAACATAGCGAAGAAGTTGCTATTCATTGTACAACAAATGAATGTAATAAGACAATGTGTTTAGGTGGAATATTACTCACCCGCCAACTTGTTGGGGTGCATCCATTACGCGAATAACTGGCCACTCACTTTTTCGAATAAGACCATCGCCAATATACCACGCTTCCTCTAACAACCGGAGCAGCATTTTCGCAATTGGCTGCACTACCCGTTGTAGGGCTTGGGTTCTACGATAAACTTATTTTTTCTCTTCAGCTGTTCAAATGACTTTGGATGACTGAGATTGATTCGCATATAATGTTCTCACCTAATCCAAATGGTTCACACTGATGCCCATATTGAGCAAGACAAAGTTTGGCCCAAAGAGCCTTTAGAGCGGTGTTTGTTCCATTGGCGGATCCATTAAGGGAGAAAAGGGGTCGGACGATCCCATGGAGGCCTGACGAGCTCCTTCGCCGCCTGGTGTGCGACCCTTGCACGCCCACAACCAGTTTGACAAAGTCCAGATAGCCTGGCCAAAAAGAGCACAGGCGCAATCAATTTTTTTAAAATGACCTGGCTGAAACGACCTCGTTTCATGCCAGGTCTTAAATAAATAAAAAAACCACCCCTGCTTTTTTAACTGGCCCAGCCCGACTGACCCCCGAATCGACCTTTCTTCCTCCTCGTCAACAAACCCAAACCCATGTCCCCTCAGCTGTTGCCGCCTACTCCAGCTGCAGCCGTCGAGTCCAACCGCTGCTGCCTCCGCCTTTTCCGCGCCTATTAGTGAGAAAAAGCTCATATTCAAGTAATTTTTGAACTCCAAAGCCCTAATTGATGATAATGCATAATCTGTTGAATTTAGTTGAAATGAGTTATTAGATGCATATTGATGATTTTGTGTTTGGATAATGATTTATTGGATTGGATGAATATATACGATGATTTGATTTGTTAGTCCCTCCACTCAACATTGCTAAAATATCTATTTTGAAATAAATTTTGAACCCCAATCGCCAATTGATGATAATGTATGAAGTTTTTAATTCAATTGAAATTGAAAATATGGTTTATTAATTTTGGTTTGATTTATTGGATGAGATTTGTGTTTTGATTAATGTTTTATTGATAGCATTTTCATTAATTGATTAAGGCTTGTGTTTTGATTAATTGATTAGGGCTTTGTGTTTTGATTAATTGATTATGGTTTTATTTTTAATATTTATCTGAATTGATTCGGGTTTTGTATTTTTATTTTTTGATTAGGAATGAAAGTGCTATCGTTTAATTTTTCAATATTATTGTCGTTAAAAAAATAAAAAGATTTCAGAACCTTTACACCATGACCCCATGGTCTAAAAATGCAAGAAAACTGCAAGAAAGAGCTGAGAAAACTCAGAGCTGAAATTGTCGTGAGACTTCAGGCTCCTGATATGATACCATGAAGTGAAAGATGAAAAATGAAGTGTAATTCTCATTATGATTGAATATTCGTTACAAGCTGTATTTATACAGAAATAGATTAGACTAACTAACTAGGACAGCTGTGCAAGAGTTTAACCAATCAAAACAGACTAAACAGATTCTGGTAATGAGAGAGATTAGACTCTTAACAGACTAGAGCTATAATCTCCTATCTATCAGGCTTATGATAAGCCTGTGCACCTCCATATTATGTGACAGATGAGCCATCTGATGATGAGTCCTTTACAGCCATATTGGTATTTGTGGTTATACAAATCATAATTCTCATTGCAAACGGGTGAATATAGACTGCTGATGCAACTTGAATTCAGTTGAACAAAAGTTATAGGGTCCACCTTAATTCAGCCATGGTTTGCTTCCTGAGTTTTTCAACTGTTCGTTCCATGTTGTTCAGTGATTAATAAGTGCTCCAACAAAGATTGCAATAGAAAGTTTAATTGTTAAGATTTGGTTTTTATTGCTATGTTTTTTTCCATGCTTACATGTTAGTACTCGTCAAGTGTAACTATTACACTTGTCGTAGATTTATTTGCCCATTCTTTTACTCCTTTAGTTGGTTATTTTTCGTCTTCAAGATGTGAAAAGAAAGAAAGAAGTTAACAAATTCTTTGTTCTTGAGTTATTTGTATTTTGGTTTACCTTGTTTCGCTTCCACTTATAAATTCTAGTATACTATTATGATATGCTCGTTTTTCCTTTATTTTCGTAAACTTGCTGTCTTTACATGTGGTGGTGGATAAGTTATATAATTCTTGTGATAAGTTCCTTTTACATTCTTAACTTTATGTTGATTTACACCCTTGAATTAGTCTTATCTTATCAGAACTTGCGTTTGAACATCTTCTATGCATAAATAAGATATTTAGATAAAAGAATTTTTCAAACTTTAGCAAGGGAATGTATTACGTAACCTGTGTATCTGCAATAAGCAGTATCTGTTGAACCTTGGCTGCTGGATGGTGTGTGAATATGTGGACTGTAATTATGAGCCCCCAGCGTAGACTTTGTTACAGCTTTGGGAGATGGGATCCATTTTTCTAAAACTCAAAGGAAATCTATTTTATGTATCATAATGCATCTGCCAGACTATTGAAGCTATAACCATTAAAATACAGTAGCTGAATTCTTGTTTTACGCTGTAGTTCTTTAAGGGGTTTTCTTTTGATAGTCTGTTTTGGGGTTCTGTGTTCGGTGGCCTGTTGTTTGTGTTCTGGGCTACTGTTTTTCTTTTGTTTGTGATCCTCTGTGTTTTGTTTGTGGACTACTCGTCCTCTCTCTTGTTCCCTTCTATTTTTTAATATATATTGTTTCTATTAAAAAAAAAGAAAGTTTCTGTTTCCAAATTTTACATTGAATTTTGAATTTCAACATTTTTCATGCATATAGGTACAAATAATTTTCTTTGTTGTTTGATAATAATTTGCATGTGCATGTGGCTTTTTAAGTTTGTCCAATATATGGGGCAGGGTCTTCAATAACTACTACTAATCTCCTGCTGCCACCTCCTCTAGCATGCACGAAGTGAAGGGAAATACAATGTTATAAAAAGTTAGGTGATTTGTGTATCTTTGAAACAATTAAATGTTCTGGACTGATGAAATCACTCAGCTGTCTGACCCAACCGGGATATATATAAGATCCAAAACCAGTCTTTCAGTATTGAGTGGTATTGTCAGATATGAAATTTCAAGAATGCGAGAGTTCTTTTGTTTTCAAATTTCCTGATTTCCACTTAGTCAAAATCTCTTGCTATCTTCACACATGATTTTGGGCCTGAGGCCAAAGTGTGTAAATTTATTTAAGTTCCTAATTTTGATTGCTATGTTTTACATTTATTGTCTCTCATTTTGACTGTCATTTTGAGGTATGTATGTTTCATTGTTTTCCTGTTCTAAAAACTGATTCAGTCATTGCTAGTATCTAAAACATGTAGCAATTATTGTTTTGGTTCTAATTGAGCACACTTGCATCAATGTTTCCAGCCTTCGAGGTATCTTATCAGGGACCTGTTCCACCATGGGTGATTTTAGCATTCAGATTAGCTCCAATCTGGTGGATAAGCTTGTTCATGATGCTGAGAAGTCGAAGAGAAAACCCAGAAGAACTAAAATTAAGGTTCCACAAGAGCCTCAACAGCCCCAAACGAAGACAAACCAGAAACAGGTTTCTGATGATTCAGAAACATTCAAGGGGACTGGTGCTAAAGGATGGCCTCTTCAGCCTCCTATATTCGTGCCTGCAACCCCTCCTTCACAATCTACCTATGCGGAGTTAGATGCTATCAGATCTGTTTTTCAAGAGAGCGGAAGGGTTCTGGAGCGGTTGCAGAAGCAGGAGGAGAATATGGTGCAGGAAGTGACACAAAGAGCAAAGGAACTTCGTGATAAGGAGTTCAAGCTTCCATTCCAGAAGCCTATACCCTGCTTAACGGAGAAGGATGCTTGCTTGGCTTGCTACAAGGAGCATGCCGACAACCCTCTGAAATGCTCTGGTTTTGTCAGAAGTTTTGAAGATTGTGCTCGCAGAATTAGGCAGCAAGTGGGTTCAGCAGAGAAGTAAATGATTTAGAGAATTGTGCGGATCATATACTCGAGTGCAAGCTGATTTCCAAGATTTTGGTAGAACTAAATAAACCAAACACTAATTACTAGTGTCTTATTGTTGGATTGCTTGCCCTGTTCTTATACTGTCGTCACAATTGTGTTAATTTTTTTTTACTGTTTCTAAATTCACGTGTAAGTGAAATGCTCACTATTTTCAGGGTTGGAAATTATCTTGTCACTTCTCAGGATGCCTAGACACGTCTAGCCTCTACTAATTTTTAAGGTTAGACACGGACAATTGCCGAAACAGCTATACGGCCATGTGGTATAACAATTACACTTTGTATTCACAGCACTTCGTGAACTATCAAACTCTGCTCTGCACAAGAAAGAAAAGATTAAT
The DNA here is from genome assembly GCA_024362665.1 of Prunus padus. Classification (NCBI taxonomy): domain Eukaryota; kingdom Viridiplantae; phylum Streptophyta; class Magnoliopsida; order Rosales; family Rosaceae; genus Prunus; species Prunus padus. Next base: position 4,529,490 of record JANFAM010000011.1, on the reverse strand, counting down.
GACGCAATCTGGGCATTCCTAAAAATAATTAATTACTTACTAAAGGATAAAGAGGCAAAATCTTTGGATAGTCTCTCAAATCCAAATCCTCATGAACAACATGAGCTCATTTATAGTAATTAATAATGATATAACTCAGTTTTGATTTGTACCCAGTTAAGTAGCAGAGCAGTTATTTCTTAAGCTCAACAATAATATAATTTTCATTTAGTACCTTAGAATGAATCACCTTGTGGGCTCTTGGGAAATTAACATGCGAAGGAAGATATAAGTTGTGTATTAAAAAGAAAATTTAAAAGACAAGAACCCAATTTGCGTGAAACAGTGAAAGCTGTTATTGTAATAACCTTAAAATGAATTTTTGTTTTTATTAATATTCGAAAAATCATACAAGGTTAATTAAATGTGTAGACAATTTATGAAGTGATTTGGTATGAAGATATTGGATTTACGAGTGCTTAATCTCAATTTGGACTAAAATGCTCTTACGTTTAATTTAATGATTTTTCACAAGACGTTCAAGAAATTGAAGTGAGAAAATTATGATTCTTTGATGGAAAAATAGTTACGTTGCTACGAGCATGTGGTATTTTTCAGAGCACGGATGAATTTTTAATGAATTATTGAAGTTGGACCAGTGATGTTGCGACACGTGGCAGTAAAAGAAAAAGGTTTAAGTGCTACAGTGACCCTTAAAACATTGGTCAATTCCCACTAAACACCCTTAAAGTTAAAATGACCCACTTTGCCCTTCACCGTCAAGTCTGTTAAAAATTCCTTTAAAAATGCTGACGTGGCACAAATAGGACCCACTATTTTGCTAAACTAAGTCCCATGTGTGAAGAAAAAAAAATTAAAAATTAAAAATTGTCTTTTAAAAAACTTAATTTAAAATTTTTTAATTAATCAAAGCATAAAATTATTTTTGGCTTAAGTGGAATATAAAAAACTTAAAAAACTTAATATTAAAGCAGAAAACCAGAAGTCAAACAAAAAATTTAACCAACATCTTTTTTTTCTCCTTCAATTAATCAAACCCAGAAAAACCAAAAAACTATATTAAACCCAACAACCTCTTACTATTCTTCTTCTTCAATCACATTTCCTGAAAAACTCAAATTAGTATAGAGAATAAGCAAAACCAACCATGAAACTGAGAGTGAGATCCATAGAAACCAAAGTGACCCTGAGAGTCGAGGTCTCTAATCTCTGCTCTCTCCACTAGCCCAATCAATTATCCTTCAAACAAAGCCCTTAATTAAACTCAAAAAGCCAATCCACAGCCACCCAATCCTCATCCCACTGTCTATGTGTTTGGGCCCGAAATCTATACATTAAGCCCAAGAGAAATTGCAGAAATTTAAGTACATAAGTTATTTACCAAAATGGAGAATAACCATGTACTTAGAGAGGAAGAACCATTAAGGTGGAATTAATTGCCACTAAATGGTGATTAATTGAAATGAAGCAAGCTTCAGAAATTGGGCCAGGCCATCTTCAAAAATAGAGGAAACATATTGGGCCAAACATAGAAAGCCCAAAAGCCCAAGAGTCAAAACAGGTTCAGAATTGAGCAGGACAATTGACTACACAAGTTTCAAAACTGACTTTGGAACTGACTGAATAAACCTGATAATTCACAGGGATATTTTCACAGACAGAAGGCCTTCTTCTTAAAAAAGCGAAAGTCTCATCAAAACCAGAAAGTTTTCAAAAACCAAGTTTCAAAAAGTAGGCTGACGGCTGAGAAAACTCTTATTTTCCTCTGCACAAAAGAAGAAAGGATGTTTCTTAGAGAACAAGTTCCGAGGAGAAAAAGAAGTTCCCATTTCACAGATAAAGTTGATAGCAACTACTTCCTATCTGAGGTCAATTATTTCCTTTTTAACTAAAATATTCCTTTTTAACTAAAATATCTTGGGGATATTTTAGGGGTATTCGTTAAAAATCTCTATAAAAGGAAATAAAAACCAAAGACAAGGACAATGATCCAATCAACAAAAACAAACTCTCAATCAAAACTGAACAGAAAGATCTCTCGATCCCACAGACTCAAAACAAAGCAAGTAGTTGTAAAAGCCAAGAGGTATCTTCCAAGAAAGTCAGCCAGAACTCAGGTTTCTGCCATTACAGATTTAGCCTAACAGCCAGAACAAGCGACTGCAAAGCAGATTCAACCCGAATGCTACCAAAACTTTGGGAGAAACAGGGTAATTACTTCGTCTCAGGTCAATCCAGGTGAAGGTAGTTCATCCAGAACAGCCAGAACAGGCACAGACTCTTAGTTCTGCCTGCAGACTTAGCCTCCCTACGGCTCAAATTGATGAAAAGCTCTGCCAATCACCAGCGTTGGTATCGATTCCCAGCTAACTTCCGTTAGTTGAAATTATTGCTACATGAATTCCCGAAGATCAAGTAGTTCTGCCTGAAATTTATTATCTTTATGTAAGAATATTTTGCTAGAATTTCCCAATTTATTAGCTGTGAAAATTATGAAGTCCTCACCTGTTTGAGGCATAGAAAAGAACTTACTTGGGAGGTATTCCTCACCCAAATGCACAATCGCTTGATTTTTATTAAATGACTTGGGGCGCAAGTTATTTCATTCTTTAAGTCTGTTAGGGGTTTGTTAACTTGCTAACAGTGGCACGCTTGACACACAAAGAAAGTTGATTTATTGACCAACCATGGTCTTTGAATTAATGGGGAACTTTGCCCTGCCATTTCACAGGTACTAAACAAAAAGGGGTGAACACTATGTCTCTCTCTACCCCTAAATCTACTATCTACACCCAATATTTGAGCCCTCTCTTGCTGCTTCCACCGCCAACCTTAAGCCAACATAAACTAATATTAGAGATCAAAATAAGGTTTGGAGGAGCCGATGAATGGTGAAATTAGGGATTAGGATTATATGAAGAGAGAAAGAGGGATAGGGAGCTATGAAGGATGAAGGAATGAGTTACTTAAATTTACTGCTGTCGGTGGTCGAAGCTCAATTGCTGGAGTAGCTGGAGACGAAGTCAACACCGGCGTCGTTGTAGGTGATGTGAACGTGACGGTGCGGCTGAGTTTGGAGAAATTGAGTTTGATTACAAGAAGTTTTTTTTTTTCTGGGTTTGCTTAATTGAAGGGAGAAGGAAAAGGAAAACATGCGATTCCTTGGGTATTTATTGAATTAATAGATGGGTGGATTGGTGTTGGTGAGCGCTGGAAAGAGAGAAATAGAAGAGAGAGATTGAGCTTGAGGAAAAAAAATGTAAATTTTTAGTTTGGGGTAATTTGAAGAGAGAGGGAGGCAACAGAGAGAAAATGGTGATTTTTCTTACTTTTAATTTTTTAAAGAACTATAGGTTTTTAATAATATATTTTATTATTTTAAAATAAATTTATCCATGTTGGAGGTAGACTCTAGTATGCCATAGCACTAAGATTTGTGGGAAAGTTGCCAATTAGGACGAAATTACCAATATAATCTTGCCATGTCATCATTTTTAACATAATTTATGATGGAGTTGATGGTAAGGGGGAAAGTGACACACAAAACCTTGATCAAGGAGGCAAAGTGGGTCACTTTAACTTTTAGAGGGCAATGTGAGATTTGACTAATGTTTTAGGGGGTACTGTAGCACTTAAGCTAAAGAAAAAAAAAAGGATATTGTGCACGATTTTTGTTCACACGTGGGCTGCCTCCATTTCTGTTTCTTCCGTGCATCTTCTCCCTTCATCTTCTACAAGTCTTCTGCAAGTTGAGAGAAAAAAAGAAAATGAATAGGAAAATTCTCTTAAACTCTTTGGAAATTCATATATTAAGTTCTAGAGTTCGGATTGATAAACCGTTTTCGCCTGCGTGATCGTGAAAATGAGGCCTACGATTTTAGGTAAATTTTGAAGCCTCTTTTGCAAATTTTGAAATTTCTCAAATAGTGAATTTTTGATGATTTAAGTTTCAAGTTCATAATTCGAGGTTATGTTAATGTCCTCGATGTCTTGAGCGTGGTTGTGTGCTCCTTTTTGTGAGATTTAGTCGTTTGACTGATGATCGGAGCCTCACAAATTTTGGACCGTTAGATTGGACTTTAGATCGTGTCCGATTTTATATATGTTATAGATGGTGTTGTGAGGAGTATGTAGTACATATGGATTGGTGATCGGACGTCTCGATCTTAAATTGTTGTGTTTTAAAGTTTGTGGTGAGCGATCGTCGTTCGATCGTGCATGATTGTGCGATCAATAATGATCCGACTGTTGGATTGGGTCAAATTGATGTAGGATGATGCCGAGACTATTTAGAGTCTATTGGTGCATCCGGATGCGAAATTTGAGGTCGTAGACTCGAGGCGAAATTTTTGGAGTATCGATTGGACGGTTGGGACCCGCGGGACCCAAATAGTGAATTTTTGGATGATAAGTGCATTATTTTCTATATTTTTATACCTCTTATATTTGGTTTTTGTAGGACAAGTTAATTAAAAAGGGTATTATTACTTTACTTTCCTTTTTTTAGCGATTCTGTGCTCTTGGAAGGATTTCGGAGGAAAATCGACTTTTCGAATGAATTTTAGCACAAGACCAATTGGAGAAGAAAGCTAAGACATTGAAGATCATTGTATCAAATTTTCATAATTTTCTATCAAGCCAATTGCTCCAGACCTGCAAGTCAACACAGCCTAATAGCGTGCGATATATGCTTGGAAAGATTAGAGATCAAGCTACGTTTTTCATATTTTTCCAGATTTTTCTAGGAAGTTTAATGACCCCAAAAAGTGCATGCAAGTTGGCTGACGTGTTTCCAAGTCAAAGAAGGATTCCTTTTTTAGTTTGTTTCCTTAATTTTTTGGGATTTTGTTTTGCTTTAGAAGAGTTTTTCCAGACCTTTTTAGAGTAGGGTTTAGTTTTTTTACACTATATAAGGTCATTCTAAGCTCTTTCTAAGGGGAATCTCTACACCATATTTTTCCACCAACTTTCATACACCCAGAGATATATCAAAGAGAGAGCCAAGAGTTGCTGTCGCGGTGCTTTTGGAGCTTACGAAGGTGTTGCTGTGGAGATTCCGAAGATCAAGTCCATCGGCCAAATCGGTTTTATGACAACAATTCTCTTGCTTATCTTTTCTTTTGTCATGAACTAATTTCTTTTGCTAGAGCTACGATGTAGCCTAACCATGAATACTTAATTTTTATAGTTATATTAATTTCTAATTATTATCCCATGTTGAGTATTTGTTACTGTTCTTAATGATTTAAATATCTAGCTAATATTTAATTGATGATCCAAACGGAGACCGAGAGGAGATGTTTGGTGTTTGCTTCTTGTAACAAATACCATGACTTGAATGAGTGCCCGAGAGGGACTAACATGACTCATGCAGTTTTCTTGCAGGTTCTCATAGAACTTAATGGGTTCTTGATTTTCTAAATTCATTGCTCGAGAGACAGTGGGTTGTTAATTAAGAATACTTTTGGTTGAGCCCGAGAGGGGATATCGAAATAAATTAGGAGAAACCAACTCTCAACATGGATAGTAATTAGGGTTAATTGGCTATAAGAATGAAGTGGAATTGGTTATGGTAAAATCGGATGCCCTAGTGTCTCATCAACTTGATTTTCCACCGTTAATTAAATTGTTATTCTTTTATAATTGTTTTAGTTTAGTTAAATCAATCAATCTTCTTAAAAAATTGTTCAGATAAACTTAAGAATTAATCATAATTGGTAATTAATAGGAAATTACAGTCTTCGTGGGAACGACACTCTACTTACTTCTATATTACTTGTGCGGATTGTGCGCTTGCAATAAAATTCACAATATTGGACAATGGGTGTCATTGGCCCTGTTTTGACATTGACAGTGTGTACGTCATAGTTTTGGGGTGTTCTGGACGATAATTAATCACTTTGGACCCCGAGTTGGTCCAAGTGGCATTTTCGTCATTTGGGGGCCGAATCTTGGATTTTGGATGCTAAGTTGAATTATGTGCTTTGCTTAGGTTTTGCGGAGCCAGAGTGATTATTGTGGATTTGTTGAGCTGGTAAAGTTGAGGTAAGGATGAGAAGTGAGTTAAACCATCTGGATCGTGAGTAATTAACGGATTTTGTGAATTAAACCAGCAAGGACCAGCTGGTATATTTATTATAATGTGGTTGGATAATGTTAATGGATGTAATTAACATGTTGTGGTGGTTTTTGAGAAATTATTTTGGTGTGAGTTTAAAATCAATAAAAAAAATGTTTTGATTTTAAATGAGTTTTTGCAGGGTTTTGAGAAATGTATGGTGTTGGTGGAGAACATCTATGTTATTTTATAATTGTATTATGGTGTTCATAAGTGAATGACCATGTAGATATATATAATTAAATATATATTGTTGTAATGGATGTGTCTTGGTAGAAAACAGTATTTAATGTGAAAATGACATTTGTATTGTTTTCAAGTGGGTGGTGTTGTGATTGGAGGATAGATGTGAGAATGCACTTATTCCTTCAATGGGAAGATAAACTTTGCGAGGATTTGACCATGGCAAGTAATTAGGGATTGTAACCTTGGGGTGCGAGGCCCTAAACTAGTTAGAGCTCTAGTTGTTGTCATTACAGTGTTTATGAGTGTAACACATAGTTACTTTATATTTTCATGGAATTGTAAACATGCATCGTACTATTTCGGATGATGTAGGTGTTTGTGTGTTGAGAGAGTCAAGCGTATTCTCACTTTTGTTGTCCAAAAGTGACATTGATGGTTAGGTTTCTAATGAATTTTGTAACAGGTTTTGGGTCAGCTAATAACTAGATAGTTCTTAAAAAATAAAAGAATTGGGATTATGGTGAGTTGGTTGATTATGAGTACCTTCATTATACAAGGATTGTGGTATGCTAATGAAAGTGCATGTGATTGTATATTATGTGTAAAATGACATATTTATACTGCTGGTTGTGGTTTACTCATACAAGCTTTAGAAAGTGTAGGGGTGTTTTGTTCCAGCCTGACGAATGGGCTTGGGCTACTGTAAGAAGAAAATGAACAAAATCCCACGATGCACGAGTTCGAAAACCAGACTCCCAAAAGAATTTTTAAAAGACTTCTTTGAAGCCTTAGAGAAATACGTTTGGGTTCTTTTCACTAATAACCAGGAAGAATGCATTAAACTTGTTAGGGACTTAGCATGAGGAGCTTGTGGCATGGGAGTTGAGCTTTTCACAGGTTTAGCAATTTGAGAGAGAGACTAAAGCATGAGTTTCCTTGAGAAAAAGCAGAAAAACAGGTTCTAAAGTGGAGAGGGGAGAATTAGGAGGATTTCTATCTTAGAAAGAAGAGAGAAGCGATGGAAGTAGAAGATGGGGTAAATTCAGTTTTGCTTGACAAAGCTTGGTCTTGCTCTGGAATGGTGTGTGTTCTTTGGGTAGAGGAGCTCCCCTTTTATAGGCATTTGTAATTCTAATTATATGATCTTCCACCCCATATTTTCCTTTGCTTCTTTCAATTCGCTCATTTTGGTGAAAACTCCTTGACGGAGCGTACGAATCAATAGCTTCTTAAGGTTCCAAGGTTTTATGCGGAGCCTCCCCATGGGGGTGAGCGCCACTTGCTTTTTCTCTTGGTTTTCAAACTAAGCTTGCAAAGGAAAGGGGAGAAGAGAGGAAATCGTTTGTCAGTGGGTATTCCTCATACACGTAAATTTCCTTTGGCTTTTTCATGGTAGCTTTGTGGTTGACCGTTTATGGAGTTTGGACGGGGGTGGAACACGATGCCGACTTTTTAGCAAGGATTTGGGCTGGGCTTTGTTCACGGTTTTGGACTATCGGCACCCTCTTTTCCAGCACCCTTTGTGTTTTCGTCAAGCTGCTGGAAGTAGCCTATTTGCTTTGTGTGTTTTAACTAACGTGGGATTGCCTAATGATCACGGCAGCCTATGGGATGTTCTCCTAAGGCATTGGACCCATTTTTCTCTCTCATGCTAACCCATTTATTTGGGCCCGAGGAATGGGCACGAGTTTTAGTGCTCCCAAGTGGCCTAAAACTTCCATTCCTTGGTCCCTCAATGGGCCTGTGAGTACTCGTACTCCATCCATACCACAACCTTCTCGGCAAGCCCTGGGTGATTACGTGGCTTGGGCCCACTTGAGCTTGTAGCATGGCTTGGTATTAGAATCGCGTGTCTATATGTCGTGCTTGCGCTTGAGTTTCATTGTGACATAATAAGCCATGATTCGGGCCCAGAGCATCGGATAAGTTGATGAGCGTGAACTTATACAGACGATGCATTTTTGGCCATTTTGTGCATGCTTGCTTGGCGTGGCGTGTGGCCTATAGCTTATGTAGGTGCACCCTACAATTTCTCGCATGTCCCGATCGTGCTTCTTTTGTGATTAATTATTTGCTGGGCCGAGAATAGACTTGGGCCTGCCCCTTGGATTTTGGGCCTCAACGAGAAAGCTTACTGGGTTTGTTGGTGATGAACCCTACACTATTCAACAATGTAGGGGCTAATCCTGCAGGTAATAGGAGCGCATGACTTCGTTAAGAACATAAATAAAGAGGGGTACTTGCAGTGTACAAAGTGTGGTGTGAGAGTGTTTGTGAGTTGAGAATTCCGCTGTGTGTAATAAACTTTGAGGAACAGATATGTAATAGGTTGAAATTTCAATTTATTATGTAACTATTGGAATGTAATATTTGACTTAGAAGAGTTGAGTCTGTATTGACATTAGGGCTCGAAACATGTGGTATTTTATTATGGAAAAAGAAAAAAAATATGTGTGCATTTGTTGAAGGTTCCGAGCTTCGCGTGTCAGAATTAGTTTGTTTGTATTAACTAAGCATGTTAATTGTTGTTGGAATTTCGGGGTGTGATAGTTATTGAGTTGAACACCATTTTGGTCAGTCTTGGCAGGCAAGGCAACAATGCTCATGTATTTTGTCATGCCCCAAAGTCGAGACACATGACAGCGGCACGTATCTTGAGAATCCTGAAAATATAACACCTAGATTTGAGGGTTATACTTCCAAGATTTCCAAAATACGATAAGCATTTTTAATTAAATAAAACAGGTTGGATTAGATTTGTATATAACAACGGAAAACTGAATAAAACATTTCACCAACTTTATTGTCGAAATACCAAACCCAGAGGTCAGTGGTAGAATACTAGTAACCTCATAAGTTATTTTACAAACGATAAAGATTAAATACACACAAACCATTCAGAATTTATACTGAGGAAGGAAATGAACAAGAAGCACCCTCAAACTCTTAGGAAATGAAATCACGATCTGTTAGAGATGATGAGGTACAGGGACCAAATATGTTGACATGTACAGGAACATCACCAAGTAATTGTGCGGGGAAGAGGGTTAGATTAGTAAGTGGGCCCAACATCGTTTGGATGTCGATCGGGTAACAGGGTTAGACACGGATTCCAATGAGGAATTTAGGTCGGGTCTTGTCACACCAAGTAAAGCTCAAGGGTTGTGATCTACATGAAAAAGTAGGGGTGAGCATCAGATAAGCTCATTTTCCCCGTAGGAGGCTCCCGGCCAGGTTTGAAAATAGATAGTAAAATAACATAGTAGTGTTCATGAATAACAGTGAAAAGAATATGCACAACACAAACAATTTCCATATAAATATAGGAACAAAATAGTTGGCATGCTCACACAACTTTCGCAAACGTTTTCCGGGTACCCATAATATACTAGTCTGACAACTGATCCCTATAGGCCAACTACCCCTACCAAAAATAAAAATATAACCAACTTACCTGGTAGGTAGCGAGAGTGTCCATTTCAACAGTTACACCTCGTCGACTATACCTCACGTGTAGGGTATTGGTAAAGTCTATCCACGTAACTCCTCCAGATGTTTAGGGAATCGAAACCCAAGGAAGTCGCTATGCCCCTTTGATCCTCAGGTCGTCGAGGATAATGCCCGCAGGCATATACTCCTCCAGATGTCCAGATATCTGCATTCGACATCCTAGAAGGCTTTTCTTACATAGAACACTGGATGTTCGATGCCTTCGGGTTTTCGGATGAGGACGGAGCTGACTATCGAAGAAGAAACTGACAGATAGATCACAAGTCCTTCACCTAGGATTGGCTTTGAGAGCAAGGGTGCTTTGCACATATACTCCTTCAGGCCATCGAATACGGCATCACATTCGGCCGTCCAGATGATCAGCTTCGTAGGGCCCTTAAGGGCTCTGAAGAAGAGGGCGCAACGGTCTGTAGCCTTGGATATGAACCGTGTGAGGGTTGCGACGCGACCTATTAAGCTCTAGATCTCCTTTTGTGTCTTTGGCACCTGCATGTTCAACAAAGCCCTAATTTTTTCTGGGTTTGCCTCAATACCTATTTGGTTGATCATGAAGCCAAGGAACTTCCCTGAAGCCACACCTCAAACATTTGGGACAGGTTGTGAAGGTGCTGATCGGAGGTTTTGCTCTTGACCAGCATGTCGTCAACATAGACCTCCATCGTGCTGCCGATGTGTTCATTGAACATTTTGTTTACCAGGCGCTGATAGGTGGCTCCAGTATTTTTTTAGGCCGAAGGGCATCACGTTGTAGCAGTAGAGGCGTTTCTTCGTGATGAATGCCGTATTCTCTTGGTCGGCGGCGTGCATGAAGATCTGATTGTATCCTGAATAGACGTCCATGAAGATGAGCAACTTATACGGTAGCATCAACAAGTTGATCAATTGAAGTATTGCCTAGTGGAAACCCCAGACCCTGCAGCTCTAACTCTATCTGGATGCTCTGGACCCAAAATCATGGTCAACACATCATTATTGCCAGAGACAGTAAGAGTGCCTTCAGAGGCTTTTTTGTTGCAATTCAACCTAACAGAAAGACACATTAAAGTAAAACAAAAAACAGGAAGTCAGATTTAGATGCAAGCAAATGAAAATTTAAATGCAGTTTAATACAAATTTAAAACAGAGTGAGTGAATTTAGAGGCTTACAATTAATTTTGCTTTCTCTGCAACTTTTGGATCAGGGATGTTATCGTGTTTGTCTTCTCTAGCTTTCTTTCATAAGGTAGATCAATCAATTTCTACCCCCGGGCATAGTTTCCTCCAAATGGTCCTCCAAACCAACATATCCTTTCCGAGACAATCGATGATTGTACTCGCATTTCTCCCTCCTCTGTGCTTGTTCAGTATGCACAGCCCCAAATTCTTCGGATAAGCTTGAAGCTACAAAGGCATCCTTGTGTGCTTTCTCTATGAATGAATATAGTTGAGGGGGTTCATTTAACCTCTCCCTCTCATTGATGAATGGAAGGATATGCTCCCTCGTTAGTTTAGACTTTAAATCCTTCCATTTCTTGCCAGCAGATGATAAGACCATCTTCTTGCCCCCTCACCCTACCACATAAGCCATGTCAATGGCTTCCCAAATATGCTCTTTTAAATTTTTGTTCACTTATTTCCATTTAATGTCTGCAAGTGGGATTCTGGAGCGTGCCAACACTCCAATGTAGGACTGCATCTTACTATGTGCAAGGCCATATGGTTGCCCCTTTTTGTTGTACTCAATAACTGGCTTGATTTTCTGATATTTTCTCTTCACAACACGGGGCATTGTGCTTATACCATGCCCAGACTTTGGCTTCTCAATAAAAGTGGTAGTTCTGTTTGAACTTTTCTCAGCAGCTGAAACAAACTTCATTTTCTTCGAGGACTTGGTTGTACTTTGTGCAACTTCAAGCTCCTTACCTTGATTTTTTTCCTTGCTAGCATCCATTTTATTCAAGCTAGCAGCCTTACTTTGCGATGGAGAAACCATGTTTACAGAGAGAAATCAAACATGCAAGAGAAATTTTCAAATACTAAACACGACGGTAATTTTAATAAAACGAAGTAGAATTCAATTTCACACGACGCTATATAATAAATACCGACGTTATTAGATCTTATCACGTCGGTGTATTATTACCGCCGTGGTTTACCAATTCAAATGAATATAAGAAGAAACCATCGTTTAAGAAAGATGAAATACAAATTTCAGGGTATTGGTTCCAGACATTTTCGTTCTTTGTCTATATATTTTATCGAATTGGAAAAAAGTAAAATGATTTTCAAAACAAAAACATATAATGATTTTCACAAATTCCGCTTGAAAAACCGTCGTAATTACATTTTATCACGTCGTAATTACCGTCGTTATTTTTAATTTCAAACGGTAGAAATAAGATGATACTGTCGTCTTATTTAGACGTATTATAATATTATTAAGTTACATTTTATCACGTCCGTAGTTAATATACTGTCGTCATTTACTCTTCAAACAGCGCAAATAAGATGCCAGCATCATCTTATTACGATTAATACAAAAAACAGAGTATTGTTCCAAACTATTTCATTCTTTTTCTCAATATTTTAAAATAAAATGATTTTCAAGAGAAAACACATTAAAATATTTTCAAAAAAAAATAGTATAAATCATTCACATAAAAAACAAGTAACAAAGAAAGTGAGAAATGGTTACCTTTTGAGTGCAAGGAAAGTTTTCTTGAGACTCTGACGCAAACTTAGACGAAGCCGAAGACGAAGACGAAGACGAAGAGGAGAGGAAGTCGATGAGTTCAGACACGGCGCTTTGGGAAGAAAAATTAGTGGAGGGTGAAATTTTTTCTTGGGATTGGAAACAGTGAAAGTGTAGGTCAGGTCATGCAAAACGTTTAATAATAACTGGAAAGTTCAATAAGAGGACGCTATTAATAATAACAGCCCTGGTATGTAACTTTAGATGTCATTGTTAAGTAATTTCATACAACGAAAACGATGTAGTTAAGTAATTTCACACGTCGGCTATATGAAATTACCGCCGTGTTTAATAAGTTTACGACGTCGCTTTTTAAGTTCTGTCCGTCGTGTTTATTTCATATTAGACGTCACAATTTATAATGGAACCGCCGTGGTTAATAAAGATAATTTCTTTAAATTGGTTCTTTTCATGAGTTCTTTCACTTTCAGTTTTCACTTAGGGTTCCAAGTCGAAATAAAGTCGTATTCTTCTTGCCCTTGGCGGCCAAATTTTCAGTCCTCACTACAGACCTTGGCTCTCTCTCACCAAAACGCTGATGTTAACGATATATGCGTTTTGGTGTATCCCAAAGACACCAAAATGCAAACATCGTTAACTTTCAAAAAATTGTCTTTCTCAAAGCTTGCCGTGATCACTCACCTCTCTAAAGGTCCTTTGTGTATGTTTGTGTTAGACGAAGGCAATAGTTTGGATGTTGGTGTGTATGTGCCTTTGTGTATCTCAAAGACACAAAGACACATACATCACCAATTTTCAAAATATTGTCTTTCTCAAATAGGTGGTTCGATTTTCTTTCTCAAAATCGTTTGATTAATTTTCGATTTACCATATTTAGAAAAAAAACAACACAAGTTTCAGACGACGGTATTTACAAAATAATCGTCGTGTTATATCAATACAGACGTCAGTATATCCAATAACCGTCGTCTTAAGGCTAAAACCCATAAATATGTTCTTCAAATTGCAATACAAAAACCATGACGCTATATTATACTCTAAAGTCGTGGTAAAAGCTTTATGACCTTCGTTTATTTATAAGGAATGTCGTGGTGTACTAACTTAATACGTTGTAAAATAATAAAAGACCGACGTGGATATTTGTAGAAATTAGACGGCGTTATGTACGTTATTGTAGCCGTGGTTACTTTAACTTTAAACGACCATAATTATAAAATTACTGTTGTATTACATGCGAACTTGATACATCGTTAAGAATACAATTACCGTCGTGGTTAGTTATACTTTAAAACTGCGGTATTATATGTAAAACATCGTCTATAATATCTACGTCGGTAGATTTATACCTACTGTTGTTTATTTGTTATGTGTTTAAACTCATATTTTATAAGACGACGCTTTTTAAGTTTCACGTGTCGTGTTTTAAAAATACCCCAATGGATTTCCATTTTTTAGGTGTTTAAGTTACTGATCCACATCGGTTTTATATAACCGTCGTCTTTTTAAAGTCAACGATGGTATTTATTTTTTCCGTCGTCATTTTACCAACGTCTATTGCGATTTTTGTAGTAGTGAATCATATCTTCAGAGTATTTTATCTTCTTAATATGAGTAGAGATTCCTTGTTGTACATTCACATGCCTCTGTGTACATGCTGAGTATCATGAGGAACACCTTTAAGTCACATCCTTTCGATACGACTGTATAGTGTTCTCAAAAAGAAACAACCTATAAACAATACAACTGTGATTTCCCAGGTCTGAGGACTAATTTGCATTATCATAACTTAGAATTCTTTGTTTGACACTTGTGAGTAAGACTTTCATACAAGAATTCTAGAGTTGATCGCGTTCAGTGGACTCCATCTTCTATAGAACACCTATACACCTATCTCAGTGTCTCCACACGAATGACTTTGAGACTAGTCATCCTCCTAGTTGAGGAGACATAATGTGTACCAGTCTTTGCAGGTCACCATTGTCCAATCGGTGATCCTATAACCATGAACATTCTAGCATACGATATTCCTCTAATGGAAAGGTCTCGTGCATCTAACTTCTTTAGACCACTTTCCATTTATATCTTAATCCATGGACTTGTTACTTTGTGTACATTATTTATTTAAAGTAACATTCATGCCCCTTTGATTGTATTTATTATATTATATCCTTAGATTTATCCATTTTTGTATTGGCTTCTAGGGCATATACCTAACACCTAGTTATTCATATTCTCTTCTTACTAGAAGAGTAGAACACTAGTAGTGGCACGCCAAGCGCATATAGAGAAAATGCTAGCATAAAGCCCAACCTAAAAGCCCAAACTAGTGTTTCTTAACCAACAAGCAACACATTGCAGCTAAATTACAGCCCACGAAGAAACTGGGGGTATCACAGAGTTCACCAAAAGCCCACAAACACTTTTGGCACGACACACCCAAATAGGATCAGCCTGCACTCAAAAAGTCAAAGCTCGTACATGCATGTAATTAGGGGTGCACATGCTCATCCTAATTTTTATTGGGTAGAGCTAGGTTGATGGGTTTAAAACCCAAGCTCAGCCCACGGTCCAGCCCATTTGAGTCCAAAGTAGCCCGTCCGGTCTAGGCCCATCAAACTATGCCAGTTTTATATTTTTATAGAAGGTTTTTATCACAAATGGTCTCTAAACTAATCAAAAGTCATCATTTGAGTCCTTAAATTTTCAAATCAATGAACGTGGTCCACACATTAGTTTGGTCCTTCTAATTGCATTTAACCAAAATCTTTATTAAATTTCTCATACGACAAACTGTAAGGGTAGTAGTTATTCTCTTATCCAGATGTCTAGATTTTCTTACTGTACGAACACCATTGTTGTAGCTATATTTCTTACATCTAAAGCTTGTTTTGTATACCCATTCCACCTCATTGAAGCATATGAATACAAAAGATGGGAAGGAAAACTGAGAAAGGGAGGAAAGCATGGTGGAAATTGAAAAAAACAATGGTGACTAAAATTGACAGAACCCGACCCAAATTCCACTTTGGAATTCGAGTTGAACCCTGTGCGTGTCCAACACCTGTTAGCTGCAAGGCATGAATGTCCAAAACACCCCTTAACCCTAGTTTCAAAGATAAAACCTCTTAGGGTTTGGACTTCTGCCGGAAAACTAGCAGAGTCTCTCCTGAAAAATGGACATTTCCCAAACATTCAGAATGCACAAATTAAGCTCACGCACAAACAGAAACCTTTAATCCAGGTGGCCTCCGGCCTAACAAACAACTCGGACTCTATCAGAGCACACCAGAACACGTAACTTAAATATTAATCGGCCTTGGGCCCTCACAACAGTTCAGATTGAATTCAGTATAAAGGTTAAATAAGTTTCAAATTCAATTCCAAACCTGATTACGAAATAACCTTTTTCGTGGCTGCAACTAGATTAATCTAGGTTGCCTACGTACCCTTACTGAGGGATCAAGCCACACGTGGTTCTTAACACCAAAAAACCAAGCTTAAACCATGAGGTACAAACCATAAGGAATTACAATTCACCCGTTACTGTCCAAACCAACAAACTATATAAGCACATGAATTGAATATTCCTTCACACTTTCCTCAAACCCAACTCTTCAAACTGTAGTCAAGTTGCTATCACTTGAGCATAGTATATTTTTGATTTCCAAACAATCTTCCCCCTCTCCCCCAAACAGATATGTGTTTATACATATATATATATATTTAAATATAAAATAATAACCCATTACCGATAAGTAGGAAAACTAGAAAATTACTAAAATACTAATGACCACGATAAACCTTTATATCAAAATCACACTATTAAATAAATCATGCCTCATAAATATAAGAATATGTAATAGAATCTTCACCAATAAATACTCAATATCAATAGCATCACCAATTCCTAGTACCACACATATCACATCCTCGTAGAACTCGGGGAACACCTAGCCAACCCGAGAACGCTTATCCTCGTAGAACTTGGGGGACAGATGGTCAGCTCAAGAATGCATATCCTCGCAGAACTCGGGGGACATTTGGTCAGCCCGAGAACGCATATCCTAGCAAAACTTGGGGAACATCTGGTCAGCCTGAGAACGCATATCCTCGTAGAATCGGGTGATCGGCCTGAAAGGTATGTCCTCTCACCGCACGGTTCAGCAGTCCCCGAGACTCGTGGGGCATAGTGATAAGTAAGCAAATTGTTTCCAAATGTAAATAATATTCTATGCGGAAAACTAGTATCTACAATTCATTAATTCCAAACCCGGCTGTCAAGCCATTCCCAACTCACGTACCTTAACAAACAATCCTTAAACACTTAAATTTAACCCAAGCCATAACTACATAATAATAAAATATAAATACGTCATTCTCGGAAAATAAAGCTGACAAGTACACCTTCCATGAATAATTAATAACATAATATAATATGCAAGCTATTTTTAGAATAAAGACCCCTTTACCAATACAACTTATTCTTCAGCCTCAACAAAGCTGACACTGCCACCTTCCAGGCTAACTGGCTCGTAGGGCCCACGACCTCAAATTGTTATATGACAAAACCCAATTGGTCCATAATCACATGTTAAACCCATCCTAGAAGTCTCGTCACAATCCAACGGTCGGTTTGACCCCAATCGCGGAATTTGATAATTTGGGCCCACGGGGCCCACAACTCCCGATTTTCAATCCAAATATTCCTATAGGTCCATCACCATCCTATTAACATGTCCCTGAGGTTTGGTCTCGATCGAGTGGTCAGACTACTCTCGATCACACGATCGGATGGTTATCGATTATCCAACCATAAACTCCTTGAATCGAAATATCCGGGACTCCGATTCTATATCCACCAATTCCTACACGATCCTAGAAGTACGGGGAACAACATACCCAAAAACGAGACCAATCCGAAAGTCAAAACCTATCGAACCTGGATATCGCCTAATATGCGTAATATCCGTTCGACTATCATATGATAAACAAATTGAAATCCGAGCATACCGTCACGCTCGGGCGACATGGAGACCATTCTAGGATCAAAAATGGGCCACCACACATGGGCCCACGCACTGCCACAAGCGCTGGCAGATTTGGGTGTCTTAAAAAATTTTCTAGTGATGGAAATTTCTGGAAACCCCTGACAATACCTATACCTATACGTTTAGTACAACGAGGGGAGCCACTTTTATACTACGCTCAACCCTCAATTTGGCTGGAAAGTGGCCGAAAAACACGTTCAAAAACCTAGGTTTTGGGATCGATATAAAACCCATAAATTAACTCAAACCACCTACCAAAACAGCTAGAACACTTCAAGAGGATGAGAAAACATACCTCGATCGAAGAAAAATGTGGCCGAAAACACTGGAAAACTTGCCGAAAAAAAAACAGAGGTTTTCCAGCTCTGTTTACGATGCCGCCACCACTAGAGCTGTCGAACGCGTTTGAGAAGATGAAGGAAGGGTAAAGGGGAGTGAGCCGATTCGTTTGGGACCAGTCTCGTCGATCGGTGTTGTTAGACGGCACTGAAAAAGGCGACGCTGTTTCTAAGTTCACAGAGGAGAGAGAGGGATGTCGGGGGAGGAGAGAGAAAGGGGGAGGGGTCTGCACGCGCGTCTCTGATTGGGTAATTGGGTATTTAGGGTTTTCCAACAATTTTTAAAATTACCGTTACGTCCTTTATGTTTTCAGAGGTTTACAGGTTCATTAAAACTTGGAATCGAGCGTGCCGTGCGTCTACGAACTCGTATCGACGAGCCCAACTCTATGGTGCAACTCAATTCCCAAATTCTTTTCGAACAAAAAGTCAACACAAAGCCCACTAAGGTTAAAATTGTCCTTTCACTTTAAAATTTTGAAAATTAAATTACTTTCCGGGATGGGATGTTACAATCTACCCCCCTTACAAAAATTTCGTCCTTGAAATTTTGTGACTGTCTCGGAAAGTTCTAAATTGTCCTTTCACCCCTCAGCCTTCGTAAAATTACACAACCATCCCATATTCTTAAATTTCTGCACAATTTAGTCCTTGTTTAAGCAACAAATTATTATTCCTTTTTATTTTTTATAACTCCACCTGAACCGTTTATTTTCAAGGAATATACATACTCTTGTTATACTCCCATATGAAAACGTCAACAAATTTTTCAAAGACTTCACCATGTCTCTGCCGACATTAAGAAGACATAACCATGTCATTGAACATCATACTCTTCACCGTAAGAAGATGTACCCGAGTTGCTGAGTCTCCAGGAATTTAGCCTAATGTTCTTACACTACTCATTATACTCGTTCGTCCGTGAACCGTTTTCAATCTAGACTCAACACATCCACAGCCAAGTATCCTACCATTGGGTTTCGAACACCCTCTCGACAAGTCAGGGTCTCACATGGAAACCAACAAGTCACATTTGCCCTAATTTGGTACGTAAAACAAGCGTAACATGCCTCCTTTACTCCAGAAATGGCGATATGCCGCGAAAAGAATTTACTACGGTTTTAACCCGTTTCCTATTACAACATTTGTCTCGACAATAACTCGGTTAGGGTGATACTCATAAGTACACCCCTTAACCTTGGTTACTCTACTTTGACCCCTTCCCGCCGAAACATTTCTCTAACTGTAAAAGTACCTAAGGTTTGGTAACCTATTAAGGTTTGACACATTTTTCTCCCATTACATAACTGTTTTCGATTTTCGAGGATCCGCTGCTACCCATTGTATACGCCCCACTAAAATCAAATTCTAAAACGTCTTGTTTCAAGGTATAAACACCCATATGAGTTCCCAGTAATCCAACTCGAACGACACGCAACCCAACACTTCCTTGCCAGCCTTCCCGGCTCACGCACTACCCTTGTGATATTACCTTCATTGTAATTCCTGCAACTCTCGGTCCGAACACAATCTTTTGCACCTTCCCTTTCTTACTCGCGTTTTTGATTGGGCAAGGGGCTATTTAGGGTTTTCTAACAATTTTTAAAATTACCGTTACGTCCTTTACGTTTTCAGAGGTTTACGGGTTCGTTACAACTCGGAATCGAGCGTGCCTCGTCTACGAACTCGTATCGACGAGCTCAACGCTACGGTGCAACTCAATTCCCCAATTTCTTTTTCGAACAAAAAGTCAACCCGAAGCCCTTAAAATTGTCCTTTCACTTTAAAATTTTGAAAATTAAATTACTTTCCGAGGCGGGATGTTACAAAAATGAAAAGAGAAAATAAACCTATCCACCCATGACACAAAGTAAATATCACGTCTTTTACTCAATAAGGCTATTTTCTCTCCTTTATCGAAATATAAATGTGAAATCCTAAATGGAGAGCATATGACATTGTTGAGGAAAAATACGAGTTTTAGGACTAAAATGAGCTACATTTGGATGAAAATGCACATGTAATGTCGGTCACGAGATGTCGGAATGCGACATCATGGACCAAATTGATATGTATACCAAAAGATGAAGGACCACATTGATTGATTTTAGAGTTTGAAGATTAAAATGAGGACTTTTAAAAAGTTCAAGAACCCTTCTAAATATTTTAGTCTATATTATGCATTATGTTTAGTCTGAATTGTAATATATTTAACTTAGGATACATTATATTTAGTCTATAATATGTAATATAGTTGATTATTACAAATTACGATAAAATAATTGAATATATTTTTATTTTAAAAAAGTTCATTTTCATTGGCCAACCCTTTTGGGCGGACTTGGACTGGGATATTGAAACCCACGTTCGGCCTACCCACGTTCTGCCTGACCTAAATAATTTCTACGCCGGAAATAGTCTGGTCCAAACTTGACTCTCAAGTCAAGGCCGAACTTTTAGGGCCGAGCCCACTAATCACTATGTTATAAAATATTTTTCTCCTTCACTTTTTTCTTTAATTGTGGTTTGTCCAGGAACCACATATGCAAACTGCAACAAAGGTAACATCATGATTTCGAATAGAGAGAAGACAATAAAAGGTTTTGCTGAGTGATCAAATCTGATACCTACCTTTTTCACTCATTCATTCTACTAAGATAGCTCGATTGGTCCATATATATTGCATTAATATAATGCAATATAAATCAATGTATTCTTCATTGACGCTAAAAGGGTCTGTTGCTTTCTTTCATTTGTTGATGATCTTCTCTTCAGTCTTCTACGCAAAAACAGAGACATGGCCTTCTTCACTGAGGTATATATCTTATTACTTGATTCATGGTTGTGGGGTTTTTATGTTGTTACTGGTACCTCAATATGTAGCAGTCATAACAATTTAGCCTTATTGTTGTGTTAGTAGCAAGACAGGTGTTTGATGATATGTCTGAGAAGGGCATGAAAATTATGAGGGAAAAGGGAATTAAAAAAGGATGAGGGTGTCTGGGGTTCTATGCTTAATTCATGTAAAACCAAGTGGTCCTTGGTTTGCTGTGAACTCAGGATGAGGCTAAAAAGTTCAAAACATAATAGAAAGAAACAATCCACTACATCAAACTTCTGTGAAAACTAAAAGACCCCTGTCTGATACTAGCATCACACAAACGGTTTTTAATTATTAGGCACTAAAGACTTCCAAACTAAAATATTGAAGATCAGAAGATGGCAGGTATCTCTCCAGACACTTGAACAGATCACTACCAAGTCAAATGGCTACTTCCTTGATGCTCTTGATAATAGACGAAACAGCATCCTCTGTATCCAAATTAGATGTGGGCTGCCCTTCATTTTCAGCATTATTTGCAAGCAGGAATGCTTTCTCACGAGCCATTTCATCTTTTTCAACGTCCTCATTGGAAGTCTCTCCATCAGAATTTGAAGATGATGCTTCTGTCCCTGCTAGATCTTTTAGATTCCAGGTGAATTGTGAATGAATCATGAGGCTGTCATCTAGATGCAGAGTCTGAACTTATCATCAAATTAGTTTGAGCTTCTATCCGACAGTGATCTGCCATATGAGCATCCAGGTTTTCAGAGAATGCAAATTCACAGGGGCACTTAGGACATTTGTAGGGAGTATGTTTGCTCCTATGTAAAGGCCTTCTTGTGCTTATACCATTGGTTAGGCTTGGATCAGAGCCCACATTGTTCTGCTGCTGAGCAGCTAAGGAATTGCCAATAGGATCGCTAGGTTGGTGGCTTCCTAACTCAGAAAAATTGGTTCTCTCCACATAAAGAACAGGTTCATTCCAAGACAAATAGGAGAAGTTCCTTCCGGGAAAAGATAGACTTACAGGTGTAAGAGGAAAATCATTATTTCCTGTAAGTTCCAATTTACTGAGCCTCGTAGGATCTTCGAGTTGATTATGAGATGAGGTATCATAACAAAGGTTATGAGAAACCTCAAAACCTGCTAAGGACAAAGCCATTGATCTTTGTTAAACATATTCCAGTGGACCTTGCTTTCATAAAAAAAGTTCAATTGGTTTTGCAGAGGTTTTTGTTCAATCATAAAAAAGAGTCACTGATTGATATATAAGTTGAAAAGTAAATTCCCTCAAAAAGCGCGATTCAATTGAAATTACCTGGAGAGAAAGATGGCTGTGTAAACCAAAGAAGTCTATTCTCATTACTTTGAAAGCGAACAGTTTGTGACAGGTCTGCAATAAATTTATCTCTTCTGTATGCGGCAACAAATTTACTCAGACTAAGTTGCTTCATGCCTAGCGTAAGTTGATTTTGAGAGGATGAATTGTCATTGGAGCATGAAGATCGAGAAGTAGTCACTGTAGTAGCAAATTGTTCGTTGTTGAAAACGTAGTTTCTTTCCCCAGAGTTTTGTAGAGGAATCTCATTGTCGTTAGTTTTGAAGTGCAAACCGAGGGGAATTGAAGCATAAACTGGTTTTTCCATGAACAGAGAAGAAGAGAAAGTAACTGCTATAATGTAATTGGTCTGGAATGAATAACAGGAGAAGCAATTGTTTCATTGGGGCTCTTTAGACTGATTTCAAATAGCTAGGTCCAAATTTTAAATGGAAAGTTATCTTGAGGAAATATAAGGAATTCAGCAAGACAACGCAATGACTTGCTATAGCTTTTCTCTACAAGGAAATTTATTTAGTCTCCACAGGTATGACAAGAAATGTTTTGAAATGAGAAATATTTCTTAAGATCTGGGGTGTCACAGCCTAAAATTTTGTTAGTTGTGTGCATATTGAAGTTTTCCAGAAAAATCCTATCTGGTTACTCATTAAGATTAGGAAGATTTATTTTTGTCCAAGTCCAATGTTATGGAATTCATGAACATGCTGAGGTTAAACTTTTCATCTGTACTGACGTTTGGAACTGTTACAGATTCCATGTGTGCAGAAGTGTAATCGGAGGTTGAAATAAAAGATTCTCATCAGTTGAATATGATAATGAAATTCAAGAGTTTCATTACTTAGCTCAACTACTTCAATGTCAAAAGTACAGAAGAAAATTATATTAATTAGATAAACATGCTGTTAACATAAAGAACATTAACTAAATTAAAATAAACTCACTACTTACTGAAAAATAAATTGATGGAATCGAACACTTTGAAGGGAAATACAGCTTAATGTAAAGGCTTATACCAGAACTTAAACTAAGGACTAAACTGGAGCTACTCCTAGGATACTTTGGCTTGAAATTTTGTTTTTCTGATTCCACCTGAATCCTGCAATCTTAGGGAATGGACCTGATCTAGTGAGTGTGATCCTTGCAATTGACATTGGTTCTCCTTGATTACATCCTTAGTATAATTGTTACCCGAAACCACCTCAATCCTTTAAATCGCCGCTGTGAGGCCTAATTCATGCTTACTTCTATGTTGAGATTTTCCATGTTCCCTTCCAGCTAATCTTCTAGATTGCATGTTTTCCTTCCAATGCTAAATTTGAATTCAAATCTGGATGTATACTCCGTGGTTAGACCGAAGGTTGTGGCTCATCGTCATGGGCTTGGAATCATGTTGCTTCTGGATTGTCCTAATTTTGGGTAGCACTCCCTCATGCTGTGAGCAGTTGCTAATAGATGATTTGGTTCTTCTGTTTATACACCTTATTTTGCTTATTTTATAGGCTTCCCTTAGTTCTGCTCTAGTTTTTCTTTGTTTAGGATATCTACCAAAACAAAAACAAAAAATTACCAAATATTAATGAGTGAATAACATTGTCAATAAATCAATTTGAAGTTCCGAGATAAACGATTAGTAGAAAAATAAAAATAATGTAAGTCTTGATTGTGGAGATAAACCTAATGATTATTTGGAAAGCCCCCTTTTCATTTGCATTCAAGTGTTAATATAATTTGTTCAACATTAGGATCATTAAGAAAGTTGTGCAGTCTACTTCATGTTTGGGAGCTCATGAAAACTAC
The DNA here is from genome assembly GCA_024362665.1 of Prunus padus. Taxonomy (NCBI): domain Eukaryota; kingdom Viridiplantae; phylum Streptophyta; class Magnoliopsida; order Rosales; family Rosaceae; genus Prunus; species Prunus padus. The sequence continues at coordinate 4,505,638 of JANFAM010000011.1, read as the reverse complement.
AAATTATAACAGTTGTGAGCAACCCAACACAAGTAGCTGCTTCAATAAAGACAGGAGATAAAAAAAACAGTCTGCTCAATTAATTGAGATATTAATTCGTGTAAAACAATTACAAGTAAAACACTATATAAGCCACAAGATTTTTCTTTTTCTTTTCCTTCCCTTTTGGCGGTTCAAGACAATCAATTTAGGAGCTAAAAGTAGCACAACTTTTATAGCTATGGCACCGCGCTGGTTCACTTAGCATACCTTGCCTTATAACCCATGCAAAGTAAGAGCCTTGGCCTGAAATGTACAAGTGTCATCTTGGCGAGTTGATCAGATACCCTTTTCTCCCCACTGCAGTGGGCTGATCCCCCAGACTTAAAGCTTAGCCTCCTTAGAAATGTTGGCTTTCTACTCAATATTGCTGAACTTTGATCTCTTTGCTTCTTCTTGTCATCATCTACTTTCCCGAAAGAAGCACTCAGTAAAAGCCTTTTGATTTTCTGCCCCTTACTTTCCTTTGTACAAGGAGCACTTATGTTCCTTTGAACAATCTTATTTTTAGGTGCCTCTTCTACTGTGCAGACAGGTGTTGCCATATTGGGGTCACTAAATCTCTCATTATGACCCTTTTGGATAAGTCTAACTTGTCTTGCAAACTCCAGTCCTTTGGGAAGAGCCAGCTTTTTTGGACTTTGCCCAACTTGTTTCCTTGGTTCCAGCTGACCTGAAGAGTTTGCAAAAGGTGAGTGAATTGGTGTTAGCAGGCCAGTTTGCTTGTTCTGTTGGTCATTCAATCCCAACATGTAATGATCGTGTGTCTTTGCTTTCCCTCTCTTTTTCTCCTCCCTGACATGCTCTAATGCCACCATGAATGGATCAAAATCATCATTCCACAACCTCCTGTACGAAAATGGCAAATTCAGAACAAAACTGGGAGACCTTGGGGAAGATGGCCTGGGGCTCTGGCTGCCACTCCTTTTCTGATGAAGACGTGGTGGAAGTTTGAGTGCCAGAGGTGCAAGTGGCATCACTTTTCCATCACAGAAAAGCTCATCAGCAAATGACATGGTCATCGGAAGGGACTCCCCGCACTGCCTTTGTTGCCTAATTTGTTCTTTCTGTTTCTGGTCCAACGAAGCCTTCTGCGGACTTGTCACGTTATCAAACACATTGAGATTGAAACTGCCACTGGTTTCGAATTCAAAGTCATCGAGATCGGAATTGGCATCTTGATAGGGTGTCATTGGAGGTGTCATGTACTCATGATCACTGTAACATGCATCATATGGAGTGTTTGATATTGTTCTTTTCCTAGGACTGGCCGGGACACTATGGAAGAACAAATTATTTCCAGGGCTGCATCTAGCAGGGCTAGTTGGGGCACTCAGATAAGAGGAGAAATCATCTGGGATTTCCATGAGAGGTTGAGAATGAGAGATATATTTAAGATTTCAGAGTGAGAAACGTAAAGAGATAGGCAGCAGCAGCTTCTGATCAATAGGATGGTTAGTTTTAGAAGGGTAGATTGAGTGTTGAGCTTCTCACTCCTGAATTGAAGGAGAGCCTCACTGACTCAGTCATTCATTTATATCAAGCATTATTTTCCATCTCCCAAACTAATCTTCCAAGATTTTTATTTTAATTTTATTTTCCAGGAATCTTCAAAGATTTTAAAAACCCAAATAATCTCCCTTTCAACACACTCAATTCACTTTTAGGGTCAAAAATGTATTTTTCAAGGGTTATTCTATATGTGGCTTTTTGTGAGAATTTTGTGCATAATTTTGTTGTCATGCTGATAGTTGTCTTTTGTATTTGGTTTTCATGCCAATTGCTATTTCTCCAAGACACCCCTGAACATCATCTAATTACCTTGGTTTTTGTTTTTTCTTCACTAATATTTAGTAGTTATTAAATAAGATAGATTATAGAAAACAATCACAAAAGAGCATCAAAGCACCACAACTTCTAGACAAAGATTTCACTTATAAGTCAAGTCACGGGAACTAGATTGTGCTTGAAATGAGTTCTTAATGGTGAAGATAAATTATAATTGACAGGACCCGACTCAAATTCCACTTTGGAACCCGAGCCGAACCCTGTGCGTGTCCGACACCTATTAGATGTCGGATACGATTGACCTAATTGCCCAAATCTTAAATTCCAAAGTTTCTTAAGGATTGACGTCTGCCCAAAAATCGGCAGAGTCTCCCCTGTATTTTGCTCGTATCCCAAAAATTTACACTTGCATAACAAGAAATTCTTATATTCACAAGCGTTCAGCACGCACAAGTTAAGTTCACACGCATCAAACAGTGAATTAACATGGCCTCCGGCCTTACAAACAACTAGGGCAATATCAGAGCCAATTTAACCAATTCTATTCACAACCAGAAATTTCAACTGCAAAAGGAAATCCTAGATAGTGAATTGGAAGTAAGCGGAAGTCGGAATTCCCTGTGATGGTGGTCTGGTACTCGTCTACAGCCTGGGGGGGTGCAAAACAATAAAAGCGTGAGTGGACAAAAAGAAAGTTTTATAAAATATCATACGAACATACTAATCCCGCCGTTTAAAAACCATTTGAAAACCTTTCAATAATTATTCTATATTCGTACTGAAAACAAGTATTCGTATTTATATATATATAATGACTCATGCCAATCAATTAAAACTTCAAATTTATTAGAAAGCATCTGAAAACAATGAAAACTTTCCACCTAGGTGTACCAAATGAATTTCGGTCAATTCCATTTATAAACCGTCAAGTCCATAATTTTCCGTCAATTCCCCTAGCAAAATCCAGTGATCGGCCCGAGACGCAAATCCTAGCAGAATCGAGGGACACAAAGTCAGCCCGAAACGCAAAACCTAGCACCGCACGGTTCGAGCGTCCTCGAAGCTCGTGGGGCCAATAGTCTTACACGCGCAGACTTATCTGAAGGCAACAAATTGTCCGAAGACATTCTAATATCCAAAACCCACTGTGATGTCCGTAGACATCGTTATATCTGAAGGCAACCATACATAATCCAAAAGCGACAACTAGGGTACCTATGGTGGTTTTGAAATCATTTTCTGAACATAACAATAAAACCATTTTTCTAATCTTTATCAATGTCAATTTCCAAATCATTCTCAAATCATTCTCAAAATCATTCTTAACATCATTCTCAAATCATTCTCAAAATAAATCTCAAATTTTCCAACTAACCACATTTATCAACATGCATAAGTATTTAAGATCATTTTAAATCCAACCAAAAGTTTGGAAGTAAAACCAAACTCAAATCATCCATGAACATTTAATAAATCATTATTTATAAAAACTATCTTAGCATGGAAAAATCATTAAAATTGTAATCAATTCATTCATGCAATATTTCATAAAAATCATTTATAAAACAAACGTCCACTCACTTGAGTCCAAGCTTGCTTAATCTTGATCGGGTGCGTCCGGAGCGGTTTGTGGCGTCTGAGAACCTATTTGAGCGATTAAAAACATTTAATTAATAAATAGCTCCGCCATAAATAAATAATCAAAACCCTGACCCCCGGCCCTAAAAGTGCGTGCATCAAATTTAAGATCATTCCTATGCCCACCTAAGCTTTTCGAAGGCTTAGAACAATTCAAAAGTGCCTCAGGACTAAAAAAGCGATAGTCCCAAAAAGTCAACACGGGACCCCGTGGGGTCCACGACCTCAAAATTCTGATTCGGAAGTTCCTAAAGGATCCAATCTGCCTAGGACACACGTCCCAAAGATTTGGTCTCAATCGGACGGTCGGATTGCTCACGATCGTACGATAGGACGGTTGGATGATTTTTCGTAACCCTAACCCTAGGGTTTGCGATTTCGGAGTATCCGGGACTCAGATTCACGATCTGTCAAATCCTACACGATCTTGGAAATAAGGGGAACAACATACTAAGAATTGGAACCGATCCAACGGTCCGAACACATTGAACCCGGATAACGCGCAATATGCGTAAATTCGTTCGATTGTCATACGAACTCCAAATTGAAATCCGAGCACGCCTACGAGCTCATGACGATGTAAGGATAATTTAGAAATGAAGGTTGACAGCTAAAAGTGAGCCTACGCGTGGGAACACGCGCTGGCAAATTCGGTAGTTCAAAAATCGTTTAATTCGTCACTCGGACAAACTCCGAATCAAGAGCTGTCCTTCCACCTACAGCTAGTTCTCGACCTCCCGAACACTTTCTTCAACTACGGGAATTTCGAATTTGGACCGCAAGTGGGTCAAAACCGGCTGAAACTTAAATTCGAAATTTGGTTTACCTACGCTACGAATCGTTCAACACCTACGCAACCATCAGTAGAGCATGAAAAATAGGTGGAAAAGTAGACCTCACGTCTCGATTGGTGGCCAGAGGAGGGAGAATGAGAGGGTTGACATTCGGAGAAATTCTGGCCAAAAATGGGCTTTTTTCGGCGGATTTCGTGGCGGCAAGCGGCGGGAGGAGGCTGGGCTGAGGCGTGGGTGGTTGGGCGGTGCGGCTGGGTGTGTTCGGTGGGTTGTGGTGGTGGCGTGGGTGGTTATGGAGGTGTTGAAGGGGAGAAAATGGAAAGGTTTCAGGGAGAGAGAAACTGGCTCTCCCCAAAAATATCAGTTCAGCCGTTTTTTTGTTTTTGTTTTTAAATTTCTGACTTGCTAAATTACCATTCTGCCCCCGACATATTTTTAATCGTATTATCTTCAATACAACTCGGAATTGAGCCCACAATATACCCACGAACTCTTATCGACGAGTCCGACATAACGGTGTGGGTCACTTCCCCAAATTCTCTCCCGAACAATAAAAGTTAATTTAAGAATCTATTAAAATATTATAGGGACAAAATTGTCTTTCACTTAAAAACTTTAATAATTAAATATTAATTTAGATTCGAGTTATTACAATAATTATCAACTTAAAAATAATATACCTTAAACCCAAATGGAAAGCTTTTTTGTTGTTGTCAAAATGGAAAGCTTAATTAAACTTGGGTTATTTAAACATTCCTGCAGTTTCTCTAAGATTATGGGTGTTTTTTTTCTTTTGTTTTAAGATTATGGGTTATTTGAACATGATATAAAAGCTAGGAATATGGATTATTTGAGCATTCCTCAGAATGAGTATTGTCTTGTTTTTAGTGTGAGTAGGGTCTGCTTTTTAAATTGTTCTTATCTATGGCCCAAAAATAAAATATGAAAGGGGGACAACTATAGCTTTCAATGTGAGACACCGAAATAGAGGGCTGAAAAGAAAGGAATTGCTCTTGGCATTGGTTTCCACACTCACATACAAATCATGGTGGATTTAGGAATTTTCTTTTTTGAGGGCAAGAAAACATTACTGCAAAGCCACGAATAATGAAGATTAGTCGACTCTCAAATGTAAGAAAAAAAAACACATATAAACATATCAATGCACAAATTAGTAATACAACACATTTTACCTAATTCCTCTATTGACGGCACAAACAAAAGAATGAGAGGAGTGATTCTAGAAAACAAGAAGAATAAAATAAGTAGAGGAGGTAGAGCAGGTTGCTCCCCTAGGCTTCCCCCTCCCCCCGTCTTTAGTCTTCTTTGAGGCATTTTATCAAAAAACTTGCCCACTTTAAATACAAAACTTTCATAAATAAAAATTGCCACCTTCATAAGTAAATAATATAATTAAATGAGGGCAAGTGCCTTCACTGGAACCTTAATTGATCTGCCAGTCCAAGACAGCGAAATGAAGTTTGAATTTTTCAACTGTTGATAAGTGAGGGTGGGCTGTCAACTGTTGATGAATAATCTTAGACAAAATATGTAACTTCTGTCAATGAATTGTTCAAAATTAAGAAAAAAAATTGTATTTGAAAATGTAGCGTTTGTGCAGATGATTTCCATGCCAAAAGGATGAAATGACCTTAATTATTTCCTAAAAAGGTTCCATTCTTTTGTGCTTCCTCAAAAAATATGTAGATGATAAAAAATTATAAAATGAAAACAATTTCATTGATGCGGAGCTATTGGCGTTTATAATGTCATACTCATGATAATTTGGCACTCTCTAATAAATAAAAAATTGGTACTCCTAAAGGTGCTTTTTGTTATCATGAACTCATTCTTACAGGGTCTTCTTTCCCTTCTTTCCACAAACCTCTTCATCCTCTCCTTCCAACCAGAGCCCCTCTAAATCTACTGCAAACTTCTTTGATTCCAGGGGGTTTCCCTTGGAATCATCGCCTTTTGGCTAACCCCATCACACTGTGGAAAGTCCTCAAACTCTATGAGAGAACCGGGTGGCCGGAGCCATGAAGGAGAGAGAGAAGATGTGAGGGAGAGAGGGAATTTCGACAGCAATTTTGGAAGGGTTTTTGGAAGTTCCCACATGTATGTGTAACCATGTATTATAGACTCCTTGTGTAATATCCCGCTCCCAAAGATTAATTAATTCTTAAATTATTAAAGTAAATGGCAATTTTACTGTAACATCCCGACCCAGATAAATATAAATTAATTATTAATTTGGAAATTACAATTTTACTATTTGGGTAAGGGTGTTTTGGTCACTTTTTGTTGGGAAAAGTATTTGGGGAATTGAGTTGCATCGTTGCGTAAAGCTCGTCGCTACGAGTCCGTAGATAGGCAACACGCTCAATTCCAAGTTATAACTAAGGAGAAAACCTCTGAAAACAAAAAGGGCATATTGGTCATTTCAAAAATTGTTAAAAATGTGTGAAAACCCAGTTCTTCCCCCAGGCGCAAGTCACTTTTCTCTCTCCTCTCTCTCTCTCTCACTCTCTCTCTCTCTCTCTCTCTCTCTCTCTCTCTCTCTCTCTCTCTCTTTTCGAAAAACAGTGCCAGTGCATTTCGCCAGCAATCTCCCAGCTCCGGCCACCTCGAGACTCGCCATCGGTCGGAAAAGAAAGGCCTCAGACTGGCAAACCTATCCTGCCTCTTTTTCCCGCTAGTAGACCCCAAAGCCATTGACGGGAAGCTTCGTCGGTTCTTCGAGCTTTTTCCAGCCACTCTGGCCGCCAAACCAGTCGATTAAGGTATGCTTCTTCATCCATTTTTCGTGTTCTACCTGTCTGTATAGATGGTTTGGGTTGATTTGGAGTTTTGAGAGATTGATTTAAAACCTAGAAAATTCCAACTGTGAGGCGTTATTCTGGCAAGCTCCAGCCACTTTTTGGCCAGGGTCCAAGACCAAAACTTGCTCCCCTAGTCATGATGGTTCTAATGATATAGGGGTTGGCCGGCGATTTGGAGTTTTTCCCATTGCCGGAATTTACTCAAGCCACCCACCACTACTGCTGGCGGGTGGCAACGTGTGGACCACTTTATGGTGGTTCTTTGAGTTCCAAAACATTCCTCATGTTGTCCCGATCAATACGGTATGCTCGGATTAGAAATTGGATACCGTTTGACTATCGAACAGATATTATGCCTATTAGGCGATATTCGGGTTCGATAGGTTCGGACCGTTCGATCGGTCCCATTTTCAAACATGTCGTTCCTCGTATCTCTAGGATTGTACAGGAACTTGTGGATGGAGAATCGGAGCCCGGATACTCCAAATCAATGAGTTTAGGGTTCGGTAAACTGATTACCATCCGATCGTGCGATCGAGAGCGATTCGACCACTTAATCGAGACTAAACCTTAGGGACTCGTTTAGTAGACTTTGTTGGACTTATAGGAACTTTCGGATTGGGAGTCGGAGGTCGTGGGCCCCATAGGCCCGGTTGACCTTTATAGAAAGTTTGACCACTCGGTTGACCATGAGTCTTCTGGGACTATCTCGTCCTTTGGGAAGTACTAGAATAACCTCTTATACACCTCCTTAAAGGTTGCTCACACTTTGAGACCCGGGAACTTGAGTGTTGAGTTAAAGTTCGTTATTGGGTACGCTTATTAATTAAATCCGCTTATGCTCTTGAGTGAGGTACCCACACTTCGGGTGCTACAGAGGAAGGGCCCTCTTAGGATTGAGCAGCATGTTTGTTTTAAATGATCATTATTTTCAAAGCTTGGAATATTATGCATATTTATATAAATTGGATTATCTTTATTATTGAGGCTATGAAATTATAAAATTGTTTATTTTGTGGACTATAGTATTTTATGGAATTATTGGAGTTTATTTTGATATTTGGAGTTTATGATCATTATTAAAGTATCTGGATTGGGTGATATTGGGTTTGTTTATGCCATTATAATATTGTTTTAATTGTGGGATTATCAGATTATATTATGATATTTGAAGTTTGTGAATATTTTGGGTTATGGAATATATGTTTTTGAGAGTTTGATATCTATATTACGTATAAATATTGGGTATTGAGTTATGGACGCTATTATTGTCCGGATGTATGTGTATATGGGATTGGGTACATTGGAATATTATGTATATGGGATATGGTTATGGTATATGAGTTGGGATGTGGAATATGTTATATTGGAGTGCTGATAGCACCACCCTTTGTACCTCCCCGGCACTTGGATACTTGGATATGTCGGGTAGTTTGCGCGCGTAGGAGTTAGTTCAGTCGCATGGGTATTGAGGATTCTTCCATGTGGTCTAGTCAAACATCCCCGTGTTGGATTGTTTTCCCCTGGTACATGATGATGGTGCGAGGTGTGTATTTATTCATATCTATATATATAATGGGTACAAGATTGGGAGAAAGATAGTGTGTGTGTGTGTGTGTGTGTGTGTGTGTGTGTGTGTGTGTGTGTGTGTGTGTGTGTGTGTGTGTGTGTGTGTGTGTGTGTGTGTGTGCGTGTGTGTGTGTGTAAGTCATATTGTCATTATTATTATAATTGTGTTTCGCCACACGGACATTGAGGATTCCGTCGTGCGTGTCTGGGGATTTTGTTTGTGTATAGATACATGTATGATAGGTACAGAGGTGGGAGAATGTCAATATGAGTTTTATATTGTTATATAATGGGAGTATATATATATATATATATATATATATATATATATATATATTTATATTTATATTTATATATGTGGGAAAATATGTGGATTCGTTTCCGAGTTGGGATTTCTTGAGCATGTGCATGGTGAGTGCTCTGCACAGTGTGATCATTGTTATGATGTTTGGAAAGTCTTGTTTCACAACATACGCCTTGGATAGGGTATGGTTGCGGGAAAGAAATGATGTTGGAAAAGTAATTTGAGTTTCAAAATTAATGGTTAGTTTTAAAAGAGTTATGCATATTACATGTGAGTTTTTACAGGGAGGTGGTTTTCAGTTATGAATCATGAGAAGAAAGGAATTTATAAAATATTTAGTTATATGCCTTGTGGAAATTGAAGTTGAGAATGAATCTAAATTTAATTGTTGGTTTTACTTAGGCAATATGACAGGACCCGACCTAAATTCCACTTTGGAATCCAAGAATCCAGGTCGGACCCCGTGCGTGTCCGACACCTGGCAGGTGCCGGGCACAAATGACCAAAATACCATTTTTGCCCTAGTGCGCAATTGAAAAACATATTTAAGGGTTTATCTTCTGTCGGAAAACCGACAGGTCACCCCTGAAAAATGGACATTTCCCATTTTATTTCACCTGTAAGTAACACACTTCTATACTCCCAAACTTCAGCATGCATAAGACAATTAAATCTAAATGGCATCAAGCCTCTTTATACAACATAATCAGTTATTAAACGGGCTTCAGGCCCACCCACAAGTTCAAATTGAATCCAACATAAACACTAAATAGATTTCGAATCCAAAATCCAAATCAATTTCCCCATAATATAATCTCTTCCGTGGCTGCACCTAGATTAGTCTAGGTTGCCTACGTACCCTTATTGAGGGATCAAGCCACTCATAGTTCTTAATACCAGAAAACTAAGCTCAAACCATAAAGTACAAACCATATAGAATTACAAATCACCCCTTAATTTCCATTCCATCATCAAACTATATAAGCACAAGAATTGAATATTCATTCACACTTTCCTCAAACCAAACTCTAGTCAAGTCACTTACACTTAAGCATAGTATATATTGATTTCCAAACAATCTTCCACCCCACATATATGTATATATACATATATATATATATATATAATAACCCATTACAGATAAGTAGGAAAACTAGAAAATTATTAAAATAATAATGGCCACGATCAACTTTTATATCAATATCAATGGGTTAAACAAATCATACCTCATAAATCTGAAAATATGTAATAGAATCTTCACTAATAAATACCCAAAATAAAGTCATCAATGCCTAGTACCACACATGTTACATCCTCGCATAACTTGGGGGACATGTGGTCGGCCCAAGAACGCATATCCTTGCAGAACTCGGGGGACACGTGGTTAGCCCGAGAACGCATATCCTCGCAGAACTCGGGGGACACGTGGTCAGCTCGAGAACACATATCCTCGCAAAATCGGGTGATCAGCCTGAAACACAACTGGGGGGGTATCCTTGTGGTGGGTTTGAAAACCATTTTCCAAATCCTTTCTTGACTTTCCGAGCTCATCACATTTAACAATATACATAATCATAAAACTCATCTCAACCAAAATAGAATGCTCGGAAAGTAAAACCATATATCAATTATTCATAAAGCATTTCCCAAACATCATTTCATGAAACCATTGATAAACACTTAAATTCATTCCAAGCCATAACTAATTAATAATTAAATATAAATGTGTCCTACTTGGAAAAGAAATTGACACTTAAATCCCCCATGAATATTTATTCAATTTAATATAGCAAGAAAGCTTCTTTTCGAATAAAAGTCCCTTCACCATTACAACTTACTTTTCGGCCTCCACGAGGCCGACATCTCCCTATTACCAAGTCAATTGGGCTCGTTAGGCCCACGAGCTCAAATTTGTTATATGACCATTCCCATTTATCCATAACCACCAATTAAACCCATCATAGATGTCTTGTCATGATCCAATGGTCGGTTTGACCCCGATTGTGGAATTTGACCAATTGGGCCTGCGGGGCCCACAACCTTCGATTTCCGATCCAAACGTTCCTATAAATCCAACAAGGTCTACATAACAAGTCTTGAGAGTTTGGTCTCGATCGAGCTGTTGGATTAACGTCGATCACACGATCGGACATCGACTTAATACTTTACCCCTAAACCATTGATTCAGAGTATTCAGGACTCCGATTCTGGATCAACCAGTTCCTACACTATCCTAGAAATACGAGGAACGACATAATTGAAAATGAGAACGATCGAACGGTCCGAACCTATCGAACCTGGATACTACACCGAACCCCAATTTGGCCGGGAAGTGGCCAGAAACCAAAGAAACCGTCGGACAAAAACCTAAGTTTTAGATCAAACTCGCAACACTCCAAATTGACCCAAACCACTCATACAGATAGCTAGAGCTCGAAAAATGGATGAAGAAGCATACCTCAATCGACGGAATCCGTCCCCGAAAACGGCGTCTGAAATTTCTTAGAAAACCAGAGCTTCCTCGAGCTCATGCTGTTTCAAGGGGACTGAGCTCGCCAGGAAAATTGGTGGTGTGACACCCTGAAAAATTTCAGAATATTTTTCACACACAGTAAAAAATTGTAGGGTCCATTTTGAGGTAAGTGGCGTTTTGTGTTTAAGATTAACATATTTCCAAAATTATGAAGTTAGAATTTTGGTGTTTTGACTTCATGGAAAAATAATAGACGTCATTAAGAGCTTGTGGTATTTTTCAGCTAATTTTTCAGAACTTGGAAGTATTTTTAGTGAATTTTCGAAGTTTAAAAATAGGAAATTAAATTAGAATTTCCACATGGCATTTTGTGATTGGTTGGAACCTATCATCATGCCACATATCAACATCTGATTGGTTGGAAGACTTGGAAAACTAAGGTATATAGCGCTATAATGTACATACGTTAATTTAAGCCATTGATCTGATTCTAGACCAAATCTGGACCGTAGATCAAATCAAAGACTTTTGACTTGATCTAGGCCTTTAGTTTGGTTGTTGGGAATGCTTCTAGACCATCCATTTTGGAGCTATCATGTACCTTCCTACACATGATCCAAAACTCATCTTTTAATCTGAGCCTTCGAATTAAATATTCGAATTAATCCGAGCCGTCGAGGATTTCTATAAATACCCCCCCAAATCTCTCATTTTCTTCACACCAAAACTCTCCCAAAAATTATCCTCCCTCTCATCCTCTCCTCCTCCACCATCAAAGCCACTATTCCGATATTTTTCAAAATTACTATTCATCCCGAGAAGTCACTATTTACCGTTACTATTCACAAGAACTATTCATCTAAAATTACTATTCATACCAAAACCGCTCGCGGTGTCTACTATTCATTTTTAATTACATATTTCCATTCCTAGCTATTATGCTACCCAATTTAAAATTTTCAAATACTCAATTTTTATTACTTTATAATTGGCTAATTTCAAAGTTAATCCTAAAACATAAATCATATGTCGTTACCCTGTCCATTTGAAATCTAATCAAATTGGGTAAACTTTTTGTCATTTTCCTTTCTTAAAATTCTGGAACTAAATTATACCTATTTCTCTGGTCAATGTGTACGAACAACAAAGTACTATTTAGACTTTAATTTTACCGTACCATGATTTTACCGTTTTGGGACCAGAGATGGAACTTCAAGGACTATTGGGACAATTTTGACTCTTCAGAAAGTACAAGGACTATTTTGAAATTACTTGGAACTTTTAGGACTTATAAGGTGGAGTTAAAATGAAAAAGTTACGATATGCGGAAGTGTAAGTTTTAACCAGAAATGACAGGACCCGACCCAAATTCCACTTTGGAATCCGAGCTGGACCATGTGCATGTCCGACACCTGGCGGATGCCAGACACAAATGACCTAATTGCCCATCTACGCAAAATTCAAAGAAATTCAAGGTTCGACTTCTGCAGAAAATTCGGCAGAGTCTCCCTTGCAAATTGAACGTTCCCCAAAAATTCCACCTATTAAACAAGTATATAATTAAACAACCCAACTGCCAGCATGCTTTTATACACAATCCAACAGTTACGTACAAGTTCTAGGGCAATATCAGAGCATCTAGACAGAAATAAGGCCCTACATTGGCAAAAGATGTGGCGGAAGGTGGACTCGGCCCGGTGGTGGCGCACTGAAGCACGACTACTACTTGGGGGTGCAAAACATTTAAAAATGTGAGTGGACCAAAAATAAAGTTTTCTGAAAGTATATACGAACGTACTAACCCCACTGTAAAAACTGTTATGAAAACTAAAACAATTTCTTCGTTTATACTCGTGCTGAAATCACGCATTCATATCTATATTCATATAACCATTCACACACTTATTCAAAACATCAGTTCATTGAAAGCATAGAAAACAACTTTAGCTTACCACCTAGGTGTACCCATTTTATTTTCGTCAATTCCTTATTTCCGTTTATCCCACATAATCCGTTAATTTCATTTCCTCGCAAGACTCGGTGACACAAAGTCCACCGAGCTGCGTCCTCGCAAAAATCAGGAAAACACGGAGTTTACCCGAGCCGCGTCCTCGCTCTGCACGGTTCGGGTGTCCCCGAGACTCGTGGGGCGTAAAGTCATACGCGCGCAGACTTATACCAAAGGTAACTATGTCCGTAGACAGGGTAATAACCAATATCCATATATATTCCGTAAGCGGCATAATCTTTCCAAAGGCAACATTTCTAGGGTACCTAGGGTGGTTTTAAAACCGTTTATAAAACACATAATTAAAACATACACCTTTCCTCAAGCCATTTCAAAATCCATAAACCATATTCATGAAACTCATACTAAAATTCAATAATAGGCTCGAAAGTCAAATCATAACGAACATTTAAGAAATTCCATTAAATTTCATTATGCAATTCATAAATAATATTCGGAAATAAATAATTCCATAAAAACATTAAATAAATCATTTCATGCAAAAAAATTCATTTATAAAATAAAAGTCCACTCACTACTGGTCCGTGCTAGCTGGACCTTTCGAAGGTCCCTCCTGCGGGTCAATCTGCGCCCGAGTGCCTGATTAAATCATCATAATATTTTACTAATAAAATAGCTCAATATAATATTTAATTAAAAACCCTGATCCACATCTCCTAGAAGTGCGTGCATCAAATTTAAGATCATTATATGCCCACATAAGCTTTTCTAAGGTTTAGAACGGTTCACTATAGACTCTGGACTCAAAAAGCGATAAAGTCCCAAAAAGTCAACATGGGACCCCGTGGGGTCCACGACCTCGAAATTATGATCCGGAAGTTCCTAAAGGTTCCAATCTGCCTAGGACACATGTCCCGAATGTTTGGTCTCGATCGGACGGTCGGATTGCTCACGACCGTACGATCGGACGGTCGGATGATTTTCCGTAACCCTAACCCTAGGGTTCGCAATTTTGGAGTAACCGGGACTCCGATTCATGATCCGTCCATCCTACTCGATCCTAAAAATATGGGGAACGAGATACTAAGAATTGGAACCGATCCAACGGTCCGAACACATCGAACTCCAAATTGAAATCTGAGTATGCCTATGTGCTGATGACGACGTAAGAATAATTTAGGAATGAATATTAACAGCTAAAAGTGCGCCTACGCGTGGGAATACGCGCTGGCAGATTCGGTGGGTTAAAAAGCGATAAATTCGTCATTCGGACAAACTCCAAACCAAAAGCTGTCCTTCCACCTACAACTAGTTCTTGACCTCCCGAACACTTTGTTCAACTACGAGAATGTCCAATTTGGACCGCAAATGGCCCAAAACCTAATTTCAAAACCGGCTGAAACTTTACTTCGAAAATTAATCTACCTACGATGCAATTCGATCGAAACCTACCCAACAGGAAGCTAGAGGATAAAAATAGGTGAAGATCCACACCTCACACGTCCGATTTTGTGGCCGGAGGATGGAGAACGAGCTCCATGAATTTTGAAGGAAAACCGGCCAAATTTCTAGATTTTCCGGCGAATCCCAAGGCTGCCGGCATCGGGGAAGGGCGGGAGTAGGACGGCGGAGTTTGGCCAGTCGTTTTGGGACCGGTCCCAGCTCTAGTGGCGGTCTGTGGCGGTGGCTGGAGGTTTGGCAAGGGCAGGGGCAGTCGGCTGAAGCAAGGGGGGGTTCTGCATGAGGGAGAGAGGGGAAAGGAGAGAGAAGGTCAGATTTTTAAAATCTGAGCTTGACTAGTTACTGTTTTGCACATCATTTAATTTTTATCGTAAAACCTTCGTTACAACTCCGATTCGAGCCCACAAACTCGTATCAACGAGCCCGACGTAATGGTGTGGCCCACTTCCCCAATTTCTCTCCCGAAAATTAAAAGTTAATTTTAAAACCAATAAAATACTTTAGGGATAAAATTGTCTTTTTATCTAATAAATTAATAATTAAATAATAATTAAGGGTTGGGTTATTACAATCTACCCCCCTTATAAAAATTTCGTCCTCGAAATTTTCGTACCTATTTGGTTTACCTACACCATACCCTTCATTCCACCTCCGTTCTCAACAAGCTTAATTTCTTAAATTTTAATATGAAAACCTCAATAAAATTTCAAATCTTAAGATTTTCCTTAAACTTAATTATAACCACATTTCTTACCTGTCACTGGAAGAGGTAGGGGTACTGGGCCCGCATCTGCTCCTCGGGTTCCCAAGTAGCCTCCTCCACTTCGTGACTCCTCCACAAAACTTTCACAATTGGAATTTCTCTAGAACGTAATGTCTGAATCTTCCAGTCCAGAATCTAAACTGGCTACTCCACATAGCTCAAATCATACTTCTATAGGTTGCTCTTCCAAAATATGAGATGGATCTGAAATATACTTCCGGAGCATAGATACATGGAATACATCATGAAGACGGGAAAGATCTGCTGGCAAAGGAAGTCTGTAGGCCATTGGGCCCACACGCTCCACAATCTCATACCGCCCAATGTAGCGAGGGCTTAACTTTTTCCGCTTCCCGAATCTCAAGAATACCCAATCACCAACCTCGAACTGAAGATCTTTTCTTCTATTATCTGCATAACTCTTCTGTGGATCCTGAGCCACCTTGAGTCTTTCTCTGATCAATTCAACCTGCTTCTTTGTCTGTTCAACCTCTTCAGGTACCTCCAATCTGCGTTCACCTACTTCATCCCAGTACAACGGTGTTCTACACTATTTTCCATACAAGGCATCAAATGGCAACATCCCGATACTCGCCTAGAAACTGTTGTTATACGCAAACTCCATGAGTGGTAACTTCTCATCCCAATCCGGCCAAAAGTGCAATGCACAAGCTCTCAACATATCTTCTAACGTCTGAATCGTCCTCTCAGTCTAACCATCAGTCTGGGGGTGAAATGCAGTACTAAACCGCAACTGGGTCCCAAAAAGTTTCATGTAATTTAGTCCAAAAATGGGATGTAAACCGTGGATCTTTGTCTGAGACAATAGACACAGGCACCCCATGAAGTCTCACTATCTCATCAATAAAGATCTTGGCTAGCTTATTCAAGGTATATGTCGCCTTCACTGGCAGAAAGTGGGCTGACTTGGTGAGTCGGTCCACAACTACCCAAACTCCATCATGTTTACTCTGTGTCCAAGGAAGCGTGAACACAAAATCCATAGTAATGTGCTCCCACTTCCACTCAGGAATCGAAAGTGGTTGCAGTAATCCTGATGGTTTCTGCCGCTCTGCTTTGACTTGCTGACACACCAGACATTTACTAACGTACTCTGCTATCTCCTTCTTCATAAACGGCCACCAATAGTGTTCCCTCAAAGTACGATACATTTTGGTGCTGCAAGGGTGCATGGAAAAAGCTTAACAGTGGGCCACCTCAAGAATCTCCCTTTTTAGTGTCTCATCCTCAGGAACATATAGCCTTGTACCCACCATTAACGAACCATCATTTCTCACTGAATAATCACTTATGGTACCGTTCTCAACCTCCACTCTCAGTGTACAAAATAATGGATCCTGAGACTGGGCTTCAATTATTCGTTCCACTAGCACTGGTCTCACATAGAGTAGCCAACAGTGCTCCCTGATCATCCATACCTAGTCCAACTCTTAGTTTCCTCATCTCCACCAACAGTGGAAGATATCTTCCTAGGAGGTGAGCCACGGATCCAGATGATTTCTTGCTGAGTGCATCAGCTACCACATTAGCTCTCCCTAGGTGATGCTCAATGGTACAGTCATAATATTTAATCAACTCTAGCCATCTCCGTTGTCTCAGATTTAGCTCCTTTTGGGTGAACAAATATTTCAGACTTTTGTGATCCGTGAAAATCTGGCACGTTTCCCCGTAGAGATAGTGCCGCCAAATCTTTAAAGCAAACACCACAATAGCAAGCTCCAAATCATGGGTAGGATAATTCAACTCATGCTTCTTGAGCTATCTAGAAGCATAAGCGATCACCCTACCATGCTGCATCAACACACAACCCAACCCTTGCCGGGATGCATCACTCTAGATAACGAAATTCCCAGTATTATCCTGAAGAGTTAACATCGGTACAGTGGTCAACTTGGTCTTGAGTTCATTGAAACTCTCTTCACACTCTTCTGACCATTCAAACTTGACTCCTTTTCTTGTCAAACGAGTGAAAGGTGTCGCTATGGTAGAGAACCCTTCCATGAAGTGACGATAGTACCCGGCTAACCCAAGGAAACTCCGTATCTCAGTAACATTGGTTGGTCGTGGCCAATTCACTACTGCTTCTACTTTTTGAGGATCCACATATATGCCTCCTGCAGAAATCACGTGCCCCAAGAAACTCACTCTGTCCAACCAGAACTGACACTTGCTGAACTTGGCATACAACTGCCTCCTCCTTAAAGTCTTCAACACAATATCCAAGTGCTTCATATGCGCCAAATATCCTGAGCATCCCTTTTTGAGCAACCGTCTTGCCGTCATGGCTGAGATGAGGCAAGATGGAAGGACTCTACGCTCACCATAAAATGTTACGTCCTGGACTACGGAATACGACCTCCTTCTGAAACAATCGACTGAGGCATGATTCTTAGCTAACCAATCCATACCTAGGATTACTTCCAAATCCACCATTTCTAAAGGAAACAAGTCCGCCTCTAGAATTACGTCTCCCACAACACCCTACTATCTCTATACACTGTACCTACCATAAAGACATCTCTTGTAGGTACAGAGATCGCCAATTCACTACTTAGAGTTGAAAGTCTCACAATTGAGTGCAAAATTAGGTGTAACAATTGAGTGCATAGCCCCAGGGTCAATCAAAACTCTAGCTGGAAATCCAAAAACTGGCATAATACCTATAATCACATCCAACGACGCATGTGCCTCATGCTGTGACATATTGTACACTCTGCCTGTAGCCCTGGAACGTCCTCCACATCCCCTCTGCTGGCTACACAGGTTTGGGCCCCACTACTGGACGAAGCCCCAACAAACTGTGATGCGCCCTGTGCACAACTTTGTGCATCAGTCCCCTGGGTGGACCCAACGGTAATCTCTCTGCCCTGGAGGAGCATCGGGCACCCCCTCCAAAAATGCCCGGACTGTCCACAATGATAGCACCCAGTGGCGCCCTGCTGACAGGGTCCAGAGTGGTACCCGCCACACACGGCGCACTGGGGGCGATTCCTCCTGCTGGAAGTTGGCTGAAGCTGCCTCCATGCACCATTAGCTGTACCACCTCCAAAGCGGTTCCCATAACTACCACTCTGGTTAGAGCCTCCACTGGAACTGACTCCAGCGTGAAAACCTCTATAACTGCGGCCACTGGATGATCCGGAGCTGAACTACCTATAGTACCGCTACAGTAAATTGCTACAGTTCCGCGATTTCTTCTTCTTCTCCAGCTCTCCCTCATTTTTTCTCCCTTCACTTTGATTGGCGATTTCTCCCTCCACCGATGTCCGTTTCGGGTGATACTAGTCCCAAAATCTTCGTCTCTTCGTCCTCTACCTAGCCTACCCAATTTTCCAGCTCAAAAGCCCATTGATTTTAAACTGGAGCGACTGAAAGTTTAGTGGTTCTCGAAGTTTTCGACGCGTTTTCCGGCGACTCCGGCCACCATTTCCAGTCGTTGAGTAGTATCTGTAGGTGGAAGGATGACTCTTGGTTTGGAGTTGGTCCGACGTCGAAATTATCGCTTTAGACACCCCATGAATCTGCTAGCGCGTGTTCCCACGCGTGGGCTCACTTTTTATTGCACATTTCCATTCCTAAATTATCCTTACGTCGTCACGAACGCGTAGGTGTGCTCGGATTCCAATTTGGAGTTCGTATGACAGTCGAACGGATTTACACCTATTGTGCGTTATCTGGGTTCGATGTGTTCGGACCGTCGGATCGGTTCCAAATTCATGTATGTTGTTCCCTGTAGGAATTGACGGATTGTGGGTCGAAGCCCTGGATACTCCGGATCATTGACTTAAAGGTTAGGTTAAACCGTAATTGTCCGATCATGAGCGATCCGACCATTCGATCAAGACCAAACTCTCAGGACACGTTGTTTAGGCCGTGTTGAACCTGTAGGAACTTTCGGATCTAAGTTTGGAGGTCATGGGACCCACGGGTCCCATTTGACCAAGTTTGGAGTTGACCGTGCGTCTCCCGAGGTCGTTTCGCCTTTCTTCGAACGTAGTTGACCTTGTTAGGCTTCCAGGAATGTCTGGATCGATTTGTAGGTCATGGGCCTCGCGGGCTCGAGTTGACCGAAACGGGATGTTTGACCGTCGATTAACCGTGAGTCTTCCGGGGCGGTCCCACTTGTTAAAAGTTGTAGCTTGACCTTAGAATTCTTCGTACGTATGTACACGCACACTTTGAGTGGGGAAACGTTAGGGTTTCGTTTTTGGTACGTTCGTTGATCCGATTCTCGTATCCTTGTCTAGGTACTCTGGCACCGCATACGTAGCGGGCGGGACCCTTTTAGAGTTATGCAGTGTGGGACCAACGGTGAGTGGACTTTGTTTTCAAATGAGCATGATTTGAATGATTGAATGCAAAAGCATAGAAAATGGGATTTAATGATTGTTTTAAATCTCGGATTTGATGACTGAGTTTATCGGAATTTATTTGATAATGGTTTAAGTCTTGGTTTTGACTTTGGTTGAATTATATTAAAAGGATTTGCATTTGAGGTTTATGCATGATTTGGGTTTCCGATTTTTATGTGGGGCCCTGATGGTTATATGTTATTATCATAATCATTTTTAAGTTTTGAACTATTGGGACGTGGTAATCGTCTGGTGGCATGATAAAACAAAAGGATATCTTTGACGAGGAATTTGGCACGGTGGTGAGTCTTGTGAGAGTATCTCCTTTTCTTGAAGCTTTTGTGTGGGCACTTGCCTCCCATTTTTCTTGGCTCCGAAGTTTGGCTTCTGTGACGGTGAGTTGGGATTTCGTTTGGCTTCACTAGAAACCCTAGAAAGGAAAAAAGGGGATGGAATACGCAGTGCCAAAAAAATTCTCTCGACACCTAAAAATCGATGGGGGGAGAAGAAATCCATGGGGGGGAGGGAGAGCGCAGAGGGAGAGAGAGAGAGTTTTATTTTTATTTTTTATTTTTTAATCAATTTAAAATTAAAAAAATAATAAAATGTGGGTCCCATTGGTGCCACGTCAGCATTTTTAACGGAGTTTTTAACAGACTTGACAGTGAGGGGCAAAGTGAGACGCAAAACATCGGTCAAGGGGGCAAAATGGCTCACTTTAACTTTAAGAGGGTTTAGTGGGAATTGACCAATGTTTCAGGTGACACTGTAGCACTTAAGCCTTTTATTTAATACTTACAAGTTTACAATTGCCTAGTTACATGATTAAACAATCTTAATTAACTAATATGATATCCTACTTATTAGAGCTCAAACAAAGCATTAAACACTCATGTTTTCATTATTAAGTTACACATTTATTATTTTTTGCTGAAAACTGTTGGGAATGCATGCTGCGAAAGATAGAGTAGATTGACTGCATGTTTCAAGAAGGATGATCTGGGGAACAGTTCATCATTTGGCCCGTGGGCCAAAGTAGGTTTGGCCCCTTGATGGCCGAAAGCCCGATTGTGTCCATAGATTAGGCCCGATCAGTTCAGCACACTTATACATCGGGCAGGGCCTAGGCTAAAGATTTGAAATCCCGGCCTGGTCCACACCCTAGTACATTTAAGCCCAATTAGGTCGAGTACAACCCAACCGAACTATGCCCGCAGTCATACTTCTTAATGAACACACTATACTATTGTGTGGGCATTATTGGACTTATATTTTGGGACATCCCTGCATTGATCAATATATCAAGTTGTATAACTGTAATCTTCCTATCAGACGTGAATCCCACACTGTAAATTATCTTCATAGGATGCGTTTCTCTTACCATTATCATATCAACCTTGCGATTGAGATACATTCGTACAGGTTGGTGTAATTTCCACAGCTTAGGCCTGATAGGCCCGACCTACTTTTGGGTTGCGCATGGCCAGGGCCAAGAATCTGGAACCCTATTCCGGTCCCCGGCACATATCATATAAGTCCGGTTAGGTCTAGTCCAACTTAGCCGAACTAGGCCTGCTCAAAAGACCATCCAAGTTATGTTAATGTATGGGGTTAATTATAATTTAGTACTATGTGGTTACACCCTTAAGACATGTTAGTCTCTATCTTCTCAATTTTTACAATCACTGACCCTGATCTTTTAAATTTGTTACAATGTGGTTACGCTGTTAGGGTTTCCATCAGATCTCTCCGTTAGTTGCCTACGTGGCATTGTGGGTCCTACATTTTAAAAAAAAAGTTAATTGATTCAAATATGAATAAAATATTTTAAAAATAAAAAATTTAAACTCCCTCTCCCCGCTGATTTCCTTCTTCCCCCATTTCCTCATGACCACCACCCACAAGCTTCAACCCTCCACCCCCACCCCGCAACCACAGTCCCAACAAACCTAGAACCCCAACCTCGAAGAGATGGAAACCCCTAACCCTAATCATATCCCCCTCCCCAAATCCCTTCTTCTCATTCCCCTCCTCCTACCCTCCCACCCAGACCAAGCATCGGATTTGATTTCCTTTGATCCAAAAATTACAAAAAGTAAAGAATTTTAATTTCAAACCATGAATTCCAACTTCGAAGCCAACCCAAATAGCTCAAAGACTAGATTCCCCCCGCCCCCTTTTAAATATTGGCTCGAATATTGTTTTGTTTACTACTCCTCCATGTCGTCCACTAGGTGAAAGGAAAAGAATTATTCTTTTCGTTCATGCATTTGCCGAATGCAAGAGTGAGTGTTGGTTGTTAATATAGTTTTTTTATTAACAATTGGACAAAGTAAATGGTTTGTGGCTTTAGCTTTTCGGTGATTGAATAATGCAAGCATTATTCTTTCTTTAGCTATAGTGCATGCTTGTGAGACTTTTGGAGTGCCCTATGTGCATGTGAATGCTAACTTTTTTGGAAATAGAATATGAGCCGTCCTTTGGGTTTATATAACGGGGCAACAACCAAAGCTAAGAGAGTGTGCATGGGAGCCGCACCAAAGGCATGAGAAGGTGGGCATTTTTGCCTCATCATTTGGAGGTGCCGTGAGCACCACTGCTTAGAGAGGCTAAAATAGAAGTGAGAGACACTTCCATATAGAGAGAAACACTAGAGAGCATCACCATGATGGTGAAGATAAACTCCTCTTTGGCTACACAAGATGTTGAGGGAAGATCAAGTCATTTCAAAGGTTGAGTCTTCTTCATTTGTTCCTTATGTTTGTGGGAGGTTTATTTCTTTGTATTGTTCTTAATGGGTTCTTTCCTAGTGAGCAAGAACAATCTTGGTGTTCTTGGCTCTTGTGTGTGGTTAGCTTGAGAGTGACTTGGGTGTAATTGGGATTTGGGTTGTGAGAGTTAAACTTTGTAATTCCTAGGATAGGTGAGAGGGTTAATCTCCTTTGTTTGTAATATCTTTTGGGATACTAGTGGAATTTCTTGTTGTCTTTGAACTGGATGTAGGCTACACACGGGCCAAACCAGTATAATTCCATGGTGTCTTTTGGATTTCTGTATTTCATATTTTGCTCTTATTGTTTCAATGGTTTCATATCCACCATCCAAGTGCAATCCACTTCTGCTGAGCACAACACTCCCCTCCGCATTTCTTCCCTAACCAAATCGAAGATCAAGGCCACCAAATACGAAGAACATACCAGAAATCACAAAGGCATCCAACAATTTCACATCCCCAAAAACTTAAATATACTTTACCCAAGCTAATCCATAAACTATTGGTTTGTTGAAGATCCAAAAATCACCAGATAACCAGTAGCCCATAAGAAGAAACATGCACAATTAACAAAGCAAGGCTGGAACATGCTTTGTAGTGTTCAATCATGCAATTTATGAATCAGATTTGAATATGTGATGTGTATACACAGATAACATGCTTGATGGAATTTCTCTTTCTTTTCTCTTTGTTCTTTCGGTTACAAAATATATTCCCTTTCTTCTTTCTTCTCCAGGTAGCCTGAAAATTCGCTATGACGCCGTAACTTTACAACATGAAATTTCTTCTCCAAGGGGAAGAAATTGAGATGAAGGAGGGGGAGAAGAAATCGGGAGGAAGGGGGGAGAAATCGAGGTTGGGGTTCTGGGTTTGTGGGGGCTGGAGCTTGTGGGTGGTGGTCATGTGAGAATGGGGTGAGCAGAAATCAGGATGGAAGGAGAGCGGAGAGAGAGAGTTTTATTTCATTTTTTTTCAATGTTTTAATATTTTAATTTTGTTAAAATTAAAATAGAAAAGAAAATGTGGGACCCATATAATGCCATGTAGGCAACAAACGGAGAAATCTGATGAAGACTTAACTGTGGAACCACATTGTAACAAATTTAAAAGATCGGGGTATGTTATTGTAAAAATTGAAAACATATGGACTAACATGTCTTAAGGGTGTAACTACAGGGTACTAAACTGTAATTAACCTTAATGTATGATTAAATTTAGGGTTAATTACAGTTCAGTACCATGTGGTAACACCCTTAAGACATGTTAGTCCCTACCTTCTCAATTTTTACAATTAGATACTCCAGTCTTTTAAATTTGTTACAATATGGTTCTTCCATTAGGATTTCCGTTAGATCTCTCCGTTAGTTGCCTACGTGACTTTGTGGGTCCCATAAAAAAAATTAAATTGATTATTTTTTTTGGCAAAAATTCTTATTAAAAAATAAGAAAAACCCACTTCACTACAAACAACAAATAATTATGGAACCCTAGTTCATGTGGTGGGAGTTGAGAAGAGACATAATTGGAGGAAGCGATGACGTGGTAGTCGTCCGGCCCGGTTCGCGAGGGGTCATAGCAAAGGAAGACATTGGCTCTATTGAGCTTGAGAGCGTCGTGAAGCGCTTCAAAGATCTCGGGTGGGACCAGGTTCTGCGACATGAAGACATTGCCTCCCTTAAACGTCTTCCTCTTCAGCATCTTGGGCGATGCTGGAGACGTTGAAAAATTAATATGGAATTTCAGAGAGAGTGAGAGAATTGAGTAAAATCAGTGAATCTAGGTTTTGAGTTCTCTGAATTAGGGAGGGGAAAGAGAATAAGAGGGAAAATGAAAATAAAAAGGAGAGATATGACGGTCTTCATCTCTCTCCTCTCTATTCTCTACCTCCCTCTGTAACATCTCGACCTAAATTAAGTATAAATTAATTATTAATTGAGGAATTATAGGTTTACCCTTGAGAGTAAGGGTATATTGGTCACTTTTAGTTTGGGAAGAATATTGGGGAATTGAGTTGCGCCGTTGCGTAGAGCTCGTCAATATGAGTTTGTGTACAGGCGGCACGCTCAATTCTGAGTTATAACGGTCGAGGAAAGGTCTGAAAATTTTTTGGTATGTTTAAAATTGTTGGTTTTGCCCTCATTTAAAGTTAGGACAACCCAGAAACCAGCTACTGTTTGGCCGGCGATCTCAACCGTTAGCCAACTCAGGCCACGAGACCGGTCCCAAACGAACCGCCTCCACCTCCTCATCTCATCCCACCCCACATCTTGGCCGGAAAACATGTGGAACGCCGACTGGATCGAAGGGAAAATCTCCCAGAAACGGCCCTCTGCGCCCCTTAATCTTTCCCCTATAGGAACTTTCAGATTGGAAATCGAAGGTCTTGGGCTCCGCAGGCCTGGTTGACCAAAATGGGAAGCTTGACCAAATCATTGAGCATGGATCTCTTCAGACCGTTTCACTTGTCGGAAAGTACTAGAATGGCCCTAGGAACTTAATTAAAGCCTTGGTTAATTACGTTTATTAATCAAATCGTTATATTCTCTCGAATAGGTGCTCAGGCTCCTCGTAGCCAACATGAGGGACCTTGGACCTTCAGTGAGTGGACATTTGTTTTTAAATGTGCATTGTTTTCCAAATATTGAATTGCATGCATAGATGGGGTTTTGTTGAAATATGGAATAAAGAGATTTCACGCATGATTTTACTATGGTACTACAGTATCATATGATATTATTGGCTCGGATGCCTAATGATAAGTATATGGGATTTCTATGACTATTCACTACATATCAGTGGTACATATTGTTTATGAAGGTTATGATTTGGGTGTCGAGAATATTGTTTTCAATTATGATTATGGGAAACAGGGATATTTGGATATTGGGTTTTGGAGAATGGTATGTATTGCTGGCTGTGATACTTGTGTTACCATAATATGTACCTTCCCAGTTGCTGGATTCATTGGTTACATTTGATATGCGGTAACTCTTCGGAGGTGTGTCGGGAACCGGGCACCCCTGACTGGTGTACCGAAGGCCTTGATGGTCAATCTGCTCGCGTAAGAGTTATTTCAGCTGCATGTGTATTGAGGATTCTGCCGTGATTGTCTAGGGAGCAATAGTCCCCCGGTTGGACTGCTCATCCCTAGCCACATGTGTATAGAGAATTCTGCCATGTGGTCTAGTAAAATAATCCTTGTGTTGGATTGTTTTTCCCCTGGTATATGTGTATATATATATATATATGTATAATAGGGTACAAGGGTGAGAGAAATTCAATGTGTGTGTGTGTGTGTGTGTTGATATCATATAAACGGCACTGCTTGAATTTATTAATAATAATTAAGATATGATAACATGGAAATTCATTTTCTTCGAACTTTATGGTTTTTTAACAAAAGAACTACATGTGGCTTGATCCCTCAGTAAATGTACGTAGGCAACCTAGGTTAACCTAGGTGCAGCTGCAAAATAATCTAATTGTTCACCCCTTTTGTTTTAGTACCTGTGATGGCAGGGTAAAGTTCCCCATCGAATTGAAAACCATTAGTGGTTAGCAAATCAACTTTCTTTAGTGTGTGTATGAGCGTGCCACTGTTAGCAATTGTTAAAAATCCTAACAGATTTGAAAAATGAAATAACTTGCGCCCCAGCTATTGACTTTGATAAAGTGATTGTGAATTTAGGTGAGGAATATCTCCCAAGTAAGTTCTTTTCTATGCCTCAGACTGGTGAGGACTTTATAATTTATCTAAATAAAACTGGGAAGTAAAGCAAAGATACAAGCGTTTGAAAATAAAACAAACAAGTTCAAGGAGAACTGTTTGAAATACAGTAAATGAAAGGAACATTGGACTTTGAATTATGCCTGAAATGCCATTTATAAGACCATTTTGGTCAGGCTGGACTAGATTGGATCGTCAGGCTGGACTGGACTGTCAGGCCGGATTGGATTGGATCGTCAGGCTGGACTGGATTGGATTTGTACTGGAATTGCACTTCAGCACCTTCAACTAATAAATATTAGCTGGAAATTGATACAATGTTGAAATTGGCAGAGCTATAATCAGGTTGAACCGTGAGTTGTTGAGAATTCTGAGCTGAATCTCAAGGATAGCTTTGGAGGTCCTTGGCACCTTTGTTGGCTTTGCTTATGTTGAAAGCTAGAATGATCAGTGAGACTGATTGATATTTGTATTTGTTTTTGTTGGAGATTTTGTTGTTCGTTGGGTGTTGGATGCCTTTCTCAGTTCACATCCTCTTGTATTTATAGGAAATTTGTATGGCAGTAGTTTCCTAAATATCTGAAAATATCTTACTGAAAAATATCTTTATTCCAACGTCTCTTAGAGGGTAGCAGGTCTCTTGCTTCAAGGTAGCATTTATCAGCTGTGGTAAAATGTCTTCTGCTTTTTCTTTGTAACTTGTGATCAAAATATCTTGCTTTTGAAGCCTTTATGGATGTTTGCAGAGATACTCAACCTTTTTTTCTCTGAAAACTCCTTTGAATATTCTCTGGCCATTTTTGTAACTTGTGCTTTGAAATATCTTGGCCGATGAGACAGCTTGTTTGCAGAAGAAGTTTTAGTCTGTATAGAATATCTCTAGGAGGTAGCTTCTTTTCTTCACCTTTCTGCTAGTTTTCTTCAAGTTTCCAAGTCTCTGAATTTTTGGGAACTTGTGAGACTTACTTTGGCTTATTTTAATCTTTGAAATGACTTGGGCTTATATTTCAATTTCTTGGCAAATAGGGCCCAAGATTCAAGTCCAAACAAAACCATGCATTTTGGCTAGAATAAAGAATTTGGACAAAAAATGCAAATTTTGGTACAAATAATACCCTCGAGTTTTCATGAATTTGGGCAAAATTTATGAAAATTATAGCTTTAGCAAAATTTGCCAATCAGTATGTGGGTGGATGAAAAATGTATGGGAATATGAAGAGTGTAGAATTTGATGTGAATTTGACAATATGCCCCCGAATCTCCTTGAATTCAAGCAAACATACCAAAATTGTGGTGCTATTTCGTCTCTGTTCTGCATGTTTTGGGAGCATTTTGACCCAATTTTGGCTGTTCTGGCTCAATTTTGGTTGTTTTGGCAATGTTTTGGCTCAGTTCTGGTTGTTCTGGCACCTCTTAAGTTCAGTTATGGCTGTTCGGCACATTTTCGGTTCAGTTCTGGCTGTATTTACAGGTCTGCCACCAGTTCTGGCTGAAATTACAATTCTGCCACCAATTCTGGCTGAAATTACAATTCTGCCACTAATTCTTGCTGAATTTACAACTCTGCCACCACTTCTGCATGGTACTATTCATCTGTCCAGTGCAAATAGAACACTCAAACCTTGCACCATTGGGGGAGGCCAACCATGTTTCACTCCAAGCCTTGATTTTTTTGCATTTTCAACATGAATTTCATGTTTTTGTAGGCCATGAAGTGATTTAGCGAGAAAAGTGGTGAAATTTTCTTGCTCCTTGGGCTCCAAATAAGATGAATTCTCTTGCCCCCCAAGTATGGTTATATTTTGGCCAATCATGGCCTTACTTTCCAACATAGCCGTTGCTGGCCTTGACAAATTGGCCTTGTCACCCACAATCATGTCAATCATTGAATTTTCTATTCCAACCATATTTCGGTTTTCACAGAAAGTAATTTGTGGGTCTTCCTCCCTTGGTATTTTATCACCTTTCTCTTCTTGAATCACCAAACCTTCCACAATTTCTTCTTCTTCAACGACTACGAGAATTGGTGACTCACTTGAAAGGGGAACCTCATCACTTTTTGGCTCTTGAATCACCAAAATTTCCTCCATTTCTTCTTCAATAATTGGAAGAATTTGTGACTCACTTGGAAGAAAAACAATTTCATCTTTTGGTTGATCAACGGATAATGAGGTGATCCTTGTTTTGTTCACTTTCCTCTTTTGATGGCGCTTTTGCCGAGCCTTGTCTTTCTCCTTTCTAAACTCTTCGAATCCCTTTTGGAGCTCTTTTAATTCCTTTTGGCGTATTTCCCATTGTTCAGTCAAATGGGTGAGGGCTCCATGGAATTTGATCATGACTTCTAACTTTTCTGTACGCCTTTGGGTTTTAGCTCTTTCTTTATGAGTAGCATCAACATTATACATGTTGGAACCAAAATTTGGTTTCACATGTATTATGCCTAAATTTTTATGGAGCTCCTTTGAAACATAGCTAGAAGTAGAATGACATATTGGCTTTTGTTGGCTACTAGAATCACAAATTGGTTCTTTGTAACCATTGAAATAAGTTTGATCATCATAATTTTCATCACCATAATTTGGTAAATAATCATAATGATCAAAACCATATTCATAGCCATCATGTTGGTTGTACCCGTACTCAACATTATTAATGTTGTAATCATAATCTTGGCTTCCTCCACTACTTGAATAAGTATCTTGAATACATGGAGGTTGTTCCTTACAACCTTGTGGGCTATTATTCTTTTCACCATAGCTTTGGCTCACATAGCTATCTGAGTAAGACTTGTAGCTAAATGGGCTATTATTCTTTTCAGGAGAATAACTTGTGATGTCCTGGCTGTGTGAGTAAGCTAACATGTAGCCATCTTGGCTATTATTCTTTTTAGAATAATAACTTTCATTGCTCTGGCTATATGACTTGTACCCAAGTTGGTTATTATTCCTTTCAGAATAATAACTTTGGTTGTTTTGGCAACCTAGATAAGACTTGCAACCCTGTTTGCTATTTGGCACATGCTGAATTCGCCACTCATCGCTGTCTTCCGAATCATAGTCATCGTGATTCATGCTTCAATGTCCTATCATGATAACCTGTATTTCCAAGCTTGCACTTCCAATATTCATATACCAACAAAATTTTCGGTAATATGCCTATTTAGAAGTCCCACTGGGCTTGCCAAATTGTTCACCCCTTTTGTTTTAGTACCTGTGATGGCAGGGTAAAGTTCCCCATCGAATTGAAAACTATTAGTGGTTAGTAAATCAACTTTCTTTAGTGTGTGTATGAGCGTGCCACTGTTAGCAATTGTTAAAAATCCTAACAGATTTGAAAAATGAAATAACTTGCGACCCAGCTATTGACTTTGATCAAGTGATTGTGAATTTGGGTGATGAATATCTCCCAAGTAAGTTCTTTTCTATGCCTTAGACGGGTGAAGACTTTATAATTTATCTAAATAAAATTGGGAAGTAAAGCAAAAATACAAGCGTTTGAAAATAAAACAAACAAGTTCAAGGAGAACTGTTTGAAATACAGTAAATGAAAGGAACTGCCAAGTCTGGAAAGACATCAGAACATTGGACTTTGAATTATGGCTGAAATGCCATTTATGAGACCATTTTGGTCAGGCTGGACTGGATTGGATCATCAGGCTGGACTGGCTTGGATTGAATCGTCAGGCTGGACTGGATTGGATTTGTACTGGAATTTCACTTCAGCACCTTCAACTAATAAATATTAGTTGGAAATCGATACCAATGTTGAAATTGGCAGAGCTATAATCAGGTTGAACCGTGAGTTGCAGAGAAACAACCAATTTTTACCCAAACTTCACGGCGTCGTTCCGGCCGTCTCCGGCCACCTCCTCTAGCTTCCTGCATACTTGGAATCGATCCAGGTATGATTTTGAGTCTCCTCTTCCTCCTCTAGCTTCCTGCATACTTGGAATCGATCGATTTGGCCTCGAATCGATCGGATCTCAAACCCTCATATTGGCCGATTTTTGGATTGTGTTTCCAACCGGTTGCTGGCCAGTTTTGGGCCGGGTTCCACCAATTTTGGACTCCTCTCAAGGAGCTGAGTCGTTTGGTATAGGGTTTGTAGGCTGGTTCAAAGTTTTGTCGTCGGCCGAAATTGCTCACCACACCCACACGCACTGCCGGCGCGTGGGGTAGGTGTGGTGGCGGTTCTTGGTTCCGTTGTGACCCTCGTGTCGTCGTGAGTGCATACGTATATTCGGATCTCGATTCGGACGTCGTTTGGACCTCGAACCAATGTACGCCTATTATGCGTTGCTTGGGTTCGACTTGTTCGGACCTTTAGATCGAATCCGAATTCACGTATGGGGTTCCTCGTATTTCTAGGATCGTATGGGAATTGACGGATCGTGATTTGGAGTCTCGGATGCTCCGGATCAATGACTTAAAGTTTGAATTAAAACATAACCGTTCGATCGTGCGATCGTGAGCGATCCGACTGTCTGATCGAGGCCAAACTTTAAGGACACGTTTTTTAGGCCACAAGTTTGACCCGGGGGTTGACCGAGCGTCTCCCGAGGTCATTTCGCCTTTCTTCGAACGTAGTTGACCTTGTTGGACTTCTAGGAATGTCCGGATCAATTTGGAGGTTGTGGGCTTCGCGGGCCCGGGTTGACCGAAACGGGATGTTTGACTGCTTGTTGACCGTGAGTCTTCCGGGGCGGTCCCACTTGTTAAAAGACGTAGTTTGACGCTTGAAACTCTCCGTACGACGTACGTGTTTACTTTGAGTCCCGGAAAAGTTATATTTGAGTTTTAAGTTCTCGTTCGGTTCACTGTATTAATCCAATCCTCGTATCTATCTCTTTAGGTACTCTGGCACCGCATACGTAGCCGGCAGGACCCTCTTAGGGTTTTGCAATGTGGGACCAATGGTGAGTGGACTTTGTTTTCAAATGAGCTTGATTTGAATGATTGAATGCTTTGCATAGAAAATGGGATTTAATGATTGTTTTAAATCTCGGATTTGATGATTGAGTTTATCGGAATTTATTTGATAATGGTTTAAGACTTGGTTTTGACTTTGATTGAAATATATCAAAAGGATTTGCATTGAGGTTTATGCATGGTTTGGGTTGCCGGTTTATATGTGGGGCCCTGATGGTTATGTTTTATGATTATGTATACTTTTAAGTATTGAATGGGACGTAGTGACGTCCGGTGGTTTTTGTGTACGATTTGGGTACGGTGAAATTAGTATGGATCTTTTTGGGATTATATAATTGGATTATTTTACATATGTGAGAATTATGAAAGCCTTGGGTTTTGGATATTATATTTAAAAGGATTGTTATATTATATTTTAATTATATAATTGAATATGTGGACGTTAGTATAGTCCGTTTGATTACGTATTCGGTTTTGGCGTTTAAACCTTATAAATAATAATACTTATAATTGATTATACATATATATGTATATATATCTACTCGAGTGAATGCTTGAATAATGGGAAATGGTTATATATATATATATATTGATATATCTCTACTTTGAATATATGTATATATATATATATATATCTACTTTGAGAAATGGTTATCTATACTTGGTTATATATATATATATATATATATATATATATATATATACACTTTGAATAAATGTTCGGGTCTCGGATTTGATGTTTTATGGACTTGAGATTTTAATATGATTTGACATGCTTGACTTGAGCATTGCTTGAGATTGGAATATGGTTTTAAATGAATATGACGTTTTAATTGATTATGGATTGATATGCTGTCATTTGACGCTTATGACTATTTTGAATATAGAAATATATGTTGGGACGGAAATGTCCTTATTTTGAGTATATATGTTGGTTATGGGATTGATGGACTTGTATATGTCTGGGTGTCTGATGTTTTGGGGTTGGGTACATTGTGATTGAATATGTGTATATTGATTTTCGCATGGCGATTGATTTGAGAGCGGTTAGCACCTTGTTATGTACCTTCCCCTGTTCTTGATATGGTTACCTGGATTTGGTATGGTTACTTGGATATGGTTCGATCCGGTGCATACCTTAACGGGGTGTAGCTATAGACCCTTAACGGGGTAGTCTGCGTGCGTAGGACATGTTTTGGAGGTATGGTTTGGAAGTTTCTATCATATAGACCTGTGAGCTTAGTCCCTTTCTGGACGGCTCAACCTTGGGCACGACTCAACCCTGTGTCCAGTCAAATGATCCCCTGTTGGATTGTTTTCCCCTAGTACTTGTGTTTGGTGTTTAGGTTATACTATACCTATACGCGTGAGTTAGTACCTTTGTATTCATATTTCTTTCAGTGAGGATCTTTCCTCGCTTGTCGTGCAAGTGAGCACGTGGTTATTTGAGAGTGGGAATGTAACATCCCGTCCCTAAATTAAT
This sequence comes from Prunus padus, assembly GCA_024362665.1. Classification (NCBI taxonomy): domain Eukaryota; kingdom Viridiplantae; phylum Streptophyta; class Magnoliopsida; order Rosales; family Rosaceae; genus Prunus; species Prunus padus. The sequence continues at coordinate 4,472,734 of JANFAM010000011.1, read as the reverse complement.
ATTTAAATCTTATATTATTCACGTGAAAGACATTTTTACCCCCGAGAGTATGATAAGTTAAATAATTAAGTTGAGTTGACTAAATAAAAGAAAATAAATTGAAAGGTTTAAAATTTGATAAAATAAAATACGATAAAATAATTAAGAATTTTGGAAATAAAATAACATTTAATATTTTAGAAGGGCAAAAAGGTCATTTTAAGTTTGGTAGAGAATTTGGGGAAGTGAGCCACACTGTTATGTTGGGCTTATCGATACGAGTTCGTGGGTATATTGTGGGCTCAAATTGGAGTTGTAACGAAGAAGTTACGATCAAAAGAAGCACAGTGGCACAATCGTAAATTTTTGGAAGTTCAGTTTAAAACCCAGATTTTTCGCAAAGTTTTGTGGAGCCATTTTCAAACTCCGATTTCTCCTCAGTCCAGCCACCAATTCGGGTGCCACAATTTGCAAACTCTTCGTCTCTCTTTCCTCTTTCCATACATAACCATATCTAGCCATAGTTCCAAGGGATTTAACCAGAAAATCGATCGAAAACAAGGCCAAAGAATCGGTTTTGACCCATTTTTGATAGATTTTTTCAAGCTTCGTTCTCCCTCCTCTGGCCACCGATTGGGACAAGTAAGGTATGCTTTTCCACCTATTTTTCGTGCTATAGCTGATGGTTGGGTAGGTGCAGATCGAATCGTAGCGTAGGTAACTCAAATTTCGAATTTTAGTTTCAGCCAACTTTGAGCTTAGGTTTTGACCCCCTTAGGGTTCGAAATTGACTTTCCCATAGTTGAGAAATGTGTTCGGGAGGCCGAGAACTTGTTGTGGCCGGAAGGATAGCTTCCGTTTCGAAGTTTGGCCGAACTCCAATTTTATCGCTTTTTGGCCCTCGGATCTGCCAGCGCAAGTTCCCACGTGCCGGCCCACTTTTAATTGTCAAACTTTCTGCTACTTTTATCCTTACGTCATCACGAGCACATAGGTGTGCTCGGATTTCAAATTGGAGTTCGTTAAACAGTCGAACGGATTTACCCCTGTTGCGCGTTATCCGGGTTCGATAAGTTCGGACCGTTGGATCGGTCCCACTTCTTAGTATGTTGTTTCTCGTATTTCTAGGATCATGTGGAAATTAACGAATCGTGGACGGAGCCCCAGATGCTCCGGATCAATAACTTAAAGTTTAATTAAACTAAAAGCCGTCCGATCGTACGGTCGTGAGAAATCCGACCGTTCGATCGAGATTAAACCTTCGGGAAGTGAAAAGTTGATTTTGTTGGACTTGTAGGAATGTTCGGATCCAATTGGAGGTCGTGGGCCCCACGGGCCCCAGTTGACCATATTCGGAAAGTTTGACCAAGGGTTGACTGTGCGTCTCCTGAGGTCGTTTCACCTGTCGAAAAACGTAGTTTGACCTTAGAAACACCTTGTACATCGTACACGCACTTGAATACTGGGAACTAGGGTTTGAGTCTAATTCGTGGTTGAGGACTTTATGAGTTGTTAGGAGAATTGAATAAATTGCTTATGTATGGCAGTTTTATGAAATAATTATCTGTGATGTTCACCATCTGATATGTTTGGATTTGGTTGAATGCATTTGATATAAATGGTTGGGCTTAGTGTCTTAACTGTGAGTCTCGGAATATTGTTAAAATAGGGATTATGAAGATATGAGATTTGTCAGGGTTTCTATTAAGTATTCGTATGTTGGATTCTTGGTTTATATAGAGTTGGTACGGTTGTATTCGGATGCTATAAGGAATTTGGGGTATTATTTATGTGATGATGGGATTTTCTAAGAATTTTCATGATTATTATTACTATTGTTATTATTGTTATAATAATATTGTGAAATTATATATTTATTTTGCTAATGGTTCGTGTATGTTTAATGGTGAATACTGTTACGAGTTTGATCATGAAAGTAGTCCATTGAGACAGGGATTTCTTTTGGTTATTTAGTATTAGTTTCATTATTTATTAATTATTATTATTACTATTATAAATAAGTATATGGTTGAGTACTTATGAATATTTGGGAAACTGATTTTGAGAGTATTATATTTTATATTATATAATTAAGTATGAAAATGGATTTTTGGCGAAGGGTGATGATATTCAGATTTGGATTTGGTTTTCAAACCCACCTCAGGAGTACCCCTTATTGCCTTGGAAACCGATTTGTCATTTATGATACTCCCCACGAGTCTCGGGGACGCCCGAACCGTGTGGAGCGAGGACGCGTTTCGAGTAGACTTGGTGTCCCCTGATTCAGCAAGGATACGTGTTCGGGCTGATGACCCCTTCCTGCGAGGACACAGCTCAGGTTGACTTTGTGACTCCTGAGTCTTGCGAGGATACGCGGCTCGGCAGACTTCGTGTCACCGGGTCTTGCGAGGAAATGGAATTGACGGCTAAAGGTTGGAATTGACGGATAATCAAAGGATACGCACCTCAAGCTGACTATGTGTTCCCTGAGTGTTGCGAGGAACGCATCTCGGGCTGACTTTGTGTTCCCCGAGTATTGCGAGGATGTAACTTGTACATGATATATGGAATTGACGGATTATGATACTTGGGAATTGACGGATTATGATTGGGGGTACACCTAGGTGGAGGTTATGTACAAATTTGAGAGGTTTCAAACGGGAAATTTATAAATTTATTTTGGATCCTTATGGGCAAATGTTTTATTATCTATTTCCACCTTTATATGACAAATGGTGGAAATTTTCTAAGTCTAAAGAGTTCTTGTGAATTTAGGGTTGGCCAGAGCTAGCCGAAATCACGGCCAAAGTTGCCGGTTATATGGGTTCCAAATTGAGCCGCCAAACAACGAAATCGATCCCAACCCCTAACATAAATAGCTAGACGACGTTGAAAGGCTGAAGAACCATACCTCACTCAACGGATTTGGCCGTCGTAATAGCTTGAAATGGCGTCGGAAAACTAGCGAAACTTCCCATTGTTCCAGTCTCGTTCGTCGGGTTTTCAAGCCTGGAAAAGGCCTGGGCTAGGCAGAGGAGGAAGAGAGGAAGATTTTTCCTGACGCCGGCCTGTTATGTGATCACGAGAGAGAGAGAGAGAGAGAGAGAGAGAGAGAGAGAGAGAGAGAGAGAGAGAGAGACAGAAGACAGGGAGAGAGAAGAAACGGAGGCTTTAGGGCTTTCTGACTATTTTCAAAATGACCTTTATGCCCTTTTTGTTGTCAAATATTTCCTCTCTCGTTACAACTAGGAATTGAGCATGCCACATGTCTACGAACTCGTATCGACGAGCTCTACATAACGGTGCAACTCAATTCCCCAAATTCCTTTCCGAACAAAAGTCCATCCTAAAGCACTAAAAACCCTAATGGTAAAATTGTAATTTCATAACTAAATAATATTTTGACTGTGCCCGAATGTTACATTAACTGTATACAGAGATATGCGTTTTATACAAGTAAAGGAAAGCTATTCTAGGTAAACAGAGAAGCTATTCTAGGTAAACTGGACTTAATTATGCTAATTACAATTCGATCCCACAATTGCTCCCAATTAGATCATAATCAGATCATTGACTATTTTGTTTCCTTTTACAGGAATAACACAACAACTTTCTTGTCCACACACCCCATGTAACATCCCACATCGATCAACGGAGAGGGGGTGATGTGCCTTATGTGTACATGCCCACCTCCATCTACCACGAGGCATTTTGGGAGCTCACTGGCTTCAGATTCCATGGGAACTCCAAAGTTAAGCGAGTTTGGGCTAGAGCAATCCCAGGATGGGTGACCCACTGGGAAGTTGCTCGTGAGTTCCTAGAAACAAAACCGTGAGGGCAAGGCCCAAAGCGAACAATATTGTGCTACATTGGAGCCGATCTGGGATGTGATAAAATGGTATCAGAGCCACTTTGCCGTGTTATGCGAGTGTGTCAACGAGGATGTCAGGCCCCTAAGGGGGGTGGATTGTAACATCCCACATCGACCAGCGGAGAGGGGGTGATGTGCCTTATATGTACATGCCCACCTCCATCTAACATGAGGCCTTTTGGGAGCTCACTGGCTTCGGATTCCATGGAAACTCCGAAGTTAAGAGAGTTTGGGCTAGAGCAATCCCATGATGGTTGACCCACTGGGAAGTTTTTCGTGAGTTCCCAGAAACAAAACCGTGAGGGCGAGGTCCAAAGCGGACAATATCGTGCTACGATGGAGCCAATCCGGGATGTGACACCCCAGAGCAAAATGGCTTAGCAGAGAGAAAGCATAGACATATTATTGACCTCACAAGAACACTCTTTGCACAATCACACTTGCCTATTCCTTTTTGGGTGGAAATTCCACGGACATCAGTCTATCTAATTAATATAATGCCTCTGTCTTCATTGGACAAAGTATCTCCACTTCAAAAATTATTTCGCTGTGAACCAGATTACCATTTCATGCGAGCCTATGGCTGCGCATGCTATGTAACATCCCTAACCCAAATTAATTAACTTAATTAATTTAATTCAATTTGTGAAATTACAACTTTTCCCTTGGGAGTAGTGTCATTTTAGTCATTCTTTATTAGGGAAATAATTTGGGGAATTGAGTTATGCCCTTACGTCCGGCTCGTCGATACGAGTCAGTGGACAGGAGGCACGCTCAATTCCGACTTGTAACGAGCCTAGAAACCTCTCAAAGCTAAAGGGGCATAATGGTCCATTTTTAAAAAGTTGTTAAAAACCTAAAAAAACCCCCTTGCCCAAACAGATCGCGCGTCAGACCCACCCTCCCCATTCTCTCTCCTCTCTCCGTGAAAACCAAAAACGGTGCCGTCGTTTCCAGCTCCGTCCGGCCACCTTAGCACACGAAACCACCACCAATCTTCTCCTCTCTCTCTCTCTCCTCTACCTAGCCCAAGCCTCTTCTCCGATCGAAAACCCCGCAATAAAGGACTATAGCGACTAGTTTTTAGCCAAATTTTAGACCGGGGTTTCCGGCGACTCCGGTGACTTTAACCGTCAATCAAGGTGAGTTTTCTCAACCTCTTGGAGTGCTCTAATTGTCTTGGGGGTTGGTTTTGATCGATTTGGGGTTTTTGAAGCAATCCCAAAACCTAGGGTTTGAACCCACGGGTTTCATAATTTTCGGCCATTTTCTAGCCAATTTTGGGGTTGATTCTTGAACCAATGTTGCTCCACTTGTTGTCTTGGTCCCGTAGGTATATGTATCGATGGGTGTTTCGAGAAATTTCCATCGTCAGAAATTTCTCAAGACACCCACATGCTGCCGACGAGTGTGGTGGCTCATGGGTCACTGTTTGGTGGCCCTCTTCCTTCCAAAACACTCCCCTTGTCGTCTCGGATTTGGAATTGGTTACCGTTTGATTATTGAATAGATATTTCGCCTAAAAGGCGATATCCGTGTTCGATATGTTCAGATCGTTGGATCGGTGCCAATTTCAAATATGTGGTTCATCATACCTCTAGGATCATGTAGGAACTCGCAGATCGAGAATCGGAGTCCCGAATACTCCGAATCAATGAGTTTAGGGTTAGGCGAAACGATCGTTGTCCAATTGTGCAATTGGTTTAAAATTCGACCGCTCGATCGATACCAAACTTTCAGGACTTGTTCAGAAGACCTTGTTGGACCTTTAGGAACTTTCGGATAAAAAATCGGAGGTAGTGGGCCTGGGCCCGGTTGACCAAAACGGGAAGTTTGACCACTCGGTTGACCGTGAGTCTTCCGAGGTTGTCTCAACCTTCGAAAAGCTTTAGTGTGACTCCAGAAACTCCCCGTTATTCGTACACACACTTTGAGACCCAGGAAAGTTAGGAGTTTAGTTTTAAAGTTTCGTTCAAAGTACGGTTTCTAATCCAATCGTCATATTCTTCAAAATAGGTACTCAGGCTCCTCGTGCTCAGCAGGAGGGACCATCTCAGGGTCAAGCGGTTTGGGACTATCTATGAGTGGACTTTGTTTTCGATTGAGCATTTATTTTCAAAGAATCGAACTGCATTGCATAATTTGATATTATTGATTTTTAAGAAATTGTTATTGTTTAAAATTGGATTATTAAATCTTATGGAATTGTTATGTTATTTATGAATAATTTTGGGTTCCGGTTGTATTTATATATAAGGGTTGGGTACATTGGAACTGTTTGGTTGTCGGAAAGTTTTATGTTTGTGAGTTGGGTTTGGTTCATTGTGAGTTTGGAGTGTTGTTAGCACCAACCTATGTACCTCCCCCAGATCTTGGATTTGGATATTGGAAACATTTATGGATTGGATATGTCAAAACTCGGGCACCTTTGACGGGGTGCTACCGTAGGCCCTTGCCGGGCAGTCTGCATGCATAGGACTTAGTTTTAGCTACACTAGTATTGAGGATTCTGTTGTGCGTGTCTGGGAGCCCATGTCCCCTGGTTGGACGGCTCATCCCTGGCCACATGGTTGTTGAAGATTCCTCCATATGGTTCAGCTAAACAATCCCCTGGATGGATTGTGTCCCTGGTACAAGTCTTGGTGTGAGAGTCTTATATATATTATACATATTATATTATTATTATTACAATTCTTTTCTTATTTTCTTTTGGTGAGGATCCTTCCATTCTCGCGGTGCCTACGGGCATGCGTGAGTAAGAGAGTGGTCTGGGTATGGGAAATAGTGGAGTTGAGTTCAAAGTTCTAGTTTATCTATCGTAATTACTCAGATAAACTGGTTTATGTATTTAAAGGATTCAAGTGCATCTTTTCGCATTATTTTAAAAAAGGTGGGGTTAGTATGTTGTTTTTAATTATGATAAAACTTTGTTTTTGTCCACTCACACTTTTTTTGTTTTGTGCCCCCCCAGGCAGTAGTTTGATCTGAGCTGAGCAACTGAGTCGTGACTTGCTTTTCCGAGCCCTGACTTCTGTAGGGCACTTTCCTTGTTAATTTTCTTTTTAAACTTACACTCTTGTTGTAAAACTAAAGTTTCTTTTAGATTGCTTTGATATTGCCTGTTATGGATGAAATTTGAGGCCGGAGGCCTATTCTGTAAACTGTGTGCTTTTAACTTGTGCGTGCTGCTGTTGGTGTGAATCTTTCTGTTGTTTAGATAGGTTGAAGTTTTTGGTAAAGTCTATTTCGGCAAAAGTCTCGACCCTTTTTTCTTTTGTTTTCGGAAAAAGGACGTACTTAATTAGTAAATGGGCCCAGCATCTGTTGGATGTCGGAAAAACCACAGGATTCATCATGGATTCTGAGGAATTCGGGGCGGGTCCTGTCATGCTACCCATGGTTAAGACTATACACCACTCACAAATTGGGTTTTCGGACTCAAAAATGTTTGGACCCTCTTACAGGAAAATTTTACATATCTAGACATGTTATTTTTTGAAGAAAATACCTTCCTATTTCATGAAAACCAAACAAACCCTACCTCTCTACCCATGACTCGTAACACTTCTAACTTTCCTATATTCCCACTTCCTCTTATCTCATCTCAGCCCCACCACACTTCCATTCAAACTCAGCCACTTTACCCTACCTCCCCTCCTACACACTTTCATTCTAACCATGTCACTTCTGTGCCCTCCTCACCCATCCATGCAACCTCTCCTCAGACATTACCTTCTCTGTCACCTACTTCCTACCCTACACGACCTTCAACCCCATCTCATTCTTGATTTGCCCTCCATCTCACCTCACCTCTCTATTCCTCTCAATTTTTCCCCACCTCCTCTCACCCATTGCCTCTTGTAAATACTCATCCCATGATGACCCGTTCCAAAACTGGTGCCCTAAAACCCAAAGCTCTCACCACAAAACACCCCTTTATTTGTTCCTTTGCTACTATCTCCACACCACCTCTTCCCACAACATTTCACCAAGCTAACAAAGATTTTCGTTGGCAGGAAGCTATGGCTACTGAGTTCAAAGCTCTTCAGGACAACAACACTTGGACTTTAGTCCCACCTCATCCTTCTCAAAACCTTGTTGGATGTAAGTGGGTCTATCGTATCAAGTATCATGCTGAAGGCTCTCTTGACAAATTCAAAGCAAGACTCGTAGCCAAGGAGTTTCACCAACAAGCTGGGATTGATTTCAATGAGACCTTTAGCCTCGTGGCAAAGCATACCACCATCCACATCATTTTGGCTCTTGTTGTGCAATTCGATTGGCCCATCACTCAATTGGACGTGTCTAATGCATTTCTCCATGGAAACTTGCAAGAAGATGTCTACATGTTACAACCCACTGACTTCATTGATCCTCATAAACCCAATCATGTATGCAAACTTCAGAGATCTCTTTATGTACTCAAACAAGCCCCAAGATCATGGTATGAGAAACTTTTGCATTCACTTCTCTCTCTTGGCTTCACCGCTTCTTCCTCTCACCCCTCTCTTTTCATTCGAGCCGATTCCTCTCACTCTGATTTTGGTCTATGTTGATGATATCTTTGTCACTAGCACCTCTCCCACTGCTTGCACTCAACTCAATACTACTCTTAGCACTCAATTCTCTATGAAAAATCTTGGATAACTTCACTACTTCCTTGGCATTCAATTTCACAGAACACCCACCACTCTCTTTATGTCTCAATCAATGTTTTAAAAGGCGAGGCGTAGAGGCGATGCGTTTTTAGTCCACTATGCGAGGCTAAGTCTTGAAGCGTTGATGCGTAAGCCTTTCGAACATTAATTTATTTTCATAAAAATATTATAAATAATACAATAGATATAAATTGTACTACTAATGCTTATTGAGCTAGGATATTCTATCAAATATAAGTACTAATTTTCATTCAAGCATAATAATCAATCCCAAAACATAAAATACTTATTCAATATCAAAAGAAAAACTAAATTAATTCATCCCACTCCTCATCACGAAACATAAAATGCTATGATATTTAGCATTTATGTGTGGACTTGAGTGTTATTTTTAGTGGGGTTTATGGCTATTGTGTTGTTTGGGAAAAAAAAACTAATACATGAATCTAGTACAAAGAGAATTTCATACCAAGGGAGAGAGACGCTTCAACTTATGGAGAGAATTCAAATTGATGGAGAATATCACGTTAGGGATATACATATAGGTCCATTAATGTATTTATTTAGAAGAAAAAAAAAGGAAACTATCGTTTGTTGCAGTGGGCGGTTAAAAGGCATGATGTTTGTTTAAAATAAAAAAATAAAAACCAAAAGGTGCGTTTGAGTCACCTCACTCAAAAAAAAAAAACACTTAAGTAACTAGATGAAATGACATCGTTTCATCAAAACAAACCCTAACAAAAAAAATTCAAGCGAGGTCGTCTTCTTCCTCACACTTTGGCTTACATACAGCGACGCTTTGTTGGGCCCTCCATGCCTCGCCATGCCTCGCTACTCTAAGCGTGCAACAAGCTAAACAGCCCAAAGCCTAAGGCGAAATTCTTATAAGGTGGGTAGGTTGTAACGTCCCGGACCCACTTTTATGAATAAAATAAATAAATTAAATTAAATAAATGAATTAGTTGAATTGAGTAATTAATAATGAATTAAAAGGATTTAAAATAATAAAAATAGGAATTTATTAAAATAAATAATATTAAGGGCATTTTGGTCAACTATAATTTCGGGACATAATTTGGCGAAACGAGTTGCGCCCCGTCTGGTCGAAACGAGTCCGTTGACGGAAGGCACGTCTCGGTACGAGCTTCGGAACATAAAAGGATGTAAGTGTCATTTTGAAAATAAAATAAAATATTATAAAAGCCACGCTGGCCAATCAGATCGCAAGTAAACCTTTTCTCTCCTCACCCACGAGCCGTCGCCTCTCTCTCTCTTCAAATCCGACAGCTCTGGCCACGGCTTTGGCCGAGACTGGCCCAAATGAACCGGCGTGAGGAGTCGGTCATAACCCACCTGGAATCATCGCCGGAAACCTCGAGATTCGCCGGCAGTGCGATTGGTTTGAGGCCGGTTCTGTCCGGCGTTGCGCCGCCGTCTCCGGTAGTCTTCTCCAGCGATGAAGGTACGAAATCGACTCCCCTCTACCTATTTAAGCTGTCTGTATGGTTGGTTGTGATCGATTGCTAGCCTAGGTGGTTCGATCTGGAAACCCAAATCTGGCAGGAGTTTGGAATGAATTTCCCGCCAGTTGACGGCCGGTTTTGCGGCGGTTCGTGGCCGTTCCAAACTCACCTCAACGTGGTGGTTCGAATGGTTTAGGCGGTGTGGTTTAGGCGGTGTTGGTAGACTTGAAGTTTGGGTGTTGGCTGGAATCGCTCAACACACCCAACCCTCACGGCAGCGTGTGTGGCGGCGCGTGGGGTGGGTGTGGTGGTGGTTCTCGGTTCCTACACGATCCTCGTGTCGCTGTGAACACGTACGTGTGCGCAGATCTCGATTCTGACGTCGTTTGACTATCGAACCAATGTACGCCTATTATGCGTTGTATGGGTTCGATGTGTTCAGACCGTTGGATCGAATCCGATTTAACGTATATCGTTCCTCGTATTTCTAGGATTGTATAGGAATTGACGGATCGTGATTCAGAATCCCGGATACTCCAAAATCGCGAACCCTAGGGTTAGGTAAACCATAACTTTCATATCGTACGATAGTGAGCGATCCGACCGTCCGATCGAGACCAAACTTTCAGGACACGTTGGTTAGGCCATGTTGAACCTGTAGGAACTTTCGGATCTAAGTTTGGTGGTCGTGGGACCCACGGGTCCTGGTTGACCAATGTTGACCAAGTTTGTCCCGGGAGTTGACCGTGCGTCTCCCGAGGTCGTTTCACCTTTCTTCGAATGTAGTTGACCTTGTTGGACTTCTAGGAATATCCGGATCGATTTGTAGGTCGTGGGCCCAGCGGGCTCGAGTTGATCGAAACGGGATGTTTGACCGCCGGTTGATCGGGAGTCTTCTGGGGAGGTCCCACTTGTTAAAACACGTAGTTTGACTCTAGAAACTCTTCGTACAACGTACACGCACACTTTGAGTCCCGGGAGAGTTAGGCGTTTTAAAGTTCTCGTTCGGTTTCCAATATTAATCCAATCTTTGTATCTATCACTTTAGGTACTTTAACTCCGCATACGTAGCAGGCGGGACCCTCTTAGGGTTATGCAGCATGGGACCAACGGTGAGTGGACTTTGTTTTCAAATGAGCATGATTTGAATCATTGAAAGCAAATGCATATAAAATGGGATTTAATACTTGTTTTAAATCTCGGATTCGATGATTGAGTTTATCCGAATTTATTTGATAATGGTTTAAGTCTTGGTTTTGACTTTGGTTGAAGTATATTAAAAGGATTTGCATTTGAGGTTTATGCATGATTTGGGTTTCCGGTTTTTATGTGGGGCCCTGATGGTTATATTTTATGATTATGTATACTTTTGAGTATTGAATGGGACGTAGTGACGTCTGGTGGTTTCTGTATCGAATCTCGGATTATTAATTGGGTTATTTTGACCTTGGGGTCTTTATACTATTTTAAGTATGGATTTATTGGATGAATTTAATATTTGAAATTTATGAATGCCGTGGGTTATATTCTATACTCTCGGGAATCTATATTTTATAAATTATATATTATCTTTATACTTTTAAACTAAATGTTTGGGCGGAAGATTGGACACTATAATTTTCCAATGAGTTTAATAATTTGATTTGAGTTACACTTTAAGAATCGTTAATTATACTATTTATATATATATATATATATATATATATATTTTGGGTATGAGATACGGACGTTTGGGGTTGTCCGGATAGTTATGTTTAACGGGTTGTTATATATATATATATATACTTTGAATAAATGCTTCGGATTTCGAATATTATGTTTTTAAGGAATATTTATCTATACTATGATTTTGGGACTTATGTTGAATTTGGGTTTTGATTTGACGTTTCTTGACTTGAGATTTTGATATGAGTTGACATGCTTGACTTGAGCATTGATTGAGATTTAAATATAGTTTTTTAATGAATATGACGTTTCATTTGATTATGGTCTGTTATGCGGTCATTTGACGCTTGTGTTTATTTTGAATATAGAAATATATGTTTGGGACGGTGATGTCCTTATTTTGAGTATATATATTGGTTATACGCTTGATGGACTTGTATATGCTCGGGTGTCTGATGTTTTGGGTTTGGGTACATTGTGATTGAATATGTATACATTGATTATCGCATGGCGATTGATTTGAGTGCGGTTGGCACCTTGTTATGTACCTTCCCCTGTTCTTATGATACGGTTACTTGAATACGGTTCGATCCGGTGCATACCTTCACGAGGTGTAGCTGTAGACCCTTAACGGGGTAGTCTGCGCGTAGGACTTGTTTCGGAGGTATGGGCATTGAAGTTCTTGCCATACAGACCTGTGAGCTTAGTCCCATTTGGACGGCTTAACCCTGGGCACAGGGTCTCGAGGAGGCTATACCTGTGTCCAGTCAAATGATCCCCCATTGGATTGTTTTCCCCTGGTACTTGTGTTTGGTGTTGAAGTTGTATTATACCTATACGCGTGTGTTAGTACGTTCATATTCATATTTCTTTTAGTGAGGATCTTTCCTCGCTTGTCGTGCTTACGAGCACGTGGTTGTGAGAGTGGGGAAGATTGGGAAATAGTACTTGATTTGACTATAGTACTTGATATGTTATATTTATTGGATTTTGAATCCTGAAACTGATTTCTTATATATATATATATATATAAATGATTTGAACTACAATTGATTTATATACTGTTGTCGAGTTTGGTTTCCTCGCCATGAACGAGATCTTTGGTATTTTAATATTGTTTTACCTTATGGGAACTTCATTCCATCCTTATACTTATACGTTTAACAAGTTCTTCTGTTTATGTTTTTACATACCTACATGGGTTTGATTTGGGAGGTTATGCCTTAGGAAAAGTAAAAGGTTGGTTTGTTTGGAAAAAGGGTTTTGAGCTGGAATGTTTTCTCGTACTTTGAGATAGTGTGGTTTTTCAATCAAAGAAGTATATAAATGATTTCAATTGCATGGTTTGCATTGTTTTTTAACGGTGGGGTTAGTACGTTGTTTTAAAGTATGCCAAACTTTGTTTTTGTCCACTCACACTCATTTTGTTTTGCGCTCCACCAGGCCGTAGTCATTGCTTCCGTACGGTCCGGCCGAGCGCTCCTCTTCTCAAGCTTTGACTAAACTGTAGGGCTTTATGTCCCTATTCTGTAAACTTTACATTCTGCTACCTGAACTTATATACTCTTAGATTGCTCTATTGTCGCCCATTAGGGTTGAATTGAAGGCCAGAGGCCTGTTATGTATTTGTATTGCATGCTGGCGCTTGGGATATTAGTTTTATGTTATTTGTTGGCAAGTTGTAATTTTGGGAATGTCATATTTCAAGGGGGACTCTGCTCGATTTTCAGCAGAAGTCTTGGCCCCTTATCTTTTGTTTTGGGAAGAGGGATTCTTTTAAGTATGTGGGCCCGACATTGGGATAATGTCAGAACTTCAGCAGGATTCGGCGCGGGTTCCGGGGCGGAATTCGAGTCGGCTCCTGTCACCGATGCTCGCTTAGGCATGCTTTTGAAAACATTGGTCTCAATCGAAGTATGTTCTTGATCTTCTCTCTAAAGCCTCCATGTTATATGCCAACCATGTTCTTCCCAACTTCTACTAACAAGACCTGCCCCGGATTCCCCCTCGGAATCTGTGACGAATCCTGAATTTGTGACAAATCCTGCTTCCCGTCAGGCACTAACCCGACGCTAGACCTACTTTACTAAAATGCCCCTTAACCCTGGTTTAAGGAAATAGGCAAGTCGATTTCTGCCGAAATTTCAACAGAGTCTCCCCTGAAAAATGAACTTTTCCCAAATTTTTCCACCTGTCAAAATAGTAGTAATCCCAACAGCCAGCACACACAATGAAAAATAGAAAATGTGAGTGGACGAAAACAAGCTTCAAACATAAGTTTTTAATCAACATAATAACCCCCTCCGTTTTAGAAAATAATGTTAAAATACTAGGTAACAAATCCTTTTATATACGTACATAAATACGAATTAAATCTATGGCTTAGCATACCAACATGAAAACTATGGCTTTAAAACTCCCTAAATTTATTGGAAACCACAAATTTATTGGAAACCACAAATTTATTGTAACAACCCGATCCTAAATTAGGATAAAAATAATAAAATATTAAAGGAAAGGACGATTATACCCGATTAATTTATTGGATTTAAAATTTGACTTTAAGTTCGGGAAGGAATTGGGTGGAACGGGGTACACCGTTGCGTCCGGCTCGTCGAAACTAGTCCGTGGACGTGCGGAACACCCGATTCCGAGCTCGTATGAACGCTTAAAGGTTTAAAAATGGTAGGGGCATTTTGGTAATTTTGCAAAAAGGGTAGCAAAAAATAAAAACACGCTGGCCAATTGGCTAGCGCGTGTCTGGCCTTCTCCCCCCACCCGATCGTCTTCTCCATTGTGACCCCAACCCTAGCCGACTGAACCAGTGGCTGCCGGCCACAATTCCGGCCAAACCGACCTCCACGAACACCCCAAACTCCTCCTCTCTTCACCCTCAACCCATCCCTGCCCTCGATCCCGACGGAAAACACCTCAAACCACCGCTGCGAACTCAAAAACCAACCGGAGCAACTCACCTTCGTCCGGCGTTGTCTGGCCGCCAAACCCTTTGATTCTGGTGAGTTTCCTAATCCTTTCGACGAGTTCTAGCTTTCTTTAAACTTAGTTTCGATCAATTTGAGCTTGTATAACAGATTTGAGGAGCTAGGTTTTGAGATCGGGAATTTTGGTTTTCCGGCGTGATTCCGGCCGGTTCTTGGCTGGTTCTCACTGCCAAAACACTCCCCTCCACCCACTGATCACATAGCTATAAGCCTTGCCCCGAAATTTCAAGATTTTCTGTCGTCGGAAAATTTCCTCAAGCCACCCAACCTGGCCGCGCGTGTGGCGGCGCGTGGGCCAGGTGGTGGCGGCTCTTTTTCATCCCAAAACACTTCCCGTAGCCTCCCGAGCGCATAGGTATGCTTGAATGGATTTTCGGAGATTGTTTGAGCGAAGAATTAAATTGTGCCGGTTAGAACTAACTAGGGTTAGCTTAGGTTCGGTAAGTTCTAACCGTTGGATCGTAACGGAACTTGGAGAATAGGTTTTAGGGAGTCTTAAAGACCTATAGGAACTTACGGATCATCCATCGGAGTTCGGGAACCTCTTGAATGCCCGGATTGAACTAAACTAAAGTTTAATTGTTTAATTAATCCCGATACTCTTCCGACAACTCCAATTGTTAGAATTGAGTGTTTTTGGACCTAGGAACGCTCCTTTTCAAGTTTGAGCACTTTTTGCCCGGGGGTCGGGAATTTTTATTAAATTACTATGCCGAGCTATGGTTGATTAATAAATGGGTTAATTTTTGCTAATAGGTACTCAAGCTTCGGCGAAATTGCAGGAAGGCCCTTCTAAGGGTCAAGCAAGCTCGGATCAACAGTGAGTGGACTTTTATTTTCTAAAATGCATTTTTCATTATTAAAGTTTTATCAAATGCTTTTGAATAAATTATGATGATTTATATGTTTTGAGCATGAGATTAAACTTAATTGCGTTATTTGAAAGATTTGCTATAAACATGGTTCCGAGCCTATTATTGAATCTTTAGAAGGAATTGCATGATTATGAGTTTTGGATATTAAAGGGCTCAAGGATAAGCTTATAAATTAATTATGTGATTTACGGAAAGTTTTAAAACCACCATAGGTACCCAAGTATGTAATTGTTGCCTTCGGATAAATAAGGTTGCCTTTGGAATATTTATGAATTTGGCGATTACCCGGTCTACGGACCTATTGCTGCCTTCGGTTTAAGTCTGCGCGCATGACTCACGCCCCACGAGTCTCGGGGATGCCCGGACCGTGCAGAGCGAGGACGCGGCTCGGATAAACTTTGTGTTTTCCGAGTCTAGCGAGGACGCGGCTCGGGTAAACTTTGTGTTTTCCGAGTCTTGCGAGGACGCGGCTCGGTTGACTTTGTATCTCTGAGTCTAGCGAGGAAATGGAATTGACGGAATAATAAAAGGGTACACCTAGGTGGATTTTAGAAAGTTTGATTTGATAATATTTCTTTTTATGATTATGAATTTATGTTTTGATGAACTTTATTAATATGTTTATATATGCATGCCTTGATTTATCTTTTGATTATAGAATTGTTTTCCAATGCTTTAACTGTGGGGCTAACTTGTTGCTTTTCAATTTTCTAAAATCTTCTTTTTGGTCCACTCACTTTTTCAATGGTTTTACGCCCCCAGGCTGTAGATTGTAGCTGAGCACCACCACCGGCCCGTCATCACCACCACCAAAATCCCTCGACTCTGTGTAGGGTTCACGACCCGAAGAACTTTGTAAATTAAGTACTTTAGTAGCTCTGAACTTGCCCAACTGTTTGTGAGGCCTGAGGCCGTACATTTTATTTCTGTTGGTGTGTGAACCTTAACTTGTGCTTGCTGGAGGTTGTGGATATAAATTTGTGTTGTTGCCGGTGTATTTAATTTGGGAACTGAGCCAATTACAGGGGAGACTCTGCCGAATTTTCAGCAGAAGTCAAACCTTCAAAACTTGGATTTTCTTGATTTCTTTCACCAAGGGCAAAATGGTCAAGTGTGTCCGACACCCGACAGATGTCGGACACGGAAAGGGCTTGACCCGGATTCCAAAGCGGAATTAGGGTCGGGTCCTGTCATTTATTCACTTAGTTCTTAATGTAAAACCGTGAAATCAAATCTACCAAAAATCTTCCCATTTATATAAAATATAAACAACATAAAGAAAATAATTTCTTTTTCCCCAAGCCATACCCGTCCAATTCAGAACCCCAAATCCAAAACCTCAATCAAAATCCATACCTGTGCAGAGCAGTCTCAATGCACATGCTCAGAAAACTCAACCTGGAAAGTAACTTCACACATATATAACATAAACAACTTCAAAACCAAATATATCCCATATACGTATTTATATAACAAAAACGACCTTGAAAACAAGATAACCCAAAATCCCGATAGTAGTAAAACCCCAAACTCAACTCGAACCCTTTTCCAAGACTTATACCCTTAGGCACAAGTAGCGAGGAAGGATCCTCACCAATAAATAAGGAAGAAAGTGTATAGTATAAGTATATATAAATATATAATATAACCTCTAGCCAAACTTGTATTGGGGAAACAATCCAACACGGGGATTGTTTCACTAGACCACATGGAAGAATCCTCAGTAACGATGTGGCCAAGGACGAGCCGTCCAACCGGGGGACTCGGCTCCCAGACACGCACAGCAGAATCCTCAATACTAGTGCAACTGAAACTAAGTCCTACGTGCGTAGACTGCCCGACAAGGGCCTTCGGTAACACCCCGTCAAGGGTGCCCGGGACCTAACTAGTTTCCAACAATTCCATAATTTCCCATATCCAGAACCAAGTACCCAAGTACCCGGGGAGGTACATAGGGTGGTGCTAAAAGCACTTCAAACTGACATAATCCATAACCCAACTCATATACATATATCAACCATGTCCGAGTACTCCGTATGTACCCAATCCCATATACATAGACAACCGGACACTCATAATGTCCATAACTTAATACCCAATATATATATATATTATAGCATAGACAACAACTCTCAAGGGTATATATCATAACCCAAAATCATACGCTTTAATATCAACAATATAACCCGATATCCCCACAATTAATATAATAATATACTCGCATATACTACCCAATAACATCCAACAATTTCACAAAATACTAAAGTCCCCCAAAATAAGTAGTTTTATAATTTCACAAACTCACTAATTAAAATAATCCAAATTATATAAATAGGCGAGAGTCCATAAAAATATTTAAATAAAAACTATAATAACATTTATGACCTCTGGAAACCCATATCAATCCCAAAATTCATTACTTGACTCATACCACTTATAATTCTTCCAAAATCACTCTCAAACTAAATCTGAAACATTAAACCACAATTAAATCACTTCTAAAACTAAATGATCAAACTAGAAAATTAAGCCATATATAATTCATTCATAAAACATTTTCATAAAAAGCATCTCTTCATAAAAACTAAATAGAAAACAAATGTCCACTCACAACAAGTCCACGCTGCTCAATCCTGAGAGAGCTCTTTTTCTGGAGGACACGAAGCAGGATTACCTAATCGAGAGAATAAACGGGCTTAATTAATACGTGCACCCAACAACGAACTTCAGTTCAAATCTTAAGTTCACGGGGTTTCAAAGTGTGTGTGCACGATTACCGGGGAGTTTTCAAAGTCAAACTATGCTCTTCGTAAGGTGTAATAACCTCATAAAACTCACGGTTAACTGAGTGGTCAAACTTTCCATATTGGTCAACTATGCCCGCAGGGCGCAAGGCCTCCGATTTCTGATCCGAAAGACCTAATGGGTTCAACAAGGTCTACTAGACACGTCCTGCAAGTTTGGTCCCGATCGAGTGGTCGAAACTGAGCCAATCGCACGATCAGACAGCGATCGCGTCGCCTAACCTTAGAATCAATGGTTCAGAGTATCCGGGACTCTGATTCTCTATCCGTGAGTTCCTACACAATCCTAGAGGTACAGAGAACAACATAGTTGAAATTGGGACTGATCGAACGGTCCGAACCTTTCGAACCCGGATATTGCCTATTAGGCGCAATATCCGTTCGACTGTCATACGACAACCAATTTCAAATCCGCGCATACCATCATGCTTGGGACGATGAGGGAGGAATTTTAGAACACAATGAGCTGCCACATAATGGCCCACGCAGCGCCACACACGCTGGTAGCGTGTGGGTGTCTTGAGAAATTTTCGACGATGAAAATTTCTCGAAACAACTTGCAATAACCATACCCACAGATCAAGCACATCAAGGGGAGTCTTTTTTGTTCTTAGACCAAGGCCAAAAATTGGCCGGAAATAGGAAAATCACGGCCAAACCCGTGAAGGTTTAGACCGGATTTTCCCAGCCTCCCAACGGCGGCGACACCCACTATCGGTGTTGCATACCCTAGGGCAAGGCAAGAGGGAGGAGAGGGTTACATTTTCCAAGTGGTGGCCGGAATTTTCGCAGGTGACGGTAGTAGTTATGATCGGATTTTCTCCTCGAAATTGCTTGCAAATCTCTAGTTTTCAACGAGGGAAATATGCAACCCATAAGAGAGCAAAGGGAGAGTGAGGTAGTAGCAAGCTTGTGGAAGTTAATGTTAGAAGTGAAAGACACTTCCACATAAAGAGAAACACTATAAAGCATCACCATAATGGTGGAGATAAACTCCTCTTTGGCTACATAAGATGTTGAGGGAAGATCAAGGCATTTCAAAGGTTGAGTATTTTTCATTTGTTCCTTGTGTTTGTGGGAGGTTTATTTCTTTGTATTGTTCTTAGTGGGTTCTTTCCTTGTGAGCAAGAACAATCACTATGTTCTTGGCTCTTGTGTGTGGTTAGCTTGAGAGTGACTTGGGTGTAATTCGGATTTGGGTTGTGAGAGTTAAACTCTGTAATTCCTAGGATAGGTGAGAGGGTTAATCTCCTTTGTATGTAATCTCTTTTGGGATACTAGTGGAATTTCTCGCTGTCTTCAAATTGGATGCAGGCTACACACGGGCCGAACCAATATAAATCCTTGGTGTTTTTTGGATTTTTGTATTTCATATCTTGCTCTTGTTGTTTTAATGGTTTTATATCCACCATCCAAGTGCAATCCGCTTCCGCCGTGCACAACATGTACATGACTTGATGTATATAGATTTAGGATTCTAGGCTATGTACTCATTCTCTGTGACGCCCTTGACCAAAAAAAGTTAAATAAAATGAATTAATTAATTTGGATAATTAAAAATGAATTTAATGGAATTAAATAAGGAAAATTGGAATTTAAAATATTAATTTAATTAAGGGGTTAGTTTTGTCAATAATAATTTTGGGACGGAATTTGGCAAAACGAGTTGCGCCATTTCGTTCAGCTCGTCGAAACGAGTTCGTTGACGGGCGGAACGTCTCGATACGAGTTACGGAAGTTTCGAAGGACATAAGCGTCATTTCAGAAATCAAATAAAATATTATAAAACACCTAGACCAATCAAAAAGCGAGTATTCTCTCTCTCTCTCTCTCTCTCTCTCTCTCTCTCTCTACACGCGGACCTTCTCTCTCCTCGAACCCGCGCGTCTCTCTTCCCCTCCCTCAGCTCCAGTCACTCTTTCCCTTCGATCTCTCTTGTCCGATCACGGTTGGACCTGAGACTGGTCCCAATGGAACCAGCTCGTCGCGCTAGTCAAGAGCCACCCGAGATTATTGCCGGAAAGCTCGAGTTTCGCAAGCAAGATCGACTGGTTTTTCTCTGATTGTTCCCGGCATTGCGCCGTCGTCTCCGGCGAGCTACTCCGTCGTGCAAGGTACTTTTCCGAACCCTCTCTTCCTCCTCTATCTGTTTTTGGTACTGGTTTGGATTGATTTGGCAGTTTTGGGATCGAATCTAAAAACCCTTGATTTGGCCAAATTTTCGAATGGATTTTCCAGCCAGTGGCCGGCGGTTCTTGGCCGGGTTCCACCAGTTCTGGACTCTCAACGAGCCTAGGATCGTTTTGGTATAGGTATCTTAGCTTGAATCGACGAAAAAGCGTTGGCTGGAATCGCTCAAGACACCCAAACCCACAGTGGCGCGTGTGGCGGCGCGTGGGCTAGGGTGTGGTGGCGGTTCAGTGTTCCGTTGCGATCCTCGTGTCGCTACGAACGTGTATGTGTTCGCAGATTCTGATTCGGACGTCGTTTGACGATCGAACCAACGTACGCCTATTGCGCATTGTGTCGGTTCGATGGGTTCGGACCGTTGGATCGAATCCGAATTCACGTATGTTGTTCCCCGTATTTCTAGGATCGTATAGGATTTGATGGATCGTGGATCGGAGTCTCGGATACTCCGGATCAATAAGCGATCCGACCGTCCGATCGAGACCAAACTTTCAGGACACGTTGTTTAGGTCGTGTTGAAACTGTAGGAACCTTCGGATGTAAGTTTGGAGGTCATGGGTCCTACGGGCCCGATTTGACCTATTCGGGTCGGTTTGACCAAGTTTGACCAAGGTTGACTGAGCGTCTCTTGAGGTCGTCTTGCCACGTAGTTGACTTTATTGGACTTCTAGGAATGTCCGGATACTTTTGGAGGTCGTGGGCTCCACGGGCCACGGTTGACCGAACTGGGGTGTTTGACCGCCGGTTGACCGTGAGTCTTCCGGGGCGGACTGGTTAAAAGAGGTAGTTTGACCTTAGAATCCTTCGTACGATGTACGTGCACGTTAAGTCGGGTTTTGGTAGGATTTGAGTTTGAGATTCTCGTTCAGTCCACGGTACTAATACAATCCTCGTATCTATCGCTTTAGGTATGTTGACTCTGCTACGCAGCAGGCGAGACCCTTTAGGGTTATGTAGCGTAGGACCAACGGTGAGTGGACTTTATTTTCAAACGAACATGATTTCAATGAATTGCATGAAATGCATGAAATGAGATTTAATAATTGTTTTAAATCTTGAATGTTTAAGTCTTGTTTGACTTTGGTTGAAAAATTCTAAAAGAATTAGCATTTGAGGTTTATGCTTGATTTGGGTTGCCGGTTTATATGTGGGGCCCTGATGGTCATTTTTATGATTATGTATACTTTTGAGTATTGAATGGGACATAGTGACGTCTGGTGGTTTTTGTGTACGATTCGAGTACGGTGAAATTATTATGGATATTTTGGGATTATATAATTGGATTATATAATTGAGCTATGTTAAAATTGAAATTGTTATACTTTATAAAATATAGATTTAATGGATTATTATACATAAGTGGGAATTTAATGATTTTCTGGGATATTATATTTAAAAGGATTGTTATATTATATTTTAATTATATAATTGAATATTTGGACGTTAGTATAGTCCATTTGATTACGTGTTCGGTTTTGGCGTTTAAAACCTTATGATAATAATACTTATACTTTGATTATATATATATATATATATATATATATATATGGCTACTTTGAGTAAATACTTTGGAATAATGAGAAATGGTTATATGTATATACTTATATATCTCTACTTTGAATATATATATATATATATATATATAACTTTATATATATATATATATATATATATATATATATATATATCTCAGATTTGATGTTTTGTGGACTTGAGGTTTTAATACGTTTTGACATACTTGATTTGAGCATTAATATGGTTTTCCAATGAATAGGACGTTTGATTTGATTAAGGTGCATTATGTGGTCATTTGACCCTTGTGATTATTTTGAATATAGAAATATATGTTTGGACGGTGATTTCTTGATTTTGAGTATTTATAGTGGTTAGTTGGTGATGGACTTGTATATGTCACGGTGTCTCATTGTATTGGGAATTGGAAAGTGATTGGCTATGTATATATATATATGTATGTATACTGGTGATCACGTGACGATTGATGTGTGTGCAGTTAGCACCTTGTATTGTACCTCCCCCTGTTCTGATACTGATGATCGCATGACAATTGATATGATACGGTTATCTGGATTTGGTATGGTTCGATCCGGTGCATACCTTAATGGGGTGTAGCTGTAGACCCTTGATTGGGTAGTCTGCATGTGTAGGACATGTTTCGGAGTTATGGTTGGTAAGTTTCTACCATATAGGCCTGTGAGTTTAGTCCCACTTTGGACGGCTCAACCCTTGGCACGGGGTCTCGATGAGACTGTACCGGTGTCCAGTCAAATGACCCCATATTGGATTGTTTTCCCCTGGTACTTGTATTTGGTGTTGAGATTATATTATACTTATACGCGTGTGTTAGTACCTTCGTATTCATATTTCTTTTAGTGAGGATCGTTCCTCGCTTGTCGTGCTTGTGAGCACGTGGTTGTAAGAGTGGGGAAGTTTGGGAAACTGTTTACCTGTTTTGGTTGCAGTACTTGATTGAATTTCAGTACTTGATAGGTTTTACTTATAGGATTGTAAATCCTGATTGTATATATGTTTATATATATGATTTGAACTACAATTGATTTCTATATTGTTGTCAAGTTTGGTTTTCTTGGCATAAACGAAACATTTAATATTTTAAATGTTGTTTCGGTTTTATGTTTTTATATACATACTTATATGGGTTCGATTTGGGAGGTTATGCCTGGGGAAAAGTAAAAGGGTGTTTTGTTCGGAAAAAGGTTTTGAGTTGGATTGCTCTCACGTACTTTGCGGTAGTATGGTTTTTAAATCAATTAATTATATAAATGATTTCATATGCATGGTCTGCATTGTTTTGAAAGGTGGGGTTAGTACTTTGATTTAAGTATGTAAAACCTTGTTTTTGTCCACTCACACTCTTTCTGTTTTGCGCCCCCAGATTGTAGTCGTCGCTTCGTTACTGCTCGGCGGTGCACTTCTCTTCTCGAGCTTCGTTTGAAGGGTAGGATTGTCGTCCTTGAACCCTAAACTTTGTATTCTGTTAATTCTTTTCTGTTGTTGAATTCTTATTCTCTTAGATTGCTCTGTATCGCCCGTTAGGGTTGAATTTGTTGGCCGAAGGCCTGTTATGTATATGTTGTATGCATGCTGGCACTTGGGTTGTTTATCTGTTGCTTTCTAGCAGGTTGTTAATTTTTTGGGATAGTCCTTATTTCAAGGGAGACTCTGCCCGATTTTCGGCAGAAGTCTTGGCCCCTTTCACTTAAATTTCGGGAAGAGAGATTGTTTTAGTTTGTGGGCCCGACATGGGTTGATGTTGGGTAAGCCAGTAGGGTTTGGCTCGAGTTCCGGGGTGGAATTCAGGTCGGGTCCAGTCATTCTCTAGCTCCCTTGGGAGTTTTTTGTTTAACTCCCCCACGACTTAGTTTGGATAGTGCTCTTAGCTCTACCTTGCTAGATTATATGCACGCCTATTTATAGTTGTTGTCGACACGCCTATAATATTCTATCAGTTCCGATCTCTTTGACCACAGGGGTTCAAGAGATTGTGGTCACCCACTGTTGGATTTAAATTCAACAGTTCAAAAAAGTTTCTTAAAATGAGTGCAAAAGTGGGTGAACCGTTGGATTTAAATCCAACAGTGGGTGACCACAAATCTCTTGGACCCCTGTAGTCCAAGAGATTGGGGTTGTATATTCTATAATCTTCATATTTTTTGTGTGGCTATTGTTTAGTCGTCATCATGCTACACCGCCATAGTTCAGCCACTAACTTGTGGCTTCCTCTAGAATAATTAATCTTGCATATTCCTTTGTGTTGCTGACATTGTACAAGTTGTTGGACATCTCTTGAGTTATCTACATTTCTCTTGATTTTTCTAGACACAAATGAGCATTAACTTTTAACATTATCTAAATAAGTCATTGTAACAGAATAATGAACCCACTTACTATGCGCTTGTTAATTGATTGCCGTTATGTAACATTATTCTTGGGTGTTGTTAAACGAACCCTAAAATTAATTGAGTATACCCTATGATTTAAGTACACCATAATAATTAAATCAAAATGTAAAATTAACTAAGTACACCCTATTTAACTACCAAAATTACCCCTGATACACCCTAATGTCACACAATACCCTAATACTTTTTTGTTTTTTTCTTTTAACTTTAAATATTTAAATAAAAATAAAAATATGATTGCTCTCTTCCTCTCCTCTCTGTCTCCCTTTCTCTCCCACCGAATTTCCACGCAGCACCACCCTCAACTCAATTTCCATTTCCACGCAGCCCTTGTCCCTCTATGTCACTGTGATTGGGTACAAGAGCTAAGCTATGATTCTTGACAAATTTTGAACAAACTCCCTTTGTTATGCAGGAATTTATATGGAAGATGGAGCGCCTTGGATTAGAGAGCAACACAAAAGTCAAGAAACTAATCCACCAAATAAAAATGCGGAAAACATAGAAAGAAAGATGCAAGTTCGGCCTCGAGTGCAGAGTAATTGTTCTTAAGCTTAACCATTTAAGTTGCAAGTTCCTTAGGCCCAACCCTTTCCAGCCCAAATCCAAAGGCCTCAAATTTATCCATCTCTCTATTTTTTCTAATTCACTCACTGAACATGGCTCTCTGTCTATAAAAAAAAAAGCAAAATCCCCGAAATGCCGTCACCGTCGCTCCGTTTATCCACCTCCACTGACCAGCACCACCACCTGGGGTTCAACCATGAACTCTCCTCCTCCTCAGCGGCCCAAAACCTCTTCACTTCTCTCTCCTTCCCCTCCTCCACTTTCCCAAAATACCCTCGGAACCTCGCTGCCCAGTGCTAGAAGAAACCAGTACCCAACAACAGAGGTAGAGCCAAGATCAAGGGCAAAGCGGACAATGTGTGGAGCATGGACAACGAGCACGCTGCAATGGAGAAAGAGAGGGGGAGAAGCCCGAGGAGGAGAGGCAAAAGGAGGGTTATGAGGAGGAAGAAAAGTGAAGGCAGTGGGGGGAAAGGTGTGTTGGTCTCATAATGCATGCTAAGTTAGTACTATAGTACCAAGAACAAGTGATGACAATATTTATTAGCTTGCACACTTCAAAATTTTGGAAAAGCCTCAACCATCCTAGGAGACAATGATCTTCGAAACGAGTCAACCACTCTCTCACTTGTGCTAAAACATGACTCTAAAGCCACTGTGGATGTAGGGATTGCAAGCACATCCCTTGCAATTGCTGCCAAAGTAGGATACTTGAGCCCATTTATTCTCCACCACCCTAGTATATCAAACTCATCATCAATTGTTTCAAGTGGATTCCACAAGTACCTATCCACTTCATGTGTTATGACCACATTCTCACTCTCTTGTTGAATTTTTCTCCACTTGTCCATCATGTTTTTTCATTTACAACCAACATTGATAGTATTACCACTCTCATTGGTAGTCCTACCACTCTCATTGGTAGTATTAGTAGCACCCATATTGTTACTACCGTGCTTATACACTTCATACATATTCAAAAGAAGTTGTTTCACCTCATTTGTCTTTTGAGCCACCAATCTATCACAAGTAGGATCATTTTCATATATTTCTTCAAAGACGTGCTTCAAATTACAAAGCTTGAATCGGGGGTCAATCACAAATCCTATCATCAAGAATGGGTTCACTTTATGAAGTTCACCTCAATACTTATCAAATTTCTTCTTCATTGATGCTGTCATATCATTTAAAAGCGTGTCCATGGCTGTCCGTTCTTCAATAGGAGTTGTGACATCATATCTATACAACTCCCGAATCTCCCCATATATGGCAATCAAGTCATGGAAGGTTAATTGAATGGGATGTTGGATGCAAAGTAGCTGAAATTTTCAAAGTAACATCATAGAATGTCTTCAAAAACATCACAAATGTCACTGCTTTTTCCCAATCTTCATCACAACGTGGACCCACTCTCTTAGTCTTAGACTTTTCCTTCCCTTTCCCACTTCCTTCAATGCCTTCATTTCTCTCTTCCTCTCCTTCCTCTTCCTTGAAGTACATTAAGTAGGAAGAATCATGATCATCTCCCATCCTATCAAAAGCTTTTCGAAATTTCAATGCCGAGTCAAGCATCAAATAAGTGGAGTTCCACCTAGTGGGCACATCCATCACCACCAACCCCTTGCACTCTATTTTTTCTGTCTCAACACACAATTTGAAGTAACTCAACTGAGAAGGTGAGGACCTCACAAACTTCACCGCATTACGGATTGCCACAATGGAGCTTTCCAATCTCTTCAAACCCTCCTTAACTATCAAGTTAATTATATGAGCAGTACACCTCATATGCATGTGAACTCCTCCTAACACACTATTCGAATCTGACCACCCATTTATTTTCCTCCTCACATAGTCAATTGCCTTAGTATTGGCAGTTGCATTATCCGTGGTAATTGTGAGTATCTTCTCATGTCCCCAATCAAGCAAACAATTTTCAAGCAACTTCCCAATGCTCTCCCACTTATGACTATCAATTACACAAAAATTTAGGACTCTTTTGTGCAATTTATAGTCGGAATCAACAAAGTGGGCAGTCATCACCATGTAATTCACATTTTGAACCGATGTCCAAGTATCGGTTGTAAGTATCCTATGTGAATGAAGGTCAACTTTCAACTGCTCCTTCATTTTCATGTACATTTCTAGAAATCTTCTTCCAAGAGTTCTACGAGAAGGTGGATTAAATTGTGGGCATGCAACACTACAAAATTCCCTAAATCCTTCACCCTCCACAAAGCTAAAAGGTAACTCATCTCGAACTACCATCCTAATACAAGCATCTAGACAATCATCCTTGTCAAATTTCCTAGAAACAAGAGCATTACCCTTGGATACATCAAATGAGAGCGTCCGCATGTTCTTATCCTTATGCCTATAAGGGTAATGCATGCATTGTTTGTTTAGATGCTTCCACATATTGCTAGTTCCATTTTTCTTGGTATCACTAGCATACATAGCACTACAATACTTGCACTTAGCCCTTTTTTCAATCTCTTGTCTTATAGTCCCATCTACTGATTTCACATTCGATATCAAATCATACTTTTCAAAGTGTTTCCACACATCACTCTCCTTCTTACAAGGTTTCCTCTTCCCATGACTAGGATCAAATGGTGGTAGATTTGGTGATGCTGTTGTACGAGGTGCAGTAGCATCACTACAAGGCATTTCATTATCATTCCCAGGCATTTGAGCCTCATTAGAAGCAGGTTCCTATCCATAAACAAATTAAAAACATATTTAATTTTTAAACACAGTGAATCAAAGTTTTCCTATCCAAAAACATATTAAAAACAAGTAAACACAGTCGAAACAAAATAAAATAGGGTTAGCAGCAGATATGTACCTGAGGTACTTCCATTGAAGCCTTGAAAACAAAAATAAGCTCACCAAAGGACAAGTAAACAACTGCAAATGAAAACACGCAGACATTTCAGCAAAGAAAATCCAACACCAGATATTTGGGTAGTTCATAGAAGAAAAACAAAGAAAATCCAAATGACACTACTATTCCAAAATTTCAAACTATTAGCATATGAAACAAATTTATACTCTTAAAACACTCTCCCTAGAATAACAGAAGCTAGATTATGACAAAATCATTCAGAAGCTAGTCATATTGTCTAATATCATCTTATTAAACATGCAGACAGCAATCTTCCACATCAAAATTACTAAAATTACTACTCTCTTATTAAATGAAAGCAAGCTAAATGTTAGGCAAAACCCTCACACTATCCAGACAGCTATGTCATTAAATATACAGAATTGGATCTCAAATGAATGCCAATCATCTTAGTCGAATGGTTGGAAAATTAGCCTTTTCCCTAACAATTTGATAGTTCACATCAGTCAAAAAGAAAGGATAAAATCAACTACCAATCTACAACTAACTCAAGTGCTGATCCAATGAATGTATGACATATTTTTCACAAAATCCAACATGAAGTTAATGGAGCCATAGACATACATAGTCATGAATTAAACGTGCAATGCACATTTTATTCAATTGACTGATCACCTACAGTTTCAATCAGGGAAATTGTTCTAAAAGGAACTACAAGCAAAAAAGAAACAATCTGCAGAAAGAAGAACTGAGTACACTAGAAGAATAATGCAAATAGAGAACTACTGCAACTTTATTCAATGAAAATTTGTAAGTTCTGGACCAAGACAGACTGGATGTGCTCACAAAATGCAATAGGATTACCTAGTCCAAAATTTATAAGGAAAAGCTTAGAACTTGTAAGTTGTAATGTCTCAAAATCAACACTGAATTCACTTGAAAAACCCTATGAACTACCCTAATTTCTTTTTTTTTTCTTCTTTTTTTGGTGAGAAATAAAGGGCTTTATTGATATGATATAAATACAGAACACACAAAAGTGCCATTTCACCAACAGGAAAAGACTAACCTGCAATTATTGACTGCAAATTCCACCTTGGTGTCAATTGCCTTCCACCAAAAAAGCTAGGGCTTCAATTGGGTCTTTCTACCAGATCTTCTGGGTTGAACAATTACCAAGCAATAGGCAATTTACACAAATCAGGATTCATAAATATTAAAAATTCAAAAGTACCAGAACAAGAAAATGCATGCAACGAAAAGTGGAGCTAAGAAAAATCAAGAGAGCAGAGATCATACCTCAATTGACATACCCAGAGCTCTAAAAAAACCCTAAAAATTCGAAGATTTTTTGGATGAAATTCGATAAGGTTAGGTTAGGGTTGGCCGGAACAGAGAGGGTGAGGTCGAGAGAAAGGCGGCCGGAACAAAAAGGGTGAGTCCAAGAGAGACGATAGAGGTTGATGGTGAGGGTGAGACGATTTAGAGGTAGATGGTGAGTTGAGGTCGAGAGCGAGCGAAAGAGAGAGAGAGAGACGACGCGACTGAGTGAAAATGAAATAGAGGTGGAGAGCTAGGTTAGTTCTTCCGTGCAGTTGTGATCTAGTGCAAGCATACCCATCGTATGCTCTTATTTTAGCCAATAAATAGAGGACACGTGTTTTATTTATATATTATTAATAAATGGCCGGTTCGGTTTAGGTTCACCGGTTCAAAAAATTTGGAACCGGAGCCTAAACCGTTGACTTCAGTTCGCTTCGGGTTTAAAGTTGGCTTTTTTGGGTTTGGTCAAAAAACCTTATTTTTCGGTTCGGTTTGGTTTGGTTCGGTCAGTTCGTTCGGTTTATCGATTTTTATGCCACCCCTAAGGGCGTCACAATGCTGAACAAGCTGTAGACAAAAAAATGGTAAGTTATCTCAATTTTAAATTTCTTTGTTTTCTTAATTTTTTTTAGACGTCTTTATTTTTCGTAACAATCATTATAAATCTCATACAACGACAATTATTAGTTCCCGACGTTTTAAATTACACACCACGTCACATTTTTGAATAAACTGTCGTTGAGGTAGAAATTCCACGACGGTATAGAGGGTGACCTATTTAGTTTACTTGTATCACAAGATTTCTTCACTTACGTGATCCCACTATCTCTCTCTCTCTCTGTCACTCTAATTTTCTCTGCAATTGATTTTATCTGTATGTTTGCTAAAGCATGTGGATAAATCTGAAATTGTTTTTTTGTGAATTTGTTAAAAAGGTAAGTATTTTGCGTCATAATTTTAATATATGACAGGACCCGACCCAAATTTCACCTCGGAACCCGAGCCAGACCCTGCTGGTTTGCCGACATCGTCGCGATGCCGGGCCCACATACTAAAAGAATCCCTCTTCCCAAAACAAAAAGATAAAGGGGTCAAGACTTCTACCGAAAATCGGGTAGAGTCTCCCCAGAAATACAACCAAACCCAAAAGTTCAACCTGATAATATACAACAGAATATGTATACACCAACTGTCAGCATGCAATAATAATACATCCCAGGCCTCTGGCCATCAAATTCAACCCTAAAGGGCAATACATAGCATATCTAGAGTACTCAGAAGTAAAGTGACAGAATAACCGTTTACAGACAAGGACAAGTGTCCTACATCAAGTCGAAAGGTCGAGAAGAGAGACACCCAGCCAGACCGATCAGACGCTACGACTACGGCCTGGGGGCGCAAAACAGAAAGAGTGTGAGTGGACAAAAACAAGGTTTTACATACTTAAATCAAAGTACTAACCCCACTATTTCAAAAACAATGCAAACCATGCATATGAAATCATTTTTATACGTAGTCATTCAAATCCCAATAGTTGCAATATAATTACACCATAATTATATCATAGTACTGTTTCCCTTTCTTTCCCACACTCGGACAACCTCGTGCTCGCAAGCACGACAAGCAAGGAAAGATCCTCACTAAAAGAAATACGAATATGAAGATAATAAGACGTACATATAGTAACATAGACCTCAACACCGAAACACGTGTACTGGGGAAACAATCCAACAGGGGATCATTTGACTGGACACCGGGATAGCATTCATGATGTGACTCATGCCTAGGATTTAACTGGACACCGAGTCAGCATCACAATGGCCTCGTGCCCAAGGTTAAGCCGTCCTAATGGGACTAAGCTCGCTGGCACGCAGGGTAGAGACAATCAAATACCCACACGTCTGTAACATGCCCTGCGCGCAGACTAACTACCCAATCAAGGGTCTACAGCTACACCCCGTTAAGGTATGTATCGGATCACACCGTATCCATAAGAACCATATCAAGTGACCGTATCACAAACAGGGGGAGGTACATAACAAGGTGCCAACCTCACTCAAATCAATCGCTACACGATACTCAATACATACATATTTAATCACATGTACCCGAACCCCAACATATCACACACCAGGACATATATACGTCCAACAATCCAATCACATCATATATACTCAAGATAAGGACATCACCGTCCCAACATACAATTCTATAGTTAAAATAGACACAAGCGTCAAATGACGGCATATCAATCCATAAACAATTAAAATGTCATAACCATTGAAAAACCATATTCAAACCGTATTCAAAACCCAAGTCAAGAAAACGTCAAATCAAACCTCAAGTAAAATATATACTCCAAAACATAGTATAGGTACTATCCCTTCAAAAATATAAGGTCCAAACCCCAAAACGTTTATTCAAAATATACATATATATATATATATATAGATATAAGACATAACGATCCATTAAAATACCAAAACTCAAGCCGAAGCATTCAAAATTCCCACGTATCACTGACATCCCTTAAATTCATAGTTAAAACAATATAAATAGTGATTCATTAAAATATAACCGATAGTCCAATACCATATACATATATGTCCCAAAACTCCATATCAAAGTAGATATACATAATTATATTCAAAGTAGATATATATATATAAATATACATATGATCAATTCCCATTAATCCGACATATATTCTCGTTAGTCCCATTAATCCGACATATTCCTTCCAAGTTGATCTATATGTATATATACATATATATATATATAATCAAAGTGTAAGTAATTATAATTCATAAGGTTTAAACATCAAAACCGAATACAAAATCAACCGCACTATACTAACGTCCAAATATTAAATATAAAACCCAAGAAAATCCATAAAGTTCCACCATATCCAAATACGTACATAAATTCTACCGGACGCTTGACTCGTCCCAAATTCAATACTTAAAGATAATTATATCAATAAAATATAGCCATCAGGGCCCCACAACAAACCGGCAACCCAAATCAAGTATAAAACTCAAATAACAATTATAATCCAATAATCTCATTAAAGCCAAATTCATGATTTAAAACAATGTCTAAATCCCAATTTATATGCATCGCATT
Organism: Prunus padus; assembly: GCA_024362665.1. Taxonomy (NCBI): domain Eukaryota; kingdom Viridiplantae; phylum Streptophyta; class Magnoliopsida; order Rosales; family Rosaceae; genus Prunus; species Prunus padus. The sequence continues at coordinate 4,440,425 of JANFAM010000011.1, read as the reverse complement.
CAATTCATTAAAATCATGCTCGTTTGAAAACAAAGTCCACTCACCGTTGGTCCCACGCTGCCCAACCCTGAAAGGGTCCCACTCGAGGATCACGAGGAGCTTGAGAACCTAGTTCAAGAATACGAGGATTAGTTAATAACCTGAACCGAAGCGATAACCTTAAAAGTCAACCCTAACTAATCCCAACTCAAGTGTACCAATATGTCGTAGGAAGAATTCTAAGGTCAACGACATTCATTAGAAGACAAACCGACCTCGGGAGACGCTCGGTCAACCCTGGTCAAACTTGGTCAAACTAACCCGAATAGGTCAAACTGGGCCCGTGGGTCCCATGACCTCCAAACTTAAATCCGAAAGTTCCTATAGGTTCACTACGGCTTAGGGAACATGTCCTGAAAGTTTGGTGTCGATCGGACGGTCGGATCGCTCACGATCGCACGATCGGACGGTTACGGTTTAATTCAAATGTTAAGTCATTGTTCCGAAACATCCGGGGCTCCAAATCACGATCTGTCAAATCCTATAGACTCCTAGAATTACGAGGAACAACATACGTGAATTCGGATTCGATCCAACGGTCCAAACACATCGAACCCACACAATGCATAATAGGCGTACTTTGGTTCGAGGTCCAAACGACGTCCAAATCGGAATCCGAGCATACGTACGTGCTCACGGCGACACGACGAACACATAGGAACCCTGAACCGTCGCCACCACCTGGCCCACGAGCCGCCACACGCGCGGCCGTGGGGGTGGATGCCTTGAGCAATTCCGGTCAACCTAAAAACCCTCCAATCTCGGGTCAAGCCATACCTCAAATCGATTTAGCCCCTCGAGAGGGACTCAGAACCGCCGTGAACTGATGGAGAACCGGCGGTTATCGCCGCCAGATCACGACCAAACCACCTAGGGTTTTGGCGGATCTAGGTGGTTCGATACGGTGGCTATGCCACCAATTGCCGTCGTGCTTGCCCAGAAACAAAAAGAGGAGATGGAGGAAAGTCTTACCCGAGCGGAGTCGCCGTCCAATTCGATCGGAGGAGTCGCCGGAATTAATGGAGTTTTGACGAGGGAGATGAGAGCTCTCGTTTGCAAGTGGTTTCACAGCCAGCCGTGCCGTGTGGAGAGAGAACGAAGAGAGAGAAGAATCGGAGAGAGAGAGAGAACGCGGGTGAGGAGAGAGAAACGCAGAGGGAGGAGAGAGAAGGTGGAATCTCGGTTTCTGATTGGTCCCTTCAGATTCTAGGGTTTTAACAAATTTCAAAATGACCAAAATGTCCTAATTTCGATCCGAAGCTCGTATCGAGACACGCCGCCCGTCAACGGACTCGTTTTGATGTGCCGGACGCAATGGTGCAACTCGATTCGCCAAATTCCGTCCTGAAAATATTGTTGACCAAAATACCCCTTTAATATTTAAATTCTTATTAAATTCCAATTTTATTATTTTATTCATTTTAATTCCTTTTTAATTCATTTTAATTATCCAAGTTATCCAACTCACTTATTTAATTTATTTTCTTGTATTTTTAGGTCAGGGGCGTCACAATATACCACGTCGGTTTTAAGTTACTGACGTGTGTAATGTAATATAACGTCAGTTTCTTTTAGGAACCGACTTCTGTAAATAATTACCACGACGATTTCGTTTGTTCAGTTAATTATTTTTATAAACATCTTTCTATATTTTTATAATAGAAGGCCAAGGTCTCGGAGGTTCCTGAGAAGGAACAACAAGTGCAAGAATTGCCTTCTTCTCTACATGCCCTTTGTGCTTATACTGAGACGACATTGAGGGTTCATGGTAAGATTATGATCTTTACAATTGAGAAAGAAGTGTTTGGATTTGATCATGAAACCTTCGTCTTGCCTGAAGATATTACTCAATTTGCAGCAATGGAAGAAGTTGGAGCCACTGTCATTGCAGTATACATGAGCTAATTGTCCTTATCAAATTTTCATTTTAAACTCTGCTTTCTTTAAAAAGGAATAACTTATTGGATCATTTCATATATTTAGGTGCCTATTTGAGGTTTTGAAAACTTCAAATATGGTGAACATGGTTGGCCTTGTGAACCCCGCTCAAGCTAGTGCTAACTCTGGGTCATTAACTCAAAGATCTTGTATTGGTCATTGTGAGAGCAAAGAGAGAGACTGTTTATTTTCTGGATCCACTACCAAACCGATCGATTGATGATGAGTGCAAAAACATGGTGAACACGTAAGTTGATTTATTCATGTGTGTTTGTAGCATAAAATATTTTTCAATAACACTTTGTTGTCTTGAAACAGTGCTATCAGATCGTATAATTCCCACATAGGCAGACACGGTAGGAAAGCACCCATTTGGAAAACTCTAAAAGGCACTCCAAAACAACTAGGCAAGGTAGAGTGTGGGTACTATGTAATGCGCTTTAGGAGAGACATCATCGAGGATCCTGCCCTGGAATTTGAGAAGAAGGTAAAAGGAAAAATTACATATTTTAATTTCTGTGGTTTTGTAATTTACCACGTCAATAAATGAAAAAACCGTCATTATATTACCATACCACGACGGTTTTACCCTATCGACAGCCCTCACAGCAGCTGTCGATAGCGCTCGGCATCCATCGACATTTAACATTTTATTTTATTATTTTTTTATGGCTTGCAGTTTGCTGAGGGAAAAGATCAATCACCATAACCCCAAGAAGCCATTGATGAAGTCAGGGAGGAATGGGCAGAATTTGTAAGCCTTCATATGGATTAGGGGAATTGGACAAACATTAGGCATATTTTGGTTCGAGTTAACAATTTTTTGTAAATATTTTTGTTGTAATTTACATGTTATTTTTCCTATGAATTAAAAATTTGTTTAAAATTTTCAAATCACAAGAATACAACAAAACACGATGGTACATATCCAAAATGACATGTATACAACCAAAACACGTCGGTACGTATCTGAAATGACATGTATACAAATATAACACGGCGCTATATTAAAAACAACGTTATTATTTTCCTTCCAATGGACGTCAAAAGATATTAAAACATGGATATATACAACAATAACGACGTCTAAAGTTGTAATTAAAATATCGGTAAATACAACGGCGATATTTTCCTTACCACCGACGTCTAAAGATATTAAAACAACGATATATACAAAAATAATGACGTATAAAGTTATAATTAAAACGTCAGTAAATACAACGGCGATATTTTCCTTCCCACCGACATCTAAAGGCATTAATACGGCGGTATTTACAAAAATAATGACGTTGAAATTTGTAATTAAAACGTCGGTACATACAACGGCGATATTTTCCTTTTCACCGACGTCTAAAGATATTACAACGTTGATATATACAAAAATAACGTTGGTAACTATATACCACGGCGGTTATGAATTCATACCAATGTGGTTGTATTTTGTTTTTTAACAAATTTTTTATTCAAATTATTTCATAATAGTCGTAATAAATTTTAAAAAATTCCAAAAAATAAACATAAATTATTATGCACTCATTGATATATTTTCTTCCAACTAATGCTTTCAAAAATGTAATTTGAGTCATAAAATTTAAAATTGAATACTTGACAAAAAAAATTATTGATAAATCACAACATCACTTGTAGTTTCATAACATATTCTTATGGCTTGTGTCATCCATTGGTGTGATATATTCAAATATATGTTTTTATCATTCTAATACACAAGGCATTGTCATAAGGAGTCCGTAGCAATTTTCGGTTAATTTTTCTCATACTTTATTATTTTTTTATAATATTTTTTAAAAAATATTTATATAATTTAGGGTTTAGGGTTTATTGAAAAGACAACGGTTTTCTCTTTTATTTTCGGGTTTAGACAAAACCACCCTAAATCCTTTTTTATTATTTTACTATTTTTTAATTTTAAATAGTTTAGGGTTTAGGGTTTAATGTTTAAGGTTTAGGGTTTAGGGTATATTGAAACGACGCCGGTTTTCTATTTTGTTTTCTTTCAATTCCACCCTTGCGACACGCGTTCGAATCCCAGCAACACCAAACCTGAATAATAAATTTTTTTGATGACGATTTTGATGGTTTTAACGCCGTTAAATTAGATTTAAAACGTCGTATTTTATATATTTACCGTCGATTTAAATATCATAATTTTTTTATCAATTAGACGTCCATCTTTATTACATAGCGGCGTAGAAGAAGAAAACAACGGCAGTATAAATATAATAACTGTAGTTTAAAATTAAATACTGTAACGACAGTTTTCTTTTGTTTTGTCGATCTTTAAAGAAACGCGCAATCTGAAAATTTATGCTTGACCTAAAATTTTCAGTTTTCGCTATAAGTGTTAAATATTTCGCGCTCTCCAGCCTTAGTCGAATCCAAGTTTACCTTGAAAACCATTTGTCTTAACCTATCATCTCTGCGCGTACCTGTAAGTTCGAACCCTAATCTCACAAGATTTTTTATTCATTGAATGATATTATGTTATGGGTTCTTAAGTACAAACGAAATCTGACTTCTCTTTTTTATTCATTGAATGATATTCTGTTATGGGTTTTAGATATATGTTGTGCATCCTTTAAATATTTTCGTTGGAATGGTTCTTTAGATATGTGTTCTTAATCACTCTCTGTCGTGATGGGTCTTAATATTTGCATGCTTTTCATAAAAATTCATTTGTTATGGGTTTTTATATTTATTTGGTTCTCAATTTGATCTTGGAAATGGAATGGCAATCGGAGATTTAGTATCTTTTTTTTAAGCATACGACGACAGTTTTTTTATTAAACCCGTCGTTTGTATTTCCGTTATAAGTCGGTTGTTCTTTAAGTACCGTCGTATGAAATTTATGTGATGGTTGTAAGAACCCTCCACTGTCTTTTGTAGCCTAAGACGACGGTTATTGGACAAAACCGTCGTCTGTATTCTTAAAATACGTCATTTTATGTAAAAACCGTTGTCTGTATCTTACACTTGCTATTAAAATTTATACAATCTGCTTTGATGTTCATTGTTTTTTTTTGTAGCCTCAGACGACGGTTATTACAAAAGACCGTCGTCTGTATTGTTAAAATACGTCGTTTTATGTAAAAAACTGTCGTCTGTATCTTATACTTGCTATTAAAATTTATATAATCTGCTGTAGTGATGTTCATTGCGTGTCTTTTTACTTTATGATATATAATAGGGTATAGTGTCAGTGATGGATAAGTCATGGATGCATGCGGATAGAAGATCGAAGGCATATGAGTTAGGGTTGGAAGCATTTTTGGATTTTGCTATAAAAAATCTTCTAACTACAACACATATTCATTGTCCATGTGTTAAATGTGGGAATGTTAGATTGTTTGGGGTTGGAATTATAAGGGACCACTTATACTTTAATGGAGTTGACCAAAGCTATAAGAATTGGACATTTCACGGAGAACCTTGGCAGTCAACTACTAATGCTAGTAGAAATGTGGATGAAGATAATAACCATAGTAGGTACAATTTTGTTTCTGAAGAAATAGATATGGGTGATAATGATTTAGGCGATGTTGGATCCGAACCTTATGAGTTTCCCAATGTGATTGGGGATGGAGATCAACCCTTGTACCCTGGTTGTAGCAAGTACACCAAGTTGTCAGCATTAGTGAAGTTATATAATTTAAAAGCAAAACATGAGATGAGTGATGTCTGTTTTACAGAATTGTTGATACTTCAACGAGATTTGCTTCCAGAAGGAAATACAATACCTTCCTCTATGTATGAGGCAAAGAAGACTTTGTGTGCATTGGGACTAAGTTATGAGAAAATCCATGCATGCCCCAATGACTGCATCTTGTATAGGAAGGATTATGAAGATTCAACTAATTATCCTACTTGTGGTATCTCAAGGTGGAAGGAAGGCAAAGATTCAGTTTTGAAAGAGAGTGTCCCAGCAAAGGTGGTGTGGTATTTTTCACTAATTCCAAGGTTTAAAAGGATGTTTCAATCAAGTAAGACAGCTAAGAGTTTGACTTGGCATGTTGATAGAAAATCAATTGACCGTCAGATGTCTCATCCGGCGGATTCCCCGTCTTGAAAACTCGTTGATGTTAAATGACCTGAGTTTGGTAAAGAGCCGAGAAACTTGAGACTGGCTCTCTCATCTGATGGATTCAATCCCCACAGTTCTCTAAGTAGCAGATACAGTTGCTGGCCAGTTATCTTAGTTACATATAATCTCCCACCATGGTTATGCATGAAACGAAAGTTCATGATGCTGACTTTATTGATTTTCGGTCCTAAACAACCCGGAAATGATATAGACGTCTACTTAGAGCATTTGATTGATGATTTAAAATCTTTCTGGGATGGGATTAGAGGAGTGTATGATGCACACATAGGAGAATACTTTACACTCAGAGCTGCACTGCTGTGGACAATAAATGATTTTCCCGCCTATGGAAACTTATCTGGTTGTGCCGTTAAAGGATATAAATCTTGTCCAATATGCGGCGATGATACGCCTAGTCACAGGTTGAAAAATGGCCACAAATTCTGTTACATCAGGCATAGAAAATAGTTACCAACATATCATCCATATTGGAGGCAGCGTGCAGCTTTTAATAGGAAAGAAGTGTTACAAAGGGTTGAAGGTATTAATTACAAATAGGGCTCGAAAAAAGGGGGAGGTGGAGGTGAAAATGATGGTGACAGAGTTTGTTGGAAGAAGAAGTCAAAATTCTTTGATCTCGAGTATTGGAAATACATTCCTGTGAGGCATTCCCTCGATGTGATGCACATTGAGAAGACTATTTGCGATAGTATCATTGATAAGTTGTTGGAGATCCCTGGAAAAAATAAAGATGAGATTGCTGCTCGTTTAGATTTATTGAACATGGGGGTCAAGACTGATTTGCAACCCGAGTATGGAGAAAGACGTACTCGCTTGCCTCTAGGGCCTTGGAATTTGTCAAGAGCAGAGAAGAGAACGGTTTGCAATTCTTTCTATGGTATGAAGGTCCCTGAAGGTTATTCTTCAAACATAAAAAATCTTGTATCTTTACAAGATTCCAGACTTCTTGGCCTAAAATCACATGATTGTCATACCTTGATGCAACAATTGCTCCCTGTGGCAATTCGTTCTATTTTGGAAAAGCCTGCAAGGTATGCAATAACTCGACTGTGCTTCATCTTCAATTCTATATGTGCAAAGACCGTGGATGTTTCCTCGCTAGATAAGTTGGAAGAAGATGCAGTAGTTACCTTGTGTTTGCTTGAGAAATACTTTCCCCCTTCATTATTCGATATCATGGTTCATCTAGTAGTACTTCTTGTCAGAGAAGTTCGTCTATGTGGGCCTGTTTATTTTAGATGGATGTATCCGTTCGAAAGATATATGAAAGTGCTAACGGGGTATGTTCAAAATCGTAATCATCCTGAAGGTTGCATTGCTGAGTGCTATATAGCTAAAGAAGCTGTGGAGTTTTGCACCGAGCATTTATTTGATATTAGACCAGAAGATGGGACTTTCAAAGCCACTATCAGGTTGCTCAGTGACTTTAGTTGATTGGGACCTTTTGAACCAGGCACATCTATATGTGTTGGAGAATACGAAGGAAGTCCAACCTTATATCGAGTATGACTTTTAATCATTATGTTTTAAATCATTCCTTATGTTTCTCTTAAATACAAGGGACAGTAATACTAGAATTTTCTGTGTTATGTAGGGAACATATGATCCACCTCAAGACCACTTATCCAAAATATAAAAAGAAAACAAAGTGGCTACAAAATAAGCACAACAGTACTTTCATTCAATGGTTACGCTTTAAGGTATATGTTTTTTAATAAAACATTGGAGTTTGATTTATTGTCATATCTATGTTGCATTGAATTAACATATGATTAATTTGCAAGTTCAAAGGGAAATCAATGAGAAAGAAAATAATGGCGTATCAGAAAATTTGAGGTGGCTAGCAAGTGGTCCAAGCATGACAGTGCCATCATATAAGAGCTATCTTATTAAAGGTGTTAAATTTAACACCAAGGCACAAGATGGTGTGCGGGCAGTTCAAAATAGTGGAGTTTATTTACTTGCAAATACTATGCAAGTTGCTAGTGCCAAGGATAAAAACCCTATTGTCTCAAATATGAGTTTTTATGGTGTCATTCAAGATATTTGGGACCTTGACTACCAAAAGTTTACAATCCCAGTCTTTAGGTGTGATTGGATAGATGGCACTTCTGGCCTTGTAGTCGACGAACTCGGGTTTACCCTTGTAGATCTGAGTAAAATTGGACATAGGAATGACCAATTTGTTTTGGCTTCTCAAGTCAAACAAGTATTTTTTATTGATGACCCAATGCATCATAGTTGGTCGGTAGTGTTATCAATGCCTAATAGAGAATATAATGATGTTATTGGTGATGATGTCTTAGGTGATATGAGAATTGAGTGTGAGCCATTTACTAGAGGGATGCCAAATGTTGACACATTTGATGAACTAGCCCGTGAGTTTGGGAGTGAAATTATTCGAGATGGGTGTGAAGATATATGGATTGAATGATGCTTGTGATTTATGACATTATTTATGCCCTAAATGGCTGTGTATGACATTAATTTTGCAAGAAATTGTAATGTATTTCTTTCACTTTCATTATGCAGGTTTTGGCCACATAACATTCAGTACTAAAAAAATTGGGTTTCAGATGCAAAACACGACGGTTCTCTGAAAAATTGCAAAATAAGACGTCTAAATGATATCTAACGTCATTTACATCCATAAATGTACGTACCGACGTCTAAACACTCACTATCATGACTGCTCAATTCATTCAAAGAAACGTAGATAACAATCGAACAACGACGGTGATGTACAGTCCTTAATACTGCATATTCACGTCAGTGATATCCAACATAACCGACATTTAAATAATATAACACGACAGTAATCATAGCGTAGGGCCGTATTTCTTGACTTAACGATGTCCTTGAACATATATTTCCCGTCGTCTTTTAGGACCAAAAAAGTCATTTGCATTAAAATATATGATGTGAAATTTATGTTGCACGTCGTTGAGACGTTAAACACAGACGCCAAAAAAACTATAAAAACAACGCAATTAATTATATAAACGACGTATAAACTAGTCGCCACGTCTGAATTTCTTCAAAAAGGACGTTTAATGTTTTAAGAACGTCGCCATTAGAAATAAATACGACGTTAAGAATCGTAATAACGTCGGTCATGGTGTTAGTGATGTCGTAGAAAGTAATAAACTACGTTGTTTTACATTATAAGTGACGTGGTAATTTCTAGATAGACGTCAGTTTTAAAAATAAAATGGATGTACAATGTTCTTAACTACATCGATGAGGCGTTAAATTACTGCCGTGAAATGACTTTTCAACGACGATCAATTTATAGTTTGTGTCGTGGTTACTTCATATTACGTTTATATTTTGGTAAGTTACGTCATTGTTTCTTCTTTAAACGACGTAGATTTTTTGAAAGGATCATCTAAGCTTATCAAGGTTGTTCTTTTTTAGTTCCATTTTCATTGAATGGACATCGGTTTTTATCTGAATATGACGTTGTATGTGTTAACAACGTCATCTTTGTAAAACAAACTGTCATCTTTATTTGATAACAACGATGGTTTTTATTAAAGGTGTATTCTTTCCACATGAAATTTATTTTGCACGTCGGTAAGACGTTAAGTACAGACGTCTAATAAATATAAACACGACGTAATTAATTATATAAGCGATGTATAAATTAGTCGACACATCTGAATTTCTATCATAGAGGATGACAGGACCCGACCCAGATTTCACCCTGGCACCCGAGCCAGACCCTGCTGATTTGCTGACATCAACCCATGTCGGGCCCACAAACTAAACAAGTTCCCTCTTCCTGAAATTTAAAGAGAAAGGGGCCAAGACTTCTGCCGAAAAACGGGCAGAGTCTCCCCTAAAACAAGGACTATCCCAAAATTAACAACCTGCTAAAACACAACAGATAAAACAACCCAAGCGCCAGCATGCTACAGAAATACAACACAGGCCTCCAGCCAACAAACTCAACCCTAATGGCGATACAGAGCAATCTAAGAGTATGCGAGTTTACAACAGAATTTAAAGTAAAGATAAGGGACAACAAGTCCTACAATTTTAGTCGAAGCTCGGGAAGAGAAGCGCTCGGCCGAACAGTGTCGAAGCAACGACTACGGCCTGGGGAGCGCAAAACAGAAAGAGTGTGAGTGGACAAAAACAAAGTTTTACATACTTAAATCAACGTACTAACCCCACCGTTTCAAAACAATGTGAACCATGCATATGAAATCATTTATATACTTCATTGATTTAAAAACCATACTATCTCAAAGTACGTGGAAGCAATCCAGCTCAAAACCTTTTTCCGAACAAACCAACCTTTTATTTTTCCCGAGCCATAACCTCCCAAATCACGAACCCAAGTAGGTACATAAAAACATAGACAGAAGAACTTGAAGAAAGTAAGCACGAAAATATAATTAAATCATCATATACCAAAACAACATTAAAATACCAAAGACCTCATTCATGCCAAGAAAACCAAACCCGACAACACTATAGAATCAATTGTAGTTCAAATCATTTATATCTATATATAAGAAATCGGTTTCAGGATTCAAAATCCAATAAACTCAACACATCAAATACTGTAGTCAAATCAAGCAGGCTTCCCAATCTTCCCCACTCTCACAACCACGTGCTCACAAGCACGACAAGCGAGGAACGATCCTCACTAAAAGAAATATGAATACGAAGGTACTAACACACGCGTATAGGTATAATATCACCTCAACACCAAACACAAGTACCAGGGGAAAACAATCCAACATGGGATCATTTGACTGGACACAAGTACAGTCTCCTCGAGACCCCGTGCCCAGGGTTGAGCCGTCCAAATGAGACTAAACTCACAGGTCTGTATGGTAGAAACTTCCAAACCATACCTCCGAAACATGTCCTACGCGCGCAGACTACCCCGTTAAGGGTCTACAGCTACACCCCATTAAGGTATGCACTGGATTGAACCATATTCAAGTAACCATACCAAATCCAGGTAACCGTATCAAGAACAGGGGAAGGAACATAACAAGGTGCCAACCGCACTCAAATCAATCGCCACGCGATAAACAACATACACATATTCAATCACAATGTACCCAACCCCAAAACATTAGACACCAGGACATATACAAGTCCATCAATCAAATAACCAATACATAAACACATATATATAATCAAGTAGGACATCACTGTCCAAACATATAATTCTATCATCAAAATAATTACAAGGGTCAAACGACCGCATATCAATTTCATAACCAATGAAACGTCATATTCCTTTAAAACCACATTCAAAACCCGAATAAAACGTAAGTCGCAATAATATACATATCATAAAATATAGCCTTGAAGGATCCAATACTTAAACCAAAAACCCGAAGTTCATAAACGTAATTATTAAATAAATTCCATTAAAACCATGAATCTTCAAATCCAAGATTCAAAATAACTATCCAAAGTGTATATATATATATATATATAACCAAAGTTTAGTTCACCGTTTCTTAAACCATGAACATACATTTTCTGAAAACCTTTATTCAACGTATAAGTATTATTCGTAAAGTATATATATATATATATACACGCCAAAACCGAGTATGAAATCGCCCAGATGATACCAACGTCCCCTTAAACCCAAGTATATAATTAAAACATAATATAACAAATCTTTAAATATAATATCCAAGAAAATCATTAAATTCCCATTTATGTATAATAATCCATTAAATCTATATTTTATAAAGTATAACGATTTCAAGCTTAAAATAGCTCAATTATATAATCCAATTTCAATACGAAAACCACTGGGCATTCACCACGTCCTGTTCAATACCGAAAGGTATAAATAATGATAAAATATAGCCATCAGGGCCCCACATACAAATCCGGAAACCCAAATCAAGCATTAAACTCAATTGCTAGTTCCTTTAGTATTTTTCAACCAAAGTCAAACAAGACTTAAACATTCATCACATTCAAGATTTAAAACAATTATTAAATCACCTTTTATGCAGTTCATGCAATTCAATGAAATCATGCTCGTTTGAAAACAAAGCACACTCACCGTTGGTCCCACATTGCATAACCCTAAGAGGGTCCCGCCCGCTACATATGCGGTGCCAGAGTACCTAAAGCAATAGATACGAGGATTGGATTAGTACTGTGAATCGAACGAGAACTTAAAAATGAAACCCTAAATCTCCCGGGACTCAAGGTAAACATGTACGTCGTACTAAGGATTCAAAGGTCAAACTACGTCTTTTAACATGTGGGACCGCCCCGGAAGACTCACGGTCAACCGGCGATCAAACATCCCGTTTCGGTCAACAGGGGCTCGCGGGGCCCACAACCTCCAAATCAATCCGGACGTTCCTAGAAATCCAACAAAGTCAACTATGTGGCAAGGCGACCTTGGGAGACCCTCGGTCAACCCTGGTCAAACTTGGTCAAACTAACCCGACTAGGTCAAACCGGGCCCGTAGGTCCCATGACCTCCAAACTTACATACGAAAGTTCCTACAGGTTCAACACGGACTAGACAACGTGTCCTGAAAGTTTGGTCTCGATCGAACGGTCGGATCGCTCACGATCGCACGATCGGACGATTACGGTTTAATTCAAACTTTAAGTCATTGATCTGGAGCATCCGAGACTTTGAATCACGATCCTAAAAATACGGGGAACAACATACTAAGAAATGGGACCGATCCAATGGTCCGTTCGACTGCCATCCGAACTCCAAATTGAAATCCAAGCACACCTATGCACTCGTGACGACGTAAGGATAATTTAAGAATGAAAATGTGCAATTACTAGTGAGCTCCGCGCAGCCACCCACACTGGCAGCTCATTGGGTACCCAAAGCGATAACCCGACGTAGGAAAAACTCCAAACCAAGGGCTATCCTTCCACCTACACATACTACTCGATGAGTGGAACAACTTATTCAACTACGGGAACGTCTCAAACGGACGGCAAGTGGCCGAAAATTCAATCTCAAAACCGGCCAAACTTTGTGGTGTACATCTGATAACCTAGGCTAGAAATTGATGGAAACCAACCATGCAGACAGCTAGGGCTCGAAGAGTAGATAGATTTACATATCTCACTCACCTCGATTGTTCACCGGAGATGGGAGAACGAACGCTCCAAAGTTCGAGTGAAAACCGATCAAAAACCTGGCTTTTAAGGCAGTAGGAAGGCGGTAGACGGCGGGTCCGGGCTGGGGTAAGGTTGGGGGATGGTGGCCGTTCGATTGGGTGAGGTGCCGCCCCAAGTGGCGGCCGGAGTTGGTGGTCTGGGTTGCAAAACCCGATCAGCGATCAAGGAAGGGGGCTGTTCGCACGGGTCTAAGGGAGAGAGAGAGAGAGAGAGAGAGAGAGAGAGAGAGAGAGAGAGAGAGAGAGAGAGAGAGAGAGAGAAAGGAGAGAGCTGATTGGTCAAATCAAATTTTTATTATTATTTAATTTCCGTAATACCCATTATGTCCTCAATAATCGTTATAACTCCAATCCGAGCGTGCCGCACGTCCACAAACTCGTTTCGACAAGCCTGACGCAATGACGCAACTCGTTTCACCAAATTCCATCCCGAAAATTAAATGACCTCCAATACCCCTTTTATTATTAATTCCCAATTAAATTCCAATCTTAATAAATAATTTCCTTTTTAATTACTCAGTATTATCCAATTTAATTTCTTTTAAATTAAATGAGCTATTTTAGGTCCAGGATGTCATAGAGGACATTTGAAGTCTTAACAACGTCGTCTTTAGAAATAAATACGTCGTCGAAAATTATAATAACGTCGGTCAGGGTGTTATTTGTTGGCGCTAAAACTAAACAGATAATAGTTTAAAGCAAACTTACAGGTGATGTGGACAGTCGAGGGACTGAATGAGCCTTCAAGAGAGGGGTTTTCCTTCTTTTGGCAGACGATGCTTGGATCCTTGCCAAAGAAGAGACTGATCGGACCTTCGGTACCGGTGTGGTACTAGCCAAAGGTGCTCTAATGCCAAAGTTAGTTTTGAAGGGGACCTAGGAGTTCTCCAAGCACTTAGTTTCAATGTGGGACCCGTGGGAGTGCCTTCCGAAGTTGACACGTGTTGGAGTAAATATCTTGGCTGAGAACTCGAGAAAGATCTGCCAGATATCTGTGATGACGTGACTCGGTATGGTGTACTGAAGAAATACGATGCTCGTTGTCTGGTCAGTAAACGATCGGCAGGAGGTGACTGCCGATTATAGGACTGGACCAACCGGAATGGGCAGAGAGGCTATGCTGGCGATAAATCGGTCGTCCTTACCGAATGGACCTCCCGATTCATCAAGCTGTGTTTTTCAGTGTGGGCCATGGGCCTTTCCACGTGTCATGGCGTGAGAGGCGGGTCAGATATGGTACAAACATTTGCCAACCTACGTCATTTTGAAATTATTCATGACGTGGTAATATCTAGACAGATGTCAGTTTTAAAAATAAAATGGACATCTAATGTCATTAACTACGTCGATCGACCATTAAATTACTGGCATAAACTGAGTTTTCAACGTCGGTTAATTTACAGTTAGCGTCGTGGTTTCTTAAGTTTACGTCTGTATTTTGTTAAATAACGTCATTGTTTCTTCTTTAAACGACGTTTATTTTCTAAAAGAGACGTCTAAGGTTATCCAGGTTGTTTAATTTTTCAGTGAATAGACGTCGGTTTTTATTTGAATAGGACGTTGTATGTTTTAACAACATCAGGGTTGTAAAATAAACCATTGTGTTTATGTGACAATAATTACATTTTTGAGTAAATGTGTCGTCTTTACATGAAATAGGCGTCGGTGATTTACCGTCATGGTTTTATGCATCAAAAGATGTCGGTCAATTCCACAACGGTTGAAATATCGGATACACGACGGTGAATTACCGTTGTCAATTTCGATTTTTGTAGTAGTGCCCTTTTATTACCTTACTAGTAGCCTCCGCTTGACCACTCGATTGAGGATTGTATGGGGTAGATTGAACCACCCATACTCAATTCCTCGCTGTGGCTTGGACAGCCTCGCCCATAAAAGTCATTCCTCAGTCGGTCATGATGGACTCGGGTAAGCCGAATCGGTGGATGATAGTCTTCTCGATAAATTCTATCACCCCCAACCTAGGTGACCTTCTTGAGAGGGACGGCCTCCACTCATTTTGTGAAAAAATTGTTGGCCATCGAGATGTACTTGTGGCCCTTGGATGACTTTGGGTGGATTTTGCCAATCACATCCATTGCCCAACCTTTGAAAGGCCAAACAAAGTTTCTCCACCGGGGAATACTTCATTTCGGTGACCATTAGAATTCAGCTAAGGTTGTACACCGCTTGCTTTTTGTTCTCATCATTGTCTTAGGCTAAAAGAATTCCAATGGAATTTTCTGTGGCCTAAATATATACTTTCAATGGGCGGCCTCGCCTTAGCGAAATGAGCACCGGAGGCTTGGCCAAGTATTCTTCGATAGAATTGAATGCCTTTTGGTGAACTTCCTCCCATTGAAATTTCTCTTCATCCTTGAGTTTTAGCAAAGATGAGAAATGCTCAATTTTACCAGCGGAGTTTGCTATGAATCTCTCATGAAAATTAATTTGGCCCAACAAACTTTGAGAACCTTTCTTCTTTTTCGGAGGGACCCATCAATGATAGCCCTAGCCTTATTTTGGTCAATTTCAATTCCCCTTTGGTGCACCAAGAATTCTAGGAAATTCTCAGCGGAAACCCCAAAGTTACGACTTTCAAATTTGGCATAACAAATTTCGCTTTCACAAGCCTTACAATTTCTTCCTTGAACTGTAATTCTACTTATGCCGATATTGGGTGGGATGGTTGCTTGAAGGGCTAGAAATCTTCACTACTACAAAAATCGAAATAGACGTCGGTAAAACGACGACGGACCAAATAAATACCGTCGTTAAATTTTAAACGACGACGGTAATATAAAAACCGACGTCGATTAGATACTAAAACACCTAAAAATTGGAAATTCATTTGGGTATTTTTAAAACACGACGCATGAAACTTTAAAAGTGTCGTCTTAAGAAACATGCCAATCAGGTGAGAAAGCAGAAGACAAATAAACAACGTCGGTATGTGTAAATATACCGACGTAGTAATTATAGACGTCGCTTTACATATAATACCGACGTGTTAAGAATAAAATAAACACGACGGTAATGTATTATTAATGCACGTATCGCACGTTAGAAATTATTATTATTAACCACGCCGGTTCTATTATAAATCATGACGTTTAATTGTAAACAATCAACGGCGAATAATGTAATACTACCGTCGTATAGAGTTGTAGTAACCACGCTGCTTTCCCTTAAATGAGCGTCGTATTAATTTTTATACGTCGGTGCCTATTTGTGAACCGTCGTTTTAATTTTTTTAAAAGATTTTTTTCCATTGGTATCTACGTCGGTATCTTATAAATGAGGTCGTTTTATTTTAATTATACCACGTCACTTGTTATAAATAGCGTCGTCTTATATAACAATTCGACATTATTTAAATATTTTGCTTCTAAAGTTGCACTGCTTTCGATTCCCGAGAAAAATTTCACACTCCTCTCGTTTATCCTTCCCAAGTCCCCACTCTTCGTCTTCGTCCCTGTCCTGGAACTAATCATCTTCCCACACTTCGCCCGAGTCATCGACCAGAGCATACCACTTCAAAGACGAGAAAACCCGAGAAAACTTTCGTTGCAAGAAAAAGGTAACCATTGCTTCGTACTTTTTAAACTTTCATTATATGTTTTATCTTTTGAAATGTTTATATGTTTTTCTTTTGAAAATCATTTTCGTTTTTCACTTTACGTACAAAGAAGGAAAGGGTATCGTACCAATACACTGCTTTTTGTATCTTGTTAATACGACGACGGTGCCGTCTTATTTGAGACGTCGGAAGTAAATAATGACGACGGTATTTAAATAACGACGTAATAAAATAAATTCTACCATCGCTTTTCTATGTTTGAAAATTATGAAATATTGCCATTTCCATGTTTTTTCTCAATAGCAATAGATGAAAATCATTATAAGTGTTAGTTTTGTAATTCATTTAATCTTTTCCAATTTGATATAATATAAAGAAAAATAACTATCTGCTTTTGGACGTTCATGTTAATAAGACGACGGTAATCGATTCTTTACGCCGTTGTATTAATTAAACCACGTCTGTAATTAACAACGACGTAATAAAACAGTAATAACGTCGGTGGTTAGTATATAGCGTCGTGTGAAACTAAATACTACGACGCTTTATGTATTTATCCACTTCGGTAAATAACTACCGACGTGATAAATTTAAATTACGTCATTACTTATTAGATAGCGTCGTTTGATGTTGAATACTACGTCGTATTATTAAAATTACCGTCGTGTTTAGTAGTTTATAATCTGAAATAATTTCACTTGCAGGTTTGATTTTTATCTCAGAAACATGGTTTCTCAATCTCAAAGTAAGGCTTCTAGCTTGAGCAAAAGAAAGCTAGCTTGGAAAAGAATCAAGGTAAAGATCTTGAAGTTTCACAAGCTACAACCAAATCCTCTAAGAAGATGAAGTTTGTATCTTCACGATAAAGCTTCAGACAAAGACGACTACTTTTGTTGAAGAACCAAAGTCGGGCGTGGTATAACCACAATGCCTCGTGGTTGTGAAGAGAAAGTTTCAGAAAATCAAGCCGGTGATTGAGTACAACAAAAAGGGTCAACCATATGGCCTTGCAAATAAGGAGATGCAGTCCTACATTGGTGTCTTGGCACGCTCAGTCCCACTTTCTGACCTTAAATGGAAACAAGTGGACAACGATGTAAAAGAGCAGATTTGGGAAGCCATTGACATGGCTTTTGTTGTAGGCAAGGGGGCAAGAACATGGTCTTATCTTCTGTTGGAAAGAAATGGAAGGATTTCAAGAATAAACTAACTAGGCAGCATATCCTTCCATTCATCAATGAGAAGGAGAAGTTAAATGAACCCCTAAACTATATCCATTCATATTGAAAGCACAGTGGGATGCCTTTGTAGCTTCAAGGTTATCCAAAGAATTTGAGGCTGTGCATACCGAACAAAAAGAGAGGAGGGAGAAATGCGAGTACAATCATCGGTTGTCTCGACGAGGATATGTTGGTTTGGAGGAGAGTTTGGAGGAAACCATGCCCGGGTAGAAATCGATCGATCTACCTTATGGAAGAAAGCCAGAGAAGACAAACAGGTAACTTTCCGATCCAAAAGTTGCGTAAAAGCAAAAATAATTGTAAGCTTCTAAATTTAGACAATTTCTGTTTTAAATTTGTAATAGACTGCATTTAATTTTTAATTAGACTTGCATGTGGATCTGACTTCCTGTTTTTGTTGATTTTAATGTGTCTTTGTGTTAGGATGAATTGCAACAAAAAGTCTCTCAAGGCACTCTCACCGTATCGGGAAGCAATGATGTGTTGACTATGGCTTTGGGTCCCGAGCATCCAGGGAGAGTTAGAGCTGTGGACTGGGGTTTCCACTCGAAATACTTCAATTTACCTAGACAACGGAGGGTAAAGTTTGAAGATAAATTCAAGAACGTCTCGTAACTATTGTGCAAGAAGAGCAACTGAAATTTGAGGCTAGAACACAACAATTGGTAGCGGTGAGAGGGAGAATATATCAATCAAGTGCGCCAACTGCTTCCAAATTTTGATGCCACCATGATCAAACAGTCAACTCCTCCATTTCAAATCCAAGCTCAAGAGCAAAGTCCCAAAATCCAATGTCCGACAAAGCAAGCTGCGCCTGGGGCAATTGGTGTGAAAGCCATCAATTTTGAGGAAGAAAATAACAATGCGAGAACAAGTGGGAAGAAAAAATGGTAAGTTAATTTGATTTAAATTCACTGTTTCTTAATTTTTAGACGTCGTTATTTATCATTAGAGTCGTTATAAATGTAATACAACGACGGTTATTAGTTCCCGACGCTTTTAAATAACACACCACGTCACAATTTTGAAAAAACCGTCGTTGAGATAGACATTCCACGACGGTATAGAGGGTGACCTATTTAGTTTACTTGTATCACAAGCTTTCTTCACATAGGTTATCCCACCATCTATCTCTCTCTCTCGTGATTCTAATTTTCTCTCGGAATTGATTTTTACGTATTTACGCTAAGAAAGTTGATAAACCCGAAATTTGTTAACTGTGAATTTGAAAAAGGAAAGTATTTTGCGTCGTAATTATAATATCCCACGTCGGTTTTAATTTACCGTTGTGCGAAATGTAATATAACGTCGTATTAGTTTAAGAACCGACGTACGTATATAAATACCACGTCGGTTTTTGTATTCATGTATTATTTTTGAACATGTTTCTTTGTGTATTTTTAAAACAGAAGGCCAACGTCATGGATGTTCCCGAGAAGGAACAACAAGTGGGAGACTTGCCTTCTTCTCTACAAGCCCTTTGTTCTTATCTCGAGTCGACATTGAGGGTTCATGATAGGATTATGACCTTTACAATTGAGAAGGAAGTGTTTGGAAATGATCGTGAAACCTTCATCTTGCACGAAGATATTAGTCAAATTGCAGCAATGGAAGAAGTTGGAGCCACTGTCATTCTTTGTATACATGAGGTAATTGTCCTTATCAAATTTTCATTTTAAACTTTTCTTTCTTTAAAAAGGAATAACTCATTGGATCATTTCATATATTTAGGTGCCTATTTGAAAAATTGAAAACTTCAAATATGTTGAACATGGTTGGCCTTGTGGACCCCGCTCAAGTTAGTGCTAACTCGGCTCATTAACTCAAAGATCACGTGCGTTAGGCTGCTAGACTTAAAAGGACAGATGGGGAACAGATTTTCTTGATGCCTTACAATCCAGGGTTAGTCACCTTACCAAGATTTTCTTTGTATGATGCATTGTACATTAAAGTGTTTAACCTTTATGTTTTTTTTGTGTGTAGCTTTCATTGGGTCTTGTTCATTGTGAGAGCAAAGAGAGAGACTGTTTATTTTCTGGATCCATTGCCAAACCGAATGATTGATGAAGAGTGCAAAAACATGGTGAACACGTAAGTTGATTTACTCATATGTGTTTGTATAGCAAGCTTTCTTCACTTAAGTGATCCCACTATCTCTCTCTCTCTCTCTCTCTCTCTCTCTCTCTCTCTCTCTCTCTGTCTCTCTGTACTCTAATTTTCTCTGCAATTGATTTTATCTCGTATTTCTTCTAAGCTTAAGGATAAATCTGAAATTTGTTATTTTACGTCGTAATTATAACATACCACGTCGGTTCTAAGTTACCGCTGCCTTAATTGTCATATAACGTCATTTTATTTTAAGAACCGACGCCTGCTTATAATTACCACGACGGTTTTGTTTGTTCATGTGTTTATTTTTATCAACTATGTTTCTGTATTTTCAATAACACTTTATTGCCTTGAAACAGTGCTATCGTAACCTATAATACCCACATAGGCAGGCACGGCAGAAATCACCCATTTGGAAAACTCTAAAAGGCACTCCAAAGCAACCAAGCAATGTAGAGTGTGGTTACTATGTAATGCGCTTTATGAAAGACATCATCGAGGATCCTGTGACTGAATTTGAGAAGAAGGTAAAAGAAAATTATATATTTTAACATTTAACATTTTATTTTTTTATTTTTTTATTTAACTTTTTTTTTTTTTTTTTTATGGCTTGCGTATCTTGAGGACAAGATCAATCACCATACCCCCAAGAAGGCATTGATGAAATCAGGAAGGAATGGGCAGAATTTGTAAGCCTTCATATGAATTAGGGAATTAGACAAACATTAATCACAAGAATTGAAAATTTTTGTAAATATTTTGGTTATAATTTACAATTTCTTTTAGTATGAATTAAAATTTTGTAAAAAATTATCAAATCACAAGAATTTTTTAAAAAACACGATGGTACATAACCAAAATGAAATGTATACAACCAAACCACGTCGATGCACGTATACGAAATGACATGTATACAAATATAACTCGCGTTATATTAAAAAAGGTTATTATTT
Organism: Prunus padus; assembly: GCA_024362665.1. NCBI lineage: Eukaryota > Viridiplantae > Streptophyta > Magnoliopsida > Rosales > Rosaceae > Prunus > Prunus padus. The sequence goes on along the minus strand of JANFAM010000011.1, from coordinate 4,419,297 downwards.
TCATTCAAATTGCCGTCGACAAATATTAAAACGTCGATATATTAAACAATAACGACGTCTAAAGATATTAAAACGGCGATATATAGAAAAATAATGCCGTATAAAGTTTTACTTAAAACGTTGGTAAATACAACGGCGATATTTTATTCCCGACGTCTATAGCTATTAAAACAGCGATATATTAAAAAATAATGCCGTATAAAGTTTCACTTTAAAGCGTCGGTAATAAACATATTACCGACGCGTCTAAAGATGTTAAAACGGCGATATATAGGAAAATAATGCCGTATAAAGTTGTACTTAAAACGTCGGTAAATACAACGGCCATATTTTCCTTCACACCGACGTGTAAAGTTATTAATACGTCGTCTATAAAAAAATAATGACGTTAAAAGTTATATTTAAAACGTCGGTACATACAACGTCCTATATTTTACTTTATACCGACGTCTACTTATATTACAACGTCCGTTATGAATTTATAACGACGTGGTTTTAGTTGATTTTAATTGAAATTATTTTATAATATTTGTAATAAATTGTAAAAATTCCAAAAAAAAACAGAAATTATAATGCTCTCATTGATATATTTTCTTACTTCTAATGCTTTAAAAAATGGTTTTTGAGTAAAAAATTTTAAATTTAATTCGTGACAAAAAATTTATTGATAAATCACTACAACACTTATAGTTTCATAACATATTCTTATGGGGCTTGTGTGATCCATTCTTGTGATAAATTCAAATATATTAAAAATATGTTTTTATCATCCTAGTACACAAGGCATTGTAATAAGAAGTCCATAGCAATTTTTGGTTAATTTTTCTTATGCTTTATAATTTTTTATAATATTTTAAAATTTATATAATTTAGGGTTTAGGGTTTAGGGTTTAGGTTTAGGGTTTAGGGTTTAGGTTTTATTGAAAAGAAAACGGTTTTCTTTTTTATTTTTGGGTTTAGACAAAACCACCCTTAACCTTTTGTATTATTTTATTATTTTTTAATTTAAAATAATTTAGGGTTTAGGGTTTAGGGATTAGGGTTCGGTGTTCGTGGTTTAGGGTTTAGGGTTTAGGGTTTAGGGTTTAGGGTTAGAGTTTAGGTTTTATTGAAACGACGCCGGTTTTCTCTTTTGTTTTCTTTCAATTCCACCCAAGCGACACAATTTGAATCCCAGCAACACCAATCCTGGATACTTAATATTTTTGACGACGGTGTTCTTATTTTAATGACGTTATATTGTATTTAAAACGTCATATTTTATATATTTACCGTCGATTTAAATTACATTTATTTTATCAATTAGACGTCCATCTTTATTATATAGCGGCGTAGAAAATTTAAATAACGTCGGTACAAAAATAATAACTGTCGTTTAAAATTAAAACTTTAACGACGGTTTTATTTTGTTTCGTCGATGTTTAAAGAAGCGCGCAATCTGAAAATTCACGCGTGACCTAAAATTTTCATTTTCCGCTCTAAGTGTTAAATAATTCGCTTTCTCGCTTCAACTCTAATTTTTAGTTGTGCTCTCCAAATCTGTCGAATGCAATAAGTTCGAACCATAATTCTCCTGCTCTAATTCTTATCCTATCGACTTCTGCGCTTACACTGTAAGTTCGAACCCTTATCTCTTCACTCTAATTTTTATTCATTTAATGATATTCTGTTACGGGTTCTTAAGTACAAACGTAATATGACTTTGCTTTTTTATTCATTGAATGATGTTCTTCATTTGCTATGCGTCCTCATAGGAATGGTTCTTGAGATAGGTTTTCTTAATCACTCTCTGTCGTGATGGGTCTTAATACTTGCATGCTTTTCATAAAAATTCATTTGCTATGGGTCTTAATCAATATTTCAGATACGTGTTATATTTATTTGGTTCTCAATTTGTTCTTGGATGTGGAATGGCAAAGGAGATTTAATTTTTTTCTAGCATACGTTGTTTTATGTAAAAACGTCGTCTGTAATCTTAAAATACGTCGTTTTATGTAAAAACCCGTCGTCTGCTTTTATAAAATACGTCGCTTTATGTAAAATACCGTCGCCTCGTATCTTATACGTGTTATTTAAATTTATATAATCTGCTTTGTTCACTCTTTTCTTTTAGTAGCCTAAGACGATCGTTATTAAAAAACATCGTCTTTTGTATAAAATACGCTGCTTTTATTTAAAATACCGTCGTCTGTATTTTATACTTGTTATATTTAAATGTATATAATCTGCTTTGTTCATTTTTCTTTTAGTAGCCTAAGACGCATCGTTATTACAAAAACCGTCGTTCTGCTTTATAAAATACGTCGCTTTATATAAAAATCGCTGCTTTATATAAAAACCGTCTTTTGTATCTTATACTTATTTAAATTTATATAATCTTCTTTGTTCACCTTTTTCTTTTAGTATCCTAAGACGACTATTTTTACAAAAACCGTCGTCTGCTTTTATAAAATACGTCGTTTTTGGAAAAAACCGTCGTCTGTAACTCATATTACTTGCTTTTAAAATGTACATAATATGCTGAGTGATATTCATTGCTTGTCCTTTTACTTTATTATATATTTTAGGTTATAGTGTCAGTGATGGATAAGTCATGGATGCATGCGGATAGAAGATCGAAGGCATATGAGTTAGGGGTGGAAGCATTTTTGGATTTTCTTGTAGGAAATCTTCTAACTACAACACATATTCATTGTCCATGTGTTAAATGTGGGAATTTTCGATTGTTTGGGGTTGGAATTATAAGGGACCACTTGTACTTTAATGGAGTTGACCAAAGCTATAAGAATTGGACATTTCACGGAGAACCTTGGCGATCAACTACTAATGCTAGTAGAAATGTGGATGAAGATGATAACCATAGTAGGGATAGTTTTGTTTACGAAGAAATAGATATGGATGATAATGATTTAGGTGATGATGTTGGATCCGATCCTTATGAGTTTGCCAATGTGATTGGGGATGGAGATCAACCCTTGTACCCTGGTTGTAGTAAGTACACAAAGTTGTCGCATTAGTGAAGTTATACAATTTGAAAGCAAAACATGGGATGAGTGATGTCTGTTTTACGTAATTGTTGATACTTCAAGGAGATTTGCTTCCGTAAGAAAATACAATACCTTCCTCTATGTATGAGGCAAAGAAGACTTTGTGTGCATTGGGGCTGAGTTATGAGAAAATCCATGCATGCCCCAATGATCGCATCTTGTATAGGAAGGATTATGAAGATTCAACTAATTGTCCTACTTGTGGTATCTCAAGGTGGAAGGAAGGCAAAGATTCAGTTTTGAAAGAGGGTGTCCCGGCCCGGTGACGGATCCAGAATCAAACCTCATGGGGTCATAGTGTAAAAGTTCTCAAAAAAATTTAAGATGAAAAAAACATTGAATCAACAAAAAAATCATCCTATAAATAAAAAAATATAATCACATAACATTATTTTAGGAATTAAGAATTAACCACACAAAAATTCATAAACCAACAAACAACAAATATAATATAACCAATTAATCAACAAACAAAATCATCCTATAAATCAAAAAATATAATCACATAACATTATTTTAGGTTTAGGAGTTAGGATTTTAGAATTAACTTGTATTGTGAAATTTCACTATAATAGAGTGAATATGGAGCATGCTAGAGGCGGCGACTACAATGGAGGAGATGGGGGTTATGGGTTTGGAGAGGGGAGGGAGATTGGGGGTTAAGGTTGAGAAGAAACTGATTTTGGGGGTTTGGAGGACTATCGGGTGGCATTTGAATCTGATTTGGGGCTTCTTTTTTTCTTTTTTTTTTTTTAAAGACTGGACCAAAACGGCGTCGTTTTGGACAGGTCATTTAAAAATTCCCTTGGCCAAAACGACGTCGTTTTGCCCAAGGAGTTAAAAAAGGAAACGAAGCCTGTGCTTCATCTTCTTCCTCAAGCTCCAGCCATTCTTCTTCCTTCTTTCATGGGGTCAAACAACCAGCTCAAGTGGACCTCCAACACTAATTCCATGGCTTCCATGGGGTCGTTTGATTGATGACCCCATAGTAGATCCGTCCTTTGGTCCCGGCAAAGGTGGTGTGGTATTTTCCACCAATTCCAAGGTTTAAAAGGATGTTTCAATCAAGTAAGACATCTAAGAGTTTGACTTGGCATGCCGATAGAAAATCAATTGACGGTCGATGTCTCTTCCGGCGGATTCCCTGCCTTGGAAACTCGTTGATGATAAATGGCCCGAGTTTGGTAAAGAGCCGAGAAACTTGAGATCGGCTCTCTCATCTCGATGGATTCAATCCCCACAGCTTCTCTAAGTAGCGTATACGATTGCTGGCGATTATCTTAGTTACATATAATCTCCCACCATGGTTATGCATGAAACGAAAGTTCATGATGTTGACTTTATTGATTTCCGGTCCTAAACAACCCGGAAATGATATAGACGTCTACTTAGAGCCTTTGATTGATGATTTAAAATCTTTGTGGGATGGGATTAGAGGAGTGTATGATGCACACATAGGAGAATACTTTACACTCGTGAGCTGCACCATCGTGGACAATAAATGATTTTTCCGCCTATGGAAACTTATCCGGTTGTGTCGTTAAAGGATATAAAGCTTGTCCAATATGCGGCGATGATACGCCTAGTCACAAAGTTGAAAAATGGCCCCAAAATCTGTTACATCGGGCATAGAAAATGGCTATCAACAAATCATCCATATCGGAGGCAGCGTGCGACTTTTAATGGGGAACACGAATATGACATGCCTCCAAAGCCATTAACTTAGGAGAAGAAGTGCTACAAAGGGTTGAATGTATTAATTACAAATGGGGGTCGAAAAAAGGGGGAGGTGGAGGTGAAAATGACGGTGACAGAGTTTGTTGGAAGAAGAAGTCAAAATTCTTTGATCTCGAGTATTGGAAATACATTCTGTGAGGCATTCCCTCGATGTGATGCACATTGAGAAGAATATTTGCGATAGTATCATTGGTACGTTGTTGGAGATCCCTGGAAAAAATAAAGATGGGATTGCTGCTCGTTTAGATTTATTGAACATGGGGTCAAGACCGATTTGCAACCCGAGTATGGAGAAAGACGTACTCGCTTGCCTCCGTGGCCTTGGAATTTGTCAAGAGCAGAGAAGAGAACGGTTTGCAATTCTTTCTATGGTATGAAGGTCCACTGAAGGTTATTCTTCAAACATAAAAAATCTTGTATCTTTACAAGATTCAAGACTTCTTGGCCTAAAATCACATGATTGTCATACCTTGATGCAACAATTGCTCCCTGTGGCAATTGCCTGCTTTTGGAAAAGCACGCAAGGCATGCAATAACTCGATTGTGCTTCTTCTTCAATTCTATATGTGCAAAGACCGTGGATGTTTCCTCTCTAGATAAGTTGGAAGAAGATGTAGTAGTTACTTTATGTTTGCTTGAGAAATACTTTCCCCCTTCATTCTTCGATATCATGGTTCATCTAGTAGTACATCTTGTCGAGAAGTTCGTCTATGTGGGCCTGTTTATTTTAGATGGATGTATCCGTTCGAAAGATATATGAAAGTGCTAAAGGGGTATGTTCATAACCGTAATCATCTGAAGGTTGCATTCTTGAGTGCTATATAGTTGAAGAAGTCGTGGAGTTTTGCACCGAGCATTTATCTCGATATTAGAACAAATTGGAGTGCCATTAAACTAGAAGATGGGACTTTCAAAGCCACTATCAGGTTGCTCGGTGACTTTAGTTGATTGGGACCTTTTGAACCAGGCACATCTATATGTGTTGGAGAATACAGAGGAAGTCCAACCATATATCGAGTATGACTTTTAATCATTATGTTTTAAATCATTCCTTATGTTTCTCTTAAATACAAGGGACAGTAATACTAGAATTTTCTGTGTCATGTAGGGAACATATGATCCACCTCAAGACCACTTATCCAAAATATAAAAAGAGAACAAAGTGGCTACAAGATAAGCACAACACACTTTCATTCAATGGTTACGCTTTAAGGTATATGTTATTGAATAAAACATTGGAGTTTGATTTATTGTCATATCTATGTTGCATTGAATTAACATATGATTAATTTGCAGGTTCAATGGGAAATCAATGAGAAAGAAAATAATGGCGTATCAGAAAATTTGAGGTGGCTAGCTAGTGGTCCAAGCATGACGGTGCCATCATATAAGAGCTATCTTATTAAAGGTGTTAAATTTAACACCAAGGCACAAGATGATGTGCGAGCAGTTCAAAATAGTGGAGTTTATTTACTTGCAAATACTATGCAAGTTGCTAGTGCCAAGGATAAAAACCCTATTGTCTCAAATATGGGTTTTTATGGTGTCATTCAAGATATTTGGGATCTTGACTACCAAAAGTTTACAATCACAGGTCTTTAGGTGTGATTGGATAGATAGCACTTCGGCCTTGTAGTCGATTTAACTCGGATTTACCCTTGTAGATTCTGAGTAAAATTGGACATAGGAATGACCAATTTGTTTTGGCTTCTCAAGTCAAACAAGTTTTTTTGTTGACGACCCAATGCATCATAGTTGGTCGGTAGTGTTATCAATGCCTAATAGAGAATATAATGATGTTATTGGTGATGATGACTTAGGTGATGTTAGAATTGAGTGTGAGCCATTTACTAGAGGGATGCCAAATGTTGACACATTTGATGAACTAGCCCGTGAGTTTGGGAGTGAAAATATTCGAGATGGGTGTGAAGATATATGGATTGAATGATGCTATTGTGATTTATGAAATTATTTATGCCCTAAATGGCTGTGTATGACATTAATTTTGCAAGAAATTGTAATGTATTTCTTTCACTTTCATTATGCAGGTTTCGCAACATAACTTCGAGTAATAAAACAAATTGGATTCAGATGCAAAACACGACGGTAATCTGAAAAATTGCAAAATAAGACGTCTCAATGATATTTAACGACGTTTACATCCATAATATATGTACCGACGTCTAAATAATAACTATCATAACCGGTCAATTCATTCAAAGACGTAGAAAACAATAGAACAACGGCGGTAATGTACGGACAGTCGTGGTAATGTATAGTTAGACGTCATTCAACGACGTAGGTTTTCTGAAAGGGTCGTCTAAGGTTATCAAAGAGGATATTTAAAATTAAATTTTTCATTAAATAGACGTCCGTTTTTCTCCGAATAAGGCGTTGTAAATGCTAACAACGTCATATTTATAAAAAAACAGACGCTTTTTTTTTCTTTAACAACGTTGGTTTTGATTAAAGATGTCGTCTTTTCAGTTTTGAAATTTATTTTGCACGTCGGTATAAGATGTTAAGAACAGACGTCTAAAAGCATAATAACGGCGGAATTAATTACATAATCGAAGTATAAAGTAGTAGCCACGTTTGAATTTCTATGAAATAGGACATTTGAAGTATTAACAACGTCTTCTTTAGAAATAAATACGTCGTAGAAAAAGCGAAATAACGTCGGTTATGGTTTTATTCATGACGTGGATAGTTAAAATCACGTTGTTTTGGAAATTATTAATGACGTGGTAATACAAATATAGACGTCGATTTTAAAAATAAAATGGCCATCTAATATTATTAACTACGTCGATCTACGATTAAATTACTGACGTAAAATGACTTTTCAACGTCTTTAAGTTTATAATTTGTGTCGTGGTTACTTATTTTTACGTCTGTATTTTTGTAAATAATGACATTGTTCCTTTTTAAAAGCGTCATTTATTTTCTAAAGGTGACGTCTAAAGTTATCCAGGTTGTTTATTTTTAAGTGAATAGACGTCGGTTTTTATTTGTGTACGACGTTGTATATTTTAACAACGTCATGAGTTTAAAATAAACCGTCGTGTTTAATTGATAACAACGTCCTATTTTATCAAATGTGACATCTTTATATGAATAGACGGCGGTGATTTACCGTCGTGGTTTTTGCATCAAAAGATGTCGGTCGATTCCACGTCGGTTGAAAAACAGAATACACGACGGTAAATTACCGTCGTCTATCTCGATTTTTGTAGTAGTGCTTCCTTTGTTGGTAGACGATGCTTGACCAAGTCACGACTCAATCCTGGCATCTTGATGTAATCCCAAGCGAAGCAATCCTTGAACTCTCTTAAAAGCTTTTCCATCTTCGCCTGAAGTTCTGGCTCCATTAGGCCACTGATGTAGATTGGCCGATGGTTGTCTTCCGTCCCCAAGTTGATCTCCAACAAAGGGTCTTGGACTTCCACCTTCTAATCATCCATCTCAGTTGGTGCCAATTTCACTTCCTCAATTTCGAGTGCATCATCTTCCAAACCTTCATAGATAAACTCCACCAAGTTAGCGGTGGACCCAAGCTCGGCCGCCCTAAGTGTCTTCCACCGCGGCCCTTTTCTTCCTCTATGGTTGCATCACTCATTGAGAGAGAAGAAATCAGCTATCGTGGGGTGCTCTCCATCTGCTTGGGCATTGTGACTAACAAGACCCGACCCAGATTCCACCCCGGAACCCGTCTGGGACCACTGTTGACATGCCCAACACCAACCCATGTCGGGCCCACATCCTAAAACAATTACCCTCTTCCCGAGATTAACCTACAATGGGCCAAGACTTCTGCCGAAAAAGCAGGCGAGTCTCCCTAAAACAAGGACTAGCCCAAAACTTCAACACACAAACAAGCAACGGATAAACAACCCAAGCGCCAAAGATGCATACAACAGATATACATAACAGGCCTCCGGCCAAACTAATTCAACCCAATGGGTGATACAGAGCAATCTAAGAGTTTAAGAATTCAACAATGAAAAGAATAACAGATTACAAGTTTAGGGTTCAAGGATGACAATCCTACCCTTCCAACGGCTTCGAGAAGAGAAGCGCACGGCCGAACGGTGTCGACGCAACAACTACGGTCTGGGGCGCAAAAGCAGAAAGAGTGTGAGTGGACAAAAACAAGGTTTTACATACTTAAATCAAAGTACTAACCCCACCGTTTAAAACCATGTTAACCATGCATAAGAAAACGTTTATATAATTGATTGACTTGAAAACCGTACTACTTCAAAGTACGTGAGAGCAATTCAGCTCAAAACCTTTCCGAACAAAACACCCTTTTACTTTTTTCGAGGCATAACCTCTCAAATCAAACCATGCAGGTTTATAAAATATAAACAAAAGGACTTGTTAACATAAAAGCATAAAGATGGAATAAAATTCACATAAGGTAAAACAAACCTTAAAATGCCGACTAACTCGTTCACGTCAAGAAAACCAAACTGGACAACAATATAGAAATCAATTGTAGTTCAAATCATATATATAAATATAGATCAAATCAGGATTTACAATCCAAGAATTAAAACCTATCAAGTAATCGAAATCTAATAAATCGCAACCAAAACAGTAAACAGCTTCCCAAACTTCCCCACTCTCACAATCACGTGCTCACAAGCACGACAAGCGAGGAACGATCCTCACTAAAAGAAATATGAATATGAAGGTACTAACTCACGCGTATAGGTATAATATAATCTCAACACCAACACAAGTACCAGGGGAAAACAATCCAACAGGGGATCATTTGGTGGACACCTGCACAGTCTCATCGAGACACCGTGCCTGTGGTTGAGCCGTCCAAAGTGGGACTAAACTCACAGGACTATATGGTAAAAACTTACCAACCATAACTCCGAAATCTGTCCTACGCACACAGACTACCCAATTAAGGGTCTACAGCTACACCCCGTTAAGGTATGCACCGGATCGAACCATACCAAATCCAGGTAATCATTTCATATCAATCGCCATGCGATCATCGATGCTCGAGCAATGGGGAGGTACAATACAAGGTGCTAACAGCACTCAAATCAATCGTCACGCGATAACAGTATATATATACAATCACAATGTACCCAACCCCAAAACAACAGACACCAGGACATAAACAAGCCCATCAGTCAAATAACTCATATAATTACTCAAAGTCAGGACATCACTGTCCAAAACATATATTTCTATAATCAAAATAAACCCAAGGGTCAAATGACCGCATAACAGACCTTAATCAAATGAAACGTCCAAAACATTGAAAAACCCGCATTAAAAACCATGTTCAAAACTTATTCAATGCTCAAGTCAAGCATATCAAAACATATTAAAAACTCAAGTCATTGAAAACGTCAACTCTAAGGTATAAACACACACACACACACACACATATATATATATATATATATATATAATCAAGTACATATATATGTATATATAACCCAAGTATAGATAACCCTTTTTTTAAAGTAGATAAACATATGTATATATATATATAATCAAAGTACATATATATATATATATATATATATACATAACCAAAGTATAGGTAATCCTTTTCTTAAAGTAGATATACATATATATATATATATAACCCTTTCCCATTAACCCAAAGTATTTACTCAAATTAGTCATATATATATAAATACATATATATATATATATATATATATATAATCAAAGTATACGTATTATAAATCATAAGGTTTTAACACCAAAACCGAATATGAAATCAAATGGACTATATTCAAAGGGTCCCGCGCACTGCATAGTAGAGTCAAAGTACCTAAAGCGATAGATACGAGGATTGGATTAGTACCGTGAACCGTACGAGAACCGTAAACTTAAACCCTAACAAAACCCGACTTAATGTGCACGTACATCCTACGAAGGATTCCAAGGTGAAACTACCTCACGGTCAATCGGCGGTCAAACACCCCATTTCGATCAACCCGGGCCCGCGGAGCCCACAACCTCCCAAAAGAAACAGGACATTCCTAGAAGTCCAACAAAGTCAACTACGTTGCAAAACAACCTCGGGAGACGCTCGGTCAACCTGGTCAAACTTGGTCAATCTGACCCGAATAGGTCAAACCGGACCTGTGGGTCCCATGACCTCCAAACTTATATCCGAAAGTTCCTACAGGTTCAACACGACCTAAACAATGTGTCCACAAAGTTTGGTCATGATCGAACGGTTGGATTGCTCACGATCGCACGATCGCACGATCGGACGATTACGGTTTAATTCAAACTTCAAGTCATTGATCCGGAGTATCCGGGACTCCGAATCACGATCCGTCAATTCCTATACGCTCCTAGAAATACGAGGAACCACATACGTGAATTCGGATTCAATCCAAAGGTCCGAACCCATCGAACCCACGAAATGCGCAATAGGCGTACATTGGTTCGACAGTCAAACGACGTCCGAATCAGAATCCGCACATACGTAAGCGTTCGTAGCGACACAAGGATCGCATTGGGACCGAGAACCACCACCACACCACCACCACGCTCTGCCACACGCGCCACCGTGGGTGGTGGGTGTGGTGAGTAATTCCGGTCATCCGAAAAACTTCGAGTTGGGCAACAAGCCATATACCAAACGAATCAGTGCAAGTAGAGGGGTTGAAAACCGTTGGAACCCAGCCAAGAACCGGCCGAATTTTGGGCAAAACACGGCCAAACCCATTAGGGTTCCTGAAATTTCAGTCACCTAGAACGGCAGCTATGCCTCCAGGTTTTGTCGCGGACCATAGGGGAAAGAGAGAGGGGGAGGAGACGTACCAGATCCAGGTGGAGCCGTCGTCTGAAACAATCGGAGTTGTCGCCGGCGTTGATGGAGATTTCGTCGGAACTTTCAGAGCTTCCAGCCAACAGACAACGTCGAATCGACCGACAAGACGGGGTGGGTTTTGATCAGCAGGAGGAGACGGTTCGATCGTGACCAGTCTCACTCGCAGCCGTGCCGGAATCAGTGAGATCGGAGAGAGAGAAGGTGTCGGTTCGAGGGTGAGGAGAGAGAAAGACGCAGGGAGGAGAGAGAAACCGGATCTCTCTTCTTATTGGGCCACTTGTCACTTTTATAATATTTTATTAAATTCTCAAATTACCAAAATGCCCCTCAAGCTCCCGACCTTGTATCGAAACGCGCCGCCCGTCAACTGACTCGTTTCGACGAGACGAACGCAATAGCGCAACCCGTTTCACCAAATTCCGTCCCGAAATTATAGTGGACCAAAATGCCCCTTTAATATTAAATTCTTATTTAATTCCAATTAATTCCTTTTAATTTATTTTAATTCTTTTTAATTTCCCAATTTAATTAAATCACTTATTTATTTATTTTCTTTTAATTTTGGGTCAGGGTCGTCACAGTGACGCCCCTGACCTAAAATTAAAGAAAAATAAAATAAATTAATTGAATTAATTAAATAAGAATAAATTATAAAAAGGGGCAATTTGGTCAACGATAGTTTTCAGGATGGAATTTGGCGAAACGAGTTGCGCCATTGCGTCCGGCACGTCGAAACAAGTTCGGGGACGTGCGGCACGTTTGGATTGGAGTTTTAACGAGAAAGAGGGACGTAAGCGTCATTTCAAAAATTATTTTATACCACTCAGCCAATCAGAATTAAGATTCTCTCTCTCTCTCTCTCTCTCTCTCTCTCTCCTCATGATCCCACTTTCTCTCTCTGTGAAACCACCACAGCCGGTGGCTTTGGGTGGCTGCCGTCGCCACGTCCGGCCACCACGAGGGCTGGCACCGGTGCCAAATTGACCGGTCAGTCCTTCCGGTCATAGCCCAGCCCTTCCCCGACGCTCTTGTCGCCGTATTTCACCGGGAAAAGCTCTGAAGCAGGCCAGTTCTTCTTCTTTTTCCGTCTTCGTTCCGGCCGTTTCCGTCCACCTCCGAGGCTTGAGCTGAGAAGCTAAGTGGCGAAGGTCCAGGGCTTAGCTGAGGAGCTATGTGCCAAAGGTCCGAGCCTTGAGCTGAGGAGCTAGGTGCCGAAGGTCCGAGGCTTGAGCTGAGGAGCTAAGTGGCGAAGGTCCGGGGCTTAGTTGAGGAGCTATGTGCCAAAGGTCCAAGGCTTGAGTTGAGGAGCTAGGTGCCGAAGGTCGAGGACTTGAGCTGAAATGGAGATGTTGATGTGCCTAGGCACTAGGGTGCCGAAGGTATAGGCCGAAGGCATGGGGGCCGAAGGCAGAAAGCTTGCATGTTGCAAGGCGAATTGCCTAGGCACAAGGTGCCAAAGGTATAGGCCGAAGGCACTGGGTGGCGAAGGTATAGGCCGAAGGTATAGGCCGAAGGCACAGGGGGCCGAAGGCGCAAAGCTTGCATGTTGCAAGGCGAATTGCCTAGGCACAAGGTGCCAAAGGTATAGGCCGAAGGCAAAGGGGGCCGAAGGTGCAAAGCTTGCATGTTGCAAAGTGAATTGCATAGGCACGAGGTGCTGAAGGTATAGGCCGAAGGCACTGGGGTGCCGAAGGTATAGGCCGAAGGCATTAGGGTGCCGAAGGTATAGGCCGAAGGCACAGGGGGCCGAAGGTGTAAAGTTTGCATGTTGCAAGGCGAATTGCCTAGGCACGAGGTGCCAAAAGTATAGGCCGAAGGCACTGGGGTGCTGAAGGTATAGTTGCCCAAGGCGCAAAGCTTGCATGTTGCAAGGCGAATTGCCTAGGCACGAGGTGCCGAAGGTATAGGCCGAAGGCACGGGGGGGCGAAGGTATAGGCCGAAGGCACGGGGGGCTAAAGGGGCAAAGTGTACCCGAAGGCACAAATCTTGCATGTCGCAAGGAGATGTGTCTAGGCACGAGGTCCCGAAGGAGGAGGCCGAAGGCACGGGGGGCCGAAGGCTCGAAACTTGCATGTTGCAAGGCGAATTGCCTAGGCACGAGGGTGCCGAAATAGTAGGCCAAAGGCATGGGGTGTTGAAGGCACAGGGCGAAGATGAAGGCCAAAGGCAAAGGGTGTTGGCCAACGGCGCAAAGCTTGCATGTCGCAAGGCAATGTGCCAAGGCACGGGAGTACAGAAGGAGCAGACTGAAGGCACGGGGAGCCGAAGGTGAAGGCCAAAGGCAAATGGTGTTGCCCAACGCGCAAAGCTTGCAAGTCGCAAGGCAATGTACCAAGGCACGAGAGTACCGAAGGAGCAGGCCGAAGGTGAAGGCCAAAGGCAAAGGGTGTTGCCCAACAGCGCAAAGCTTGCATGTCGCAAGGCAATATGCCAAGGCACGGGAGTACCGAAGGAGTAGACCGAAAGCATGGGGAGCCGAAGGTGAAGGCTAAAGGCAAATGGTGTTGCCCAACGCGCAAAGCTTGCATGTCACAAGGCAATGTGCCAAGGCACAAGAGTTCCGAAGGAGCAGGCTGAAGGCACAGGGAGCCGAAGGCACGGGCTGAAGGTGAAGGCCAAAGGCAAAGGGTGTTGCCCAACGACGCAAAGCTTGCATGTCGCACGGTGATGTGTCAAGGCATAGGAGTACCAAAGGAGCAAGCCAAAGGCACGGGAGCCGAAGGCGCGGAACGAAGGTGAAGGCCAAAGGCAAAGGGTGTTGCCCAAAGGCGCAAAGCTAGCATGTCACAAGGCAATGTGCCAAGGCATGGGAGTGCCGAAGGAGCAAGTCGATGGTGAAGGCTAAGGGCAGAGGGTGTTGCCCAACGATGCAAAGCTTGCATGTCGCAAGGCAATGTGCCAAGGCACGAGAGTACCGAAGGAGCAGGCTGAAGATTAAGGCTAAAGGCAAAGGGTGTTGCCCAACAGCGCAAAGCTTGCATGTCGCAAGGCAATGTGCCAAGGCACGGGAGTGCCGAAGGAGCAAGCCGATGGTAAAGGCCAAAGGCAAAGGGTGTTGCCCAACGACGCAAAGCTTGCATGTCGCAAGGCGATGTGCCAAGGCACGGGAGTGCCAAAGGAGCAAGCAGAAGGCACAGGAGTGCCAAAGGAGCAAACAGAAGGCACGGGAGTGCCAAAGGAGCAAGCCGAAGGCACGGGGTGCCAAAGGTGAAGGGCCAAAGGCAAGAGCCAAAGGTGAGGGCGCAGGTGCCGAAGGTACAGGCTGAAGGTAGAGGAGCCGAAGGTGCAGGCTGAAGGCACAAGAGCCGAGGGTGCGGGACGAAGACACAAGAGCCGAAGGTGAGGGCTAAAGGTACAATAACCGGAGGAGTGGGCTGAAGAAGGCCGAAGGCATGAGGTGCTGAAGGAGCAAGGTCGAAGGCACATCGTGTTGAATGAGCAGGCTGAAGGCGTAGGCCAAGGGCAAAGGATGTTGCCGAAGGATTGGGGGATCAGGCCGAAGGCACGGGGTGCCAAAGGAGCACTAAAGGAAGGGAAGAACGACATAAGCTTCTTGTGTCGATTCCCATAGACGGAGCCAAACTGTTGATGTCCAAAACTGGATTCAACTTAGATAGGTGTGAAGTGGTGGATGATGTGTGAATGCGAGGGCCTTAGCATAAGTAAAGTGGATAAGCATGCACAAGACAAGATATACGTGGTTCACCCGAATGATGAGTTATGTCCACGAAGAAGGATGTTCTCATTATAACAATGTTTGTTTGCATTTGTACAAGGGGATTAGACCCAAAGTGAAGGGAAAAATGGGGAGGCCCAAGGCCCAAGATGGTGGTCCAAGATCCAGGCCCAAGGTCTAAGTCCAAGAGAGTGTCTCCAAATCCCCGTCTTTAAGTGAAGGGTGGCCTTCTTTTATAGGTGAAGGGGAGTCTTCACTTTTTGTTCTTTGTCGATGTGGGACTCTTGGCGTTGCTTAGAGTTGCTTCTAGTTGCTCGATTAGTCACGATACCAACAGGGATGCTTCAGGAAGGAGGGGGCGGGAGATAGAATGAGAGAGAGTTTTTGTTTTTTAAAAATGTTATTTTATTTTAATAATTAAAGGTGTTTTATGAATAATGGTGGGTGGAAAGATAAAATTGTGTTTTTTCAAATTTAAATGATGAGTGGGAAGATAAGGTGGGTGAAAATAGCAACACTCAATGAAAAATGAAAAAAATGGTTCGCGAATATTCCATAAAAATTAGTGTTAGGGTTTGCTTTTTAGGGACTGTATATATAAACCCTCGTTCCCTCACTCTTTTATTTTAATAGCATATCCTCACTCTAGAACATAAGTACTTCTGCATTTGTAAATCATCAACGGAAAACATGGAGCTAACTTTCATTATGATCAAGCCTGATGGGGTTCAAAGAGGCCTGGTAATTTCTTTAAATTCTTCATCTATTGTATTCTTTTGTTACTTAAATTATGTAGCTTTATTTTGGTCTGTTAGTTTTAAAAACTGGGCAAAATCATATCTGGGTTTGAGTGGGTTTGCGTAAGTTCCTGTTTTTGTTTATGAATTTCATAGCAAGTGTTACGGGTATGGTGTTTGGTTGGTGGGAAAGCCTAGGAAATGAAGGGGTTGGTTTTCTTTTGGGTTGACTGGGGAGCAAGCAAATTTCTTCTCAGTGAGTTTTTGTTTCTGGTATCTGTTCAGGTTTGAAGTTCATCAATGTGGATCGTCCTTTTTGCTGAGAAACACTTTGAGGACTTGTCTGCAAAGCCATTTTTCAGTGGATTGGTTGATTATATTATTTCTGGTCCTGTTGTTGCTATGATTTGGGAGGGTTAGAATGTTGTCCTAACTGGCCGAAAGATTATTGGTGCCACCAACCCAGCAGAATCCGCCCCTGGAACCATCCATGGTGATTATGCAATTGAGATTGGCAGGTAACCTAATTTACCATGTTTTCCAGTCTCTTTTGCATAAGTGTATGACTTTTTTTGTTCTTTCATTTTTTGGTCTGAAAGGTGAAGGTACTGTTGATCGCTATAATGTGATCCCAAATCATTTTCTTGAGAAAATGCTCAGCTAGTGATAGGGAACTATGTTAACAGGAAAGCTATATCTGGTTTCAAATAGATTGTTTGAACCTTTGATTGTTACTAAAGTTGATGATGGTTCTAGGAATTGTATTGCATCTCCTGTGGTATTCTCATAAATTTTAATTTCTTGGGAGATAGTCTTTTGACTGATTTATTCACTAGAAGTTGCTGTTTGCTTCCAGAATACAAACTAATCATAAAGAACTGGCTGCAAGAAAGTAAATATCACGCACAGACGACTGTCGTGCCTCCACACCTAAGAGGAAGCAGAGAGTGGGAAGTAGAGGAGAAGAGAAGCGAAGAGCGATTGTGAAGTTGAGAGTGTGTTGGTGGAAATGGCGCTCACATTCGATGAGTATGGGTGGCCATTCATAATACTGAGGGAGCAAGAGCAGAAGACCCGATTGAGAGGCCTCGTTGCTCAGAAAGGCAACATTTCCGCTGGCAAAGCCGTTGCTCGGATCCTCCGGACCTCTCTTGGGCCCAAGGGCATGGACAAGATGCTCCAGAGCCCTGATGGTGAAGTCATTGTCAGTAAGTATCTTCATCTCTCCCTCTCTCTCTCTCTTTAGCTCTAACGCACACTCGATATGAAGTTTGATGCTACTTGCTTTGCCATTTCTTGTTCATTTTTTTTTATGAGTTTATGGATCTATGTGTTTGTTTTATTTTATAGAATAAACTACATGGTCCTTTCACTTCATTTTTTGGAGTCTGTCATGGTTATTTCACTCTGCAACTGTCAGCTTTGAAATTTATATATTTTTCTGAGCTCTGGGTTGGTTGGGGTATGTAACGCTTGTTGGATTCATCCCAGTAAACTTGTTGTTTAAAGCTTTTTAGTGTCTTCATGGTCATAACTATACCTGCCCTGTTGTGTGGACATGATGACTATTTGGGGTGAAGCATCCACTTAATTGCAATACATGCTTTGGGGTTTGCTTGGTTTTAGTTTTACCTTTGGCTTTGAAACAACCTTACCCTTCGCGTTGTCTTTTCAGCAAATGATGGTGCAACAATTCTAGAGCAGATGGATGTTGACAATCAAATTGCAAAGCTGATGGTTGAACTATCCCAGAGTCAGGACTATGAAATTGGTGATGGGACAACTGGAGTTGTTGTGTTGGCTGGTGCACTACTAGAGCATGCTGAGCGGCTATTGGAGCGTGGCATTCACCCCATCAGGGTTGCAGAGGGATATGAAATGGCATCTAGAATAGCTTTTGATCATTTGCAGCAAATATCACAGAAATTTGAATTTGGGTTGGATAACATAGAGCCTCTAGTTTGAACTTGCATGACTACTTTATCATCCAAGATGTAAGTACACTTTTTAGGTTTCTTTTCACTTATATGCCATGTTGTGGTTCACTCTTAATGGTGATAGTATGTTTACCTCACCAATTTTGTATATGATGGTTTTTCTCACCATAATAGTAAGCATACTTGTACTCTGTTTAAAGTTCATGCTTTCTTGTTGCAAATTTGGCAAATTTTTCATGGCTGTTGTAATAGTATGCTGTTATTGTACCCCTGAACATTGCTATTTTTTGAATGGATTGTTGCTTTTATATGTCTTGTATGGTAATTCTTTTATTGACTTTAATGTAAATTTTTCTTGTTCATGCTGTAGTGTGAATCGGTGCAAGCGTGACCTTGCTGAGATTGCTGTGAAATCAGTTCTTGCTGTTGCAGATTTAGAGAGGATGTCAACCTAGATTAGATAAAAGTAGAGGGGAAAGTGGGGGGTAAGTTGGAAGATACTGAGCTGGTGTACGGTATTCTTATTGACAAGGATATGAGCCATCCACAAATGCCAAAGCGAATTGAAGATGCAAAAATTGCTATCTTGAATTGCCCATTTGACCCACCGAAACCGAAACCGAAGACAAAACATAAGGTTGATATTGATACAGTGGAAAAGTTTCAGACTCTACGTCTGCAAGAACAGAAGTACTTTGATGACATGATTCAACAGTGCAAGGTCAGATTTCATCCTGTAGTTCCGTAATGTATTGCTATAAGAAAAATTCTACAATGCGTGGCTGCAATTTGATTATTTGGGTATTAAGGATACTTTTCTGCTTTGGTGAACTCTATCTCTCTCTCTCTCTCTCTCTCTCTCTTTCGGTTTTTCCTTTCTAGAGTGGGGTGCTGCAACTTTTTCTTCAGTGTTGTCAAGGTTTACTTACGGATAATCACTGATGCAGGACGTGGGTGCTACCTTGGTCATCTGTCAATGGGGGTTTGATGATGAAGCAAATCATCTATTGATGCACAGGAACTTGCCGGCTGTCAGATGGGTTGGCGGTGTAGAGTTGCAACTAATTGCAATAGCTACAGGTATGCCTTATTTAGAAGCCTCTTTAAATTTGGCAGATAATTTAGCATTATGTTGCTTCTATACTATTTTTTCATCATTATCCACCAAAAAAATGATATATTTATGTATTTGTAGGAGGAAGAATTGTGCCAAGGTTTCAAGAATTGACACCCGATAAGTTAGGAAAGGTATGTCTCTGTAAGAATATTGTTCGTTATTTTATTCTTATTAATGAGCAATGTAAGAATATTGTTCGTTTTTTCACTCATCTTTATAAGCAATATCAGGTAACAGTTATTCATTATCTTTAGTTTTGTTTGATTGGTATCAGTTAATGATTCATCTATTTACTTTCCATTCTTGAAAACATGATAAACCCTAATTCGAGGCACTTTTTAAATTTTTATTAGGCCGGTATAGTTCGTGAAAAATCATTTGGCACAACAAAAAATCGAATGCTGTACATTGAACACTGCAAATTCAAGGGCTGTGACCATATTCATCCGCAGAGGTAGGTTTCTTTACTTATTTAGTTCCAGTTACCTCCAACTTGATTGAGCGTGTCAATGATGTCAACTAGTCCAGCTTTTTGTTAACATTTTGTTATGATTGCTCTTTAAGGCAAATTTAAAGTTCTTTAAAGCGGTTTTGATGTTTTTTTTTTCACTCATTAGGTAACAAAATGATGATAGAGGAGTGGATTCTGTCCCCATGGCACTTGCAGAGAATAGTGGCCTTCAACCCATTGAAACGCTATCTGCAGTGAAATCCCAGCAGGTTAAGGTAAATGAAGCATGATAGCCAGCCAGTGTATTCTTGATTGGGTGGTTCCATTCTCTCCCTCTTTATGTTGTAAGTTTGTAATTTCAGCCATGTGTAATAGCATTTTAATTTGATCATCATTTTGAATTTGGTATGCAGGAGAACAATCCCCACTGCGGAATAGACTGCAATGATGTTGGCACTAATGATATGCGTAAGCAGAACGTGTTTGAGACTTTAATTGGGAAGCAGCAACAAATCTTACTGGCAGCCAACACAAGTTGTCAAGATGATACTGAAAATAGATGATGTTATTTCTCCCTCTGATTTCTGATAGTCTGTGCTGGTGGCTTGTGCTTTGTTTTACCTGGGAATGAATTTTTTGTAATTTCGTGGCTTGATTCGGAATTTTGACCGACTTGGAACATATCATATTCTCCCTTGAGGAAACTTGTTTCTAGAAGCTGGAGTGGTTTTCACTGATTGTATCACTCCTGTCTTAATGCATTGCGGTTTTTGTTCAACGTCTGAATTTATGGGCTTATTATTGCATCAATTTGACATCCTGTCCTTAATTTCGATACCTCTATTTGAATGGACAAAAATACTCGGATCATTTTTATCTGTATTTTGATTCAGTCCTTTTCTAGATCTACCATAATTTCACACATTTTCTAGATCTACCTCAATGTCAGTCCTGAGAAATTAAGATCCCAACCTGCTCATGATTTGTCAGTTTTCCAATGTGGATGTTGTTCTCAGTGTCTGATGAATCATGTCATGTGTTGAACTTGGAACTTGAGGGGTTTTGCCTTCATAGGAATTTTTTACCCTGAAGATAATACAAGATCCAATCTTCTAGTGGTTGCTACTATAGAATTAAAAAAATTTGGAATTTAAAGTTTTCGGAATCAGAATCAAAATCTTCAAAGTGCCCATTTTCTATTTTCGAAAAGAAAAACGAAATATCTGCCGACCATACAGTTTCCAATTCAGGATGGCACAGTCGACAACACTGGTCATTATGAGTTTTGGCGGCCAACATTTATGGCAAACTGGAGTTTTATGCGGGCTGAAAAATTAATTGTAGGCACTTGGGTTGTCTGTGATGGTTGAATTGAATTGGAGGGTGGGAGGCAACGTGATCAAATCAAGGCCTGGATGGTCTGCTTCTGCAAAGTTTGTCAAAATCGTACATATCCTGTTGAGAAATCATTCACTTTTGGTCTGCATAAAGATGGCCCCATAAATGGAGTAAAGTCAGCATTTATTTGCTCCTAACTTTAACTCAATCCAATTCATTCCATAACCACTGTACCAACCCATGTGGGGGAAACCCCGATTGAGACCTCAAATCAAATGCAAGAAAGAGACAGAGACAGAGTTTGTATAATTAACTGCTGCTTTCACTTAATATTTAATTATATCAACACTTTGGCCTTGTTCCTTTCACACAATGATCATCAAGAGATTTTCAGGAAAACCCAAAAAAAAAAACAAACAAACATTACACATGTGTCCAATGGCGGTGGTAGGTTTTATAAGTTACAAGAAAGAAACAAGCCAAGGTTGAACTAGGGGGCAAAACCCCATAACCAACAAACAGTAGTGAGTCCTTTGTCCATGATTAAATTAGGAAAAAATTGGATAACACCACCATGATTAAATTAAGTTAAACTCTATTAAGAGCATATTCTACGATTTATTTTTTGGGACTAATTTATTTATTGAAGATGGCACAAAAATTCCATCACTCATTGGATTTTTTTTTCTTTTTTTTTTACTCACATTGTTCATTGGAAGTTGCATATAATTATTTTCTCTAACGTATGAAATTGGCTTTTGGTTGCAAGCTACAACTATATCCAAGAAAGTGGTACGTTCATGGACGCAATCTTGAGATTTAGTTAGGCATGGATAGGGACGGACTCAGGAATCTTATTTCATAGGGTCATAGTGTAAAAGTTAAAATTTTTTTTTTAAAGATTAAAACATTGAAAATGAAACTATAGTACGTTCATTCATAATTCATGTCAAAAACAACATTACTATAATTGTCCACGACGAGGTTTCATATTTTGAAAACGTAGCATTATAGCTTCATTTTCAATACAATCAAAAACATCATTCTCAACATAAACAAGCAAGCTATCACTCAACCATTGATCTCCCATTTTGTTCCGAAGTGGACCCTTGATAATATTCATGACGAAAAATGCCCTCTCGACTGAAGCAGTTGCAACTGGTAAAACTAAAGCCAATGTAATAAGCAAATACACATAATTGAATGCTCGATGCATCCTTGTCTCCACCATTGTTTTTGTAAGACCACCAATCCCTTGCAATTCAAAGAAATCACTACTCGAACGCACTTGATGAATATAAAGCTCAAGTTGATCTTCAAGTGCCAAAAGATCCCCATCCGAAAAGTCTTGAGGATAAAATTGAGCAAGACGAAGTAGCTTTTGTTCATCAAAAGCTACAAATGAATCATTCGGACTCAAACATGCCAAACAAATAAGCAACTCAGTATTTACCTCATTAAAACGATCATCTAACTCCGTAATTTGCTCATCAATGACATAAATAAAGAGCTCCACACGATAATGATGACGATTTGTCTTTATTGGAGCATTACGCCTTAACCTCCCTGGTAGTATGAATGCCTCATCCATGTTAGGAGCATCAATATGATGTTTGTCACAAAATGAAGATACCTCATCAACCAATACATCAAACCCATTATTCCTCATCCAATGTAGCTTTTCCTTGCATGATTTCACTAAAGCCATTGCATTCACAATTTCTTGATCTTTCTTTTGCAATGTTGTGACACATCATTTGTGAGTCCCAATATAGCTTTCATTAAGAATAGGTGAAACACAAACTCAAAAGTAAGCATTTCTCTTTGAATCTTATTTACTTCACCGGCACTATCATTGGGATTATCATGAATAATCATTTGAAGTACATGAATCACAGATGAAAACATAGAAATGATGCTAATAATGGTACCGTAATGTGAGTTCCATCTTGTGTCATCGACGCGTTTGAGACTTGTTTCTTGATGCAAACCTCGCCCCGTTATAAGACAATCATTTTCAAAAGCTATCACAAGCTCTTCTTGGAATTGCACTCTAAGTGCATCACGCCGCTTACAAGATGCTCCAACATGGTTGACCACACTATTAGTGGTTGTGAAGAAAGAGGCAATATCAATATTCTTCTTTGCCACGGGAACAAGTGCTAGTTGAAGTTGATGAGCAAAGCAATGGACATAATATGCACAAGGTTGTTCTCTCAAAATCCTTGCTTTAAGGCCATTCAACTCACCTCTCATATTGCTAGCTTCATCATAACCTTGTCCTCGTAGCTTGGAAATGCTCAAACTGTTGGAAGAAAAGAATGTGTCAATAGCATCCTTTAGTGAACTTGAAGTGGTGTTGATAACATGTTGAATCCCCACAAACCTTTCAATTACATGCCCTTTATCGTCCACATAACGCAACACCATAGCCATTTGCTCTTTCACTGAAACATCACGTGCTTCATCCACCAATATAGAAAAGAATCTATCTGTTAAACCACTCATGATAACATCAAGTGACAAGACCCAACCCAAATTCCACTTTGGAATCCGAGTCGGACCCTGTGCGTGTCCGACACCTGGCGGGTGCCGGACACAATTTGTAACATCTCATCCCTAAATTAGTATTTAATTCTTAAATTATTCAAGTGAAAGACATCTTTACCCCTGAGAGTGTAATAAATTAAATAATTAAGTTAAGTTGTTAAAATAAAAGAAAATAATTTGAAAATAATATAATAAATTAAGGAAAATTTGGAATTTTAAATAATAATTAATATTTAAAGGGGCAAAAATGTCATTTTAAGTTCATGAATGAATTTGGGGAAGTGAGCCACACCGTTACGTCGGGCTCGTCAATACGAGTTCGTGGGTATATTGCGGGCTCAATTCCGAGTTATATTTAATAAAATTTGATAAAAATATTGCGAGGGGCAAAACGGTAATTAGCCAAGGTCAGATTTTTAAAAATTTGACCTCTCTCTTCTCCTCTCTCTCCCTCCACGCAGAACCCCCTCCCCTTCATTTGTTTCTCACAGCCGCACCCACCATCCACCATAACCACCGCCCCTCACTATCTCCTGCCACGAGACCGGCCAAGGAAGAACCGCAGCCACCTCAGCAACCCACCGCAGTGGTTTCGCTGGAAAACTCGAAATTGGCTGAAATTCTCACGAAACTTCGCCGGCTTCGTTCTCCCTCCTCCGGCCACCGATCGGGACAAGGTATGTTTTTCCACCTATTTTGCATGCTCTAGCTAATGGTTGGGTAGGTGCAGATCGAATCATAGCGTAGGTAACCCAAATTTCGAATTTAGGTTTTAGCCGGTTTTGAAATTAGGTTTTGGGCCATTTGCGGTCCAAATTGGACATTCCCATAGTTGAGAAAAGTGTTCGGGAGGTCGAGAACTAGCTGTAGGTGGAAGGATAGCTCTTGGTTTGGAGTTTGTCCAAGCGATGAATTTATCGCCTTATAACTAACTGAAACTGCCAGCGCGTGTTCCCACGCGTGGGTTCACTTTTCATTGTCAATCTTTATTCCTAAATTATCCTTACATCGTCATGAGCGCATAGACGTGCTCGAATTTCAATTTGAAGTTCATATGACAGTCGAACAGATTTACGCCTATTGTGCGTTATCCGAGTTCGATGAGTTTGGACCGTCGGATCAATTCCAATTCTTAGTATGTTGTTACTTGTATTTTTAGGACCATGTAGGAGCTGACGGATTGTGGATCGGAGCCCCGGATGCTCCGGATCAATGACTTATAGTTTAGTTTCATGAAAACCTTCCGATCGCGAGAAATCCGACCGCTCGATCGAGACTAAATCTTCGGAATGTGATTAGTTGACCTCGTTGGACTTTTAGGTGAGTTCAAACCGAATTTGGAGGTCGTGGGCCCCGCGGCTCCGGTTGACCAAAATGGGGAATTTGACCACTAGGGTTACCGGGAGTTTTCTGAGGTCACTTAATCCTTTGGAAAGTACTAGAATGGTCCAAGGACTTGGGAAATGGTTAGTTATGTTAATAATCGTTAGTATGGCGAGTTTGTTCATTTCTTAGTGAAGAGGTTTTTGGGCAGTGAAATTTCATATTTATAAACGTTTGGAATCCAAATGGTGGGTACAGAGTATTGATAGTTATGATGTTGTTAAATGGTGATATTGAATAGACGTGTTTGATTGGAAACTAAATTAGTTTGAGTAATTAAAGATATGGGATTCCGAGGGTTATTTATTTATTTATTTATTTATTTTTATTATTATTATTATTATTATTATTATTATTATTATTATTATTATTATTATTATTATTATTATTATTATTATTATTATTATTATTATTATTATTGTTATTCCTATTATTATTATTATTATTATTATTATTATTTTATTGGGCAAATGTTATTATGATTCAATTATGGGTGTTATGAAACGTTTTATAAATGAACTTATATGACTAAGTGTATTATTACATGATTTGAAAATTGCATTGGTTGCCTTCGGATTATACTGTTGCCTTCGGATTATACCGTTGCCTTCGAATTATACTGTTGCCTTCGGATTATACCTTTGCCTTCGAATTATACTGTTGCCTTCGGATTATACTGTTGCCTTCGGATTATACCGTTGCCTTCGAATTATACTGTTGCCTTGCCTTCGGATATAATGATGTCTACGGACATCCCAGTGGCTTTCGGATATTAAAATGTCTTCGAACAAATGTTGCCTACAGATAATGATGTCTACGGACAGTTGTTGCTTTCGGTTATGTCTGCGCGCATATGACATTACGCCCCACGTGTCTCGGGGACGCCCGAACCATGAGGAGCGAGGATGCGGCTCAGGTTTGACTATATGTCCCCTGAGTCTTGCGAGGACGCAGCTTAGGTTGACTATATGTCTCCTAAGTCTTGCGAGGACGCGGCTCGGGTCGACTTTGTGTCGCCGAGTCTTGCGAGGAAATGGAATTGACGGTTTAATAGAAATTATATGGAATTGATGGGCTGCATTCTTGGGTTGACTTTATGTCCCCGAGTTCTACGAGGATATAAAGGACTTTGTTCGCCACCCTACTTCTATTTTTCTGCACAGGGTTGGCCAGGATCCCTAGCCACCTGCCCGATTTTATTGCACAGGTGGTTAGCCAGTTTCCCCCTCCCCGGTTGCCTTCGGAATAAATGACATACACTTGATGGGTGATAGCAGATTGTATACAATATGCGAAGGGTTGCAGATATGGTTTTCTGGGAAAAAGTTTAGTTATCCAAATGTTGGGATAGTTTTGATAAAGGAATTGAATAGTTATTATGTGACTTCCTGCATGGTATTCAACTATATAACTTGTGGAAATAAGGGTAAATATTGATTCTAGATTGGTGATTGGTTTTCTTGATTAAAAGAACTATGTGTGGCTTGATCCCTCAGACAGGGTACGTAGGCAACCTAGTTTTGACTAGGTGCAACCACGAGAAAGAATATTATGGAATTTGGTTATGGGTTCGAAATTGAAATCTATTAAAGTTGAGTTCACTCTGAACTGGTATGCAGGCCCAAGACCCAATTAATATAAAGCTGTGAAGTTTGTTTGGTAATAAACTTTACTTATAAGATTTCTTCATGAAACGTTGTTAATATTGATGATGTGCTTGTTAAGTTAATAACTACTGAAATGATTATAGCTGAACGATTGGCTAGGATTCTCTTTGATTAAATTAGGACGGCGAGAAGGGTTGATGCTATTGTCAAATTGTTTTATTGAGAATTGATATTTTCAATGGATAAAAATGTTAGGTTTGAATTGATGTTAATGCTTATGATTGGTTGTTGTAGGGCCGGAGGCCATTTAGTTCAAATGTTTTCAGTTGTGTGTGATTATGACTATGCTCGCTGAACGTTTGGGGATATTTAATTATCACTACTACAAAAATTGCAATAGACGACGGTAATTTACCGTCGTAAATTTAGTTTTTCAACCGTCGAGGAATCAACCGACATCTTTTACGTATAAAACCACGACGGTAAAATCCCGTCGTCTATTATTTATACAGACGACGCTTTTACTCAAAACCGTCGTCTATTAATTTAAAGACGACGGTTTTTATGAAATACATGACGTCTATTATATGTAAAGACGGTTTGTAAGAACTGTCGTCTATTATATGTAAAGACGACGGTTTTTATGAAAAACTGTCGTCTATTATATATAAAGACGACAATTTTTATGAAAGAAATGTCGTCTATTATATGTAAAGAAGACGGTTTTGTGATAAAATTGACGTCTATTAATGTAAAGACGACGGTTTTTTGAAAGAAGCTGCTTATTATATCCAAAGACGTAGTAATTTTACATTTTATCTTTTTCTTCTTGCTTCCAATGGTTCTCTACAACGATTTTAGCTATAAAAAACAACCATAATGCTTTGTGAACAATAAATTCAGCTCCAAATAATCCACACCATACAATAAATATACTCAAGAATAATTTGTTTCATAAAACTTGAAGATTCAATAATAATTACATAGTTTACCAATCTTCATTCCTACTATATATCCATACAAAATATCATATCTATAATATTAAACTATAATTAGAAAAAGAGGGCTACATATGAAATTCGATCCGAATTTCATCAATTTGTTCTTGTGTGTATGAGTTAGCGTTGCCTTCTTGCAATCGCAAAACCAGGATTAAAAAGAAGAAGCAAGTTTTAGTCGAGATACATTTATAAACCTTTTGAACCTATAACAGGATTTTTAAAAAAAAAAAAAACAAGAAACAAAAGCTAGAAGAGGGGAGCATAACTTATTTGGATTTCCATATTGAAACTGCAAATGTTCAAACAAATTAACTTCAATAATTTGAGAAACTGAAAACCGAATGAAAGAGGTAACATTTACAACTATAACAAGAAATTTAATGAAATGTACCTCGACTTGGAGCAACTGATGGAGACAGAAAACTTTAAGGTTAGAATATGAGTTGAAGAAAGATAGCGAAATGTTATATATATAGGGTTTAGGGCAAGTTCGAAAAATTACAATTCGCGGACAAATTTTTCAAATGACCGCGTTTTTAAAGACGACGGAAAGTAAAATTAAAACGTCGTATAAATTAAAATATGCACGACGGTTTTTAAATAATAGGGACGTTATGAATATATACTACGTCGCTTAGTTACAAAACAAAGTCGTTGTAAAATATTTTCACAACCCTCAAAGATAAAACCGACGTCTTAAATAAAAATAACTACAGAGAAATAGAACTTTGTGTTAAACAAGAAACTAAATATGCAATCTTTGGGAACTCGGTTGTTGTTTTATACCAAACCGAAGTTCTTAGATTGGTTGGGTGTAAAAACACAACTGAGTTCCAAAGAAAGACATCTTGCATGATCGAAACCATTCAGAGATGTGAGAATTGAGATATCTTGAACGTTTGGAATAAAAACTCAAATTTAAAGGAATTATTTAGAATTGGAAAACTAAAAGTGACTTTATTACGACTTGGAAACCGAAAAGGGCCTTTATTTCGACTTGGAAACCTAAAAGCCTCCGTTTGATCCCCAATTTCATGAGATAAAGCGTGACGTTTCAGTTCGAAAGTTTCAAGTTGAAACCTACAACGACGGTATTTATGTTTTCGGCTGCTTTTCGACGTTTATTTCGACTTTTGTTGTCGCGCTTGTTTTAAACAACAACGACGGTATAATTAATAGAAACGCCGTGAAAATGATTTACAACGGCGATATAAATACCGTCGTTGTAGGTTACAAAACAAAGTCGTTGTAAAATATTTTCACAACCCTCGGCATAAAACCGACGTCTTAAATAAAAATAACTACAGAGAAATAGAACTTTGTGTTAAACAAGAAACTAAATATGCAATCTTTACGGGAACTCAGCTTGTTGTTTTACACCAAACCGAAGTTCTTAGATTGGTTGGGTGTAAAAACACAACTGAATTCCAAAGAAAGACATCTTGCATGACTGAAACCATTCAGAGATGTGAGAATTGAGATATACTGAACGTTTCGAATAAAAACTCCAATTTAAAGGAATTATTTAGAATTGGAAAACTAAAAGTGACTTTATTACGACTTGGAAACCGAAAAGGGCCTTTATTTCGACTTGGAAACCTAAAAGTCTCCGTTTCAGTCCCTAATTTCGCAGATAAAGCGTGACGTTTCAGTTTGAAAGTTTGAAGTTGAAACCTACAACGACGGTATTTATGTTTTCGGCGTCGTTTCTTGACGTTTATTTCGACTTTTGTTGTCGCGCTTGTTTTAAACAACAACGACGGTATAATTAATAGAAACGCTGTGAAAATGATTTACAACGGCGATATAATTAATAGAACTGTCGTATTATCTAAAAAACCACGTCGTTATATTATATTATGACGACGTGGTAACGATTTACCACCACCTTTTATTTATAAGAACTGTCGTAGTCTAATGTGTAATACGGCGTAAAATAATAAAAGACAGACGTGGTTAATTAACTTTACATGTCGGTAATTATCAAATTACGGTTGTATTAAATAGTACTTGATACGTGCATTAATAATACAATTACCGTCGTGTTTATTGGATGTTCAAAACGGCGGTATTATATGTAAAACGTCGTCTATAATTACTACGTCGGTATATTTACACATACCGTCGTTGTTTATTTGTTATCTTTTTTCTGATCGGAATGACATGTTCCATAAGACGACGCTTTTAAAGTTTTATGCGTCGTGTTTTAAAAATACCCAGATGAATTTCCAATTTTTAGGTGTTTTGAGATATACTGCACGTTTGGACTAAAAACTCCAATTTAAAGGAATTATTTAGAATTGGAAAACTAAAAGTGACTTTATTACGACTTGGAAACCGAAAAGGGCCTTTATTTCGACTTGGAAACCTAAAAGCCGCCGTTTCAGTCCCCAATTTCGCAGATAAAGCGTGACGTTTCAGTTCAAAAGTTTCGAAGTTGAAACCTACAACGACGGTATTTATGTTTTCCGTCGTCGTTTTACTGATGTTTATTTCGACTTTTGTTGTCGCGCTTGTTTTAAACAACAACGACGGTATAATTAATAGAAACGTCGGTATATTTACACATACCGTCGTTGTTTATTTGTTATCTTTTTTCTGATCGGAATGGCATGTTTCATAAGACAACGCTTTTAAAGTTTTATGCGTCGTGTTTTAAAAATACCCAAATGAATTTCCAATTTTTAGGTGTTTTAGTTTCTGATCCACGTCGGTTTTTATATTACCGTCGTTGTTTAAAATTTAACGACGGTATTTATTTTGTCCGTCGTCGTTTTACCGACGTCTATTTCGATTTTTGTAGTAGTGTATGTTATCTACAGGTGGAAATTTTGGGGAATAATCAAATTACAGGGGAGACCCTGCCGAGTTTTCGGCAGAAATTGAACCTTGAATTGTTTGAAATTTTGATTTGAAGGGCAATTTAGTCA
Organism: Prunus padus; assembly: GCA_024362665.1. Taxonomy (NCBI): domain Eukaryota; kingdom Viridiplantae; phylum Streptophyta; class Magnoliopsida; order Rosales; family Rosaceae; genus Prunus; species Prunus padus. The sequence goes on along the minus strand of JANFAM010000011.1, from coordinate 4,388,959 downwards.
TTGTGCCCAGCACCTGCCAGGTGTCAGACACGCATAGGGTTTGACACGAATTCCAAAGTGGAATTTGGGTCAGGTCCTGTCACAATTGACCTAATTGCCCATCAACTCAAAATTCAAAGAAAATCAAGGTTCAACTTATGCCGAAAATTCCAACTGTTAAACAAACATATAAATAATCAACCCAACTGCCAGCATGCTTTTATACACAATCCCACAGTTACATACAAGTTCTAGAGCAATATCAGAGCATCCGGACATAAATAAGGTGCAAGTATAATTTATTTATACAAGGCCCTACGTTGTCAAAAGATGTGGCGGAAGGTGGACTCAGCCCGATGGCGGCGCACTGAAGCACGACTACTACCTGGGGCGCAAAACATTTAAAACTTTGAGTGGACCAAAAACAAAGTTTTCTGAAAGTACATATGAACGTATTAACCCCACTGTAAAAACAATTATGAAAACTAAATCAATTTCTGTATTTATATTCATACTGAAATCATTGCATTCGTATCTATATACATATAGCCATTCATACACTTAATCAACATTAGTTTATTGAAAACCTTGAAAACGACTTTAGCCTACCACCTAGGTGTACCCATTTTAATTCTGTCAATTCCTTATTTCCGTTTTAACCCACATAATCCGTCAATTCCTCGTGTCACCATTGGTGACACATCCTCGCAGGTCTCGGTGACACAAAGTCGGCCCGAGCCACGTTCCTCACTAGATTCAGGGGACACTTAGTCAGCCTGAACTGCATTCCTCGCTCCGCATGGTCTGGGTACCCCTAGGACTCGTGGGGCAAGGTCAAGCATGCTGACCTAACCGAAGGCAACTGATAATTCCGAAGGCAACAAGATGTCCGTAGACATTATCATAACCGAAGGCAACATATAAACTGAATGCAACCTTTATTATGCTCGGGTACCTTTGGTGGTTTCTAAGAAAATATAATTTCTGAAAAGTTAATGACAAATAAAATAAATTCTTATTTATGTTTCCTTGAACTCTGCTGCCATTTAATCTGTTAATCATCTAAAATCTTATATGCCACAAACTTTAGGCATTTTCAACTCGGCAGCATATAAAATAAAGCATTTAAACTCAGCAAAATCATGCCGGTAAAATATCAATCATGAAATACTTATTCAAGATCAAATAATGGAATTTAATTGGAAAAATCATTTATAAAACAAAAAGTTCACTCACTACTAGTCCGTGATAGCTGGACCTTTCGAAGGTCCCTCCTACGGGTCAGTTGGTGCCGGGGTGCCTGATTCAATCATCATAATATTTTATTAATAAAATTGCTCAATATAATATTTAATTAAAAACCCTGACCCCCGAATCCTAGAAGTGCGTGTATCAAAATTAAGATGATTCTTATGCCCACATAAGCTTTTCCAATGCTTAGAATGGTTTACTAGAGGCTCCGGACTTAAAAGGCGATAAAGTCCCAAAAAGTCAACCAGGGACCCCGTGGGATCCACAACCCCAGAATTCCAATCCGGAAGTTCCTAAAGGTTCCAATATGCCTAGGACACATGTCCTGAAAGTTTGCTCTTGATCGGAAAGTCGGATTGCTCACGATCGCACGATCGGACGGTCGGATGATTTTCCGTAACCCTAGCCCTAGGGTTGGCATTTTAGGAGCATCCGGGACTCCGATTCACTATCCGTCGAATCTTACACGATCCTAAAAGTACGAGGAACGACATACTAAGAATTGTAACCAATCCAACGGTCCAAACACATCGAACCCGGATAACGCGCAATAGGCGTAAATCCGTTCGACTGTCATACGAACTCCAAATTGAAATCCGAGCACGCCTACGCGTGAGTAACAACGTAAGGATATTTTAGGAATGAAGATTGACAGCTAAAAGTGGACCCACACGTGAGAACACATGCTGGCAGTTTCGGTAGTTAAAAAAGCGATAAATTCGTTGCTCGGGCAAACTCCAAACCAAGAGTTGTCCTTCCACCTACAGCTAGTTCTCGACCTTCTGAATACTTTCTTCAACTATGGGAAGGTCCATTTCAAACCATAAGTGGGTCAAAACTTAACCTCAAAACCGGCTGAAACTTTAATTTGAATTTTGAGTTATCTATGCTACGAATCGTTCAACACCTACCCAACCATCAGCTAGAGCATGAAAAATAGGTGGAAAAGCATACCTCACACGACCCGATCGGTGGCCGGAGGAGGGAGAAGAGAGGGTTGAAGTTTGAGCTAAAACCGGCCAAAAAAATGAGCTTTTCCGGCAGCTGGTGGCTGGGGTGCAACAGCGGAGCAGCGCCGGTCCTTTCTTGGCCGGTCCGGTGGGCTATGGTGGTGGCGTGGGGTAGTTATGGAGGGGAGGGGGCGACGGAAAAAAACACAGAGGGGTAGGGGGAAACACACGGGAAGAGAGGGAGAGGAAAGAGAGTTTCAATTTTTTTAAAAAAATTCTGACTTTGGTTAACTACCAATTTGCCCCTCGAAATCTTTTTATCATAAAACCCTCATTACAACTCCAATTCAAGCCCACAATATACGCACGAACTCGTATCGACGAGCCCAACGTAACGGTGTGCCTCGCTTTCCCAAATTCTTACTCGAACTTTAAAAATTAATTTTAAACTCAATAAATTATTCTAAGGATAAAATTGTCTTTTTCTTTAATAAATTAATAATTAACTATTAATTAAGGTTTGGGTTATTACATCAAGTGTTTCAAAGACACATGCATTGACAATATCTTTTTGAATCTTTGGAGCTACTAACTTGAGATAACCTTGAGCATTTTCCAACACAACTTCTTTAACTTTCTCATCATTGTCTACAAGGAATTGCAATAGGTCCAAGTAATTTCCCCTATTACTTGAAGTGGCACTTTCATCATTTCCACCAAAAGAAAGACCTTATCGCAACAGAAACTTAGTGCACTTGATGGATGCAATTAAGCATCTTCGATATTCCATACGATCTTGTTCGGAGTGTTTTCTCACAGCCGTTTCAATATGTGTATTTTGATTCCTCAAATTTGTAGCAGCTTCTCTAGCTTTATTATGAACATTACCAACCGGTCTAACATGCACCTTCATTCTTTCTCTCCCTTTCTTCCAATTCTTAAACACTGCTCCAGTTAAGGCTTCACCACCCACTTGTTCAAAATTGGATTTAAAGAGATAGCAATAAAGAAAAAATGCAACATCTTTAGATACACTATACTCCAACCAATCAAATTCATCAAACCATTGGGGAATGAAGCGTCGATTAATTCCGGATATATTAGTTTGTGGGAAAGAATGACCTCTAGGTTGACAAGGTCCTTTTTGTAGATATGCTCTTCAAACCTCATCTCTAATATTAGTCTCATACTCAATCATATGAATTCTTAGTCAAAGGTCTGCCTGAAGATTAGCCAAAACCTCATATAACTCACTTTGTCTTGAACTTGAAGTTCTTGAACTACCCACATTATCCTAACTAATCAATGATGACGTTCTCTTAAAAAATCTTTCCATAATTCTACACATAAATTAATTAAAATAATAACTCACATCAATTAAAGAGAACACCAAATTTATACCAATTAACCACAAAATAAAAAATTAAACATCCAATCAATCAAAACAATAAATCAAAAAATCTTTCCATAATTCTACACATAAATAAATCAAAATAATAACTCACATCAATTAAAGAGAACACCAAATTTATACAAAAAATTCATAAATGAAACATCCAATAAATCCAAACAATATAATACAATCATAAATTCAATTTCAATTCAAGTAATTTAGGTTTAGAGTTAGAATTTACTTGAATTGGGAGGTGGTGGAAGCGGAGGCAAGCTTTTGGCGGCGGCGGCACTGCTGGCAGAGGCGGCAATGGAGGAACTGGGGCTTAAAGGTTTGGGAGGGTGGAGATTGGGGATTTAGGGTTGAGGAGAAAAGAATTGGGGTTTTAGAGGTGCTAGGGTCGGGTGGAGAGGTTTGAAACTATTTTAAATTTTTTTAAAAAAAAGACCTGGACCAAAACGATGCCGTTTTGGCCAGCGTGTTTAAAAAATAAATAAAAATTGGGCCAAAACGACACCATTTTGGCCATCACGTTTAAAAAAAGAAAAAGAAAAAGAAGAAGCATTGTTCAGCTTCTTCTTCCTCAGACCTGGACCCTCTCCTTTAGTCCATTCATGGGGTCACACAGTGGGGTGAAGGGGACCTTCTAGCTTGTTTTCATGGAGGCGATAGGGTCATTTGACCCCATTGACCCCACATGGGGTCCGTCCCTGATGGGTCATAACTAAAATAAGATGTGGATGTCATATTGTGCCCATGGCCCCGTGATAATAATGTTATTTTATTATGTGCCTTGCCAACTGAAGATTACGTGGAATTTTTATTTGATCAAGACCTTTCTCTAATCATATTTCTTCAACAGAAAGCAACCACAACGTTGAAGCCCATTAAAGGTCAAATATTTGATAACGCTATATTTGTTTGGCTATTATAGCTCATTGAGTGTCAATTGTACCACTATAATATGATGACTTAACGAGTGTAGTCTTTCCATGTGTTCGGACTGAGTATTCAAAAATCAGAAAAAATTCATATTTTACTTAGGCCAATAGTCACGACATTTTAAGGTTTAGGATTAAGCATTCTAAGGGTTCAAGGTTACAATTTAACTTAAAAAAAATAATGATGATATAGAATATAAACGAGGTGCATTTGAACATAAACACAATGAATAGGTGATCTGGAAAAGATAGAGAATGGTGAAACATTCAAAATACCAAAAATTGTCATTGGTTAATGCAAACATTAAAATTTAAAATTATTAATTAAATAAGGATAATGTAATTAATTTATATTTTTTTTATTAAAAATCAATTGGCACATGCATGCTAAGGGCTAGTAAATTAGAAAGCTAATGATTTCGTAGGAGAATATATATATGTTTATTTATCCATTGCTTTGAAGAATGCAGCCACACACCTGTGGTGCTGTTTGCAATGTTATGAGGATATAGATATGTGTGAAGAGATTATCCAAAAAACAAACACTAATTGGAACTTTGTTAGCATGATAATGAGCCTCTTTGGTCAACTGAGAATCCAGATCTCTTGAATATATGTACTTTTTTTTGTGTTTGGAGAAATTCTTGAATTGCATTCATAATTCAGTCGAAAAAATCACTAGACATAAATGGCCAATATAAACTAGCCATACTACTGTTATAAAAATTATAGTTTTCCTCTTTCCGTAAAGCCAAATACAAAAATCTTTATATTATAAATAACATATAAATTAAATGGAAAGCTTTTAAGGTACAATGAAATTGAAGAAAAATAAATTGATAGGTAAGTAAAAGCAAAATAAATAATAAGTAAGAATGAGCTTGGTACGGTGAAGCATGTCAAAGACGCTGTCCTAAAGCCTTTGTAGCCTCCCTATGTGCAGGTACTAGCGGTCCACAAGACTCCAAGATACGATCCCTTGTACACAAACTCAAGATCCACTATGAGCACGTTCATAGACGAATATAGATATCCAAGTCACAAAATCATTGCTCAAAATAATAATATAAAGTAGAGAATATATATAAAAGTAGAAAATGAGAGAATCAGATTGTGGTATGTGATATTCTAATGGTGTATTATGGTTGCTCAAATGTGAAGGAGGAGTGGCCTTTTATAGGTATCCAATAACATGTAACCTTCACCACATTAAACTAGAAAATTAAGGCATTCAATATAGAAATAAAACCTGAAAATTTAATATGTATAACCCCCCACAATAAATATAATAAAACAGCCAAAATAATTAAATAAATCAAAACGGTTAATTTTTTAAAACCTTTTAAAATTCCAACAATCCCCCACAAGGTTTTCAAAATTTTACCATGACAAAAAAAACAGTGAAAATATATATTTATATATGAGCAATATAATACTATGCAATAGGTGTAGGTGCCTTCTGGGCTTGAACCTTCACTTAGTGATGATAGTCTCCATTTGAGGAACCTGAGTGTACAAAGTATTGAACTCAACACCTTTGACCAAACTTCAACATATCCCACACATAGTATTGGTTGAGACTTGGATGCAGGGTAGTGCTATTTATGGCCATGCGCTAATCTTGATTCTCATGAGAGTTACTAGAGAATAGCCCAATTCTCACAGTCGCGGCCTCACGACGTCTCTCACTTTTGAATACTATTAACATTATTAAGATTCTAAAATTTATTTTAAAAAATAATTTTGCAGACCAATTTAAGGATATTGACTTTGATTTGTGTAGAAAAAAGACACACCAAATATCTAGCTTTAAATTGATTTTGTAATTAATTGACTGGTTGCCTTTGAGCAATTAAAGATTTAAATCTCTTCTAAAACTAACTTGGCAAATAGTTTAATATTATTGTTTTAACAGTTTTGTTAAGTTGGACTAAGTTTGGATTTTGAAAACGTGTAGTGAATGACAGGACCCGACCCAAATTCCACTTTGAAATTCGTGTCGAACCCTGTGCGTGTCCGACACCCGTTGGGTGCCGGGCACAATTGACCAAACTGCCATTTTTAAACCAAAACTCAAAAGAAATCTCTTTTTGAGGTTTGACTTCTGCCTAAAATTCGGCAGAGTCTCCCCTGTAATTTGGACAATTCCCCAAGTCCTTGGACCAATTTAGTACTTTCTGAAAGATTAAATGGCCTCGGAAACCTCCCGATAAACTTAGTGGTCAAACTCTTCATTTTGGTCAACCGAGCCTGCGGGGCCCATGACCTCCACATTCGTTCTGAACTCTCCTAAAAGTCCAATGAGGTCAACTAAACAAATTCCGAAGGTTTAGTCTCGATCGAGCGGTTGGATTTCTCGTGATCACACGATCGGACGATTTTCGTGAAACTAAACTATAACTCATTGATCCGGAGCATCCGAGGCTCCGATCCACAGTCCGTCAGCTCCTACACGGTCCTAAAAATAAGAGGAACAACATACTAAGAATTGGGACCGATCCAACGGTTTGAACTTATCGAACCCGGATAACGCGCAATAGGCATAAGTCCGTTCGACTGTCAAACGAACTCCAATTTGAAATCCGAGCACACCTACGCTCTCGTGACGACGTAAGGATAATAGTAGCAGAAATTTTGACAATTAAAAGTGGGCCGGTGCATGGGAACACGCTCTGGCAGATCTGAGGGCCAAAAAGAGATAAAATTGGCGTTCAGTCAAACTTCGAAACGGAAGCTATCCTTCCTGCTACAGCAAGTTCTCGGCCTCCCGAACACATTTCTCAACTACGGGAAAGTCAATTTCGATCCCTAAGTGGGTCAAAACCCAAGCTCAAAGTCGGCTGAAACTAAGATTCGAAATTTGAGTTACCTATGCTACGATTCGATCTGCACCTACTCAACCATCAGCTAGAGCATGAAAAATAGGTGGAAAAGCATACCTTACTTGTCCCGATCGGTGGCCAGAGGAGGGAAAACGAAGGGGCCAAAGTTTCAGAAAAATCTGTCCGAAACCGCCTGTTTTGTGGCTGATTCCGGCGACTACGGCGGCAGATCGAGGCCACTGGCCTAATCTTGATCGCCATTTCTTCGTTACAACTCCGATTCGAGCACACAATATACCCACGAACTCGTATCAACGAGCCCGACATAACGGTACGGCTCACTTCCCCAAATTCTTTCTCAAACTCAAAATGACCTTTTTGCCCTTCTAAAATATTAAATGTTATTTTATTCCCAAAATTCTTAATTATTTTATCTTATTTTATTTTATCAATTTTTTTTAAACCTTTCAATTTATTTTCTTTTATTTAGTCAACTCAACTTAATTATTTAACTTATCAACTCTCGGGGGTAAAAATGTCTTTCACTTGAATAATTTAATATTTAAATATTAATTTAGGGACGGGATGTTACAGTGAAAGTATACTACCAACAATAATACGGTAAGGAAAACAATAAACAGACACAATACAAACTCTGATTTGTAAAGAACAAAAAGACCATGTAGATAAGAAATAGATTTCCATTTTCTATTTCCATTTTAGATTATTTATTTATTTATTTAAAATTTGACAAAACTAAACAAGTGGAAAATGATAAGTTTCTGTATTGTCTTATTTCACAAAATTCAAATTAAGTTAATTTCTTGAAATCACATATATTTATAGCAATGCTTACACTTTCATAATAAAGTATTAGTTGGTAGCACTTAACTCGCGGTATATGATATTGGACCTCTGATATATCGATTCCATTATAACTCCCACTTGAAAATCACATAAATCTCTATTCCCATAAATAAGATAAACCTTGAACACAATCGTTAGTGCAATATATATATATATATATATATATATTTATATCAAATACTCGAAAGACACCACACATAAGGTAATTTGATCCATTTTCCAAAACCAAAGATAATTGATATCCAAAATCAGCAATAATATGATTAGAACATTAATATATTAATGCTATTGAAATAAAGTCAGCAATTAAAATATCCCAAACAACAAAAACGAACTGTGCAATATATATGGTTTCAAATGTACACAACGAACTTTGCAATATATATACCACTGCATGACAAAGATGAAAAAAACAATTTTTCGTCAAAATTATACAAACCAATAATTATGTTTAACCAACAAACTAATAAAAAAAAAATTTGGATAGAACTCTGAAACTCATGGATAAACGATTCTTTGACAAAAGGCTGGGAACTTGTTGGTTGTTTAAATAGAAAATTCAAATAATCATGCTAGCAATTTCAAACCAACACGCCTTTTACCAAATGCCTTTAATAAATAAAATTAAATAGATTTTAACATGAACAAACATATTGCCGTGCAAAGCTTACATAAATATAGATATGCAATTGTAACAATTGTAAACTACAAAGAACTACAGCAGTACGGAAAGAAAATAATTTTAACTTACAAAGGCTTTAGCTTGTTATAAAAAAATATAATTGTCCTTTTTCGTAAAGCCAAATACAAAAACCTTTATATTATAAATAACATATAAACAAATTTGAAAGCTTTTAAGGCAATGAAATTGAAGAAAACAAATTGATAGGTAAGTAAAAGCAAATTAAATAATAAGTAAGAAGGTGAGTTTGGTACGGTGAAGCACGTCAAAGATGCTGTCCTAAAGCCTTTGTAGCCTCCATACTTGTAGGTACTGGCAGTCTACAAGACTCCAAGATACGACCCCTTATACACAAACTCAAGATCCGCTATGAGCACGTTCATAGACGGATATAGGTATCCAAGTCACATAACCATTGCCCAAAATAATAATATAAGTAGAGAAAGTAAATAAAAAATAGAATAGGAGAGAATCAGATTGTGGTGGTGATTGTGGTATGTGATATTCTAATGGTGTATTATGGTTTTTTCAAATGTGAAGGATGAGTGGCCTTTTATAGGCATCCAATAACATGTAACCTTCACCACTTTAAACTAGAAAATTAAGGCATTCAATATAAAAATAAAACCTGAAAATTAAATATTTATAACCCCAACAATAAATAAAATAAAACAGCCAAAATAATTAAATAAATCAAAACGGTTAAATTTTTAAAACCTTTTTAAAATTCCAACAGAGACTAGACAGAGGAGAGGATTTCATAGAGAAGAACACAAATTTAGTGAAGGATGAGCGGTAGGCTGTCAATATGGAGTTTTTATAGAGGGCATTTTTGATTGAGTTTCAAAAGGGGGGCATTATTGAATAAATTGGGTGAGCCGGGGGCAAAGCCACATATTTCCCTTCTTTATTTTTATTTTTATTTTTATAAAGCTATGTAAACCCTCTTTGAAGCTCATCTTTGACTGAAGAAAAGGAGTTAAAACCCCAAAACCAAGACTTTTACTCATGAACAACACTCAAACTTTATGGTTTCAATTTTTTTAAAAGGGAAATAATCAAAAGTACTAATTCAAATTTGAGAAAGAAATTGACAAAAGACATCATCTGGAAATTGACATACAAAACAAAAGTAGTCAAAATGAGTTCACAAAATATATAGGTTCAAAACGTGAACAAGTCTACAACTTGTACCAAGACCACAAAGCTACATGACTTCAAAACCTAATCTCAATGTTTATTTGTTTGTAATATAAACTTTGCATGATACCAAGATCAATTAAACCTAAGTGCTTTATGGTATCCATAGGTTATTCTTCTTGGCATAAGACTTGGTGTTGGTTCTCAATGTGCTTGCTCTTGTAGCAGAAAAACTTGGGTTTGAGACTTGTGCACTGAATGAATCAAACATATTTCTTGCAGATTTTATTCCTCTTGGTATGAAGTGTGCTTGATTTGTTGAGGTTTCACTTGTTCTATTTCCTCCATTTGTCTGTGACTATTGTTGGCTTGTATTTACATAGTGTGCTTGATTTGATGAGCTTCAGAGAGGGTTTACATAGCATTATATACAAAAAATAAAAAAGAGTTTACATTTGGAAATACTAAAATACCTTTGAAAATGGATGGAAAATTGAATGGCGTTAAGGTCAGATGACAAATTATGAATTTAAAAAATTAAGGTGACATTTCTCTTAAATTTTTCTTTAAGGTGACAAATTGAAATTGGTGTATAAGTTCAGGTGACATTTCTACAAAAAACCTTTTATAAAAAAGTTAAGGATTTTTTATTACTTTTTTGTGCCACATCAGCATAAAAAATGGGATTTACATTGCCACATCAGCGTTGAATGGATTTAACAGATTGGATAACAGAGCGTGTCTTTTGAAAGGTTTCCATAAATTCAGGTAATGAGTCAACAAAGTTTGTTTATGAGTTTGTAATAATCCCATAGTTTGGGGTTACTGTAGTTAATCATTTTAATAATTTGAAACCGCTTTCTCTAGTGGTTCTCCCACCCATTCACACAAACACTCGCCCAAAAAGAAAAATCGAGTCCTGGGTTTTTGACTTATTTTCAACTCTGCAATCGAAACGGAAGGTAGAGGAGGGAGACGAAGCAGAGAAGAAGATGAGCGTCATCGAAATCTTGACAAGAGTAGAGGCAATCTGCCAGAAGTACGACAGATACGACGTCGGAAAGCAGAAGGATCTCAACTTCTCCGGCAACATGCCTTTGCTCGCCTCTACGCCTCCGTCGAAGCCAACATTGAAGCCCTTCTTCAGGTCCCTCTCTCTCTCTCTCTCAATTCTCACTCAATGCGATCCCTGTTTGGTCCCTGAGAAAACTCGGGAAAATTCAAGAGGCAAATAGCGGATCCCGACGTAGTTGCACGACATTCACTAGAATTTTCGAGTGAAGTTAGGGTTTTTCACCTCTATGGTGTGCTGAAATGAAACCAGAGTTCTTTTTATTTGCAGAAAGCGGGGATTGCTTCGAAATAGAAAAATAGGGCATCTGCTATTGCGCTGAATGCTGAGATTCGGAGGACTGGTACATTCTAATTTCCCCATTATTACTGAAATTTTAGTCTTCTTATTTGATTGTCTCCTCATTTTGTTATGTATTTGATATGTGGGTTTGTATTTTAATAATTGATTGATTCTAGTCAAGAGGAGCTCCTAAAGAAGAAGGCTGCTGGAGCCAACTTAGATGATTCTGACCTCACAAACGCAATTTTTTTTTGTTATTTAATGGTACGTATTATAAAGCTCTTTTGTTTATTTTATTTTAATTCATTGACTTTGTTAGTAATTTATAGTTTTAGATTAAGATTTTAATTCGTGGGTTCATTGTTCTATTGTTATTTCATACGTGCAATAATTGTTTAATGCCCTTCTACTGTGTACTACTCTACTGCTGTTAGGGTTTCAGGAAAATTGGGTTTTGAAATATTACGGTTTGAAGGGAAAATAAGGGGTTGGCTTTTAAGAGTATCTAGTTAAAGGATTTGAAGGACATTAAGAGCACATGCCTCAAACCCAAATAATGCAATATTCCGTTATCAAAAGCCTTACTTGATTAATTTTGGGTTCTTAAGCTAGATGTTGTTTGTTGAATTAATTACTTGTCCACTTTACCGTACAGTTTCTTTTACATAATAAAATTTCCTCTTTTCGAATGAAAATTCTTAAAATGCGAAGAAACACTAGAAGAGATTATTTTTCCAAGCTTTAGTTCAAAGAGTGAAACTTGGCTTCTATACCTTCATAGTCATGTTGAGGTTCTGGGGTGTCATCACAAAGGGTTTTGTAATTGTGTATGGCTTTTAACTTGTAAATGCAATAGAGCAAAGCATTTATCCCGCGTTATTGTCATGCCTTCTTGCTTTCATAGTCATGTTAGAAGTTTCTATCACCACCTATACTTTGATGAAAGTTATGTGGTTGTTTTACTTGATGGAAAAATTTGAGCACATCACGTATCCTTCCCCATTCAATGGGTAGTAAATATTAAAGGAATACTGTACTTTGCTATTTGGTCTAATTTCACCTTTACCCCCCCAAACATTTACACATCTCATTTTTTCCCTTGAAACGTAATTTGCCTCACTTCACCCCTTAAACTTGTTCCTTGTTCTGAACTGCCCCATACTGCTAAAGTCTGTCACTTCCTTGTGTGAACAAGAAAAATGAACAAGGAGTCCACCCACAAACAGGATAAATCTGGATACAATGGACACCAATAGAAACAAAGCAAGTTAAAGGTCTCTGTAACTACAATAAACATCAAACCCTATAAGTTGTAATCAGATGCAAGTATTTTCCTCAAATACTAGGAACTCTTGTGCTTTAGGGTTATGTTTATTTTAATTTTATTTTCCAGATTTCTCCTTTTAGAAAAAAAAATAATAATCTTGGCTCCAATGGTGGTTGGAGTAATATTCAGTCCTCATTTCTACAGTTTTTGTACTGTGTTATCTACATCAACATAAAATTTGGACTCTATTTATTTCTTTTGAAAAGAATTAAGTTTTGTTTTAACTTTAAATTCATCTTCTATAAAATAAATAACATTCAACTTATGCAGGTACTGCTGGATCTCAAAATGTTGCTTTGAAAGCAAAACTTGTATCTATTTTCTGCCTGTCTATTACAGCAGCAAACAGTTTCCCTTCCACTTTGCAGCGCATTTTTGGTTGCATATATGGTATGCATATTATCTTCTTAGTGTTAACTACACTTGAATTTGTATTTATTTAAATTTCTATAATTAAATAGGTCTTCTGAGTGTTAAATAAGTATTCTTTGCATATCTGGAGTGGACGATTTTGCTGAAATTTCAAGTAAATTGCTGTATGCCATAGTAGAGACGATTTTTTGCAAAGGAGTCTAAGAATGTAGCAAGGTTGAGTGTTCCAAAATCACACGTGGCCAGTGGAGTCTTTCTCGCATGAGAACCACCTCACTATTCTCATCGTCTAACTTTTATACGTGTCACGTCAGTCCCAATGGCTTATACCCCTCTCCAAAAGAAGAATTATTTCCATCTTATGTTATCTTAGTGTTGGGTATGAGATATAATACTCCACTGATTATTTACTTGATATGCTGTAATTGGTACTTAATAGGAAGTGATACCACATCAAGGTTGAAGCAGTTGGGAATGGAATTCGCTGTCTGGGTATTTAAACATGTAAGGACCTTCTGATTTGGTTTTGGATTAGGCTTTTCATTTTCGAAATTCTTTGTGACCTATGAAGGTGTTAAATACTTGCTGAGGGATGTTTAACACACTAGGGTTCCACATACTTAACTTTGACTTTCATGAGTGGGTCCACTATAATACATGTTAACTTTATGGTTTTTGTAGTAAGCTAAGAAATACAATGTGTTCAGCATTAATTTCAGTTTTTGTCAATTGTTTCTTCTCATTATTTGTAGACCAAAAAGCTAAGTCATGTATTTGTTTTTTAAAGATAAATTTTTTAATGAAAAAGAAATTACAATCTGTGGACAATCAGTCCACATCAACAGATATGAAACTAAAAGCTCCCCTTTGACAAGAAGAGTCATTGAACATATGCTACAATGAGAGACAATTACAACTAAACTACATACCCAAGAATTTAACAATTCTAACCGCCTAACTCTAGCCAGGCCCCTTGCCAGTTCACTTTACGAGTATAAGCAATGACTTAATCTTATACAATAATACTAGGGAGACCACATTTTTGTACCACAATTTAATACCCTGTGATGTGGGGATTGAGGTTTACATACCATGTCAATTTATGATTATATCTCAGTGGATGTTAGTTGTATATCAATGTGGTACTAAAATGTGGTGCAAAAATGTGGCTACCCTAGCAATACTAAATCTTAAAATAAGGTTCAGAACCATCTCGGAGAGTGACCTGACAAGGTGACTGGTGGAGGCTGGTATTACAATAGTTTCCTTTTAATCAAATAATATGTTAATGATTCCAATACTTTAATAATTTATATAAATATATATGATGCAGGGATAGCCCCAAATATTTGGTAGGTCTCGTGGTTATTGTCTGCAAACTAATGTCTGAGGCTTGGGTCTCAATTTTACAGAGACAAGATGACATGTGATACTAAGTTTTCCATGCTAGTTAAATGAGCTCACAAGATTGCCTGAACTAGTCTAGGTTCAGTGTTCGTCCTGCTCAACTATTGGTCTGAAGGGTTCAAAGTTGGTCAATTGTAAAATGGTTTAATGCAGAAGGATTTGGATAATGTTGATTGGGGTTTCCTAGACTTTGTTAGAAATTGCTTTGGGAGATCAAGGAGTACTCAACCAACTTTTAGTTGTCAAATGGTAGACCCGGGGGTAGTTTTGAAGTTTCACAGGGCTTGGACAGGTAGACCCCCGTTTGCCGTGTCTTTTTTGATTTAATGGTTGATATCTTGACACTTGAGTAGGTTGGTGGCTTTGGCTAGTGAGTTCAATTTGATTCAGTGCTTTGAGGTGGGTGTGAAGTGAACTTAGTTGTCCCATCTTCTGTTTTCTAGATGACACCATTTATTCACTTCAGGATAATATGGTTCGATTTGTTAATCTGGTCGAGATTGTTTTGTTCTTTGGGATGGGTTTTGGTCTTTGGATAAACATGTCCAATAGTGGTTCGGTGTGTATTGATCATAGGATTCTGGAGTCCATAATAGGTGGGCGGCTTTTGAGTTATTTGAGGTTTCCTTTAGGCGGTAAGGTGTGTTCTTTGAGTTTTTGGCATCCTGTAGTGGAAAATTTCTGGAAGCAGCTGGGTGAAGGAAGGCTTCTCTTTCTATAGGTGGTTGGCTTGTCTGGATTTAGTCAGTCTCAAGTAGCATTCATACTTAACATATTTCATGACTTGTAATGCTGTTGTGATTGATCACCGAAATTTGTTATTTTTCCATTATTTCTGTAGTGTTACTATTCACTTGACATTTGTTGTGCTCCACTTTTTTTCTTTTAATTTAGTTTTTTAAATTTATTTTAAAGATCTCTGTGTGCAGTCAAAGATTGATCAACTTAAACTAATGGGCTCTGTTATTCTGAAGTCACTTGATACAGTTTCAAGTTCAGAATCAGGTTTGCTCCCTAAGCAATGAACGCCCCTTAAACTTCTGTTCATTTTTACCTTTTATAATTAGATGGAAATGGCAGAATTTCCGTCTGATTGATATAGTGCACTAAATCTACCCAGGGAGGGACTCCAAAACTTTTGCTTATCAAGCAATTGTGTTGCTTGCACAGCTTATGCTTCAACTTTTCAGGTTCAATATCTTCCTTTTTGATTCTTCTGGTTCCAGTTTCTATATTCTTTGACTTTGTAGATATTGTTCTTCTGATGTTCCTTTCATGCTTTGTATTAGATTTTATAGGGGAATTTTTTTTGAATACATGTTTCCCTCCTTCCAGAGATAAGATTGACATTGCTGTGCGCCTTTTTGATGCATTGAAGTTGGAGCCCAGCATTTCCGCCTCAGTATTCGGGAAGCAACCAATTCCCTTGCCACTGCTTACAAGGTATGGCACATGTTTTCTATTGGTTGAAGCTATGATTATGTTTGTCTACTTCATGCAAGCCTATTCATAAAGCTTTTGTTTGGCCCAGAGATTTAGAACAACCAATTTAAACAAATCGTTGAGTTAGGTTCATTTCCCCTTCTTTTTGATAAGGAACAAAAACCATTGATTAAAAAAAGCAAAAACAGAAAGATGGCACAAGAAGTATGGTCATTTCTTGTTTTGTAATGTTTTCCTTTCCACTCCTTTATGATATTCAATTGAAAGATGCTCACATTTGGCATGGTTCGTGGTTGTTCATTGTATTCCTGAAAGAGTTGGGATACTCTGACTGCTTGTATTGCATTGTACTGTGAGAGTTATAAGCTTTGGGGAAAAAAGAGGGATATGTGTTGTATAGTTTAGACTCAACCTAAATGGATTAAATCCAAACTCAAATAAAACTCGCAAGTGTACGAATCATAAGATAATATAGCAAGCAAATACGAGGTCGTTCCCACAAGGACTGTTCTAATACTATTCTAGTTACTCAAAACAAGTTAAATCCTAACACTTGTTAATTCTGACAAATCTGATTTTGATGAAAGAAATATTTAAAAGCCATAAAACAAATAAAAATTAAAAGTGTAGAGTTGTAATCTTTAGAATTAAATTCACGATAAAACAAAGAAGAAGCAAAGAGTTGAAGTTTCTGAAAATCAAGAGAGAAAATACTAAGGATCCGATTTCACCACTAGTAATCCTATTCCAGTTCTTAGCTCTTTATCACCAAATTATCGTACGTGCATTGAGGATCAATTCTATCTTAGTATGATTATCCGTGGTATTTGGTTTTAATCAAGTATTTCTAACATGCAACCTAGTTATGGTATCCAACGTAGATCAGCAAATCAGAAACCCATTAAAAACAGAAGAACACAATGATCATGTAAATTCTAGACATGGTATCTGCATAGAAATTCACACATCTCATTCACATAGCAAGTATTAAGATGAAGTATGGTATCTACTCCAATCCTGCATCAGATAACTCATAAGCAAATACTAATGGTGATCAATCACAAGCATTTGAAAATAAGCATATTAAAACAGTGAATAAAAACTCAAACACATAATCTGAAATCTGGAAATCAAATAACTAAAACCTTAGAATATTCATACTAGGGCTACATCGAAACCTTAGAATGTAAACTTAGTTGCACATTATATTTGAAGTTTTAGTGCCCATAAGGAAGAAGGAAAACTAAAAACTAGAGAAGAAAAACCCTTGAAGTTGCAGGCTGTGCTGTCAGCTTTTCTCCTCGGCTTCTCTGGCGTGAAAAACTTCTCTCTATCTTTCTGACGTGAAAATCCTCTAGGTCTAACGTCAAAACATATACGCGCGTGAGATATTGGCTGACGTCTCTTTCTTTTGGGCCCCGGGAAATGCTTTTCCTATATTGTCTGAAATTTGGATACGGGGAAAATTCATTGGAAAATGCTTTTCCAAGGTTGCATAGGCTACCAAGGCATCATGGAATGTCCATTGCAAATTGAACATGTACATTCTCATTCCTCGTGAAATGTTTTTCCAATTGCTTTTACATGAACCTCTAATCACCAGATTGGAATCCCACCATGTCGCAGCAACGCAAATGTCAATGTTTGTTCAAACCAGTAGAAAAAGGACCATAGACTGGAGCGAACTTTTGTTGACACTTGCTGTCAGTGTTGTCAAAATGTTGCGAATATTGGAGCGATATTCTCTTTTATTTGTGTTTTACTTCAAAATTGTTTTGGTTCTAATATAGATATAATACTTAAGCTTTTCTAGATCTTTTTCTTTCCCAGTTTTGTGACTTTCTCGCATTTGTTCTAATTACCAGTTCTGTATATTCAAATTATTGATACCAATTATTATTTGCCTTTAGGGAGCTCCATCAACAATTCTAAAGGATCTGGAGACACTTTCGCCGAAAAATTCTCAAGCGGTGTCATACTTTTGCCTTTTTTAGAGTATTGGCGGCACTAGTTTTCTTTTATTGATCTCTTTTCTACCTTTATGGGATTTGAATCTATTATTTAATTTGGGTTTCATAAATCAATTTCCTAATGGAAGCCTGTTTACGTGGTGCTCAATGCTCACCAGGAGCAAAGTGAAGTACGATTCTGTGTAATGAGATGGGCGACTTCTTTATTTGATTTGAGGTAGTGAAGTTTCCATTTTGCACTTATTGTAGTATACTCAATACTGTCACATGAGGCAAGACATATGTAAGGAATCTAATGGTTCATATGCAGATTCTAGGATGACAAGTTTGTTTCTGGCGTGTTTGAAGAGTTGTGGGAAGAGCATACAAGTGATAGCGTAGCCCTCCAGTTGTACTTGGCAGAAATTGTTTCGTTCATTTGTGAGGGCATTGGATGATCATCGTAGGCAATTAAAAAGAAGGTATGTGCTATCTCTTTTCAATATACACTTTAGTCATTGTTGTAGGTCATACTCTTGAGATTATTCTTAGTGTGTCAATTCTCAACTTGCAGTCAGCCCAGGCAATCTTCAAGCTCAGTGAGGTTTTGGGTGAATCCCTGTCTTCTTACTATCATGTCTTGTTCCAATCTCCTGTGAAAGAGATTCCGGGTCGGTTATGGGAGGTAGGAATTTCTATTCATGATCTTTGGTAAACAGACAGATCAAAAATTAAATAAGCAAAGTGTAGATCATTGGAATAAATTCCATGTTAGTCCATCCAAATCTGCATATATGAATTTGCTTTTCTGTGCCAGTTTTTTCGAATGATAGTTTTTTTTATTTAATGTGACAGAGAAAGGATGCTCTATTATATGCAATAGCTGGTCTTTCTGTGTATTTCCATAAAGCAATTTCAAGTGATTATCCTGCCACTATGAATGAAATTTTGAGCATGCACAAAAAAAAGCGAAGAAATAGTTTGAAGCAACTCTCTCTTGTCTTGAACAGTTAAGCATTCCATGATGAATGCATGGCAGACAGAGCTTTCATAAATTGCTCCTTTTTTTTAGTTTTTATTTTGTGGGAAGTATATTGATCTTGCTCTAACCCTATTATCGATTGCGCGTTCTTGTTATGCTTAAGAAAGTGGAAGCTCTTGTTCTATCTCCTTCTATTTGTTGATGGTTGTTGATTACGTGGGTATTGTGATTAATAATATGGTTGGCCTATTTTTGGATTGTTGGATGGGTAAATATAAATAATATTATTTTTCAGGACAAGGTGGGAGGCATGAAAGATTTTAAAAGGAAGAATATGATCCATATAGGCTAGATTGTAAGAATTTTAGACAGTTTTCTTTTGGTTAAATTTTCGAAAGAAATAGGATGCCTAGGTTACTGATGCATTTAAATTCTGATTGATTTTCCTCCCATCAATCAAACCATTCAAATATGATCATCCCTTGATGGATCATTAACATTCTTGTCAAACTAGTTCATTGTATTGAGTCTAGGTTCAGAAGTTAGAAACTACTTTATTGAAATCTAGATGACGAGTGCAAATGTCAATCTACAGTGTACTTCTTGTTGATTGTCCTGGGCATTACCATGCAATCTTTGCTTCGATTCATGTTACTTGTTTAACTATTTTATAGGATTTTGGAATACGTTATGCTTTTATTTGTACTTCTGTTCAGTTGCCATCATAATGCTTGACTTGAAATTTGACTTATTTTGAAATGTCTTGTAACGAAGTTTTTCTGCATGAATTTGTTTTTAGGTTGTAAAAGCCTTTGGTAATCAAGAGTTCTTTAATTTGTTTTTTCCGTTATTATATGGGATGTTCATGTCTGCCACTCACACTCAATCTGGGAAAGCAACTTTGGCTGGTGATGCTGCTAAAGCAGGTTGGTAGATAACACTATTTCTTACTTTATCTAAGAAGTTAATTTCTAATTTCTACAGTAAGTCAGATAAGTATTGGGTATCGTTCCACTGCTTCTGGTTCTATCTCCTATTTGTTGATGGTTGTTGATTACGTGGGTATTGTGATTAATAATGTGGTTGGCCTATTTTTTGGATTGTTGGATGGGTAACTATAAATAATATTATTTTTCAGGACAAGGTGGGAGACATGAAAGATTTTAAAAGGAAGAATAAAGTGTTGAAATCCATATAGGCTAGATTGTAAGAATTTTAGATAGTTTTCTTTTGGTTAAATTTTCGAAAGAAATAGGATGCCTAGGTTACTGATGCATTTAAATTCTGATTGATTTTCCTCCCATCAATCAAACCATTCAAATATGGTCTTGTCAAACTAGTTCATTGAATAGAGTCTAGGTTCAGAAGTTAGAAACTACTTTATTGAAATCTAGATGACGAGAGTGCAAATGTCAGTCTACAGTGTACTTGTTGATTGTCCTAGGCATTACCACGCAATCTTTGCTTCGATTCATGTTACTTGTTTTACTATTTTATAGGATTTTGGAATACGTTATGCTTTTATTTGTACTTCTGTTCAGTTGCCATCATAATGCTTGACTTGAAATTTGACTTATTTTGAAATGTCTTGTAACAAAGTTTTTCTGCATGAATTTGTTTCTAGGTTGTAAAAGCCTTTGGTAATCAAGAGTTCTTTAATTTGGACTTTCCGTTATTATATGGGATGTTCATGTACGCCACTCACACTCGATCTGGGAAAGCAACTTTGGCTGGTGATCTCGCTAAAGCGAGTTGGTAGATAACACTATTTCTTACTTTATCTAAGAAGTGAATTTCTAATTTCTATAGTAAGATAAGTATTGGGTATCGGTCCACTGCTACTGGTGTCCCATTCTGTGAATCCTTGGAACTCGAAAAGTCCATTTGGAAAGAAAATGCATGAAACTACCTGACGATGGAACAAAAGCCCATTTGGGAAAAAAAGAGAGGATGTCCCTTAATTCATACTCCCATCGGAAAGGTCCCTTCAAAATGAAAATGCATGAAACTCCCGGAAGAAAAGTCCATTATGAAAGAAAATGAATTGTCCCCCAATCCATGAAACTTGAAAGTCCCTTTGGAAAGAAAATGAACGTCCAGGAATCCATAGTCACTTACTAAAGAAAATGGATGTCCCTGAATCGATAGACTCTTAGCAAAGAAAATGGATGTCCACAAATCCATGAAAGTCGAAAAGTCCCTTAGGAAAGAAAATTGATGTCCCTGAATCCATAGTCCATTCAAAAAGAAAGTTCATGTCTCTAAATCCATGAAACACAAAATCCACTTCGGCAAGAAATTGGATGTCCCTAAATCCATAGCCCCTTTGGAAAGAAAATGTTCCATTCGGAAAGAAAATGGATGTCCCTGAATCCGTAGTTCATTAAGAAGGAAAGTGGATGTCCCTGAATCCATTGTCCCTTTGGAAAGAAAGTGCTTGTCCCTAAATCCATGAAACTCGAAAGTCTCTTCGGAAAGAAAATGGATGTACCTGACTCCGTAGTCCCTTCAAAAGAAAATGGATGTCCCTAGGTCCATAGTCCCTTCGGAAAGAAAGTGGTGTCCCTAAATCCATAAAACTCGAAAGACCCATCGGAAAGAAAATGGATGTCTCTGAATCCATAGCTCTTTCAAAAAGAAAATGGATGTCTCTAATTCCATAGCCCCTTAAGAAAGAAAATGTTCCGTTAGGAAATAAACTGAATGTCCCTGAATCCTTAGTGCATTTGGAAAGAAAATGGATGTCCCTAAATCCATATTACCTTCGGAAAGAAAATGGATGCCCGTGAACCCAAGAAACTAGAAAAGTCTATCCGGAAAGAAAATGCATGAAACTCCCCAAAGATGTAAGAAAAGTCCCTTCGGAAAAAAAAGGATGTCCCTTAATCCAAAGTCCATTTAGAAAAGTCCATTCGGAAAGAAAATGGATGTCCCTGAATCTATAGTCCCTTCGGAAAGAAAATGGATGTTCCTAAATCCACTGTCCCTTCGGAAAGAAAGTGCATGTCCCTAAATCCATGAAACTTGAAAGTCTCTTCGGAAAGAAAATGGATGTCCCTGAATGCATAGTCCCTTCGAAAAGAAAGTCCATGTGCCTAAATCCATGAAACACGAAATCCCTTCGGAAAGAAATTGGATGTACCTAAATCCATAGGCCCTTCGGAAAGAAAATGTTCCATTCGGAAAGAAAGTGGATGTCCTTGACTCCATAGTCCATTCGGAAAGAAAGTGGTTGTCCTTGAATCCATAGTCCCTTTGGAAAGATAGTCCATGTCCCTGAATCCATGAAACTCAAAAGTCTCTTCGGAAAGAAAATGGATGTCCCTGACTCAATAATCCTTTTGGAAAGAAATGGATGTCTCTAAATCCATAGTCCCTTCGGAAAGGAAGTCCATGTCCCTAAATCCAAGAAACTAGAAAGACCCTTCGGAAAGAAAATGGATGTCTCTGAATCCATAGCCCCTTCAGAAAGAAAATGAATATTCCTAAATACATAGCCTCTTCGACAAGAAAATGTTCCCTTCGAAAAGAAAATGGATATCTCTGAATCCATAATCCATTCGGAAAGAAAATGGATGTCCTTGAATCCATAGTCCCTTCGGAAAGAAAATGGATGTCATTGAATCCATAATCCCTTCGAAAAGAAAGTGCATGTCTCTAAATCCATGAAACTCGAAAGTCTCTTCAGAAAGAAAATGGATGACCGTGAAACCATAGTCCTTTGGAAACAAAATGGATGTCCCTAAATCCATTGTCAATTAGGAAAGAAAGTGCATGTCCATAAATCAATGAAACTCGAAAGTCTCTTTGGAAAGAAAATGGATTTACCTGAATCCATAGTCCATTCGGAAAGAAAATGGATGCCCCTGCATCCATAGTCCATTTGTAAACAAAGTGCATGTCTCCAAATCCATGAAACTCGAAAGTCCATTCGGAAAGAAAATGGATGTCCCTGTATTCATAGTCCCTTCAGAACGAAAATGGATGTTCCTAAATCCATAGTCCCTTAAAAAAGAAAAGGTTCCATTAGGAAAGAAAATGGATGTCCCTGAATCCATAGAACCTTCGGAAAGAAAGTGCATGTTCCTGAATCCATGAAACTCGAAAGTCTTTTCGGAAAGAAATGGATGTCCCTGAATCCCATAGTCCCTTCGGAAAGAAATTGGATGTCCCTAAATCCATAGTTCAGTCAGAAAGAAAATGTTCCATTCGAAAAGAAAGTGCATGTACCTAAATCCTCGAAACTCAATAGTGCATTCGGGAAGAAAATGGATGTCTCTGAATCCATAGTCCATTCGGAAAGAAAATGGACTAAATTCGTAGTCGCTTCGAAAATAAAATGTTCCATTATGAAAGAAAATGAATGTCCATGAATCCATAGTCCATTCGGAAAGAAAATGGATGTCCCTGAATCTAGTCCCTTCGGAAAGAAAGTGCATGTCCCTGAATCCATGAAACTCAAAATTTTCTTCGGAACGAAAATGGATGCCCCTAAATCCATAGTACCTACGGAAAGAAAATGGTGCATTCGGAAAGAAAGTGGATGTCCTTAAATCTTTTAAACTCGAAAGTCCCTTTGAAAAAAAATGGATGTCCCTGAATCCATAGTCCTTTAGGTTAGAAAGAGATGTTCCTAATCCATAGTACCTTCGAAATGAAAATGTTCCCTTCGGAAAGAAAATGAATGTCCCTGAATCCATAGTCCATTCGGAAAGAAAATGCATGTCCCTGAATCCATGAAACTCAAAAGTCTCTTTGGAAAGAAAATGGATGTCCCTGAATCCATAGGCCGTTTGAAAAGAAAATTGATGTCCCTAAATCTATAGTCCATTCGGAAAGAAAATGCATGTCGCTAAATCCATGAGACTTGAAATTTCATTCGGAAAGAAAATGGATGTCCCTGAATCCATAGTCCCTTCATAAAGATAATGGATGTTCGTAAATGCATAGACCCTTCAAAAAGAAAATGTTCCATGCAGAAAGAAAATAGATGACCCTGAATCCATAGTCCATTTAGAAAGAAAGTGCATGTCCCTGAATCCATGAAATTTGAAAGTCTCTTCGGAAAGAAAATGGATGTCCACAAATCTAGAGTCCCGCCGAAAAGAAAATGGCTTTGGAAAGAAAGTTCATCTCCCTATATCCATGAAACTCGAAAGTCCCTTCGGGAAGAAAGTAGATGTCCCTAAATCCATAGTCCCTCCGGAAAAAAATGGCCCTTTCGGAAAGAAAGTGTATGTCCCTATATCCATGAAACTCGAAAGTTCCTTCGGGAAGAAAGTAGATGTCCTTAAATCCATAGTTCGTCCGGAAAAACATGGCCCTTCGGAAAGAAAGTGCATGTCCCTAAATCCATTAAACTCGAAAGTCCCTTCGGGAAGGAAGTGGATGTCCCTGAATCCGTGATCCCCTCAGAAAGAAAATGGATGTTCTTAAATCCGTAGTCCCTTTGAAAAGAAAATTGATGTCACTGAATTCATATTCCCTTCGGAAAGAAAATGTATGTCCCAGAATCCATGAAACTCGAAAGTCTGTTCTTAAAGAAAATGGACGCCCCTGAATCCATAGTCCCGTTGGAAAGAAAATGGATGTCCCTAAATCCATAATACTTTCGAATAGAAAATGGTCACTTCGGAAAGAAATTGCATGTCCCTAAATCCTTGAAACTCAATAGTCCATTCGGGAAGAAAATGGATGTCCCTGAATCCATAGTCCATTCGGAAAGAAAATAGACTAAATCTGTAGTCGCTTTGAAAAGTAAATGTTCCATTATGAAAGAAAATGGATTTCCATGAATCCATAGTCCATTCGGAATGAAAATGGATGTCCCTGAATCCATAGTCCCTTCGGAAAGAAAGTGCATGTCCCTGAATCCATGAAACTCGAAATTTTCTTCGGAAAAGAAAATAGATGACCCTGAATCCATAGTTCATTCGTAAAGAAAATTGTTGTCCTTGAATCCATAGTCCCTTCGAAAAGAAAGTGCATGTCCCTGAATCCATGAGATTCGAAAGTCTCTTCGGAATGAAAATGGACGTCCTTGCATTTGTAGTCCCTTCAGAAGAAAATGAATGTCCATAAATCCAGTCCCGCCAGAAAGAAAATGGCCCCTTCGGAAAGAAAGTGCATGTCCCTATATCCATAAAACTTGAAAGTCCATTTGGGAAGAAAGTAGATGTCAATGGCCCCTTGAGAAATAAAGTGCATGTACCTATATCGATGAAACTCGAAAGTCCCTTCGGGAAGATGATAGATGTCCCTAAATCCATAGTCCCTTCGGAAAAAAAATGGCCCCTTCAGAAAGAAAGTGCATGTCCCTAAATCCATGAAACTTGAAAGTCCCTTCGGGAAGAAAGTGGATGTCCCTGAATCTGTGGTCCCCTCAGAAAGAAATGGATGTTCTTAAATCCAGTCCATTCGAAAAGAAAATGGATGTCACTGAATCCATATTCCCTTCGGAAAGAAAGTGCATGTCCTAGAATCAATGAAACTCGAAAGTCTCTTCGGAAAGAAAATGGATGCCCCTGAATCCATAGCCCCCTCGGAAAGAAAATGGATGCCCCTGAATCCATAGTCCCTTGGGAAGAAAATGGATGTCCTTGAATCCATAGTCCATTCGGAAAGAAAATGGATATTGCTAAATCCATAGTCCCTTCGAAAAGAAAAGGATGTCCCTGAATCCGTAGTCCCTTCGGAAAGAAAGTGCATGCTCTTGAATCCACTTGTTATGTTTATCTCTTGTTTGAGCTATGTTTTAGTTCTACTTGTTATGAGTTCCTAATTTATTATTACATCTTGTTTTTAGATGAATGGAAGTTGGTTCGGTCATTGAGGTATTTTCTTTTTTAATTTGTTAAGGTTCTTTAGTATAGTGGGGTGTTTATTATGCAATTTTGTAGAATCTTCGAATGAGTCATTTGATTTGAGTTGTTTGATACTATGTACCTCATAGGTTGATTATTTTTATAGATTTTTATTATATTCTAGAGTGTATTAGAATTTGTTGGTAATGGGGTTTTTTTATATGAGTTTTAATGGTTTTGTTTTTCTTCGTGATGGTTTTGGTTTAGTTCTACTTGTTTTGAGTTACTAATTTATTATTAGATCTTGTTTTTAGAAGAATCGGAATTGGAGTGGATTAGAATTTGTTGGTAGTGGTGTTTTTTTGTGAGTTTTAATTCCTTTATTTTTCTTCGTGCTTTTTTGAGCTATGTTTTAGTTCTACTTGTTTTTTAATTTTAATTTATGATTAGCTCTTGGTTTTAGATGAATCGAAATTGGCATTTAGGTGTGTTCTTTTTGTATTTTTTATAGTTCTTCTATATAGTGTGGTGTTGATTATATAATTTTGTAGAATTTTCATATGTGTTGTTATATTTGAGTTGGTTGATACTATGTAACTATTCAGTTGATTATTATTATTTTTATATTCTATAGTGTGGATTAGAATTTTTTGGTTATGGGCTTTTTCTGTTTGAGTTTTAATGGTTTTGTTGATTGTTTGACCTATGTTTCATTTCTACCTGTTATGAATTTCTAATTAATCATTAGGTCTTGTTTTTAGATGAATCGGAGTTGGTTCAGCCATTGATGTGTGTTCCTTTTTAATTCTATAAGGTTCTTTTGTGTAGTGAGGTGTTTATTATGCAATTTTGTAGAACCTTCGAATGTGTCTTTATGTTTCAGTTGGTTGATACTATGTCCCTCTGGAGTGACTATTGGTTAGAATTTGTTGGTAGTACGGTTTTTTTTTTGTGAGGTTTAATGTTTTCATTTTTCTTCTTAATTGTTTGAGCTTTGTTTTGTTGTACTTGTTATGAATTTTTAATTAATGATTTGGTCTTGTTTTTAGAAGAATCAGAATTGCCGTTGAGGTGTGTTCTTTTTAAATTTGTTAAGGTTCTTTTATATGGTGTGGTGTTGATTATATAATTTTGTAGAATTTTCGAATGTGTTGTTATATTTGAGTTGGTTTATACTATGTAACTATTGAGTTGATTATTTTTTAGATAATTTAGTATGTTCTAGAGTGTGGATTAGAATTTATTGATGGTGGGGTTTTTCGTGAGTTTCAATGGTTTTGGTTTTGTTTGAGATTAATCGGAGTTGGTTCGGCCGTCGAGGTGTGGAATTTTTTTAATTTGTCAAGGTTATTTTGTATACGGAGGTGTTCATTATGCAATTTTTTAGAATCTTCGAATGAGTCATTTTATTTGAGTTGGTTGATACTATGTACCTCATAGGTTGATTGTATTTATAGATTTTTATTATATTCTAGAGTGTATTAGAATTTGTTGGTAATGTGGTTTTTTTTATATGAGTTTTAATGGTTTTGTTTTTCTTCGTGATGGTTTTGGTATAGTTCTACTTGTTTTGAGTTACTAATTTATTATTAGATCTTGTTTTTAGATAAATCGGAATCGGAGTGGATTAGAGTTTGTTGGTAGTGGTGTTTTTGGTGAGTTTTAATTCCTTTATTTTTCTTCGTGCTTTTTTGAGCTATGTTTTAGTTCTACTTGTTTTTTAATTTTAATTTATGATTAGTTCTTGGTTTTAGATGAATCGAAATTGGCATTGAGGTGTGTTCTTTTTGTATTTTTTTATAATTCTTCTATATAGTGTGGTGTTGGTTATATAATTTTGTAGAATTTTCGTATGTGTTGTTATATTTGAGTTGGTTGATACTATTTAACTATTCAGTTTATTATTTTTTTTTAGATTTTTATTATATTCTAGTGTGGATTACAATTTTTTGGTAGTGGGGTTTTTTTTGTGAGTTTTAATGGTTTTGTTGATTGTTTGAGCTATGTTTCATTTCTACTTGTTATGAATTTCTAATTAATCATTAGGTCTTGTTTTTAGATGAATCGAAGTTGGTTCAGCCATTGATGTGTGTTCTTTTTTAAATCTATAAGGTTCTTTTGTGTAGTGAGGTGTTTATTATGCAATTTTGTAGAACCTTCGAATGTGTCTTTATGTTTGAGTTGGTTGATACTATGTCCGTCTCGAGTGACTATTGGTTAGAATTTGTTGGTATTACGGTTTTTTTTGTGAGGTTTAATGTTTTCATTTTTCTTCTTAATTGTTTGAGCTTTGTTTTTGTTGTACTTGTTATGAATTTTTAATTAATGATTTGATCTTGTTTTTAGAAGAATCAGAATTGTCGTGGAGGTGTGTTCTTTTTAAATTTGTTAAGGTTCTTTTATATGGTGTGGTGTTGATTATATAATTTTGTAGAATTTTCGAATGTGTTGTTATATTTGAGTTGGTTTATACTATGTAACTATTGAGTTGATTATTTTTTAGATAATTTAGTATGCTCTAGGGTGTGGATTAGAATTTGTTGACGGTGGGGTTTTTCGTGAGTTTTAATGGTTTTGGTTTTGTTTGAGATTAATCGGAGTTCGTTCGGCCGTTGAGGTGTGTTATTTTTTTAATTTGTCTAGGTTATTTTGTATACGGAGGTGTTTATTATGCAATTTTGTAGAATCTTTGAATGAGTCATTTTATTGGAGTTGGTTGATACTATGTACCTCATAGGTTGATTATTTTTATAGATTTTTATTATATTCTAGAGTGTATTAGAATTTGTTGGTAATGAGGTTTTTTTATATGAGTTTTAATGATTTTGTTTTTCTTCATGATGGTTTTGGTTTAGTTCTACTTGTTTTGAGTTACTAATTTATTATTAGATCTTGTTTTTAGATGAATCGGAATCGGAGGGGATTAGAATTTGTTGGTAGTGGTGTTTTTGGTGAGTTTTAATTCCTTTATTTTTCTTCTTGCTTTTTTGAGCTATGTTTTAGTTTTACTTGTTTTTGTCGTTTTGATTTATGATTAGTTCTTGGTTTTAGATGAATCGTAATTGGCATTGAGGTGTGTTCTTTTTATATTTTTTTATCGTTCTTCTATATAGTGTGGTGTTGATTATATAATTTTGTAGAATTTTCGTATGTGTTGTTATATTTGAGTTGGTTGATACTATTTAACTATTCAGTTTATTATTATTTTTTTTAGATTTTTATTATATTCTATGGTGTGGATTAGAATTTTTTAGTAGTGGGGTTTTTTTTGTGAGTTTGAATGGTTTTGTTGATTGTTTTAGCTATGTTTCATTTCTACTTGTTATGAATTTCTAATTAATCATTAGGTCTTGTTTTTAGATGAATCGGAGTTTGTTCAGCCATTGATGTGTGTTCTTTTTAATTATATACGAGTCTTTTGTGTAGTGAGGTGTTTATTATGCAATTTTGTAGAACCTTCGAATGTGTCATTATATTTGAGTTGGTTGATACTGTCCCTCTTGAGTGACTGTTGGTTAGAATTTGTTGATAGTACGGTTTTTTTTGTGAGGTAAAATGTTTTCATTTTTCTTCTTAATTGTTTGAGCTTTGTTTTTGTTGTACTTGTTATGAATTTTTAATTAATGATTTGATCTTGTTTTTAGAAGAAGCAGAAGTGCCATTGAGGTGTGTTCTTTTTAAATTTGTTAAGGTTCTTTTATATGGTGTGGTGTTGATTATATAATTTTGTAGAATTTTTGAATGTGTTATATTTGAGTTGGTTTATACTATGTAACTATTGAGTTGATTATTTTTTAGATAATTTAGTATGTTCTAATTAATGATTAAATCTTACTTCTAGATGAATCAGAATTCCCATTGAGTTGTGTACTTTTTGAATTTGTTAAAGTTCTTTTATTTATTGTGGTGTTGATTATATAATTTTGTAGAATTTTTGAATTTGTTGTTATATTTGAGTTGGTTGATACTATGTAACTATTTTGTTCATTAATTTATTTAGATTTTTTATTCCATTCTAGAGTGCAGATTAGAATTTGTTTACTGTGGGATTGTTCGTGAGTTTTAATGGTCATTATATTTGGGTTAGTTGATACTTTGTACCTCTTGAGTTGTTTAGTTTTTTTTAGATTTTTATTATATTCTTGAGTGGAATAGAATTTGTTGGTACTGGTATTTTTTGTTAGTTTGTACATCGTGATTTTGTGGGCTATGTTTTAGTTCTACTTGTTTTCTCATTCTAATTTCTAATCAGGTCTTGGTTTTATATGAATCGAAATTGGCATTGAGGTGTGTTCTTTTTGTATTTTTTAAAATTATTCTATATAGTGTGGTGTTGATTAAAACACCAGACAAGATCAAACCATTGACAAGATCCAAGATCAGATCACTACTCATTGACAAGATCAAATATCGGATCACTACTCATGAGCGGCGGCCCTTCTAGGTAGTTGAGCCTTCCTTGCCCACCTTTTCATTTTTTTTATTGGCCCAACATTGAACTATTAACCTCTCCTCTGTGCACCCTCTCTGGTGTCGGATGGATCTTTCCTTTCATTGAGTGATTTTCCTTTCCTCTTTAAGAAATGTGCATCATGGGAACAGTCATTGCTCGGGGTGCATGGAAGACAATAATAAGGTTCCAGGGGCGCGCGCGTGTGGGCCTCAGGAGGGATGGGATGCTTAGGTGAGAGGTCTTCGCGGCGGGGTGGGGAATCCAGTAACGGCGTTACTTTTGGAATGCATCGAGGGGTCATGGGCTAACCCTCCTATCCAGGAAAGTTCATGAGCTGCTATCTTCGACCGAGGTTAGGTCTTCTTATGCTCTGTTGTTATTCTTCTTCCAACTTGTACACAAGCCAAGGCTTCTCGAAGTCAAGTACATCAAAGGTAGTGGAAGAAAGGATGCATGGATAAAATATTGGGAGAACTGGTCTGAGAGGGATGCAAGGATAAAGTCTTGGGCCAATTCCCCATCTAGTGGAGTTCCTAAGTTCTCCAACTGCTTGATGAGTCCAATCATCTTCAGCCCATGCTGGTGGACTAGTGCTCCCTTGACCATCTTGGTCTTCACAAGCTCACAAACAACACTGAACTGTCTGTTACGAATATCCTCACCATACCGCTCTTGCAGATGAAGGATCATATCACCCGTAGTATCCATGTGCATTGCTTTTGAAGCTTCGAGTTCATGGAAGCAATCTTGTATGCGCTTAACATATTGAGCACGTTCCTCCTTAGTGACATTATCACCAGGAGGTTGACGAGGGAACGACTTATCAAGCACGTCTGTAATTTTCTCACTGGTCAAAACGATCCTCAGATTTCGGAACCATTCCGGGAAATTGTACCCCTCAAGGCAATGTTTGTAAAGAATTTTGGCGAGTGCGTTTCCAGACATATCTACATAATGTACAGAAATTTAAATTAGATTATACTAAGGTTTAAATTAGATTGCTTTTATAAAGCCATTGATTCGGGTCTTTTAAAACAAAAGGCACCTCCCACTATTTTTTGGCAAATTCCATATGCCTCAAATGGAATTCGAGAGTTTTAGTTTGAACTCTTAGTGAGGATGGGAGGCTCACCACAATCAAGCTTGCCAAATCATAATAGAATCTTGGTTTGCTTGAATGGTGAAGAGAGAGTACTCTTACCTAGGGCTGGGCATTTGGACCCGAAACCAGGCCAACTCGCCCAAACCAAACCGATTGGGTCGGGTTGGTTTGGTTTTTTTTTCAATTTTTTGTGGTTATCGGTTTGAACCCAAACCAAACCGAGGCTTATGGTTCGGTTTACGGTTTGTAATATCCAAAATCACGATTTAACCAAACCAAATCGATGATATTAAAAAATATTATAATAAGAAAAAAAAACATAATACATAGTTTAAAGAAGTTTATATATATATATATATATATATATAATACAAACTTATATATATATAATACGTAGTTTATATATATATATATATATATATATATATATATATAAACTATGTATTATTATTATTATTATTATTATATATATAAATTATGTATTATTATTATTATTATTATTATTATATATATATAAACTATGTATTATATATATAATACATAGTTTAAAGACATTTATATATATAAAATACGAACTTATATATATATAATACATAGTAATAATAATAATAATAATAATAATAATAATAATAATACATAGTTTATATATATATATATAATACATCTTCTTTTTTTCCTTATTCTCTCTCTTCTTTTTCTTCTCCTCTCCATCTCTCCCTCTCTTCATTGCTTTTATTTCTTCTCTCTCTCTCTCTCTCTCTCTCTAAGAAAGACAAAAAACCGAAACCGAACCAAACCGAACCAACAAGCCCGGTTAACCGAAGTAATCGGTTTTCATTAATTATGGTTTGGTTTCGGTTTTCAAAATAGTCAAACCGAGATGATTCGGTTCGATTTCGGGTTGAGCCCAAAATCGAACCAACCCAAACCGAGCCCACCCCTACTCTTACCCATTCACTTCATGATGTGATTACCCATCACTTTGGCCTCTAGCAAATGTGTACCCCTGAATGTTATTGTGAGGTACCATTTGTTCTAGTTAAGTCATGGCCATCATTCCCATGAGTGTAGGGGTTCAAACAAGACCTCATCATAATAGAATATTGGCCTTACTCGTTGCCTACATTCACAATATCAAATATTTTGAAATGAGCCCTTTCAAAAATAAGCATATACTTTGTGTTCCCCATATTATGGTGAAGCACGGTGCATTGGTTATAATTGATGAGGGCCCACAACGGTGGAAGGCCACGAAAAGATATTCAAAATACCTCTCTGTTTATCAACTTAATATTATTATTGGTTGAGGGAGTTTTAGGTCTCATCATACAACATTCATTTCAATCTCATTAAAATAAAATTGGTCCTATCATAACTATTGGTCCAATTGTTAGTAGCATATGGTTCTCCCACTATTTGTTTTAGAAATCAAGGAGTATCTATTACTACTAATTAAAATTTTGCATTCTTGAATTTTGGACGTATAGTTATCTTAGGCCATTGGGATGATTATGGACTTTTAATATTTGAATATTTGACCCAACATAAGCCAAATTTGGATTTTGGTCTAGGGAGGGTGATTCATTTTAATTACGCGTTTAACGAATTAAACATGCAATCCTAATTGGGCTTGAGGCCCATCTAACTTCAGCCTTGGATTTCATCTCCTTCTTTCTTCTTCTCCTTTAACTTACATCATATGAAAAGCATAGGCATGCAAGCCTTTTAACAATTACATAAGAAAAGAAAAAGAGACATGCAAGCCTCTTTTAACAAAAGAATTAAACATTATTAATTACAAGCCCAATAAATGAATAAATCAAATCCCATGGTTCAATCAAATTGATAGTCGGCCGTTCACATAGTTCGATTGCAATTTGGTCTTAGTCCATAATTGACAGGACCTGACCTAAATTCCACTTTGAAATTCGTGACAAACCCTGTGCATGTCCGACACCTGGCAGGTGCCGGGCACAATGACTAAATTGCCCTTCAAATCAAAATTTCAAACAATTTCAAGGTTTGATTTCTGCCGAAAATTCGGTAGTCTCCCCTATAATTTGATCATTCCCCAAAATTTCCACCTGTAAATAACATAATTAAATATCTCCAAACGTTCAGCATGCACAATTTATATTCACACACATCTAAAAACATTAATCTGAATGGCCTTCGGACTTAAAACAATCCGATCATCAACATTTCTTGCCATATTATAATATCCAAAGTGAAACCTACTCAATCATCCTAGTAGCCTTGTTTCACTAGTTATTATCTTAACTGGCACATCATCATTATCAAATAAACCTCATAACTCAAAATCACTTGGCCTTAGGCCCACCCAAAACTTTAAAAGGAACTCAATTAAAATATTGAATAGACTCTGTAACCAACTTCTGAAACATTCTCTGCCGTGGCTGCACCTAGATTAACCTAGGCTGCCTACGTACCCTCCGTGAGGGATCAAGCCACACGTAGCTCTTTCACAAGGCACAAGTTCATATTATACAGTACGTGAATCTATCATCTTAGTCCTTTTCCTTATATCAACTCTTCAACTATAATTAATGCACCCTTACCCATTCAACTATATATTTAACCAATCTTTATACTTTTAAGTCATACCTGTAATCATCCGCGTGAACATATATGTTATCACCCATTAAGGGAATACCACTTATTCCGAAGGCAACCAGGGAGGGGGAAACTGGCTAACCACCTGTGCAGTAAAATCGGGTAGGTGGCTAGGGATCATGGCCAACCCTTTTATATCCTCGCAGAACTCGGGGCACAAAGTCAACCCGAGAACGCAGCACATCAATTCCATATAATTTCCATTAAACTGTCAATTCTATTTCCTCGCAAGACTCAGCGACACAAAGTCGACCCGAGCCGCGTCCTCGCAAGACTTAGGAGACATATAGTCAACCCAAGCCACATCCTCGCAAGACTTAGGGGACATATAGTCAAACCTGAGCCGTGTCCTCACTCCTCACGGTTCGGGCGTCCCCGAGACACATGGGGCGTAATGTCATACGCGCTCAGGTTTACCCAAACCGATAGCCACAACTGTCCGTAGACATAACATTATCTGAAGGCAACACTTGTCCGAAGATATTTTATATCCGAAAGCCACTGGGATGTCCGTAGACATCATTATATTCGAAGGCAACAATATATAATCCGTAGGCAACCGAGATGTCCGAAGACATCTATAATTCCGAAGGCAACAATTCAGTTTCAAAACATGCAACGTATGTATATATATATATATATAAATAACTTATCACTTAAATAAATTACAATAATACCAAATAATTATTGATTCTAATAATAATAATAATAATAATAATAATAATAATAATAATAATAATAATAAATAACCCTTAGAAATCCAAATCTCCACTTACTCAACTAAGTTAGTTTTCAATCAAAACACATCTATCCAATATTACAGTTTAACAATATCATAATCTCAATATTGACGTACAAAGCATGTACAAATCATTATTTAGGAGACCACGCCCGCTAAAATAATTATCCAAGAATTGCACCAAATCTAATTCTCAGCACTATTCGAAATCCCAACTAAACATCGAGCATAATTTAAGTATAGCATATCCTCACCCATTTAATTAATCCTTACCCTTACTCATATATCAATGTATAATCAACATCTCCCTAATTCCAACCTACTAACATAGTATAATTGACTCATGAGAACAGTCACCCAATAATAATTGTAATAATTATTATAACAATTAATAACATATACTAACCATTGAATAAGCAAAGTATAACCTCAAGGTATTAATATAGCAAATAATAAGCACATAAAGACAATAATAAGAATCTCGATAATAAAACTTAATAAACAAACATTTCCCTAGTCCTTGGACCATTTTAGTACTTTTCGAAAGATTAAATGGTCTCGGAAAACTCCCGATAAACCTAGTGGTCAAATTCCCCATTTTGGTCCCACGACCTCCAAATTCAGTTTGAACTCTCCTAAAAGTCCAACGAGGTCAACTAATCACATTTCGAAGGTTTAGTCTCGATCGAGCGGTCAGATTTCTCGCGATCACACGATTGGACGATTTTCGTGAAACTAAACTATAAGTCATTGATCCGGAGCATCCGGGGCTCTGATCCACAATCCGTCAACTCCTACATGGTCCTAAAAATATGGGGAATAACATACTAAGAATTGGAATTGATCCGATGGTCCAAACTCATCGAACCCGGATAACGCACAATAGGCGTGAATCTGTTCGACTGTCATACGAACTCCAAATTGAAATCCGAGCACGTCTATACGCTCATGACGATGTAAGGATAATTTAGGAATAAAGATTGATAGTGAAAGGTGAACCCACGCGTGGGAACACGTGCTGGCAGTTTCGGTTAGTTATAAAGCGATAAATTCGTCACTCGGACCAACTCCAAACCAAGAGCTGTCCTTCCACCTACAGCTAGTTCTCGACCTCCCGAACACTTTTCTCAACTACGGGAATGTCCAATTTGGACCGCAAATGGCCCCAAACCTAATTTCAAAACCGGCTGAAACCTAAATTTGAAATTTGGGTTACCAACGCTACGATTCGATCTGCACCTACCCAACCATCATCTAGAGCATGAAAAATAGGTGGAAAAGCATACCTTACTTGTCCCGATAGGTGGCCGGAGGAGGGAGAACGAAGTCGGCGAAGTTTCGTGAAAATTCCGGCCAATTTCGAGGTTTTCCGGCGAAACCACTGTGGCTGGCGGCAGGGCAAAGGTCGGGGTGGGTTGCTGAGGTGGCAGCGGTTCTTCCTTGGCCGGTCTCGTGGCCGGAGATGGTGAGGGGCGGTGGTTATGGTGGATGGAGGGTGCGGCTGTGTGAAAAATATGAAGGGGAGGGAGTTCTGCGTGGAGGGAGAGAGAGGAGAAGAGAGAGGTCAGATTTTTTAAAAATTTGACCTTGGCTAATTACCGTTTTGCCCCTCGTAATATTTTTATCAAATTTTATTAAATATAACTCGGAATTGAGCCCACAATATACCCACGAACTCGTATCGACGAGCCCGATGCAACGGTGCGGCTCACTTCCCCAGATTCATTCCCGAACTTAAAATGACATTTTTGCCCCTTTAAATATTAATTATTATTTAAAATTCCAAATTCTCCTTAATTTATTATATTATTTTCAAATTATTTTCTTTTATTTTAACAACTTAACTTAATTATTTAATTTATTACACTCTCGGGGGTAAAGATGTCTTTCACTTGAATAATTTAAGAATTAAATACTAATTTAGGGACGAGATGTTACAATAATCATCCTTTCAACTACTTTAATCAAATTAAAATAATTAAACTTTAGAATGCAACTTAAACATTTTGGGTTTTTAGTATATGGGCCTAGTTCAAAATGTGGGGTAAGTATGCAATTAATTAAAGACTCAAGAACCAAACCACAAAGTTAAGTAATTGCTTAGAAGTCCAAAACAAATAATATAATTGCATGAGGAACCCAAGAGGATTCCAAGGTGGGGCCGGCCATGTGAAATGTGTGTGTGTATGTGTGTGTGAGTGTAGGTTTGCCATATCAAGTTTCAAGGAAACTTTTATAAGACCAAGAGTGATCTCCCATGCAAACAAGTTCCTAGGAAAGGAAGAAGGGACAAGGGAACATTCCTAAGACCAAGAGTGTGGTCTAGGCATGCCTATGTATTGATATTCTAATTTTCTAAAAACTAGAGGAGCATGCTTAGACTAGGGGAACAAAGGGAAAAGGAATCTTGGATAACCAAGATCAATGTCCTCATTCAAATCAAGACAACATAATTTCGAAACTTAATCCCACCAAAATAGATCAAAAACTAGAACACATGCATTCATCCTATGAACTCACAAGAACATTCATATGAACTCAAGAACACACAAAACACAAAAATCATATTTTCAAGTGTCAAATTTCATGGAGATTAAAATGGCTATCATCATAGAAATTTTACAATGCTCAAGCTAGCATTGAAACATCACAAAACCCCCAAAAAATTCAATATGGCTGAAACCCCTTTGATACCCATTTGTTCAAACTTTAATGCCTTCTCTTAAAACATCTATAACACTTAAAGATGCACGACTTTTCAAATAAATAAACAATCAAGGCATCCCAACACATATCAACAAAGAACTTTTGACCCATATTCATAAACAAAAACCCAAAATGGTACAACTTATCACTTGACCTTGGCTCTTGATACCACTTGAAGGAAACCTTTAGAAAATCATGAGTTTCATTTGAACATCAACATAGATAAATAAAATCATGACAACGGAAGCTTAAGCATGCATTTATGAGTTCAAAAACAAAAACTTTTCCATGAATCTTTTAAGCCAAGTGATAGTTGTATTATTTTCCTAGAACATACTTCTAAAAAGATTGGAAGGAGATGTTACCCTTGGTGTGTGCTTTCAACCCTATGATCGAATTCCACCAAAGTTGTTAAAGCTTGAATGGCTCCTTCAAAATCTCCACCTTATTGTTGAAGCTTGAATGGCTCCTTCAAAAAACTCCAACTTGAGAGGTTCTCCAAAAGTCACCAAAGTAGGTAACCTTTAAGTCTCTTCACCAACAAGAGCTTGAGAAGAATAAGATGAGCTTAGTGAGAAGATGATGCTAGTAATCCTTCACTAAGGTAGTATGAAAGAGTAGAGAGAGTTTTTGGAAAACTAGAGCTTTCTTTCCCTCTCTTGTTTTTCACTTATGACACCTTAGGCTTCAAAAAAGATGATAATCATCGTTTACTTGAGTCAACTAGTTGACTCTAGCAACCCAAGCCCATATGAACACCCATCCCCTTAAATTGGGCCTCTTGGGCTCTATTTCATTTAAGTTGTCATACAACCCAATCTCCATGTCCAATAGGATAAAGCCCAATGAGCCTAGAATTCAAAATTCCCGTTTTAAAGCCTATTACGACATCACATGTCGTTTAAATTAATTCCACAATTAATTTTGCCTTAACCAATTAACTAAGCTGAAATGATCTCTTCAATTCATTATCTCTATAACGGTTTCACAAATAACTCAAGTTTAACGGTGTGCGATCCACTAGGTTCTAATTAGCAAGGCAGTGGGCAATTTGAACTCTTCGTAATTGATTGTGAATTAAAACCATCTTTTAATTCTCCATATTAGTTAGGATCATTAGTCCTTGGGGCTTCCACCATCCATGAGTGACACCTAGCAGTATGTCATGGATATCCAAGCTAAGTAGAATAAGTAGAGAACCTATCCAGTTGGAATTACAATGCAATATGGTCCTTCCCTATTACAATACTCTTAATCTCATTACTAGGGCATGGTGCATGTCAAGACCCTAATGAGATTGTCACGTCTTATATGATTTGTATTAGTATGACTAGAACATCCTTCTAAGTCATACCGAATACTCTAATCAGAGATTTGCTTAATCATATCTTCCGAGCATTCGCCTTCTTTTATTGAAGGATAGAGATTCCATGTTGTACACTCACATGTCTTTATGAGTCAATCGAGAACCCCAACAATGCTTGTACCACGTCCGTGATTAGAACATGTCTGTATAGCATCATCAAAGATCCACAACCTTTCCATAAGACAACCATGGTGCCTCAGGTCTAAGGACTAATTTGCATTATTGCAACTTGGAGTTTGTTACATATAAGTAAAATTTCCATACAAGAAACTCTCGTTTGATCACGTTCAGTGAACTCATTCTCTATTGAGCACCTACATACTTGTCTTAGTGTCACCACACAAATGACTTGAGACTAGTCATCCTCCCAATCGAGAAGACATAGAAAGTATCGGTCTTTTCGGATTGTTAGTGCCCATTTTACAATCCTATGACTAGGAACATTTAGGGTATGAGGATAATAGAGGAAAGGTCTCCTGAATCAAACTTCCTTAGATTACTTTCTCTCTATCTCACATCCCTTGGACTTATTGTTTAACCATGTGTAGCTGTTAATGAGACATTTACTAATAAACAATGAACTTTCCCTTTAAGAGAATTAAACATAAGTCTAATATATGAAATATCCTTAAAAAAATTACATCATCTGATTCGCTTTTAGGGTATATTTCCAACAGTTTGAGATTGTAGCTCTCGTGGACTTTCAAAGGGGAACTGCTTCAACCCATTTTGTGAAGTATTCTATGGCAGTGAGGATCCATATGTAGTCGCCGGAAGATGGGTGGATAGTTCCAATCAAATCAAGCCCCCAAGTATGGAAGGGCCAAGGGGTGCGCATGTCTTGTAATTCTTAGGTTGGCATAGATTTGGCATGTATGACACTTTTTCACCAAGCTGTGAGCATCATTCTTCATGGTAGGCCAGTAGTATCCTAAGCTCAGCAACTGTCGGTAAAGTCTTTTCCTTCCCTGGTGTTCTCCACATTCTCTAGTGTGTATTTCCTGCATGACTTGTTGTGCTTCTGATTCTCCTAGGCACTTTAGCGGTTCTCCATTGAATCCCTTGTGGTAGAGAATTAATCCATCTACAAAATACCTCCTCGCAGTCTTCTTTAGTTTACAAGCATCCCTGGGATTAGTCAGCAGTGCTCCATCGATTAAGAACACTAAATATGGAGCCCTCCAATCTTCTGCAAATGAGATTGTGAATGCCTTCTCCACTGAGGGCATGGTGGAGCATTTGGGATAGTTGGCTTGAGCTTCACTGACTTGCTTCTTTATTTCGGGCCAATAATGGCCTTTGTGTTGTAGGCGCCGATACAAGCTGATTATGGGATCCAAACCACAAGAGACATTGTGCACTTCCAACAGTCGCTTCTGTGCTTCAATCTCTCATATGCAATGGGCTAAGATACCACCAGGAAGACACCTGTATAGTTCTCCTAAGATAACTGCATATTCTTTCAAGTTCTTGATGCTGCCCTCTTTACTTAGTGAAGCTAGTTCTTCTTTGATAGAATTTCTCCAATCTCCTTCTTCCGGCACCTCTTCTAGAGATGTGGCTTCAACCGTGAGCATGTCTTTCCGTATCACTATGACATTGGGTTGTTCCTTGGTGAAAGACAGTTTTGATATGAGCGTGGCTAGGGCATCAGCATACCTATTAGTGATTCTAGGCATATGCTCCAGCACAACTTGCTCAAAGGCACTGATTACTTCTTCGCAGTAGTTCGATACGGGGCCAAGGCTACACCTTTTACTGCAAATTCACCTTGCAATTGGCTCAGTTCCAAGTTCGAATCCCCAATAACTTTGATATTCCTTATGTCCATTTCTTTAGCTGTGGATAATCCTGTGATGAAAGCTTCATACTATGCTACATTATTTTTGCATAGGAAGTTGAGTTTGAATGAGAGTGTTGTGGCTTGTCCTTCAGGATTAACGATCACCACTCATGCGCCTACTCTATTACTTGTAGAAGAGCCATCAAAGTACAGAGTCCAAGGTTCCTCTTCCATAGCAGCTCTAACCATTTCTGGCAACTCTCCTGGAACTTCTTTGGAAAGAGAGTCTTCAATTTTAGGAAACATGGCCAACATATCAATCACAGCTTGTCCTTTGATAGCCAGGGGTTATACATGTGATGTCAAACTCAGATAGTTGTAATAGCCAGTGTGCCAAACTACCAGATAATGCAGGTCTTGTAAGTAAGTACCTTACTGGATCAGATTTCACCATGAACTACAGCTTGTGAGCAAGGAAATAATGGTGTAGCCGTTGTGAGGCATAAACAAGGGCAAGGCACAATTGTTCGGTCTTTGGATAGCGTGTCTCGGCTCCAATATTGCTGTCTTGAGCAAGCAAAGCACCTACAACACTACTTGTTGAAGCCAAATAGAGCTTGAGTGGAAGTCCTGGGATAGGTGCCTTCATGGTTGACAACTTGATGATCAACTATTGTTCCTGTCTATATGCTTCTTGGCAATCTTTGCTCCACACAATTGTTTGCCTTTCTTTAGCAAAGGAGTTAAAACCGCCTGTCACAGCTGCTAAACCAGGAATGAAGTGTCGGATGTATGATAAATTTCCCATGAAGCTCTTCAATTCTTATGGACTCTTTGGAGGCATGAGGGAACTTATGGCTCTAGTATTTTTTTGGATCAACATCGATGCCATGTTGGTGTACTTGGAATCCAAAGAATTTGCCAAATGAAACACCGAACGATCATTTTTTGGGATTCATCTTCAGGCCATATAGTCAACACATTTCCAGCACATTCCTCAATATCTCCCAATGGCCTTCCCTGGTTTTTGACTTCAACACAAGGTCATCTACATAGTCTTCTACTTCCTTCCCCATCATATCATGGAACACAGCTATCATATCTCGCTGGTAAGTAGCTTCGGCATTTTTCAGATCGAACGGCATGACAGTATAATAGAAATTCCCATATGGTGTTCATAAAGTTATCTTCTCGGCATCCCGAGCAGACATCTTGATTTGATTATATCCACTGAATCCATCCATGAAGGACAATAGACCTTCCCCAGAAGTTGAGTCCATCAAAATGCCCATGTTGGGAAGTGGAAATTCATCTTTTGGACACGCTTTGTTGAGGTCCTAGAAATCAACACATATCCTTATCTGACTAGCCTTCTTTTTCTTTATAGGAACTATATTCGCCAACCAAGTAGGATGCTTGATAGGCCTGATGAATCCAGCGACTATGAGCTTGTCTACATCTGCTTTAATCTGTACTTCTACATCAGGGTGGAATGTAACATCCCGTTCTGAAATTTAAGTTAATTTTCAAAATTCTAAAGTGGAATGACGACTTTACCCCTAGGTTTCTTAGTGGTTTAGGGTTGACTTTTTATTCGGGAAAGAATTTGAAAAATTGAGTTGTATTGTTGCGTTGAGCTCGTTGATACGAGTCCGTAGACAGGCGACACGCTCAATTCCCACTTGTAACGAGAGAGAAAAAGTCTAAAAATGAAAAGGACGTAATGGGAATTTCAAAATTTGTTAAAAGACTAGAAAAACCTGGTTTTACCGTTCCCCCCATACGCGCGCTCTCTCTCTTCCTAGCACGACCTTCTCTCTCCTCCCTCTCTCTCTCGTCGTGATTGGACCAGAACCGGTGCCTTTCGCCGGTGATCTCCACCGTCCGGCCACCCCAGCACGCGAGACTAGTCAGAAAGAACGGCCTCTGACCGGCAACCTCACCCATTTCCTTCTCTGACTAGCCCAGCCATCCTAGTGCTAGTACGAGCTCAGAGAAACTCCAGTGTCTGGATTTTCCGAAGCCGTTTTCGGCTTAGGTGGCCAATTTCGCCGATCCAAGGATGGTTTTTTATCCACTCAATGAGCTCTAACTATTTGTGTAAGTGGTTTAGATTAATTTTGACGTTTGAGAGTTTGATCAAAAACCTAGAAAATGGCTGATGGTTTGTTAATTTTCCGGCCACTTCCCAACCAAATTGGAGGTCGGCGTAGTTATGAAAAATGCTCCCCTAGTTGTGCTTGATCTAATGGTATAGGTGTTGGCCGGCGATTTGGAGTTTTTCCGATCCACGAAAATTTATCTAGACACCCACCACTGCTGGTGGTGGGAGGCGGCGCTTGGGCCACCTTGTGGTGGTCCGTTGAGTTCTAAAATGTTCCTTACGTATTCCCGAGCATGATGGTATGCTCGGATTAAGGATAAGTTACCGTTTGACTATCGAACGGATATTGCACCTATTAGGCGATATCCGGGTTCGATAGGTTCGGACCGTTCGATTGGTCCCATTTTCAAGTATGTCAATCCTTGTACCTCTAAGATCATGTAGGAACTTATGGATTGAGAATCGGAGTCCCGGATTGTAACATCCCGCCCCGAAATTTAATCTAATTTTGGAAATTTTAAAATGAAATGACAATTTTACCCTTAGGGTTCCTTAGTGGGTTTAAGGTTGACTTTTTGTTCGGAAAATAATTTGGGGAATTGAGCTGCAGTGTTGCTTCGAGCTTGTTGATACGAGTCCGTAGACAGGCGGTAAACTCAATTCCGAGTTATAACGATCGAGAAAATGTCTGAAAACGGGAAGGGCATTTTAAAAATTGTTAAAAATAAGGGAAAACTCGGTTTTGCCCTTCAGTTCTCATGCGCTCTCTCTCTCTCTCTCTCTTCCAGCTCTCTCTCTCCTCCCCTCGTGACGAAACCCAAGTCGGCCATCTTTGTGCTCCGGCCACGCCACAGTCAAAAAATGACCGTTAGGTATTGAAGACCACATCTGGGTTGAAGCCCAGCCACGACAACCACACATGGCGGCGCTGGGAACGTTTGAAGCCCGGTGGTTTTCAAACTTTCAGATGCTATTTCCCGCGGCTCCGGTGACGGATTCCGTCGATTGAGGTATGCTTCTTCATCCATTTTTCGAGCTCTAGCTATCTATATAAGTGGTTTGGGTCAATTTGGAGTTTTGAGAAGTCGATTTGAAACCTAGGTTTTGGGCCGACAGTTTGTTGTTTTTCCAGCCACTTCTCGGCCAAATTTGGGGTCGAGCCAAGTATAAATAATGTTCCCTTAGGTGTGATTGATCTGTGGGTATAGGTATTGGCTGGCGATTTGGAGTTTTTCCGATCGCCGAAAATTACTCTACTCACCCACCACTGCCGGCAGCGGGTGGCGGTGCGTGGGCCACTTGGTGGTGGCTCAGTGAGTTCCAAAATAGGCGATATCCGTTTGACTATCAAACTTTGGATAACGTTTGAAATTTGGATTAAAATTCGGATTAAAATTTGGATACCATTTGACTATCAAACGGATATTACACCTAATAGGCGATATCCAGGTTCGATATGTTCGGATCGTTTGATCGGTCTCATTTTCAAATATGTCGTTCCTTGTACCTCTAGGATCATGTAAGAACTTGTGGATCGAGAATCG
Source organism: Prunus padus (assembly GCA_024362665.1). Classification (NCBI taxonomy): domain Eukaryota; kingdom Viridiplantae; phylum Streptophyta; class Magnoliopsida; order Rosales; family Rosaceae; genus Prunus; species Prunus padus. The sequence goes on along the minus strand of JANFAM010000011.1, from coordinate 4,344,866 downwards.
GAGTCCTGGATACTCCAAATCAATGATTCTAGGGTAAGGTTAATCGGTTACCATCCGATCGTGAGATTGAGAGCGATCTGACGTCTCAATCGAGACCAAACTCTCGAGATGTGTTATGTAGACCTTGTTGGACTTATAGGGACGTTTGGATTGGAAATCGGAGGGTGTGGGCCCAGCAGGCCCCATTGGTTAGATTATGCGATCGGGGTCAAACCGACCGTTGGATTGTGACGGGACTTCTAGAATGGGCAAAGCTTATGGTTGTGGACCAATAGGAATTGTCAAATAACACAAGTGAGGTCGTGGGCCCTAGGAGGCCAGTTGACCTGGATAGTGGGCTATGTTGGCCCGATCGAGTCCACATAGTAAATTGTATGTATAAGTTATTATTATCCAATTATGGCTTGGGAATGAATTCTAATGTTTGTGAAATGTTTAGTCATATTCTTAATTGTATATATTTGTTAAATGATTTGAAATTGGATTGGATGCCTTCGGAATTATTGATGTCTTCGGACATCTCGGTTGCGTTCGGAAATATGGTTGCCTCAGAAATATTGATGTCTTCGGACATCTTGGTTGCCTCGGATATTAAAATGTCTTTAGACAAAGTGTTGCCTTCGGATATTAAAATGTCTTCGGACAAATTGTTGCCTACGGATGAGTCTGCGCGGGTATGAGTATTGACCAAATGACTCACCAAATGACCCCTCCCACAAGATTGTGACATTTCCCAAGTTTTGGGCTCGATCCTAAATCAATTGGTCAAAGAAGTGGGCCACTATAAGTTCGTAGCCAAGTTTGTGCACTAAATGGAGTGGCTGAAGCATTGTATAGTTAGAGTGATTGGATTTGAGTAAAAACTCTCCAAATTGCTCCTCCAACAATATTATGATGTTTCCCAAGTTTTGGGCTCGATCCGAAATTAATTTGTCAAAGAAGTGGGCCACTAAAAGTTCCTAGCCAAGTTCGTGCACTAACGGGAGTGGTTGGAGCATTGTATAGTTTGAGTAATTGGATTTAAGTGAAGACTCAGCAAATGACTCCTCCCAGAAGATTATAATGTTTCCCAAGTTTTCGGCTCGATCTGAAATCCATTGGTCAAAGAAGTGGGCCACTATAAGTTCGTAGCCAAGTTTGTGCGCTAAAGGGAGTGGTTGGAGCATTGTATAGTTTGAGTGATTGGATTTTCTTAAACACTCCCCAAATGAGTCCTCCCACAACATGATGATTTTCCCAAGTTTTGGGCTCGATCCAAAATCAATTTGTCAAAGAAATGGGCCACTATAAGTTCGTAGCCAAGTTCGTGTGCTAAAGGGAGTGGTTGGAGATTTAAATAAAAACTCTCCAAATGACTCCTCCTGTAACTTTATGATGTTTCCCAAGTTTTGGGCTCAATCTGAAATCCATTGGTCAAACAAGTGGGGCACTATACGTTCATAGCAAAGTTCGTGCGCTAAAGGTAGTGGTTGGAGAATTGTATAGTTTGAGTGATTGGATTTCCTTAAACACTCACCGAATGACTCCTCCCACAACATTATGATGTTTCCCAATTTTTGGTTTCAATCCGAAATCAATTGGTTAAAGAAGTGGGCCACTATAAGTTCGTAGCGAAGTTCGTGCGCTAAAGGGAGTGGTTGGAGAGTTGTATAGTTTGAGTGATTGGATTTAAGTAAAAACTCAGCAAATAACTCCTCCCACAAGATTATGATGTTTCCCAAGTTTAGAGCTCGATCCGAAATCAATTGGTCAAAGAAGTAGGCCACTATAAGTTCATAGCCAAGTTTGTGCGCTAACGGGAGTGGTTGGTGCATTGTATAATTTGAGTGATTGGATTTAAGTAGTTATAAGCCCTCTCAATCACTTTCTAATCAGTAGTATATATACTGTTTGAAAATGAAAATCATGGTTTGATAAAGAACTACATAATGCCAACAATGCATAGTTGAAAATGTATCATCTCAGTGCACGATTAATACCCTATCACTATCATAAAGAATGACAATATCTGCAGTGGCAAGATGAATACCAAGTTTGGCACCTTTGATAGAAACATTGGAAGCAATGGCTTAAGTGCTTTTGGTTAACAAAACATGAAATAACAAAACATGAAATAAAATATTATACGCTTGAAGTCAATAACAGAACATGAAGTACTTGTCTATCATTGACAGCTATAACAAGCTCACATATAAGAGATTTGACATCTTCCTCATGTATGACTAAAATCACAATTTCAGCACCCTCCCTTGCCAACTTTTGAACTTCCTAACATTTCCGAAGCAATAATATTTCAAATTCAGCCCATTCTTTGTCCATTCCTAAAGTGAACAACTTGTTAAGATAGAGTATATGTCAAGCCAATATAAGATTAGTAGATGAATAAAGGTAGCCATTGACTTAATCAGAAAGTTAGAGGTGCAAGTAAGCAGGGCATAAGAGTCGAGGGTTAAAGCGTATAATGTGTCAAATAAAATGGAAACAATAAGAAATAGAAAATAATTGTGATAGTAAAATAATGTAGATTATAACTCAATTGGAGATGTCTTCGAACCATAGCTACATCAGTAATATATATGTCAGATCCACAAAACATTCATAGCCATTTGACTATCCAAACTGAAAGATAACAAAAGCAGTAAGTCTGTGTTAGGAGAGATGCAGTTGAATGACTCAAGGCTAATTGAAAAACAGGGATGATGATGATATGAAAACAGAAACTGAAAAGGGATATTTGATACATTTATGAAACATAACCAAAGCTAATCAAACTTTACATGGTGCAAAAAGAGATGTAATCAAAGCTACTAAAAGATATAATCAATCAAAAACACTCTCTTGAAAGTTCCACCTGCTTTGGTGCAAACATAGATATTAAGTCGTAACATTTATCTCAAAGGCCTTAGACAATTGTGCAAGCATATGAACAACATCATTTTAGCACCAAACCTCACCCTTTGAAGTCACTCATCTTTATTAAGAGCTGCTTCAAAGAATAAAATGTCAGGGAGTAAGATATCAAATTAAAATTTCAAGCAAGAACTAAAATTTCAGCACACATGCCCACCCAGTACAAAACGATGATTGAAGCGCCCACCGAAGATAATTAAGTTTGAAGTGTTGTATTCTTAAGATGCCAATAATACCCAAATGATAACCAGGAGGAGAAAGTTTCACAAAATCGTAATTACTCTCTGAAAATAAAACAAAAATAAAAATTCTAAATACTAATGCACAACTAGAACTGACAGGACCCGACCCTAATTCCACTTTGGAACTCGGGTCAAGTCCTGTGCGTGTCCGACACCTGTTGGGTGTCGGGCACACTTGACCATTTTTGCCCTTGTTGAAACAGATTCAAAGAAAACAAAATTTAAGGTTTGACTTCTGCCGAAAATTAGGCAGAGTTTCCCCTGTAGAAGGCTCAAATCCCAAAAATTTACACCTGCAATAAATGAGTTTTTATAGTTCCCAAACATCCAGCAAGCACAATGTAAGTTCACACACCAACAAAAGTAAAATGTACGGCCACAGGCCTTACAGAGAGTTTTGGGCAATTCAGAGCTACTAAACTAACTTAATTTACAAAGTTCTTTGGGTCAAAGACCCTACACAAGTCATGGAAGCAGTGGAGAAGGCCGGTGGTGGTGCTTAGGTACAAATCTACAGCCTGGTCAAATACGTAGGCCACTATAAGTTCGTAGGCAAGTTCGTGCTCTAAAGGGAGTGGTTGGAGCATTGAATGGTTTGAGTGATTGGATTTCCTTAAACAGTCACCAAATAACTCCTCCCACAACATTGTCATGTTTCGTACATTTAGGGTCGATCCGAAATCAATTGGTCAAATAAGTCGGCCACTATAAGTTCGTAGCCAAGTTCGTGCTCTAAAGGGAGTGGTTGGAGCATTGCATAATTTGAGTGATTGGATTTCCTTAAACACTCATCAAATGACTCCTCCCACAACATTATGATGTTTCCCAGTTTCTGGCTGGAATTTAATCTATTGGTCAAAGAAGTGGGCCACTATAAGTTCGTAGCCAAGTTCGTGTGCTAAAGCTAGTGGTTGTAGCATTGTATAGTTTGAGTGATTGGATTTCCTTAAACACGTACCAAATGACTCCTCCCATAAGATTGTGATGTTTCCAAAGTTTTGGGCTTGATTCGAAATCAATTGGTCAAAGAAGTTGGCCACTATAAGTTCGTCGCCAAGTTAGTGTGCAAAAGGGAGAGGTTGGAGCATTGTATAGTTTGAGTTACTAGATTTAAGTAAAAACTTAGCAAATGACTCCACCCTGAACATTATGATGTTTCCCAAGTTTTTGGGTCAATCCGAAATCAATTGGTTAAAGTAGTGGGCCAATATATGTTCATAGCAAAGTTTGTGCGCTAAAGGGAGTGGTTGGAGCATTCAATAGTTTGAGTGATTGGATTTCCTTAAACACTCACCAAATGACTCCTCCTACAACATTATGTTGTTTCGCAAGTTTTGGGCTGAATCCGAAATCAATTCATCAAAGAAGTTGGCCCCTATATCTTCGTAGCCAAGTTCGTATGCTAATAAGAGTGGGTGGAGCATTGTATAGTTTTAGTGATTGGATATCCTTAAAAACTCACCAAATGACTCCTCCCACAGCATTATGATGTTTCCAATGTTTTGGGCTTGATCCGGAGTGAATTGGTCAAGAAGTGGGCCACTATAAGCTCGTAGCGAAGTTTGTGAGCTAAAGGGAGTGGTGGAAGGATTGTATAGTTTGAGGGATTGGATTTCCTTAAACACTCACCAAATGAGCCCTCCGACAACATTATGATGTTGCCCAAGTTTGTTGCTTGATCCGAATTCAATTGGTCAAAGAAGTGGTCCCCTATAAGTCCGTAGCGAAGTTAGTGCGCTAAAGGGATTGGTTTTAGCATTGTATAGTTTGCCTGATTGGATCACCAAATGACTCCACCCACAAAATTATCATGTTTCCCAATTTTTGGGCACGATCCGAAGTCAATTGGTCAAATAAGTGGGCCACTATAAGTTCATAGCGAAGTTCGTGCGCTGTGGTCGGAGCATCGTATAGTTTTCGAGTTTGGATTTCCTTAAACACTTGCCAAATGAGTCCTCCCACAACATTATGATGTTTCCCAAGTTTTGGGCGTGATCCGAAATCAATTGGTCAGAGAAGTGGGCCCTTATAAGTTCGTAGCGAAGTTTGTGTGCTAAAGGGACTGGTTTTAGAATTGTATAGTTTGACAGATTGGATTTAAGTAGTAACTCACCAAATGACTCCACCCACAACGTTATCATGTTTTCCAATTTTTGGGCATGATCCGAAGTCCATTGGTCAAAGAAGTGGGCCACTATAAGTTCGTAACGAAGTTCGTACGCTAAAGGTAATGGTTGGAGTATTCAAAAGTTTGTGTGATTGGATTACATTAAACACTCACCAAATTACTGCTCCCATAAAATTATGATATTTCCCAATTTTTGGGCTCGATCCGAACTCCTTTGGTCAAAGAAGTGGGCCACTATAAGTTCGTAGCGAAGTTTGTGCGCTAAAGGGAGTGGTTGGAGCATTGTATAGTTTGAGTGATTGGATTTCCTTAAACACTCACCAAGTGAGTCCTCCCACAACGTTGTGATGTTTCCCAAGTTTTGGGCTTGATCCGAAATCAATTGGTCAAAGAAGTGGGCCCCCATAAGTTCGTAGCGAAGTTAGTGCACTAAAGGGAGTGGTTTAAGCTTTGTATATTTTGACAGATTGGATTTAAGTAGTAAGTCACCAAATGACTCCTCCGACAACATTATCATGTTTCCCAATTTTTGGGCACGATCTGAAGTCCATTGGTCAAAGAAGTGGGCCACTATAAGTTCGTAACGAAGTTCGTGTGCTAAAGGTAGTGGTTGGAGTATTCAGAAGTTTGTGTGATTGGATTACATTAAAACTCACCAAATTACTGCTCCCACAACATTATGATATTTCCCAATTTTTGGGTTCGATCCGAACTCCTTTGGTCAAAGAAGTGGGCCACTATAAGTTCGTGCGCTAAAGGGAGTGGTTGGAGCATTGTTTAGTTTGAGTGATTGGATTTTCTAAAACACTCACCAAGTGAGTCCTCCCACAACATTGTGAAGTTTCCCAAGTTTTGGGCTTCATCTAAAATCAATTGGTCAAAGAAGTGGGCCCCCATAAGTTCGTAGCGAAGTTAGTGCACTATAGGGAGTGGTTTAAGCTTTGTGTATTTTGACAGATTGGATTTAAGTAGTAAGTCACCAAATGACACCTCCGACAAGATTATGAGGGTTCTCAAGTATTTGGGTCGATCCAAAATGAATGGGTCAAAGAAATGGGCCAGTATAAGTTTGTAGCGAAATTCGTGCGCTAATGGGAGTGGTTGGTGCATTGTATAGTTTGAGTGATTGGATTTCCTTAAACACTCACCAAATGACTCCTCCCACAACATACTGATGTTTATGAAGTTTTGGGCTTGATCCGAAATCAATTGATCAAAGAAGTGCGCCAATATAAGTTCATAGCGAAGTTCGTGCGCTAAAGGGAGTGGTTGGAGCATTCTATAGTTTGAGTGAATGGATTTCCTTAAACACTCACCAAATGACTCCTCCCACAACATTATGTTGTTTCCCAAGTATTGGGCTCGATGCGAAATCAATTGGTCAAAGAGGTGGGCCACTATAAGTTCGTAGTGAAGTTCGTGCGGCTAGGGGAGAACTTGGAGTAGTGTATAGTTTGAGCGATTGGATTTAATTAAAAGGTCACCAAATGACTCCTCCCACAACATTATGATGTTTCCCAAGTTTAGGGTTCGATCCGAAATCAATTGGTCAAATAAGTCGGCCACTATAAGTTCGTAGCGAAGTTCGTGCGCTAAAGGGAGTAGTTGGAGCGTTGTATAGTTTGAGTGATTGGATTGCCTTAAACACTCACCAAATTATTCCTTCCACAAGATTATGACGTTTCCCAATTTTTGGGCTCAATCTGAAATCCATTGGTCAAAGAAGTGGGCCACAATAAGTTTTTCTCCAAGTTCGTGTGCTAAAGGGAGTGGTTGGACATTGTATAATTTGAGTGATTGGATTTAAGTAAAAACTCACTAAATGATTCCTCCCACAACATTACTATGTTTTCCAAGTTTTGGGCTAGATCCGAAATCAATTGGTCAAAGAAGTGGGCCACTATAAGTTTGTAATGAAGTTCGTGTACTAAAGGTAGTGGTTGGAGCATTGTGTAATTTGAGTGATTGAATTTCGTTAAACACTAATAAAATGACTCCTCCCACAACATTATGATGTTTCCCAAGTTTTGGGCTCAATCCGAAATCAATTGGTCAAAGAAGTGGGTCACTATAATTGCGTAGCCAAGTTCGTGCGCGAAAGGTAGTGGTTTTAGCATTGTATAGTTTGAGTGATTGGATTTCCTTAAACACTCACCAATTGACTCTTCCAACAACATTATGATGTTTCCGAAGTATTGGGCTCGATCCGAAATCTATTGGTCAAAGAAGTGGGCACTATAAGTTCGTTGCAAAGTTCGTGCCCTAAAGGGAGTAGTTGGAGCGTTGTATAGTTAGAGTGATTGGATTTCCTTAAACATTCACCAAATGACTCATCCCACAAGATTATGTTGTTTCCCAATTTTTGGGCTCGATCTAAAATCCATTGGTCAAAGTAGTGGGCCACAATAAGTTTTTCTCCAAGTTCGTGTGCTAAAGGGAGTGTTTGGACATTGTATAGTTTGAGTGATTGAATTTATGTAAAAACTCCCCAAATGATTCATCCCACAACATTACGATGTTTCCTAAGTTTTGGGCTAGAGCCGAAATCAATTGGTCAAAGAAGTGGGCCACTATAAGTTCGTAATGAAGTTTGTGCGCTAAAGGTAGTGGTTGGAGCATTGTATCGTTTGAGTGGGTGGATTTAAGTAAAAACTTACCAAATGACTCCTCCCACAAGATTACGATGTTTCACAAGTTTTGGGTTCAATCCAAAATCAATTGGTCAAAGAAGTGAGCCACCATAAGTTCATAGCCAAGTTCGTGCACAAAAGGGAGTGGTTGGAGCATACTATAGTTTGAGTGATTGAATTTCCTTAAACACTCACCAAATGACTCCTCCCACAACATTATGATGTTCCCCAAGGTTTTGGATCGATCCGAATTCAGTTGGTGAAAGAAGTGGGCCACTATAAGTTCCTAGCGAAGTCCGTGCGCTACAGGGAGTGGTCGAAGCATTGTATAGTTTGAGTGATTGGATTTCCTTAAATACCCACCAAATGACTCCTCCCACAACAATATGATGTTTCCCAACTTTTTGGCTCGATCCGAATTCAGTTGGTCAAAGAAGTGGGCCACTATAAGTTTGTAGCGAAGTTCGTGCGCTAAAGGGAGTGGTTGGAGCATTGTATAGTTTGAGTGATTGGATTTAATTAAAAAGTCCATAATTGAAACCTCCCTCAAGATTATGATGTTTCCCAAGTTTTGATCTCGATCCAAAAACTATTGGTCAAAGAAGTGGGCCACTATAAGTTCCTTGCGAAGTCCGTCCGCTAAAGTGTGTGGTCGGAGCATTGTATAGTTTGAGTGATTTGATTTCCTTAAACACTCACCAAATGACTTCTCTCATAAGATTATGATGTTTGCCAAGTTTTGGGCTCGATCCAAAATCAATTGGACAAAGAAGTTGGTCACTATAAGTTCGTAGCCAAGTTCGTGCGCTAAAGGTAGTGGTTGGAGCATTGTATAGTTTGAGTGATTGTATTTAAGTAAAAAATCACCAAATGACTCCTCCACATGATTATGATGTTTCCCAAGTTTTGGGTTCAATCTGAAATCAATTGGTCCAAGAAGTGGGCCACTATAAATTCATAGCCAAGTTCGTGTGTAGAGCTGGCAATATTGTACACGACACGATAACACGACACGAAAAATTCCGTTTTATAGTCCGTGTTATCGTGTCGTGTTGCTATCGTGTTGACCCGTTAGCCACACGGTAAGTTATCGTGTCGTTTCGTGTTAATTCGCGAAAACACGAACCAACCCGTTAAGCGGGGGTAATTTCGTAATTTGCAATTCTAAAAAATCCCTCCTAACCCTAGCATCTGTTTCGTTCCGCGTTGCTCCTCAACCTCATCTTCGAATGACAAGTAAGGATTATGGTTATATTGAAGTTAAGGAAAATCTTAAGATTTGAAAAATTTGTTGAGGTTTTCATATTAAAATTTAATAACGGAAGTTGGTTGAAGGTTATAGTGTTGGTGAACCAATCAGAGTATGTAATAACCCAAACCTTAAATAATATTTAATTATTAATTTACTGAGGGAAAAGACAAAATTGCCCTGATAATATTTTATTGAGTTTAAATTTAACTTTTATTGTTTGGTGGAGAATTTGGGGAAGTGAGCCAAACCATTACGTTGGGCTCGTCGATACGAGTTCGTGGGTATATTGTAGGCTCGAATCGGAGTTGTAACGAAGAAATTACGATAAAAATATTGCGAGGGGCTAACGGTAAATTCAAAGATTAGATTTTTTGTTGGCTGCGCGAAATCTCACGGCCTGATGGTCCGGGCCAAGGGGATTAGCGCCAACACAAGTCGTCCTTTTTGGTGTTGAATGCGTGCTCGGGCGTGCCAGCACGGTCTACCGTGCATTTGATGATACCTGTGCTGGCATTCCGCGCTCGACCAGAGCTGGCAAAGTGTGCTTTTTTATATTCTAATTACGCGGTCGTGGTCGCCATCTGGAATGCTCACGCCTGACGCGATGTGGGCCATCTCATTGGCTTCAAGATTGCCGGCCCGGGGCACATGAACAAATGAAATCCTAGAAAATTCGTCGGCCGCGTTGAGGGTCGTCACATAATACATAGTCAACTTTTCACTCGTGCATTGATATTCCCCAGTCAGCTGGTTGATCACCAATTGAGAGTCGCCGTAAACCAAAACCCGAGTGGCCTCCATTTCCCTCAATATTTCGAGGACGATGATAAGTGCTTCGTACTCGGCCTAATTGTTAGTGCATTTAAAATCAAGCTGAAAAGCAAACTGCCACCTTTGCCCCTGAGGGGACTCAATCACGACCCCTGCCCCTGACACTGTCTTGGTGCTTGAGCCGTCAAAATACATAGTCCAGTAATTTTTCTCCATGTGGATTATATCAATCTCAACTTCGGTTTCCTCATCTTGTCCCGGGGTTGGGTGATGGGCCAAGAAATCGGCCAAGGCCTGACCTTTGACTGATTTCCGGGCCACGTATTGAAATGTGAATTCAGATAGGGCCATTGTCCATTTCCCAATTCGGTCGCGAATGATTGTCCGAGTGAGCATGTATTTGATAAGATCTGTCTTAGAAATGATCTGGACAACCGAAGGCAGCATATAGTGGGGTAATTTGGTGGCTGCGAAATAGAGTGCCAAGCACATCTTTTCTATTGGTGAATAGTTCAGTTCGGCCGCATTAAGGGTTCGGCTAAGATAATGCACGGCCTGCTCGCGCTCCGACTCGTTATTTTGAGCAAGTAAGCAACCGATCGAATCCTCTGAGGCCGAAATGTAAAGTCTCAAAGGTTTTCCTCTCTTTGGCAGCATGAGAACCGGTGGCTGGGATAAGTACTGCTTAATTTCATCGAAAGCCGCTTGGTGCTCGGTCTTCCAAACGAAATGCCCCTCGTCTCGTAGTCTGAGTAAGGGAGACAATGGCCAAATCTTTCCGGCCAGGTTGGATATGAATCGTCCCCAAAAATTGACCTTACCGAGGAAGGATTGGAGCTCCTTCTTGTTTCTTGGAGGAGGGGCGGCCATGATGGCTTTTGCCCTATTTTTATCGACCTCGATTCCTCGCTGATGGACCAAGAATCCCAGGAAATTTCCTGCCGTGACACAGAAAGCACGTTTCTTGGGATTCATCTTCAGGCCGTGAGCTCGCATTCGTTCAAACGCCTGGCGAAGATGTCCTACGTGGTTGGCCCGAGATGGGGATTTAACGACCACATCGTCAATGTACACTTCAATCGTTCGGCTGATCAAGTCGTGGAAGATGAGGTTCATGGCCCGTTGGTACGTTGTACCGGCATTCTTTAGGCCGAAGGGCATCACCACCCATTCGTAGGTCCCGATAGCCCCTGGACATCTAAACGCAGTTTGGTGTATGTCATTCTCAGCGATGAAAATTTGATTGTACCCAGCATGACCATCCATGAATGATAAGAGCTCGTGTTTCGCGGCCCCATCGACCAAAAGGTCGGCCATAGGCATGGGATACTCATCTTTAGGCGTCGCAAGGTTCAGATTTCTGTAATCGGTGCAAACCCTCAAAGTTCCGGCCTACTTCAAGACTGGGACGATGTTAGCCAACCACTCCACGTACCGAGCCCTACGAATAAGGCCAGCCTTAAGCAGCCGCTCAATCTCCTCCTTGACTTTTAATTGTACTTCAGCCGAGAATCGTCTCTGTGGCTATTGGAAAGGTTTGAATCCTTCTTTGATTTTTAACTCATGCTCGACCAAACTTCTTGGAAAACCGGGCATTTCATGATAATCCCACAGTCTTTATATTTATGAACCAGGCCGATAATCTAGGCCTTTAATTCTGAATTCAAAAGTTTGCTTACATAAAGAGGCCGTGGTTCGGCCTCAGTTCCTACATTTATTTCCAACAACGGGTCCTGCACCTTAGAGTGGCCATCTTCGATTTCGGTCAGTGCAGGTTCTAGGTCGTCGATAGTCAGGACGTCGCCGTCGTCTAATTCGTACAGAAACTCGATCAAATTGATCGGTGACCCTGGCTGCAGAGACTCCTTGGCCCAATGCTTTAGCAATCGTTCCAGCAAGTCGGCCACAGCCGCTGCTCCTTCTTCTCTTGTGGCTTTGTCCAACATTAATAGAGGCTGGTAAGGTCGATCAGTCCTAACCGAAGTCCTGGTTGGTCGGCCACTTGCATCATATCCGGTCAAAACAACCCAGCCCACGTCGTCGTCATAGATTCGTGCCTGTACGGCATTTGCTTCGAATGGCTTTTCATCGGCAGGGTGCAGTGATACTTTCTGGCCGTCCCAGAAAAACAACAACTGGAAAAGTGAGGACGGTATGCATCCGGATTGATGAATCCAGTCACGACCAAGTAATATATTATAGTCCACGCTCGACTCAACCACATAGAAGGCTGTGACCCTCTTTTGATCGGCCACGGTTATTTTTAACGGCAACACTCCAATGGTTTTGGTCCTGTCGCCGATAAAATTGCTCATGACTACATCGCTAGGGATGAGATCCTCCTTGGATTACCTAGCTTCTTCATCAAGGCATGGGGGAGGATATTAACCGTGGAGCCATAGTCAATGAAAACCTTGGACACGGGCACTCCCTCCACATGAGCCGAAATATACAATGGTTTCAGGTGTCTAATTTATTCGGCTCATCCCTGGGTATAACCTCGTTGAAAGCCATGGCTAGTAACTCCTCCTTCGTCTTCGGCCTCCTTTCGGGCCGTTCTTCAAACACGTCGTTGTCTAGGCCATTGCTTTGACCATCTGGAGCTGAAAACTTGGCCGGTAACACTAAGACCATGTTGATGTTTACTTCATCTAGTTCGGGCATTTTCCTCCTCCAAGTTTCCCCCTCGGCCGTGTTATCTTCCTCAGCCACAATAGCTTCTTCGGTCAGGTGGAAAATGCCCCCAAATTCTTCATCTGACGAACCCATCGTGGGTTCTTCCTCAGTGTCATTCTCAGGCAATGGACCACCAACAGCGCGCACCGTAGGTCCTATGGAATCATTATCCCCGACATTCGGAGTTTCAGGCTTCTCCCCAAGGACCTGCTTGGCTCTAACCAGGGTGTCTCTGGAGGGAAGGTATTTGTCCAAACGGCTGACTCGGATCTTCTCCTCGGATGTCAGGCCGAATATTTTATCGACCGGAGTAACAGCGAAATACCGTCTGAGGTAACTTAAATCATCCTTGGTGAAAGGGGCCCTTGCCTCTAATCCCTCTAAGTCGGGTCGGTAGGCCATTATCCCCTTTGATTTTGCCTCATGGTTTGCCTGGTACACGACCTTTGTTGCCGAGTCAGAACTCCTGGTGATCAGGAGTCCCTCTGCCTTTGAGTTCTTGAGAGCAAGCTCCATAATTTCTCGATTTTCAAGCACCATGCCATACAAATCAATAGCCGAGTGCTCTTTGTGAAACTCCAAAAGGAAGGCCAAGCCGTTAGGCGAAAATGGAGGGTCCCTGCCGCGATAAATGTCTATGATGCCTTCTTTGGGGTCGCAGTTTTTGGCTCACCTGAAACAACTGCCACTTTGAGGGAATCTCCACCTTGCCGAGGGCGCCAGACGCTTGGGCCTTTGGTACTAGCAGCCTTGCTTGGGGAAGCGTCGGCCTGAGTAAGTGGCCGTTCATCCACGACTGTTTCCTTCTTTTGGCATTTAGAACCTTCAGCCTGTACTAAACACGCCCTGGCCTGTTGATCTTGCCTCTGCATCCTCCTTAGCTGGGTCTTCATTAACGGCTCGCCTCTGCCCCCGGGTCGAGTCCGGTACCAGCGGTCGTCTTGCAACAACGGAGGCTTGAAGGTCTTGGGTTGTCTTTGGGCAGCCGGCTCTTCTTGTCTGAATAGTATGCGGGTAGCCTGTGCCCCCAATCGATCGAAGACAGTACTCATTCCGGCTGATCGGGCTCTGCCGTCTTTCTCTTGTTCTCCTTCGGCCCCAGATGGCCGATCTCATTTCTGCATTGATCACAAATTGCCGGCCCTGGTTTGGGCAGCTTCCCCTTCTCATCCTCTAGCCTTGAAGCCTCTCTTGACCCTTGCTCCTCAGCCTCATTGGGCCGCGGAACTTTCCTGTATTCTATTCGAAAATGGGCATTGACCATGTTAATACCAGGCGGAGGGAACGACTCTTTATCTACTTTCATTGCAGGCTTCTCTGGGAATTGGAGCTTTTTTTCGTCTATCAATTTTTGTATGATGTCGCTCAAAACAATACAGTTGTTGGTGCCGTGGGACCAAGAACTGTGGTATTTGCAAAATGTCTTTCCTTTTAGCTCCTCGGCCTTCGGGATCTTATGGACGTATGATAATTTGACCTTCTTCTCGGCTAATAATAAATCAAAGATCGCCTCAGCTTGTGCTAAATCAAAAGTATAGGCCTTTGGTTCCCGGGCCGAGAACTTGCTATCCGGGATCTTCGTTTTGCTATTGTCAGCCTTGACGAGCTCCTTGCATACAAAAGGCTTGTCAACACTAACTTCGGCTAAGCTGATCCCAACTTCATCATCGTCGTTCTCGGCATAACTGATGACCGCATTTTTGTAGTACGTCCCCTTTGTGGCTGTTTTCTTCTGCAGCTCTTCCTTCAATAGAGATGCTTACCTATCAACCTTGTTGGTCAGGTCATTCATGTCATGGAACTCGATCCTTTGAAATTTCTTTTGGTACTCAAACTCCAAACCTTCCTCTGCCATCTTGACGAACTCCTTCTCTGGCAGGTATGTCCGGCACCAATTTCTGCACGTCTTAAAGCGCTGCAGGTAGTCACGAGGAGTTTCGTTTGACCTTTGACTCATCCTTGCCAGCTCGGCAACTGTTATCTCCCTGTTGGTTTGGTAAAAATGCTCGTGGAATACCCTTTCCATGTCGGCCCAATCCCTTACCGAATTCGGCGAAAGATTAATGAACCAGGAGAATGCTGCACCGGTCAAGGAGTGCACGAACAACTGAAGCTTTTGGGCCTCCGAATCTGCCTCCCCACATTGGGCCTTGAAACGGCCTATATGTTCGATAGAGGAGGTGTGCCCATCTCCAGAAAATAATATGAACTTCGGAAGTCGATAATTCCGGGGGAGGGGCATGCGGTCAATCTCCAGCGAGTAAGGTTTGGTATATCTTGGTGCCTCCAGTCGCCGTTGGGCCAAGCCATCCTCAATCATACGTCGGACGTCCTCAGTTTGAAGCCCCTGACGGGGAGGCTCAAGTCGTGCCGTGAAAGGCTGCTAGTTCTGCTGTACTTCATTTTGAGCAATGAGCCCTTGCGGCCTCACCTGCTGAGCTGCCTGTATCGTTGGCTCACCATGTCGGCAGGGCAATTACAACGGTAAGTATTATGAGTTTGGCCTAGATATGTTTGGTCTATCTGCTGGTGCGGCTATTTGAATTTGCAGGGCCAGTGAGGAGTGCGAACTAAGGGACTGGGCTGGTCTAAATGCGGTTGGGTCGCCGTTGGAACTATCGGCCCGCCAAGCCGGGAGCCGACGGAATGATCGGCCGCAACGCTTGCACCGTGGCCGATGATTCTAGCCGATCGCTTGGGATTGTATTGCGTAGGATGGCTTGGGCCGACTTGTGTATGTACGACCGTAGTTTGAATCAGGCCGAGTTGTTGGTTAGTCACATATGCAGGGCTATATTGGCCTAGTAGTGTGGTTGCCTGGGTGACTCAGCTTCACCGAGTAAGTTGGGCCAGAATTGAACCACGTCTGCTGGGGCTGCCTCCAGCTATTCGTTGTTGACTAAGATTATTGACCATAGCCTGACCCCGGTGCCCAACTGGAGGCGCCGAAACTACTGCCCTCCCCATGGGGCTCAGCCCTCTCAAGATATTGTCCCAAGACCTTTGGAAGGCGTTGATGATGAAGCAAGAGGCGACTTCTCTTGAAAAAGGGTCCGCAGCTCGAACGCAATCTTGTCCATTGCGGCCATGAAGGACGTTTCTATCATGTAGGCCAGCTTCGCCATTAATTCTTCTATTGGTACGGCTGCCCCTTGAAAAGGTTGACCGACAACGTCATGGCCTCTTTGTTCGTGGAAAAAAGACCTAGCTGCCCCCGGTGTTCCCCTACGAACGGGGATCGGTCTTGCGTGAATTCGGCCACGTGGACCGTTCCGGAGGTCGAAGCACTAACCATTTCGACCCTGAGTCTCCAGCTGGTGAGGCTAACTCGGGGACCTCAAGACATCTCGATCCTTTTGTTCTTGAGCTTAGCTTTTCTTGTGATCGAGTTTCCACCATAAGTCTCCACAGTTGAAAAAGTTGATCCCACCGGGCGTGCCAAAGATGTTGGCTCGTGAAATCTCACGGCCTAATGGTCTCGGGCCGAGGGGATTAGCGCCAACACAGGTCGTTCTTTTTGGTGTTGAATGCGTGCGTGGCCGTGCAAGACGGTTCCACCGTGCATTCGAGAGTGATGTGTGCAGTGAGCGAATGGATTCAGTGCGCCTGTTTGAATCTGACTTCACTTCAAATGATTGTGGCCGATATAGGAACAGATATCGACCATCAGGTTCACGGCCTAAGCTACAAGGCCGTTGGTGATGGTGTCGATGGTGGAAATAGTTAGTGGATTTGGGTGGTGCTCCAGCGCTCCGTCAGATAGCAAAAACTGTATGATATATGAAATGAGCGAAATAGTAACAAAGGATGATGCTCCGGTGCCTTGAAAACTCAAGGGTCGTATGATATATTGATGAATGGATTTGCTTACAAACTGCCACTACTCCTAGGAAAGCACTTGAACGTATTGAAAATTACAGTGCGATTGAAAGTAAATGACAGAAAAGATAATTTGCTCCGTGGGAGGCTTGTTTTTGGTGTTTGAACCTCCTTGACATTCCTGAAGGTGTTATATTTATAGGGTGAGTTCTGAAGGAGAAGGCGGGCCCACAATCCTGTCAAATGTGGCTTGATTGGAGGGAGTGGGTGGCCTGAATATTGGGAAGCATGGTGGTGTAACCACCGTGATGTTCAGTCCACCGTCACAAGAGGTGACCCAGATCGTGTGCTTTGGGAGAAGCATTTAATTCCTTGATATGGTAGGTGAGGGGCATTTAATTCCCCTGGTGGTTGGTAACTTTCCCACGATTTAAGGGACTTGGCCTTGCTCTCTATATGTCCCTTTGAGTGTGACTGCTGATTTAGATTTGAACGCTCTCACCCTAAGCCATTACCCATTTAATGAGCCGTGGGGCCTACCCTTAGCACGTGGTACACTGACATTTTCTCTAACCTTGGCCGTGGATAAGGAGTGAATTCGGCCGGGATTGCACCGAGGTTCTAGGCGGTGGTCATATTTATGCAAACTTCCACAAGAGTCGTGACTCAGGACTTGACAATCTTAAGCTCAAATGATTGGTCGTGAGCACTAGCCCCTCGGCCATAAATTTTCGGCCAAATGAAGCTGTATATAAGATAGGTCTCTTGGGCCGAGACTTTTAGGCGTAAACATTTTTAAAACCTCACCTCTCTTCTCTCTCCTTCCAGTCGCGCGTCTCCCCCCTTGTTTTTTTCCTATCGGTTCTCCACTCCCAGCCACCGCCACATCGCCACCTCAGCCACCAGACCGGACCTGGAACCACCAGTAGGGATGGTATTGGGTCGAATCAGGGGTGGGTATGCCATTCCCATCCCCATCCCCGCATTCATACCCGCAATATTCTAAGCGGGGATTCCCCATCCCCGCCTTCATTGGGGAACGGGTTCCCCTACCCGCCCCATTACTGAAGAAAAACCAATAAAAAAATTACTTTGTTGAACGAGAAAAAAACACTATAAGCGCAAATATATGTATCAATTCAATTGTTATTAACTAAAAATCTAGACTATATAAAAAAAATTAATACATATCAACAACACTAGGGCGATATAATGAAATCTCTTTAATAATATATTTAAATATAATAAATAAATAGAGAAGATTTTCCGTTATTATAGAGAGCCCTAGATAGATGTCAACTGATCCTATTACTATATTCGCACAGCTGAATGTTGAAGTCGAAGAGATTTCCCATTATTATATTATATATAATAATAGGAAATCTCTTTAATAATATATTTATATATAATAAATAAATAAATATATATATATTAATATATATATTCTTAACGGGTCGAGTTCGGGTTGGGGATTAAAATATCATCCCCGCCCCTCCCCGATCACCATACCCGATAATTTCCACATACCCGTCCCCATACCCATTTTTTGTCCTTCGTACCGTACCAATTAGGCTCGAAGCCCTGCGAAGACCCTTACCCTCGGGGAAAATTGCCATCCCTAACCACCGGCCAGCTCCTGCCCTCACATTTCCGGCCTCTGCCTCCTCTTGCCACCAAATCGAACATGTGATGTAACATCTGGGTCCTAAATTAATATTCAAATCTTAAAGTATTCAAGTAAAATACATTTTTACCCTCGGAAGTATAATAAATTAAATAATTATGTTGTGTTGACTAAATAAAGAAAATAAATTGAAGGGTTTAAAACTAAATAAAATAAAATAATTTTAATTAATATAATTAATTGAGGAGAATTTGGAAATTTAAAATAATATTTATTTATTAATTTATTAAAAAAAAAGAAGAGACAATTTTAACCTTAGAATATTTTAATAGGTTTTAAAATTAACTTTATTGTTCGGGAGAGAATTTGGGGAAGCGAGCCACACTGTTAGATCGGGCTCATCGATACGAGTTCGTGGGTATATTGTGTGCTTGAATCAGAGTTGTAACGAAGATTATACGATCAAATTACTTTGGGGGGCAAAATGGTAATTGGCCAGGTCAGAATTTTTTTTTATTATAAAAAAAACAGAAACCCTCTCGCTTCTTTGTCCCCCTCCCCGTGCGGTTCCTCCCCCCTGTTCAACCGTCACCCCCACCTCCTCGCAAGTTGCCACCGCCGCCGCCACGGTGCATCACCGTCCACGAGACCGGTCCCGATCGGACCGCAACCTCACCCCCGACCTACACCAGCTGACAGGACCCGACCCAAATTCCACTTTGGAATCCGAGCCGAACCCTGTGAGTGCCCGACACCTGGCAGGTGCCGGCACAAATGACTAAAATGCCCTTCTAATTAAAATTCAAAGAATTTTAAGGTTCGACTTCTGCCGAAAATTCTGCAGAGTCTCCCCTGTAAATTGAACGTTTCCCAAAATTTTCACCTGTCAAACAAGCATATAAATATTCAACCCAACTGCCAGCATGCACAAGTTAAGTTCTCATGCCAACAACCGTAAAAACAGTAAGGCATCAGGTCTTACAATAGTCTGGACATCAACGTTGTCACCAGTTCAATCTCAATATTCTTATTCAATGAAATCTTCAAGTCTCAAATATTAATTTGTCATTAGTATCAACATTTCTTAACATCTTTTTGTATTCGAAGTGGACCGTAACTAATCATCCAGCTACAATCATTTCAGTGGTTATCATATTAACATGCACAACAACATTATATGAAAAAATTCTATTAAGTAGAATCATTATTGAATAAGCCTCACAACTCAATTAACACTTGGCCTTGGGCCCACACAAAAGTTTAGATTCAATTCAATTTAGATGTTAATAGATTCCCCATTTCAAGCCCATAGACCAATTCTTAAATATCCTTTCTCGTGGTTGCACCCAGATTATTCTAGGCTGCCTACGTACCCTCCGTGAGGGATCAAGCCACACGTAGCTCTTCCCAACCCAAGTACATCTACGGGGAAAAACTGCCAGCCCTGTGTAGTAAATCGGGCAGGGTGGCAGAGAAACATCCTGGGCAACATCAATGGGTGGACACTCGTACTTGTGATAGGAGTACATGCAATAATCTCAAGGCAACCTAGGGATGGGGGAAATTGGCCAATCACCCGTGTAGTCAATCGGGCAGGTGACTGGGGAAAGTATCATGGCCGGACACCTACAGAGCAAGCTCGATGTAGGTACAGGCATTTACACATATACTGGCCGAACACCCACAGAGTAGTCTCCATGCGGGTACAGGCAATAAACGATTCACTGGCCGGACACCTGTGTGATCAGCACAGGTACAGGCAATATCACATACATAAACATATCCTCATACATATCATGGCCGGACACCTACAGAGCAGTCTCCATGTAGGTACATGCAATACTAGTCACGTGCACAGACTTTACCGAAGGCAACTCGTTATACTTTTTCTGAAGGCAACCCATTCACTTTTCCGAAGGCAACTGAGATGTCCGTAGACATCGATAATTTCGAGGACAACCATTCAATCTCAACTCGTTCAACATATATATATATATATATATATATATATATATATATGAATATAACTTATAATCAACACTTCCTTAACTTCTTAAATAGGCCATAGCTCGATTATCTAATCTATTCTCAAAATCAATCCATTATATAACATTCTATATAAAAACTAATATTTTCAAATTATCCTTTCAAAGGTATAGACATATAATTAAGTATAATAAATAACAAAGATACTAATAATAATAATTAATAACAATCATAGAATTCCCTGGAAATTCCAAAATTCTATAGTTAGTAAATAAGTTCCCAACTCCTTTATGGCACTCTAATGCCACCATAGACCGAAACGTATACCACAACTCACAACCAATATCACTTTCATACAAAATGAAAACTAACATTCGAGTACACAATAAACATAATAACTTGCGATAACCCAATGGGCATTCATACTCCCAACTAATATCTAATTAGATCACTACCTCCAAATTATACTATTCTAATCATAAAAGTAATCAATATCATCTTGATCACGCTTATTTGATAACCCCATAAATTCTCCAATTCCGTTCGACTGTCATACGAGCTCCAAATTGCAATCCGAGCACGCCTACGCGCTCGTGACGACGTCAGGGTAATAGTAGTAGAAAGTTTGACAATTAAAAGTGGGCCGGCACGTGGGAACACTCGCTGGTAGATTCGAGGGCCAAAAAGCGATAAAATTGGTGTTCGGTCAAACTTCAAAACTGAAGCTATCCTTCCGGCTACCACAAGTTCTCGGCCTCCCGAACACATTTCTCAACTATGGGAAAGTCAATTTCGAACCCTAAGTGGGTCAAAACCTAAGCTCAAAGTCGGCTGAAACAAAAATTCGGAATTGAGTTACCTACGCTACGATTCGATCTGTACCTACCCAACCATCAGCTAGAGCACGAAAAATAGGTGGAAAAGCATACCTTACTTGTCCCGATCGGTGGCCGGAGGAGGGAGAACGTAGGGGTTGAAATTCGAGCTAAAACCGGCCAAAATCTCCAGTTTTCTGGCGACTACGCAGCGGCAGGTGGTAGGGGAGGGGCTGGGCTGCGTCGGCGAGGTGAGGCCGGTCCTTTCGTGACCGGTCTGGTACGTTTTGGTGGTTGGTGGTGGTTGTATGGAGGTTTTGGGTGGTGTCGGCTGGAGCAAAACCGAAGGGGGGGAGGGGTTGTGTCATCGGGAGAGAGGAGAGGTGAGGGTTTTAAAATTTCTGCCTGCAAAATTACAATTTTACCCCTCAAACTAATTTTATCGTATTTCCTTCAATACAACTCCGATTCGAGCTCACAATATACCCACGAACTCGTATCGACGAGCCCGACGTAGCAGTGTGGCTCACTTCCCCAATTTCTTTCCCAAACTTTAAAATGATATTTTTGCCCCTTTAAATATTAATTATTATTTAAAACCCCTAATTCTTCTTAATTTATTATATTATTTTCACATTATTTTCTTTTATTTTAACAACTTAGCTTAATTATTTAATTTATTACACTCTCGGGGCTAAAGATGTCTTTCGCTTGATTAATTTAAGAATTAAATACTAATTTAGGGACGGGATGTTACACCAGCCCTTCCCCGCCACTGTAGCCGTCGGTATTCACCGAAAAACGGTGATAAACACCCGGTTTTGATAGAAATTTCACCGACCGTTTCTCCCTCCTCCGGCCACCGATCGGGACAAGTAAGATATGCTTTCTCACCTGTTTTTCGTGCTCTAGCTGATGGTTGGGTAGGTTTAGATCGAATCGCAGCGTTGACAGGTTATAATTCGAGTTAAAGTTTTGACAAATTTTGTGTTCGAGTTTTGACCCACTTACGGTCCGAAATGGACATTCCCGTAGTTGAAGAAAGTGTTCGAGGGATCAAGAACTAGTTGTAGGTGGAAGGACAACTCTTGGTTTGGAGTTTGTCCGAGCGACAAATTTATCACCTTTTAAGCCTTTAAAAATGCCAGCGTGTGTTCCCACGCGTAGGAGCACTTTTCATTGTCAATCTTTATTCCTAAATTATCCTTACGTCATCATGAGCACGTAGGCGTGCTTGGATTTCATTTTGGAGTTCGTATGACAGTAGAACGGAGTTACGCCTATTGCGCGTTATCCGTGTTCAGTGTGTTTGGACCCTTGGATCGGTCTCAATTCTTAGTATGTTGATCTAGAAAACTCCGAAAATGCCAACCATAGGGTTAGGGTTACGGAAAATCATCCGACAGTCCGATAATACGATCATGAGCAATCCGACCATTCGATCGAGACCAAATTTTATAGACATGTGTCCTAGGCCTTTTGGAACTTATAGGAACTTCCGGATCGGAATTTCGAGGTCGTGGACCCCATGGGGTCCATGGTTGACTTTTTGGGACTTTATCGCTTTTGAGTCCCGGGTCTCTAGTAGACCATTCTAAACTTGAGAGAGGCTCTAAGACTTGTGAATGTTGTGTATTGTATGTTTTTAAATAAGTGTTTATGGGTTTATTTTCCAAGCATGTGGTTTTAATTAAATTGATTTTTATACGAACATGCTTATTGTTCAATATGGTTAGTTTGAAAAGTTGAGTATGTATTGAGAACGGAATTTGAGAATTCTAAGGTTTGCAGAATAAGTGTGATTGAGGTGATATCGAGTATTAATATGAATAGTATGGTATTTATAACATATTGAATTATTCGGATACCGATTATGTGTATAAGTGCCCTATGGTCATTGAAGGTTATTATAATTATTAAGTATTCGTATATTGGTTTTCGGTTTATATAAAGTCGATACGGTTGTAATTGGAATGTTATAAAGGATTTGGGGTTTTATTTACTAATATCTTATTATGGAATTTCTAAAGGATTTTTCATGATTTTATTACCATTGTTATATTTATTATTATTATTAGAATCAGTTATTATTTGGTACTATTGTGATTTATTTAAGTGATAAGTTATTTATATATAAATACACATATGTTGCATGATTTGAAACAGAATTGTTGCCTTCGGAATTATTGATGTCTTCGAACATCTCGATTGCCTTCGGATTATGTATGGTTGCCTTCGGATATAATGATGTCTACGGACATCCGAGTGGCTTTCGGATATTAAAATATCTTCAGACAAGTGTTGCCTTCAGATGATGACATGTCTACGGACATTTGGTTGCCTTCGGATAGAAATATGTCTACGGACATTTGGTTGCCTTCGGTTATGTCTGCGCGCGTATGACATTATGCCCCATGTATCTCAGGGATGCCCGAACCGTGAGGAGAGAGGACGCGGCTCAGGGTTGACCATATGTCCCCTAAGTCTTGCGAGGATGCGGCTTGGGTTGGCTATATGTCTCCTAAGTTCTGTGAGGACGCGGCTCAGGTCGACTTTGTGTCGCCGAGTCTTGCAGGAAATGGAATTGACGGAATTCCATTTCGGGCTGACTTCGGGTCCCCCGATCCTGCTAGGAGGATTTGACGGTTTATATTGGAACTGACAGATTAATTGCGTTCTCAGGTCGAGTATATCTCCCTGAGTCCTGCTAGGTGAAATGGATAATATTTGAGAACAGTACATTCTATATGACGATGTAGTCGACAAGATACTGTACGCCACCCTGCTCAATTTTTCTGCACAGGGTTTGCCAAGATCCCTAGCCACCTGCCCGATTTGTCTACACAGGTGGTTAGCCAGTTTCCCCCTCCTTGGTTGCCTTCGATATTATATATATATATATATATACCCCTCAGTGGATGACAGCAAGATATGCAGGTAGGGTTTCAGAAAAATGTTGGTTTTTGGTTTAAATGTAACTTGCAAAGGGGAAGAGCTACGTGTGGCTTGATCCCTCATGGAGGGTACATAGGCAGCCTAGAATAATCTAGGTGCAGCCACGGGGAATGATATTATGGAATTTGGTTATCGGATTGGATTTGAAATATATTTAATAGGTTAATTGGATTTAATATGAACTGATGTGCGAGCCCAAGGCCCGATTGGTATTTGAGTTATGAGGCTTATTTGATAATGAATTCTATTTATTAGATCACTCCAGATAACCTTGATTATTGATAATGATGTTGTGTCGGTTAAGATAATAACTAGTGAAACAATGGTACCGGAATGATTGTTTAGGTTTCACTTGGATTTTATAATATGGCAAGAAGTGTTGTTGATCGAATTGTTTTAAGTCCGAAGGCCATTCAGATTAAATGCTTTTAGATATGTGTGATTATCATTTGTGCATGCTGAAAGATTGGGGACATTAAATTATGTTTTACAGGTGATTATCATTTGTGCATCCTGATCATTTTGGTATAGGTCTTGTGTGTTGTTTCGACGAAAACCCGATCACCCGGAATCGCTTTAGACACCCACGCACTGCCGCCAAGTGTGGCGGTGTGGGTACTGTAGCAGTTGTGATCTCTGTCCCAATGCGATCCTCGTGTCATCGTGAGCGCATAGGAACTTGCCAATTCGAATTTGGATAACATTTGAACCCCGAACGAATCTCGCCTATTGTGAGATTCCCGGGTTCGATAGGTCCGAACTCGCGATCCCTAGGGTTAGGGTTAAGGAAAATCATCTGATCGTCCAATCATGAGATCGTGAGCAATCCGATCGTCCGATCGAGACCAAACTTTCAGGACATGTGTCCTAGGCACATTGGAACCTCTAGGAACTCTCAGATCGGAATTTCGAGGTCGTGGACCTCACGGGGTCCCGGGTTGACTTTTTGGGACTTTATCGCTTTTTGAGTCCCGAGGTACTTTTGAATCATCCTAAACCTTAGAAAAACTTATGTGGGCATAGGAATGATCTTAAATTTGATGCACGCACTTCTAGGAGCCGGGGGTCATGGTTTTTAATTAAATATTATATTGAGCAATTTTATTAATAAAATATTATGATGATTTAATTTGGCACTCGGGCGCAGATTGACCCGCAGGAGGGACCTTTGAAAGGTCCAGCTAACACAGACCAGTAGTGATTATACTGCTTACGGAATATATATGGATATTGGTTGACTAAATGTCACCTGAATCCTGCGAGGAACGCGACTCGAGTCGACTTTGTGTTACCGAGACATGCGAGGACGGGTGGGATACACAGAAATTGACGGATTATGTGGGATAAAACATAAATAAGGAATTGACGGATTGTGTGGGATAAACGGAAATAAGGAATTGACGAAAATAAAATGGGTAGACCTAGGTGGTAGATCAAAGTTGTTTTCGAATGCTTTCAATGAACTGATTTTTGATTAAGAGTGTGATTGACTATATATATATATATATGAATGCATTGATTTTAGTATGAGTATAAAGAAAGAATTTGATTAGTTTTCATAACTGTTTTTACAGTGGGGTTAGTACGTTCTTATGTACTTTCAAAAAACATTGTTTTGGTCCACTCACAGTTTTAAATGTTTTGCGCCCCCAGTCAGTAGGCGTGCACCAGGAGGCCACCACAGGGCCGTTTCCACGCTCCGTTCATTCTCACTCGATGTAGGACATCTTTTGTAAATTAAATAAATTTTCTTGTAAAGTCTTAGTTGTTTGCTCTGATGAATTGCCCTAGGATGTAAATTAACTGTCACTACTACAAAAATCGAGATAGACGACGGTAATTTACCGTCGTGTATTCTGTTTTTCAACCGACGTGGAATCGACCGACATCTTTTGATGCAAAAACCACGACGGTAAATCACCGCCGTCTATTCATATAAAGACGTCACATTTGATAAAACAGGACGTTGTTATCAATTAAACACGACGGTTTATTTTAAACTCATGACGTTGTTAAAATATACAACGTCGTACACAAATAAAACCCGACGTCTATTCACTTAAAAATAAACAACCTGGATAACTTTAGACGTCACCTTTAGAAAATAAACGACGCGTTTTAAAAAGGAACAATGTCATTATTTACAAAAATACAGAGGCGTAAAAAATACGTAACCACGTCACAAATTATAAACTTCAAGGCGTTGAAAAGTCATTTTACGCCGAATTTAATGTAGATCGACGTAGTTAATAATATTAGATGGCCATTTTATTTTTAAAACTGACGCGTCTATATTTGTATTACCACGTCATTAATAATTTCCAAAACAACGTGATTTTAACTATCCACGTCATGAATAAAACCATAACCGACGTTATTTCGCTTTTTCTACGACGTATTTATTTCTAAAGAAGACGTTGTTAATACTTCAAATGTCCTATTTCATAGAAATTCAAACGTGGCTACTACTTTATACTTCGATTATGTAATTAATTCCGCCGTTATTATGCTTTTAGGCGTCTGTTCTTAACGTCTTATACCGACGCGTGCAAAATAAATTTCAAAACTGAAAAGACGACATTTTTAATCAAAACCAACGTTGTTAAAGAAAAAAACGTCAGTTTTTTTATAAATATGACGTTGTTAGCATTTACAACGTCTTATTCGGAGAAAAACGGACGTCTATTTAATGAAAAATTTAATTTTAAATATCCTCTTTGATAACCTTAGACGACCCTTTCAGAAAACCTACGTCGTTGAATGACGTCTAACTATACATTACCACGATTGTCCGTACATTACCGCCGTTGTTCTATGGTTTTCACGTTCTTTGAATGAATTGACCGGTTATGATAGTTATTATTTAGACGTCGGTACATATATTATGGATGTAAACGTCGTTAAATATCATTGAGACGTTTTATTTTGCAATTTTTCAGATTACCGTCGTGTTTTGCATCCGAATCCAGTTTGTTTTATTATTGGAAGTTATGTTGCGAAACCTGCATAATGAAAGTGAAAGAAATACATTACAATTTCTTGTAAAATTAATGTCATACACAGCCATTTAGGGCATAAATAATTTCATAAATCACAATAGCATCATTCAATCCATATATCTTCACACCCATCTCGAATATTTTTACTCCCAAACTCACGGGCTAGTTCATCAAATGTGTCAACATTTGGCATCCCTCTAGTAAATGGCTCACACTCAATTCTAACATCACCTAAGTCATCATCACCAATAACATCATTATATTCTCTATTAGGCATTGATAACACTACCGACCAACTATGATGCATTGGGTCGTCAACAAAAAAACTTGTTTGACTTGAGAAGCCAAAACAAATTGGTCATTCCTATGTCCAATTTTACTCGGATCTACAAGGGTAAATCCGAGTTCGTCGACTACAAGGCCAGGAAGTGCTATCTATCCAATCACACCTAAAGACTGTGATTGTAAACTTTTGGTAGTCAAGATCCCAAATATCTTGAATGACACCATAAAAACCCATATTTGAGACAATAGGGTTTTTATCCTTAGCACTAGCAACTTGCATAGTATTTGCAAGTAAATAAACTCCACTATTTTGAATTGCTCGCACATCATCTTGTGCCTTGGTGTTAAATTTAACACCTTTAATAAGATAGCTCTTATATGATGGCACCGTCATGCTTGGACCACTTGCTAGCCACCTCAAATTTTCTGATACGCCATTATTTTCTTTTTCATTGATTTCCCATTGAACCTGCAAATTAATCATATGTTAATTCAATGCAACATAGATATGACAATAAATCAAACTCCAATGTTTTATTCAATAACATATACCTTAAAGCGTAACCATTGAATGAAAGTGCTGTTGTGCTTATCTTGTAGCCACTTTGTTCTCTTTTTATATTTTGGATAAGTGGTCTTGAGGTGGATCATATGTTCCCTACATGACACAGAAAATTCTAGTATTGTCCCTTGTATTTAAGAGAAACATAAGGAATGATTTAAAACATAATGATTAAAAGTCATACTCGATATATGGTTGGACTTCCTCTGTATTCTCCAACACATATAGATGTGCCTGGTTCAAAAGGTCCCAATCAACTAAAGTCACCGAGCAACTTTGATAGTGGCTTTGAAAGTCCCATCTTCTGGTTTAATGGCACTCCAATTGTTCTAATATCGAGATAAATGCTCGATTGCAAAACTCCACGACTTCTTCGACTATATAGCACTCAAAGAATGCAACCTTCAGGATGATTACGGTTATGAACATACCCCTTTAGCACTTTCATATATCTTTCGAACGGATACATCCATCTAAAATAAACAGGCCCACATAGATGAACTTCTCGACAAGATGTACTACTAGATGAACCATGATATCGAAGAATGAAGGGGAAAGTATTTCTCAAGCAAACATAAAGTAACTACTACATCTTCTTCCAACTTATCTAGAGAGGAAACATCCACGGTCTTTGCACATATAGAATTGAAGAAGAAGCACGGTCGAGTTATTGTATACCTTGCAGGCTTTTCCAAAAGCGAGCGAATTGCCACGAGGAGCAATTGTTGCATCAAGGTATGACAATCATGTGATTTTAGGCCAAGAAGTCTTGAATCTTGTAAAGATACAAGATTTTTTATGTTTGAAGAATAACCTTCGGGGACCTTCATACCATAGAAAGAATTGCAAACCGTTCTCTTCTCTGCTCTTGACAAATTCCAAGGCCCTGGAGGCAAGCGAGTACGTCTTTCTCCATACTCGGGTTGCAAATCAGTCTTGACCCCCATGTTCAATAAATCTAAACGAGCAGCAATCCCATCTTTATTTTTTCCAGGGGATCTCCAACAACGTACCAATGATACTATCGCAAATATTCTTCTCAATGTGCATCACATCGAGGGAATGCCTCACAGAATGTATTTCCAATACTCGAGATCAAAGAATTTTGACTTCTTCTTCCAACAAACTCTGTCACCGTCATTTTCACCTCCACCTCCCCTTTTTCGACCCCCATTTGTAATTAATACATTCAACCCTTTGTAGCACTTCTTCTCAGGTTAATGGCTTTGGAGGCATGTCATATTCAGTTCCCCATTAAAAGCTGCACGTTGCCTCCGATATGGATGATTTGTTGATAGCCATTTTCTATGCCCGATGTAACAGATTTTGTGGCCATTTTTCAACTTTGTGACTAGGCGTATCATCGCCGCATATTGGACAAGCTTTATATCCTTTAACGACACAACCGGATAAGTTTCCATAGGCGGGAAAATCATTTATTGTCCACGATAGTGCAGCTTTGAGTGTAAAGTATTCTCCTATGTGTGCATCATACACTCCTCTAATCCCAGCCCACAAAGATTTTAAATCATCAACAAAGGCTCCAAGTAGACGTCTATATCATTTCCGGGTTGTTTAGGACCGGAAATCAATAAAGTCAACATCATGAACTTTCGTTTCATGCATAACCATGGTGGGAGATTATATGTAACTAAGATAAGCTGGCCAGCAAGCGTATACTGCTACTTAGAGAAGCGTGGGGATTGAATCCATCGAGATGAGAGAGCAGTCTCAAGTTTCTCGGCTCTTTACCAAACTCGGGCCATTTATCATCAACGAGTTTCCAAGACGGGGAATCCGCCGGATGAGACATCGACCGTCAATTGATTTTCTATCGGCATGCCAAGTCAAACTCTTAGATGTCTTACTTGATTGAAACATCCTTTTAAACCTTGGAATTGGTGGAAAATACCACACCACCTTTCTTTGGGACACCCTCTTTCAAAACTGAATCTTTGCCTTCCTTCCACCTTGAGATACCACAAGTAGGACAATTAGTTGAATCTTCATAATCCTTCCTATACAAGATGCAGTCATTGGGGCATGCATGGATTTTCTCATAACTCAGCCCCAATGCACACAAAGTCTTCTTTGCCTCATACATAGAGGAAGGTATTGTATTTTCTTACGGAAGCAAATCTCCTTGAAGTATCAACAATTACGTAAAAGCAGACATCACTCATCCCATGTTTTGCTTTCAAATTGTATAACTTCACTAATGCGACAACTTTGTGTACTTACTACAACCAGGGTACAAGGGTTGATCTCCATCCCCAATCACATTGGCAAACTCATAAGGATCGGATCCAACATCATCACCTAAATCATTATCATCCATATCTATTTCTTCAGAAACAAAACTATCCCTACTATGGTTATCATCTTCATCCACATTTCTACTAGCATTAGTAGTTGACGCCAAGGTTCTCCGTGAAATGTCCAATTCTTATAGCTTTGGTCAACTCCATTAAAGTACAAGTGGTCCCTTATAATTCCAACCCCAAACAATCGAAAATTCCCACATTTAACACATGGACAATGAATATGTGTTGTAGTTAGAAGATTTCCTACAAGAAAATCCAAAAATGCTTCCACCCCTAACTCATATGCCTTCGATCTTCTATCCGCATGCATCCATGACTTATCCATCACTGACACTATAACCTATAATATATAATAAAGTAAAAGGACAAGCAATGAATATCACTCAAAGCATATTATGTACATTTTAAAAGCAAGTAATATGAGTTACAGACGACGGTTTTTTCCAAAAAACGACGTATTTTATAAAATGACGACGGTTTTTTGTAAAAACAATGCGTCTTAGGATACTAAAAGAAAAAGGTGAACAAAGAAGATTATATAAATTTAAATAAGTATAAGATACAAAAGCGGTTTTTATATAAAACGGCGGTTTTTATATAAAGCGGCGTATTT
This sequence comes from Prunus padus, assembly GCA_024362665.1. Classification (NCBI taxonomy): domain Eukaryota; kingdom Viridiplantae; phylum Streptophyta; class Magnoliopsida; order Rosales; family Rosaceae; genus Prunus; species Prunus padus. The sequence continues at coordinate 4,314,275 of JANFAM010000011.1, read as the reverse complement.
TATAAAGCAGACTGACGGTTTTTGTAATACTTGATCGTCTTAGGCTACTATCAGAAAAAATGAACAAAGCAGATTATATACATTTAAATATAACAAGTATAAAATACGAGGCTGACGGTATTTTAAATAAAGCGGCGTATTTTATACAAAAGGCGGCGTTTTTATACAAAAGACGACGTTTTTTAATAACGATCGTCTTAGGCTACTAAAAGAAAAGAGTGAACAATGCAGATTATATAAATTTAAATAACACGTATAAGATACGACGACGGTATTTTACATAAAACGACGTATTTTAAGATTACGAGACGACGTTTTTTACATAAAACAACGTATGCTAGAAAAAAAAATTAAATCTCCTTTGCCATTCCACATCCAAGAACAAATTGAGAACCAAATAAATATAACATGTATCTGAAATATTGATTAAGACCCATAGCAAATGAATTTTTATGAAAAGCATGCAAGTATTAAGACCCATCACGACAGAGAGTGATTAAGAAAACCTATCTCGAAGAACCATTCCTATGAGGACGCATAGCAAATGAAGAACATCATTCAATGAATAAAAAGCAAAGTCATATTACGTTTGTACTTAAGAACGAACAGAATATCATTAAATGAATATCATTAAGAGATAAGGGTTCGAACTTACAGTAACCACAGAGTGATAGGATAAGAATTAGAGCAGGGAGAATTAGGGTTCGAACTTATTGCATTCGACAGAGGCCGGAGAGCACAACTAAAAATTAGAGTTGAAGCGAGAAAGCGAATTATTTAACACTTAGAGCGGAAAATGAAAATTTTAGGTCACGCGTGAATTTTCAGATTGCGCGCTTCTTTAAACATCGACGAAACAAAATAAAACCGTCGTTAAAGTTTTAATTTTAAACGACATTATTATTTTTGTAATCGACGTTATTTAAATTTTCTACGCCGCTATATAATAAAGATGGACGTCTAATTGATAAAATAAATGTAATTTAAATCGACGGTAAATATATAAAATATGACGTTTTAAATACAATATAACGTCATTAAAATAAGAACACCGTCGTCAAAAATATTAAGTATCCAGGATTGGTGTTGCTGGGATTCAAATTGTGTCGCTTGGGTGGAATTGAAAGAAAACAAAAGAGAAAACCGGCGTTTTAATAAAACCTAAACTCTAACCCTAAACCCTAAACCCTAAACCCTAAACCCTAAACCCCGAACACCGAACCCTAATCCCTAAACCCTAAACCCTAAATTATTTTAAATTAAAAATAATAAAATAATACAAAAGGTTAAGGGTGGTTTTGTCTAAACCCAAAAATAAAAAAGAAAACCGTTTTCTTTTCAATAAAACCTAAACCCTAAACCCTAAACCCTAAACCCTAAATTATATAAATTTTAAAATATTATAAAAAATTATAAAGCATAAGAAAAATTAACCAAAAATTGCTACGGACTTCTTATTACAATGCCTTGTGTACTAGGATGATAAAAACATATTTTTAATATATTTGAATTTATCACAAGAATGGATCATACAAGCCCCATAAGAATATGTTATGAAACTATAAGTGTTGTAGTGATTTATCAATAAATTTTTGTCACGAATTAAATTTAAAATTTTTACTCAAAAACCATTTTTTAAAGCATTAGAAGTAAGAAAATATATCAATGAGAGCATTATAATTTCTGTTTTTTTTTTTTTTGGAATTTTTTACAATTTATTACAAATATTATAAAATAATTTCAATTAAAATCAAATAAAACCACGTCGTTATAAATTCATAACGGACGTTGTAATATAAGTAGACGTCGGTATAAAGTAAAATATAGACGTTGTATGTACCGACGCTTTTAAATATACATTTTAACGTCATTATTTTTTTTATAGACGACGTATTAATAACTTTACACGCCGGTGTGAAGGAAAATATGGCCGTTGTACTTACCGACGTTTTAAGTACAACTTTATATGGCATTATTTTTCTATATATCGCCGTTTTAACATCTTTAGACGTCGGTAATATGTTTATTACCGACGCTTTAGGTGAAACTTTATACGGCATTATTTTTTAATATATCGCCGTTTTAATAGCTATAGACGTCGGGAATAAAATATCGCCGTTGTATTTACCAACGTTTTAAGTAAAACTTTATACGGCATTATTTTTCTATATATCGCCGTTTTAATATCTTTAGACGTCGTTATTGTTGAATATATCGACGTTTTAATATTTGTCGACGGCAATTTAAATGAAAATAATAACCTTTTTTGAATATAACGCGAGTTATATTTGTATACATGTCATTTCGTATAATGCATCGACGTGGTTTGGTTGTATACATTTCATTTTGGTTATGTACCGTCGTGTTTTTTAAAAAATTCTTGTGATTTGATAATTTTTACAAAATTTTAATTCATACTAAAAGAAATTGTAAATTATAACCAAAATATTTACAAAAATTTTCAATTCTTGTGATTAATGTTTGTCTAATTCCCTAATCCATATGAAGGCTTACAAATTCTGCCCATTCCTTCTGATTTCATCAATGGCTTCTTGGGGGTATGGTGATTGATCTTGTCCCTCAAAGATATCTGCAAGCCATAAAAAAATAAAAAAATAAAATGTTAAATAAAAAAATAAATAAAAAAATGTTAAATGTTAAAATATATAATTTTCCTTTTACCTTCTTCTCAAATTCCAAAGGATCCTCGATGATGTCTTTCATAAAGCGCATTACATAGTAACCACACTCTACATTGCTTGGTTGCTTTGGAGTGCCTTTTAGAGTTTTCCAAATGGGTGATTTCTGCCGTGCTGCCTATGTGGGTATTATAGGTTCGATAGCACTGTTTCAAGGCAACAAAGTGTTATTGAAAATACGAAACATAGTTGATAAAAATAAACACATGAACAAACAAAACCGTCGTGGTAATTATATACTGAGGCGTCGGTTCTGAAAATAAAATGACGTTATTGACAATTAAGACGACGGTAACTTAGAACTGACGTGGTATGTTATAATTACGACGTAAAATAACAAATTTCAGATTTATCCTTAAGCTTAGAAGAAATACGAGATAAAATCAATTGCAGAAAAATTAGAGTACGAGAGAGAGAGAGAGAGAGAGAGAGAGAGAGAGAGAGAGATAGTGGGATCACTTAAGTGAAGAAAGCTTGCTATACAAACACATATGAGTAAATCAACTTACGTGTTCACCATGTTTTTGCACTCTTCATCAATCATTCGGTTTGGCGGTGGATCCAGAAAATAAACAGTCTCTCTCTTTGCTCTCACAATGAACAAGACCCAATGAAAGCTACACACAAAAAAAAAACATAAAGGTTAAACACTTTAATGTATAATGCATCATACAAAGAAAATCTTGGTAAGGTGACTAACCCTGGATTGTAAGGCATCAAGAAAATCTGTTCCCCATCTGTCCTTTTAAGTCTAGTAGCTAACGCACGTGATCTTTGAGTTAATGAGCCGAGTTAGCACTAACTTGAGCGGGGTCCACAAGGCCAACCATGTTCAACATATTTGAAGTTTTCAATTTTTCAAATAGGCACCTAAATATATGAAATGATCCAATGAGTTATTCCTTTTTAAAGAAAGAAAAGTTTAAAATGAAAATTTGATAAGGACAATTACCTCATGTATACAAAGAATGACAAAGTGGCTCCAACTTCTTCCATTGCTGCAATTTGACTAATATCTTCAGCAAGATGAAGGTTTCACGATCATTTCCAAACACTTCCTTCTCAATTGTAAAGGTCATAATCCTATCATGAACCCTCAATGTCGACTCAGCATAAGAACAAAGGGCTTGTAGAGAAGAAGGCAAGTCTCCCACTTGTTGTTCCTTCTCGGGAACATCCATGACCTTGGCCTTCTGCTTTTAAAAATACACAAAGAAACATGTTCAAAAAAAAATACATGAATACAAAAACCGACGTGGTATTTATATACGACGTCGGTTCTTAAACTAATCTGACGTTATATTGCATTTCAGACGACGGTAAATTAAAACCGACGTGGGATATTATAATTACGACGCAAAATACTTTCCTTTTTCAAATTCACAGATTAACAAATTTCAGGTTTATCAACTTTCTTAGCAGAAATACAGAAAAAATCAATTCCAGAGAAAATTAGAATCACAGAGAGAGAGAGAGAGAGATGGTGGGATAACCTATGTGAAGAAAGCTTGTGATACAAGTAAACTAAATAGGTCACCCTCTATACCGTCGTGGAATGTCTATCTCAACGACGGTTTTTTCAAAATTGTGACGTGGTGTGTTATTTAAAACGTCAGAACTAATAACCGCCGTTGTATTACATTTATAACGACTCTAATGATAAATAACGACGCCTAAAAATTAAGAAACAGTGAATTTAAATCAAATTAACTTACCATTTTTCTTCCCGACTTGTTACGCATTGTTATTTTCTTCCTCAAAATTGATGGCTTTCACACCAATTGCCCCAGAGCAAACTTTGCTTTGTCGGACATTGGATTTTTGGGACTTTGCTCTTGAGCTTGGATTTGAAATGGAGGAGTTGACTGTTTGATCATGGTGGCATCAAAATTTGGAAGCGATTGGCGCACTTGATTCAGATATTCTCCCTCTCACTGCTACCAATTGTTGTGTTCTAGCCTCAAATTTCAGTTGCTCTTCTTGCACAATAGTTACGAGACGTTCTTCGAATTTATCTTCAAACTTTACCCTCCGTTGTCTAGGTAAATTGAAGTATTTCGAGTGGAAACCCCAGTCCCTCGCAGCTCTAACTCTCCTGGATGCTCGGGACCCAAAGCCATAGTCAACACATCATTGCTTCCCGATACGGTGAGAGTGCCTTGAGAGACTTTTTGTTGCAATTCATCCTAACACAAAGACACATTAAAATCAACAAAAACAGGAAGTCAGATCCACATGCAAGTCTAATTAAAAATTAAATGCAGTCTATTACAAATTTAAAACACAAATTGTCTAACTTTAGAAGCTTACAATTATTTTTGCTTTTTCTGCAACTTTTGGATCGGGAAAGTTACCTTGTTTGTCTTCTGGCTTTCTTCCATAAGGTAGATCGATCGATTTCTACCCCGGGCATGGTTTCCTCCAAACTCTCCTCCAAACCAACATATCCTCGTCGAGACAACCGATGATTGTACTCGCATTTCTCCCTCCTCTCTTTTTGTTCGGTATGCACTGACCTCAAATTCTTTGGATAACCTTGAAGCTACAAAGGCATCCCACTTTGTGCTTTCAATATGAATGGATATAGTTTAGGGGTTCATTTAACTTCTCCTTCTCATTGATGAATGGAAGGATATGCTGCTTAGTTAGTTTATTCTTGAAATCCTTCCATTTCTTTCGAGAAGATAAGACCATGTTCTTGCCCCCTTGCCTACAACAAAAGCCATGTCAATGGCTTCCCAAATCTGCTCTTTTACATCGTTGTCCACTTGTTTCCATTTAAGGTCGAGAAAGTGGGACTGGAGCGTGCCAAGACACCAATGTAGGACTGCATCTCCTTATTTGCAAGGCCATATGGTTGACCCTTTTGTTGTACTCAATCACCGGCTTGATTTTCTGAAACTTTCTCTTCACAACACGAGGCATTGTGGTTATACCACGCATACGACTTTGGTTCTTCAACAAAAGTAGTCGTCTTTGTCACGAAGCTTTATCAGAAGATACAAACTTCATCTTCTTAGAGGATTTGGTTGTAGCTTGTGAAACTTCAAGATCTTTACCTTGATTCTTTTCCAAGCTAGCTTTCTTTTGCTCAAGCTAGAAGCCTTACTTTGAGATTGAGAAACCATGTTTAGATAAAAATCAAACTGGCAAGTGAAATTATTTCAGATTATAAACTACTAAACACGACGGTAATTTTAATAATACGACGTAGTATTCAACATCAAACGACGCTATCTAATAAGTAATGACGTAATTTAAATTTATGACGTCGGTAGTTATTTACCGAAGTGGATAATACATAAAACGTCGTAGTATTTAGTTTCACACGACGCTATATACTAACCACCGACGTTATTACTGTTTTATTACGTCGTTGTTAATTCTGACGTGGTTTAATTAATACAACGGCGTAAAGAATCGATTACCGTCGTCTTATTAACATGAACGCGTCCAAAAGCGAGATAGTTATTTTTCTTTATATTATATCAAATTGGAAAAGATTAAATGAATTACAAAACTAACACTTATAATGATTTTCATCTATTGCTATTGAGAAAAAACATGGAAATGGCAATATTTCATAATTTTCAAACATAGAAAACGATGGTAGAATTTATTTTATTACGTCGTTATTTAAATACCGTCGTCATTATTTACTTCCGACGTCTCAAATAAGACGGCACTCGTCGTATTAACAAGATACAAAAAACAGTGTATTCGATACCCTTTCCTTCTTTGTACGTAAAGTGAAAAACGAAAATGATTTTCAAAAGAAAAACATATAAACATTTCAAAAGATAAAACATATAATGAAAGTTTAAAAAGTACGAAGCAATGGTTACCTTTTTCTTGCAACGAAAGTTTTCTCGGGTTTTCTCGTCTTTGAAGTGGTATGCTCTGGTCGATGACGCAAGCGAAGTGTGGGAAGATGATTAGTTCCCAGGGACGAAGACGAAGAGTGGGGACTTGGGAAGGATAAACGAGAGGAGTGTGAAATTTTTCTCAAATCGAAAGCAGTGCAACTTTAGAAGCAAAATATTTAAATAATGTCGAATTGTTATATAAGACGACGCTATTTATAACAAGTGACGTGGTATAGTTAAAATAAAACGACCTCATTTATAAGATACAGACGTAGATACCAATGGAAAAAATCTTTTAAAAAATTAAAACGACGGTTCAGCAATAGGCACGGACGTATAAAAATTAATACGACGCTCATTTAAGGGAAACGACGTGGTTACTGCAACTCTATACGATGAGTATTACATTATTCGCCGTTGATTGTTTACAATTAAACGTCATGATTTATAATAGAACCGACGTGGTTAATAATAATAATTTCTAACGTGCGATACGCCGTTAATAATACATTACCGTCGTGTTTATTTTATTCTTAACACGTCGGTATTATATGTAAAACGACGCCGATAAGTACTACGTCGGTATATTTACACATACCGACGTTGTTTATTTGTCTTCTGCTTTCTCACCGATTGGCATGTTTCATAAGACGACGCTTTTAAAGTTTCATGCGTCGTGTTTTAAAAATACCCAAATGAATTTCCAATTTTTAGGTGTTTTAGTATCTAATCGACGTCGGTTTTTATATTACCGTCGTCGTTTAAAATTTAACGACGGTATTTATTTGGTCCGTCGTCGCTTTACCGACGTCTATTTCGATTTTTGTAGTAGTGTGTTAGAATGTATATAAAAGTTTGCTGGCGGTTGGTTTATATAATTATGTGCTTGTTGTCGGGTGGAATTTTTGGGATGTGTTAAATTTACAGGGGAGACTCTGCCGAATTTTCGACAGAAGTCGAACCTTGAATTTCTTTGAATTTTGACTAGGAGGGCAACGGCATCGGCCAGGTGTCGGACACGCACAGGGTTCGGCTCGGATTCCAAAGTGGAATTTGGGTTGGTCCTGTCAATAATGGTGTTTGTAATAGGAGTAGGCCAATCTGGAAAATACAGTTGAGGTACGGAGATGGGAGGTGAGATGAACATAACTGGACACTCTGTTTTTCTTATATTTTCTTGCTGACCTCTAACTTATTTGTTGCCTATTCAGCCTTGTCAAATATGACAAGAAGGTGTTAGAAACAATTGGAAAAAAACTGAAAAAAAACAGTGTTGCTCTTGATATTGTTGATTTCGGTGAAGAGGATGATGGGAAGGCAGAGAAGCTGGAGGCCCTTCTCTCTCTTGTTAACAATTTTTTGAAATGGCTTTTATTTATTTTTAATGTTTAATTTCTTAAAGGGTGAATCGTGTCGTGTCGTGTGATTCGCGAATTGTAACGGGTCGTGTTCGTGTTGGGTATTTCTAACATGTTTTCTTATCGTGTCGTGTCGTGTCAACCCGTTAAGAAAATCGTGTTCACACGAACACTGATAACACGACACGAATGCCAGGTCTCGTGCGGTTAAGGGAGGGGTTGGAGCATTGTATAGTTTGAGTGATTGGATTTAAGTAAAAACTCACCAAAATGACACCTCTCACAAGATTATGATCTTTCCCAAGTTTTGGGCTCAATACGGAATCAATTGGTCAAAGAAGTGGGACACATTAAGTTCGTAGCAAAGTTCGTGCTCTAAAGGGAGTGGTTGGAGCATTGTATAGTTTGAGTGATTGGATTTAAGTAAAAACTCACCAAATGACCCCTCACACAAGATTATGATGTTTCAAAAGTTTTGGGCTCGAACCGAAATCAATTGGTCAGAGAAGTGTGGCACTATAAGTTCGTAGCCAAGATCGTGCGCTAAAGGGAGTGGTTGGAGCATTGCATAGTTTGAGTGATCGGATTTCCTTAAACACTCACCAAATGACTCCTCCCACAAGATTATGATGTTTCCCAAGTTTTAGGCTCGATCCGGAATCATTTGGTCAAGGAAGTGGGACACTATAACTTCGTAGCCAAGTTAGTGCGCTAAAGGGAGTGGTTGGAGCGTTGTATAGTTTGACTGATTGGATTTAAATAAAAACTCCCCAAATAACTCCGCCCACAACATTATTACTTTTCCAATATTTTGGGATCGATCCGAAATCAATTGGTCAAAGAAGTGGGCCACTATAAGTTCCTAGCGAAGTCTGTCCGCTAAAGGGAGTGGTCGGAGCATTGTATAGTTTGAGTGACTGGATTTTCTTAAATGCTCACCAAATGACTCCTCCCACAAGATTATGATTTTCCCAAGTTTTGGGCTCGATCCAAAATAGATTGGTCAAAGAAGTTGGTCACTATAAGTTCGTAGCCAAGTTCGTGCTCTAAAGGTAGTGGTTGGAGCATTGTACAGTTTTAGTGATTGTATTTAAGTGAAAACTAATCAAATGACTCGTCCGATAGGATTATGATGTTTCCCAAGTTTTGGGTTTGATACGAAATCAATCGGTCCAAGAAGTGGGCCACTATAAGTTCGTAGCCAAGTTCGTGCGCTAAAGGGAGGGGTTGGAGCGTTCTATAGTTTGAGTGATTGAATTTAAGTAAAAACTCACCAAAATGACACCTCCCACAAGATTATGATCTTTCCCAAGTTTTGGGCTCGATCCGAAATCAATTGGTCAAAGAAGTGGGCCACTATAAGTTCGTATCCAAGTCCGGGCACTAAAGGGAGTGGTTGGAGCATTGTAAAGTTGAGGTGATTGGATTTGTCTAAACATTGAAAAAATGACTCCTACCACAACATCATGATGTTTTCGATGTAAGACCCGTGAGCTTGAGGAAGCAAGAACGGTGAGCAATCCCACATCGCTTGGAGAGGGAAAAGTGATGTGCTTATATGTGTGGGCACATATCTTCCTAGCAAGAGGCCTTTTGGGAGCTCACTGGCTTCGGATTTCTTGGAACTCCAAAATTAAGCGAGTTGGGGCTAGAGCAATCCCAGGATGGTTGACCCATTGGGAAGTTGCTCGTGAGTTCCCAGAAACAAAACCGTGATGGCGGAGGCCCAAAGCGGACAATATCGTGCTAGGGGAGTCGGGTTGTGACATAATGGTATCAGAGCTGGACCCCGACCGGAAGTGTGCCAGCGAGGACTCTGGGCCCCAAGGGGGGTGGATTGTAAGACCTGTGAGCTTGAGGAAGCAAGAACGGTGAGCAATCCCACATCGCTCGAAGAGGGAAAAGTGATGTGCTTATATGTGTGGGAACGTATCTTCCTAGCAAGAGGCCTTTTGGGAGCTCACTGGCTTCGGATTTCTTGGAACTCCGAAGTTAAGCGAGTTGGGGCTAGAGCAAACCCAGGATGGGTGACCCACTGGGAAGTTGCTCGTGAGTTCCCAGAAACAAAACCGTGAGGGCGGAGGCCCAAAGCAGACAATATCTTGCTAGGGGAGTCGGGTCGTGACATTCGAAGTTTTGGACTCAATTCGAAATCAATTGCTCAAAGAAGTTGGCCACTATAGGTTCGTAGCCAAGTTCGTGTGCTAAAGGTAGTGGTTGGAGCATTGTATAGTTTGAGTGATTGTATTTAAGTAAAAAGTCCCCAAATAACCCCTCCCACAGGATTATGATGTTTCCCAAGTTTTGGGGGCGATCCGAAATCAATTGGTCAAAGAAGTGGGCCACTATAGGTTCGTAGCCAAGTCCGCGCGCTAAAGGTAGTGGTTGGAGCATTGTATAGTTTGAGTGATTGTAATTAAGTAAAAAGTAACCAAATGACACCACCCACAAGATTATGATGTTTTCCAAGTTTTGGGCTCGATCTGAAATCAATTGGTCAAAGAAGTGGGCCACTATAAGTTCGTAGCGAAGTTCATGGGCAAAAGGGAGTGGTTGGAGCATTGGAAAGTTTAAGTGATTGGATTTCTGTAAACAGTCACCAAATGACTCCTCCCACAACATTATGATGTTTCCCAAGTTTTTCGCTCAATCCGAATTCAATTGGTCAAAGAAGTGGGCCACTATAAGTTTGTAGCCAAGTTCGTGCGCTAAAGGGAGTGGTTGGAGCATTGTATAGTTTAGTGATTAGATTTCCTTTAACACTCACCGAATGACTCCTCCCACAACATTATATTGTTTCCCAAGTTTTTAGCTCGATCTGAATTCAATTGGTCAAAGAAGTGGTCAACAATAAGTTCATCGCCAAGTTCGTGCGCTAAAGGGAGTGTTTGGAGCATTGTATAGTTTGATTGATCGGGATTCCTTAAACACTCACGAAATGAATCCTCCCACAAGATTATGATGTTTCCCAAGTTTTGGGCTCGATTCGAAATTATTTGGTCAAGGGAGTGGGACACTATAAGTTCGTAGCCAAGTTAATGCTCTAAAGGGAGTGGTTGGAGCTTTGTATAGATTGAGGGATTGGATTTTAATAAAAATCACCAAATGACTCCTCCGATAGGATTATGATGTTTCTCAAGTTTTGGGTTCGATCCGAAATCATTTGGTCAAGGAAGTGGGACACTATAAGTTCGTAGCCAGGTTAGTGCGCTAAAGGGAGTGGTCGGAGCGTTGTATAATTTGAACAATTGGATTTTAATAAAAACTCACGAAATGACACCTCCAACAGGATTATGAAGTTTCCCAAGTTTTGGGTCCGATCCGAAATCAATTGGTCAAAGAAGTGGGCCACTATAAGTTCGTAGCCAATAACGTGCGCTAAAGGGAGGGGTTGGAGCATTGTATTGTTTGAGTGATTGGATTTAGGTAAAAACTCACCAAATGACTACTCCGACAGGATTATAATGTTTCCCAAGTTTTGGGCTCGATCTGAAATCAATTGGTCAAAGGAGTGGGCCACTATAAGATCGTAGCAAAGTTCGTGCGTTAAAGGGAGTGGTTGGAGCATTGTATTGTTTGAGTGATTGGATTTCCTTAAACTCTCATCAAATGACTCCTCCCACAACACTATGATGTTTCCCAAGTTTTTGGCTCGAACCGAATTCAATTGGTCAAAGAGGTGGGCCACTATAAGCTCTTAGCCAAGTTAGTGCGCTAAAGGGAGTGGTTGGAGCGTTGTATAGTTTGAGTGATTGGATTTAAATAAAAACTCACTAAATGACTCCTCCCACAACATTATTATGTTTCCAATATTTTGGGATCGATATGAAATCAATTGGTCAAAGAAGTGGGCCACTACAAGTTCCTACCGAACTCTGTGCGCTAAAGGAGTGGTTGGAGCATTGTATAGTTTGAGAGATTGGATTTCCTTAAACACTCACCAAATAACTCCCCCATAGGATTATGATGTTTCCCAAGTTTTGGGCTCGATCCGAAATCAATTGGTCAAAGAAGTGGGCCACTTTATGTTCTTACGCTAAAGAGAGTGGTTGGAGCATTGTATACTTTGAGTGATTGGATTTAAGTAAAAACTCACCAAATGACACCTCCCACAAGATTATGATGTTTCCCAAGTTTAGGGCTCAATCCGAAATCAATTGGTCAAAGAAGTGGGCCACTAAAAGTTCGTAGCGAAGTTCGTGCCCTAAAGGGAGTGGTTGGAGCATTCTATAGTTTGAGTGATTTGATTTCATTAAACACTCACCAAATGACTCCTCCCACAACATTATGATGTTTCTAATGGTTTGGGCAACTATAAGTGCGTAGCCAAGTTTGCGCGCAAAAGGTAGGGGTTGTAGCATTGTATAGTTTGAGTGATTGGATTTCCTTAAACACTCTTCTAATGAATCCTCCAACAAGATTACGATGTTTCCCAAGTTTTGGGCTCGATCCGAAATCAATTGGTCAAAGAAGTGGACCACTATAAGTTCGTAGCGAAGTTCGTGCGCTAAATGGAATGGTTGGTGCATTTTATAGTTCGGGTAATTAGATTTCCTTAAACCATGACCAATTGACTCCTCCCGTAACTATGTTGTTACCCAAGTTTTGGGATCGATCCGAAATCAATTGGTCAAAGAAGTGGGCCACTATAAATTCGTAGCCAAGTTCATGTGCTAAAGAGAGTGGTTGGAGCTTTGCATAGTTTGTGTGATTGGATTTAAGTAAAAACTCACCAACTGACTCCTCCCACATGATTATTAAGTTTATCAAGTTTTGGGCTCGATCTAAAATCAATTGGTCAAAGAAGTGGGCCACTGTAAGTTTGTAATGAAGTTCGTGCGCTAAAGGGAGTGGTTGGAGCATTGTATAGTTTGAGTGATTGGATTGAAGTAAAAAACTCACCAAATGAATCCTCAAACAAGATTACAATGACAGGACCCGACTCAAATTCCACTTTGGAATCCGAACCGAACCCTGTGCGTGTTCGACACTTGGCAGGTGCCGAGCACAAGTGACTAAATGGCCCTTCTACTCAAAACTCAAAGGAAAACTCTTTTTAAAGTTTGACTTCTGCCGAAAATTCGGTAGAGTCTCCCTAGCAAAATGAACGTTTCCAAAATTATTTTCACCTGAGAATAGCACAATTTAATATCCCCAATCGTTCAGCACACATAAGATATATTCATACACCTATAAAGCATTCAATCCGAAAGCTTCCGGCCTAACAACAATTCGAACAACAAAGTTACCATCAACTCAATCATCACATTTAATCTAATTAAATGCTCAATTCTCGATATGACAGTGCAACATTAACATCAACATTTCTAGTCGTAATATATCACCCAAGGTGAATTCTAAGCAATCATTGATTTAATATTTATTACCTTCATAGGCACATCACCATTATCGACAGCATTATAAGAAGAAATCAAATAAATAGAGTTCATCAACAAACAAGCCTCATAACTCCAAATTACTCGGCCTAGGGCCTGCACGTAACTTTAAATGGAACTCAATTAAAATTATTATAAACTCCGAAACTCTCTCCACAACTAACTTTGGAAACATTCTCTTCCGTGGCTGCACCTAGATTAATCTAGGCTACCTACGTACCCTCCAGGAGGGATCAAGCCACTCATAGCTCTTTAAAGAAACTAAGTCCATCCCTTACTTACTTTTCCACCGTCGTTAGTAAAATATTAAGACTTGACTATTCCATCACATGTTTGGTTAATAAACTCTTCCATCTATCATCGGTGTATAAGTATACATATATATATATATATATTAATTTATTACCATTTAATGAAAAATTGGAAGAATTGTTAAAGCCACTTTCTCAAGAGACGAGATGGTCACGAAATACCCTTGGTCAACTGTTCGGTCAACAAGTCATATTGGTCAACAGGGCCCACGGGGCCTACCTTCTTAGATTTCTATTCAACAAGTTCCTATAGGTTCAACACTATTCCATTAATATGTCTTTGAGGTTTGGTCCCGTTCGAACAGTCAAATCGCTCTCGATCGCATGATCGGACGGTTACGGTAAACCTAACCTTACGGTTGGCATTTTCGGAGTATCCAGGACTCCGATTCACGATCCGTCGAATTCCACACAATCCTGGAATTATCTAGATCAATATATATGAATTTGGAACCGATCCAACGGTCCGAACACATCGAACCCAGATAACGCGCAATAGGCATAGATCCGTTCGACTGTCATATGAACTCCAAATTGAATTCCGAGCACGCCTACGAGCTCGGGAAAACGTAAGGATAATTCAGAAATAAAGATTGACAGTGAAAAGTGGACCCACACGTGGGAACACGCACGCGTATTCGGTAGCTTAAAAAGTGATAAATTCAACGTTTGGACAAACTCCAAACCAGGAGCTATCCTTCCACCTACAACTAGTTCTCGACCTCCCGAACACTTCCTTCAACTACTGGAACGTCCATTTCGGACCGCAAGTGGGTCAAAACCTAACTTCAAAATCTGCCCAAACTTTAACTCGAATTTTAACCTTTCTACGTTGCAAATCGATCAAAACCTACCCAACCATCAGCTAGAGCATGAAAAATAGGTGAGAAACCATACCTCACACGACCCGATCGGTGGCCGGAGGACGACGTATGAACGTCGTGAAATTTATGTCAAAACCGGGTGTTTTTGGGCTGATTCCGGCGAAAATCGAGGCTGCCGGTGGCTGGGCTGCGGCGGGACGAGGAGCTAGGGTGGTGACGGTCCTAACCCGACCGGTTTCATGGGTTCAGTTGGAGTGTGGCGGTGGTTATGGTGGTGAGAAGGTGGCGGCTGAAACAGAGGGGAGGGGGAAAGAAATCGCACGGAGGGAGAGAGGGGAGTAGAGAGAGAAGGTCAGATTTTTAAAATCTGACCTTGGCTAATTACCATTTTGCCCCTCACAATATTTTTATCATATTTTCTTCATTACAACACCGATTCGAGCCCACAATATACGTACGAACGCGTATCGACAAGCCCGACGTAACGGTGTAGCTCACTTCCCCAAATTCCTTCCCGAACTTAAAATGACATATTTGCCCCTTTAAATATTAATTATTATTTAAAATTCCAAATTCTCCTTAAATTATTATATAAATTTCAAATTATTTCTTTTATTCTAACAACTCAACTTAATTACTTAATTTATTACACTCTCGAGAGTAAAGATGTCTTTAACCTGAATAATGCAAAAATCAAATACTAATTTAGGAACGGGATGTTACAACAATGTTTCCCAAGTTTTGGGCTCGATCCGAAATCAATAGGTCAAAGAAGTGGGCTACTATAAGTTCGTAGCGAAGTTCGTGCGCTAAAGGGAGTGGTTGAAGCATTGTATAGTTTGAGTGATTGGATTTAAGTAAAAACTCACCAAATGACTCCTCCCACAAGATTATGATGTTTCCCAAGTTTTGGGCTCGAACCGAAATCAATTGGTCAAAGAAGTGGGCCACTATAAGTTCGTACCCAAGTTTGTGTGCTAAAGGGAGTAGTTGGAGCACTGTATAGTTTAAGTGATTAGATTTAAGTAAAGAGACACCAAATGACTCCTCCCTTCGGATTATGATGTTTCCCAAGTTTTGGGCTCGATCCGAAATCAATAGGTCAAAGAAGTGGGCCACTATAAGTTCGTAGCGAAGTTCGTGCGCTAAAGGGAGTGGTTGAAGCATTGTATAGTTTGAGTGATTGGATTTAAGTAAAACCTCACCAAATGACTCCTCCCACAAGATTATGATGTTTCCCAAGTTTTGGGCTCGAACCGAAATCAATTGGTCAAAGAAGTGGGCCACTATAAGTTCGTACCCAAGTTTGTGTGCTAAAGGGAGTAGTTGGAGCACTGTACAGTTTAAGTGATTGGATTTAAGTAAAGAGACACCAAATGACTCCTCCCTTCGGATTATGATGTTTCCCAACTTTTGGGCTCGATCTGAAATCAATAGGTCAAAGAAGTGGGCCACTATAAGTTCGTAGCGAAGTTCGTGCGCTAAAGGGAGTGGTTGAAGCATTGTATAGTTTGAGTGATTGGATTTAAGTAAAAACTCACCAAATGACTCCTCCCACAAGATTATGATGTTTCCCAAGTTTTGGGCTCGAACCGAAATCAATTGGTCAAAGAAGTGGGCCACTATAAGTTCGTACCCAAGTTTGTGTGCTAAAGGGAGTAGTTGGAGCACTGTACAGTTTAAGTGATTGGATTTAAGTAAAGAGACACCAAATGACTCCTCCCTTCGGATTATGATGTTTCCCAAGTTTTGGGCTCGATCCGAAATCAATAGGTCAAAGAAGTGGGCCACTATAAGTTCGTAGCGAAGTTCGTGCGCTAAAGGGAGTGGTTGAAGCATTGTATAGTTTGAGTGATTGGATTTAAGTAAAAACTCACCAAATGACTCCTCCCACAAGATTATGATGTTTCCCAAGTTTTGGGCTCGAACCGAAATCAATTGGTCAAAGAAGTGGGCCACTATAAGTTCGTACCCAAGTTTGTGTGCTAAAGGGAGTAGTTGGAGCACTGTACAGTTTAAGTGATTGGATTTAAGTAAAGAGTCACCCAATGACTCCT
This sequence comes from Prunus padus, assembly GCA_024362665.1. Lineage (NCBI taxonomy): Eukaryota > Viridiplantae > Streptophyta > Magnoliopsida > Rosales > Rosaceae > Prunus > Prunus padus. The sequence continues at coordinate 4,297,764 of JANFAM010000011.1, read as the reverse complement.
CCCTTCGGATTATGATGTTTCCCAAGTTTTGGGCTCAATCCGAAATCAATTGGTCAAAAAAGTGGGCCAATATATGTTCGTATCCAAGTCGTGCGCTAATGGGAGTGGTTGGAGCATTGTATAGTTTGAAAACTTGGTTTAAGTAAAAACTCACCAAATGACTCCCCACGAGATTTTGATGTTTCCCAAGTTTTGGGTTTGATTCGAATTCAAGTGGGCCACTATAAGATTGTTGCCAAGTTCGTGCGCTAAAGGGAGTGATTGGAGCAATGTATAGTTTGAGTGATCGAATTTAAGTAAAAACTCACCAAAAGTCCCACAACATTATGTTGTTTCCCAAGTTTTGGGTTCGATTCGTATTCAATTGGTCACACAAGTGGGCCACTATAAGTTCGTAACCAATTCCGCACTTTAAAGGGAGTGGTTGGAGCATTGTATAGTTTGAGTGATTGGATTTCCTTAAACACTCAGCCAATGACTCCTCCCACAAGATTATGAGGTTTCCCAAGTTTTGGGCTTTATCCTAAATCAATTGGTCAATGAAGTTGGCTACTATAAATTCGTAGCCTAATTTGTGAGCTAAAGGGAGTAGTTGGAACATTGTATAGTTTGAGTGATTGGGTTTAAGTAAAAACTCACCAAAATTCCCACTAGATTAGGATGTTTCCCAAGTTTTGGTGTCGATCCAAAATCAATTGGTCAAAGAAGTGAACCACTATAATTTCGTACTGAAGTTCGTGCGTTAAAGGGAGTGGTTGGAGCATTGTATACTTTGAGTTATTGGATTTAAGTAAAAAGTCACCAAATGACTCCTCCCACAAGATTATGATGTTTCCCAAGTTTTAGACTCGATCTGAAATCAATTGGTCAAAGAAGTGGGCCACTATAAGTTCGTAGCCAAGTTCGTGCGCTAAAGGGAGTGATTGGACCATTGTATACTTTGAGTGACTTGATTTAAGTAAAAAGTCACTAAACGACTCCTCCCACAAGATCATGTTGTTTCCCAAGTTTGGGGCTCGTTCCGAAATGAATTGGTAAAAGAAGTGGGCCAATATAAGTTCGTATCCAAGTTGGTGCGCTAAAGGGAGTGGTTGGAGCATTGTATTGTTTGAGTGATTGGATTTAAGTAAAAAGTCATGAAATGACTCCTCCCTCAAGATTATGAAGTTTCCCAAGTTTTGGGGTCGGTCCGAAATCAATTGGTCAAAGAAGTGGGCTACTATAAGTTCGTCGAGAAGTTCGTGCGCTTGGGGTAGTGGTTGGAGTATTGTATAGTGTGAGTGAATGGATTTAAGTAAAAAGTCACCAAATGACTCCAGCAACAAGCTTACGATGTTTCCCAAATTTTGGGCTCGATCCGAAATCAATTGGTCAAAGAAGTGGGCCACGATAAGTTCGTAGTGAAGTTCATGCGCTAAAGGTAGTGTTGGAGCATTGTAAAGTTTGAGTGAATGGATTTAAGTAAAAAGTCACCAAATGACTCCAGCAACAAGCTTACGTTGTTTCCCAAGTTTTGGGCTCGATTCGAAATCAATTGGTCAAAGAAGTGGACCACTATAAGTTCGTAGCCAGGTTCTTGCGCTAATGGGAGTGGTTGGAGCATTGTATATTTTGAGTGATTGGATTTCCTTTAACACTCACCAAATGACACCTACCAAAAGATTATGATGTTTCCCAACTTTTGGGCTTGATCCGAATTTAATTGGTCAAAGAAGTGGGCCACTATAAGTTCGTAGCCACGTCAAGCGGTAAATGTAAGACCCGTGTCTTGAGCTTGGAAAGCAGAGAACGGTGAGCAATCCCACATCGCTCGGGGAGGGAAAGGTGATGTGCCTTATATGTGTGGGCACGTCTCTATCTAACACGAGGCCTTTTGGGAGCTCACTGGCTTCGAATTCTTAGGAACTCCGGGTTAAGCGAGTGGGCACTGGAGCAATCCCTGGATGGGTGACCTCGGGAAGATATTGCTCGTGAGTTCCGTGACAAAACCGTGAGGGAGGAGGCCCAAAGCGGACAATATCGTGTTAGGGAGTCGGGTCATGACATAATGGTATCGAGCCTGACCCCGAAATAGGAAATGTGCCGGCGAGGACGCTGGGCCCCAAGGGGGTGGATTGTAAGACTCGTGTCTTGAGCTTGGAAAGTAGAGAACAGTGAGCAATCCCACATCGCTCGGGGAAGGAAAGGTGATGTGCCTTATATGTGTGGGCACGTCTCTATCTAACACGAAGCCTTTGAGAGCTCACCGGCTTCAATTCTTAGGAACTCCGGTTAAGCGAGTGGGCGGCTGGAGCAATCCCAGGATGGGTGACCTCTTTGGAAAGATATTGCTCGTGAGTTCCCGGTGACAAAACCGTGAGGGCGGAGGCCCAAAGCGGACAATATCGTGTTAGGGGAGTCGGGTCGTGACACACTATAAGTTTGTAGCCAAGTTTGTGCGCTAAGGGGACTGGCTGGAACATGGTATAGTTTGAGTAATTGGATTCAAGTAAAAAGTCAACAATTCCCACCTCCATCAAGATTATGATGTTTTGCAAACTTTGGGCTCGATCCGAAATCAATTGGTCAAAGAAGTGGGCCACTATAAGTTCGTAACTAAGTTCGTGCGCTAAAGGGAGTGGTTGGAGCATTGTATAGTTTGAGTGATAGGATTTCCTTAAACACTCACCTAATGACCCCTCCACAAGATTATGATGTTTCCCAAGTTTGGGGCTCGATTTGAAATCATTTGGTCAAGAAAGTGGGCCACTATAAGTTCGTAGCCAAGTTAGGGCGTGAAAGGGAGTAGTTGGAGCATTGTGTAGTTTGGGTGATTAGATTTAAGTAAAAAATCACCAAATGACTCCGCCCACAACATTATTATGTTTCTCATACTTTGGGATCGATCCGAAATCAATTGGTCAAAAAAGTGGGGCACTATGAGTTCCTAGCCAAGATCGTGCTCTAAAGGGTATGCTTGTTGCATTGTATAGTTTGAGCGATTGGATTTTCTTAAACACTCACCAAATGACTCCGCCCACAACGTCATGATGTTTCCCAAGTTTTGGCCTCGATCCAAAATCAATTGGTGAAAGAAGTTGGTCACTATAAGTTCGTAGCCAAGTTCGTGCGCTAAAGGTAGTGGTTGGAGCATTGTATAGTTTCAATGATTGTATTTAAGTAGAAACTCAACAAATGACTCCTCCCACAAGATTATGATGTTTCCCAAGTTTTGAGCTCGATCCGAAATCATTTGGTCAAAGAAGTGGGCCACTTAAGTTTGTAGCCAAGTTCGTGCGCTAAAGGGAGTGGTTGGAGCATTGTATAGTTTAGTGATTGGATTTCCTTAAACACTCACCAAATGACTCCTCCCACGACATTATATTGTTTAACAAGTTTTTGGCCCGATCTGAATTCAATTGGTCAAAGAAGTGGGCCTCAATTTGTTCGTAGCGAAATTCGTATGGTAAAGGGAGTGGTTGGATCATGTATAGTTTGAGTGATTGGATTTAAGTAAAATGTCAATAATTGACACCTCCTTCAAGATTATGATGTCTCCCAAGTTTTGGGTTCGATCCGAAATCAATTGGTCAAAGAAGTGGGCCACTCTATGTTTGTATCCAAGTTCATGGGTTAAAGGGAGTGGTTGGAGCATTGTATAGTTTGGGTGATTGGATTTCCTTAGACATTGACCAAATGACTCCTACCACAACATTATGATGTTTCCCATGTTTTGGGCTCGATCTGAAATCAATTATTCTAAGAAGTGGGCCACTATAAGTTCGTGCGCTAAAGGGAGTGGTCGGAGCATTGTATGGGTCGAGTGATTGGATTTAAGTAAAAACTCACAAAAGGACACCTCCCACAGGATTATGGCATTTCCCAAGTTTTGGGCTCGATCCAAAATCAGTTGGTCAAAGAAGTGGGCCACTATAAGATCGTAGCCAACTTCGTGCGCTACAGAGCATTGGAGCATTGTATAGTTTGAGTGATTGGGTTTAAAACACTCACCAAATGACTCCACCCACAACATTATGATGTTTCCCAAGTTTTTGGTTCAATCTGAATTCAATTGGTCAAAGAAGTGGTCCAATATATGTTCGTACAGTGCGCTACTAGGACTGGTAGGAGCACTAAAGGGAGTGGTTGTAGCATCGTGTAGTTTGAGTGGTTGGATTTAAGTAAAAATTCACCAAATGACTCCGCCCACAGGATTATGATGTTTTCCTAGTTTTGGGCTCGATCCAAAATCAATTGGTCAAAGAAGTGGGCCACTATAAGTTCGTATCCAAGTTCGTGCGATAAAGGGAGTTGTTGGAGCATTGTATACTTTGAGTGACTTGATTTAAGTAAAAACTCATCAAATGACTCCTTCCACAAGATTATGAAGTTTCCCAAGTTTTGGGTTCGATTCGAATTCAAGTGGGCCACTATAAGTTTGTAGCCAAGTTCGTGCGCTAAAGGGAGTGGTTGTAGCATTGTGTAGTTTGAGTGGTTGGATTTAAGTAAAAATTCACCAAATGACTCCGCCCACAGAATTATGATGTTTTCCTAGTTTTGGGCTCGATCCAAAATCAATTGGTCAAAGAAGTGGGCCACTATGAGTTCGTATCCAAGTTCGTGCGCTAAAGGGCGTTGTTGGAGCATTGTATACTTTGAGTGACTTGATTTAAGTAAAAACTCACCAAATGACTCCTCCCACAAGATTATGATGTTTCCCAAGTTTTGGGTTCGATTCGAATTCAAGTGGGCCGCTATAAGTTTATAGCCAAGTTCGTGCTCTCAAGGGAGTGGTTGTAGCATTGTGTAGTTTGAGCGGTTTGATCTAAGTAAAAAGTCACAAAATGACTCCTCCTTGAAGAATATGATGTTTCCCAAGTTTTGGGTTCGATTTGAATTCAAGTGGGCCACTATAAGTTTGTAGCCAAGTTCGTGCGCTAAAAGGAGTGGTTGTAGATTTGTGTAGTTTGAGTGGTTGTATTTAAGTAAACATTCACCAAATGACTCCGCCCATAGGATTATCATGTTTTACTAGTTTTGGGCTCGATCCAAAATCAATTGGTCAAAGAAGTGGGCGAATATATGTTAGTATCCAAGTTCGTGCGCTAATGGGAGTGGTAGGAGCATTGTATAGTTTAAATGATTGGATTTAAGTAAAACCTCACCAAACGACACCTCCCACAAGATTATGATGTTTCCCAAGTTTTATGTTCGATTCGAATTCAAGTGGGCCAATATAAGTTTGTAGCCAAGTTCGTGCGCTAAAGGGAGTGGTTGTAGCATTGTGTAGTTTGAGTGGTTGGATCTAAGTAAACATTCACCAAATGACTCCGCCCACAGGATTATGATGTTTTCCTTGTTTTGGGGTCGATCCGAAATCACTTGGTCATAGAAGTGGGCCACTATAAGTTCGTAGCCAAGTTCGTGCGCTAAAGGGAGTGGTAGGAGCATTGTATACTTTTAGTGACTTGATTTAAGTAAAAAGTCACCAAATGACTCCACCCACAAGATTATGATGTTTCCCAAGTTTTGGGCTCAATCAGATATCAATTGGTCAAAGAAGTGGGCCAATATAAGTTCGTAGCCATGTTCGTGCACTAAAGGTAGTGGTTGATGCATTGTATAGTTTGAGTCATCGGATTTAAGTAAAAACTCACCAAAAGTCCCACAAGATTATGTTGTTTCTCAAGTTTTGGAATCAATCCGAAATCAATTGGTCAAAGAAGTAGGCCCATATAAGTTCGTATGCAAGTTCGTGAGCTAAAGGGACTGGTTATATGTTGTGTAGTTTGAGTGATTGGATTTCAGTAAAAACTCGCCAAATGACTCCTCCCACGACATTATGATGTTTCCCAAGTTTTGTGCTCAATTCGAAATCAATTGGTCAAAGAAGATGGCCACTATAAGTTCGCAGCCAAGTTTGTGCGCTAAGGGGAGTGGCTGGAGCATAGTATAGTTCGAGTAACTGGATTTAAGTAAAAAGTCACCAAAGGACTTCTCCCATCAGATTATGATGTTTCCTAGTTTTGGGCTTGATCTGAAATGAATTGGTCAAAGAAGTGGGCCACTATAAGTTCATGCGCTAAAGGGAGTGGTTGGAGCATTGTATAGTTTGAGTGATTGACTTTAAGTAAAAAGTCACAAAATGACTCCTCCCTTAGGATTATGATGTTTCCCAAGTTTTGGGGTCGATCCGAAATCAATGGGTGAAAGAAGTGGGCCACTATAAGTTCGTAGCGAATTTCGTGTGCTAAATTGAGTGGTTGGTGCATTGCATAGTTTGAGTGAATGGTTTTGAGTAAAAAGTCACCAAATGACTCCTCCCACAAGATTACGATGTTTCCCAGGTTTTGGGCTTGAGCCGAAATCAGTTGGTCAAAGGAGTGAGTCACTATGAGTTCGTAGCCAAGTTCGTACGCTGAAGGGAGTGGTTGGAGCTTTGTATAGTTTGAGTGATTGGATGTAAGTAAAAAGTAAAAAATTGACAGCTCGAACATGATTATGATGTTTCCCCAGTTTTCAGCTCGATCCAAAATCAATTGCTCATAGAAGTTGGTCACTATAAGTTCGTAGCCAAGTTCGTGTGCTAAAGGTAGTGCTTGGAGCATTGTATAGTTTCAGTGATTGTATTTAAGTAAAAACTCACCGAATGACTCCTCACACAGGATTATGATGTTTCCCAAGTTTTTGGTTCGATCCAAAATCAATTGGTCAAAGAAGTGGGCCACTATAAGTTCGTAGCTAAGTTCGTGCGCTAAAGGGAGTGGTTGGAGCATTGTATATTTTGAGTGATCGGATTTCCTTAAACACTCACCAAATGACTCCTCCCACAAGATTTTGATGTTTCCCAAGTTTTGGGGTCGATCCGAAATCATTTGGTCAAGGAAGTGGTCCACTATAAGTTCATAGCCAAGTTAGTGCGCAAAAGGGAGTGGTTGGAGCAATGTATAGTTTGTGTTATTGGATTTAAATAAAAACTCACCAATTGACTCCTCCCACATCATTTTTATGTTTCCCAAGTTTTGGGCACGATCCAAAATCAATTGGTCAAAGAAGTGTGCCATTATAAGTTCGTAGCCAACTTCATGCGCTAAAGGGAGTGGTTGGAGCATTGTATAGTTTAGCGATTTGATTTCCTTAAACACTCACCAAATGACTCCTCCCACAAGATTATGATGTTTACCAAGTTTTGGGCCTAAGCAGAAATCAATTGGTCAAAGAAGTGGGCGACTATGAGTTCATAGCCAAGTTCGTACGCTGAAGGGAGTGGTTTTAGCAATGTATAGTTTGAGTAATGGGACTTCCTTACACACTGACCAATTGACTCCTCCCACAACATTGGGATGTTTCCCAAGTTTTGGGTTCGATCCGAAATCAATTGGTCAAAGAAGTTTGCCACTATAAGTTCGAAGCCAACTTTGTGCGCTAAAGGGAGTGGTTGGAACATTGTATAGTTTGAGTGTTTGGAGTTAAGTAAAAACTCACCAAATGACTCCTCCCACAACATTATTATGTTTCCCATATTTTGGGATCGATCCGAAATAAATTGGTCAAAGAAGTGGGCCGCTATAAGTTCGTAGCCAACTTCATGCGCTAAAGGGAGTGGTTGGAGCATTGCACAACATTACCAAATGACTCACCACAACATTACTATGTTTCCCAAGTTTTTGGCTCGATCTGAATGCAATTGGTCAAAGAAGTTGGCCACTATAAGTTTGTAGCTAAGTTCGTGCGCTAAAGGGAGTGGTTGGAGCATTGCATAGTTTAGTGATTCGAATTCCTTAAACACTCACGAAATGACTCCTCCCACAAGATTATGATGTTTACCAAGTTTTGGGCCTGAGCAGAAATCAATTGGTCAAAGAAGTGGGCCACTATGAGTTCGTAGCCAAGTTCGTACGCTCAAGGGAGTGGTTTTAGCAATGTATAGTTTGAGAAATGGGATTTCCTTACACACTGACCAATTGACTCCTCCCACAACATTGGGAATTTTCACAAGTTTTGGGTTTGATCCGAAATCAATTGGTCAATGAAGTGGGCCACTATAAGTTCGAAACCAACTTCGTGCGCTAAAGGGAGTGGTTCGAGCATTGTATAGTTTGAGTGTTTGGATTTAAGTAAAAATCTCACCAAATGACTCCTCCCACAACATTATTATGTTTCCCATATTTTGGGATTGATCCGAAATCAATTGGTCAAAGAAGTGGGCCACTATAAGTTCGTAGCCCACTTCGTGCGCTAAAGGGCGTTGGGGATTTGTATAGTTTGAGTGATCGGATTTCCATAAACACTCAGAAAATGACTCCTCCCACAAGATTATGATGTTCCAAAAGTTTTGGACTCGATCCGAAATCATTTGGCCAAGGTAGTGGGCCACTATAAGTTCGTAGCCAAGTTAGTGCGCTAAAGGGAGGGGTTGGAGCATTGTATAGTTTGAGTGATTGAATTTAAATAAAAACTCACCAATTGACTCATCCCACAATGTTTTTTTGTTTCCCAAGTTTTGGGCTTGATCCGAAATCAATTGGTCAAAGAAGTGGGCCACTATGAGTTCGTAGCCAATTTCGGGCGCTAAAGGGAGTGGTTGGATCTTTGTATAATTTGAGTGATTGGATTTAAATTAAAACTCACCAATTGACTCCTCAAACAACATTTTGTTGTTTCTCAAGTTTTGGGCTCGATCCGAATTCAATTGGTCAAAGAAGTGGGCCACTATAATTTCGTTCGTGCGCTAAAGGGAGTGGTTGGAGCATTGTATAGTTTGTGTGATTGGATTTAAATAAAAACTCACCAATTGACTCCTCCCACAACATTTGTATGTTTCCCAAGTTTTGGGCTTGATCAGAATTCAATTTGTCAAAGAAGTGGGCCACTATAAGTTCGTAGCGAAGTTCGTGTACTAAAGGGAGTGGTTAGAGCATTGTATAGTTTTAGTGATTGGATTTAAGTAAAAAGTAAACAATTGACACCCCCGGACATGATTATGATGTTTAGCAAGTTTTGGGGTCGATCCAAAATCAATTGGTCATAGAAGTTGGTCACTATAAGTTCGTAGCCTAGTTCATGCGCGAAAGGTAGTGGTTGGATCATTATATAGCTTCAGTTATTGTATTTTTGTACAAACTCACCAAATGACTCCTCACACAAGATTTTGATGTTTCCCAAGTTTTGGGTTCAATCCAAAATCAATTGGTCAAAGAAGTGGACCACTATAAGTTCGTAGCTAAGTTCGTGTGCTAAAGGGAGTGGTTGGATCATCGTATATTTTTAGTGATCGGATTTCCTTAAACACTCACCAAATGACTCCTCCCATAAGATTATGAGCATTGTGTAGTTTGAGTAATTGGATTTAAATAAAGGGTACGGTTGGGGCATTGTATAGTTTGGGTGATTGGATTTTCTTAAACACTCACCAAATGACTCCTCCCACAACATCATGATGTTTCCCAAGTTTTGGGCTCGATCCAAAATCAATTGGTCAAAGAAGTTGGTCACTATAAGTTCGTAGCCAAGTTCGTGCGCTAACGATAATGGTTGGAGCATTGTATAGTTTCAGTGATTGTATTTAAGTAAAAACTCACGAAATGACTCCTCACACAGGATTATGATGTTTCCAATGTTTTGGGTTCGATCCGAATTCATTTGGTCAATGAAGTGGGCCACTATAAGTTCGTAGCCAAGTTCGTGCGCTAAAGGGAGGGGTTGGAGCATTGTATAGTTTGAGAGGTTGGATTTAAGTGAAAACTCACCAAATGACTCCTCCCACAAGATTATAATGTTTCTCAAGTTTTGGGATCGATCCGAAATCAATTGGTCAAAGAAGTAGGCCACTATAAGTTCATAGCTAATTTTGTGCGCTAAAGCGAGTGGTAGGAGCATTGTATAGTTCGAGTGATTGGATTTCTTTAGTGTAATAACCCGATCCTTAATTAATTTTTAAATATTAAATTATTCAGAAAAAGGACAGTATTATCCCGGGAATATTTAAATGGTTTAAGAGTTGACTTTTGGTTCGGGGAAGATTTTGGCGAAACTATAACATCCCGGTCCGAAAAAGTAATAAAATAATTAAAATAAGAGGAAATAAATTTAAATGTGAAAATAAAATAAAATGATTTGAATTAATTATGTTTTTTTAAAAAAATTAAAATTAAAATATTAAGTAATATTAAAAAGGGGCAAAAATGTCATTTTTAAGTTTGGGAAGGAATTTGGAAATTTCAGTTGTACCGTTACGTAGAGCACGTCAAGATGAGTCCGTAGAACACGTTATGGGCTCAAATCGGAGTTGTAACGAAGAAGTTATGATTTACGGAGACTCAGTGGCATATCCGTAAATATATCGGAGTTCCGTTTTTAAAAAAACTAAGAATTTCTTCATTTGGGCAGCTCGACCAGCCCACTTCAGATGGTGATTTCTCCCAAACGAACCACCACACTTCTCTCTTCTAGCCTCAGCCCTTCGCCGCCTCGATCCGCCGTTGTAGTAGCCGGAATCAGCCACGAAACAGGCGACTTTGGATAGATTTTTCTTAAACTTTCAATGGACGTTTCTCCCTCCTCCGGCCACCAAATCGGTCGAATAAGGTATGTTTTTCCACCTATTTTTCGAGCTTTAGCAGATGGTTGGATAGGTTTTGATCAATTCCTAGCGTAGATAGCTCGATCTATAACTCAAAGTTTGGCCGGTTTTCAGGTTAGGTTTTGGGCCACTTGTGGTCCGATTTGGACAATCCCGTAGTTGAAGAAAGTGTTCGGGAGGTCGAGACCTAGTTGTAAGTGGAAGGATAGCTCTTTGTTTGGAGTTTGTCTGAACGCCAAATTTATCGCTTTTTAAACCACCGAATCTGCCAGCGCATGTTCCCTCTCGTAGGCCCACTTTTAGCTGTCAATTTTTTCCCCTAAATTATCCTTACGATGCCACGAGCGCGTAGGTGTGCTCGGATTTCAATTTGGAGTTCGAATGACAGTTGAACGGATTTACGCCTATTGCGCGCTATCCGGGTTCGATAGGTTTGAACTGTCGGATCACATCCAATTTCGGATATGTTGATCTAGGTAATTCCAGGATCATGTAGGATTTGACAGATCATGAATCAGAGGTCCGGATACTCCGAAATTGCGAACCCTAGGGCTAGGGTTACGGACGTCCGATCGTGCGATCGTGAGCAATCCGACTGTCTGATCGAGACCAAACTTTCGGGACATGTGTCCTAGGCATATTGGAACCCCTAGGAACTCTCGAATCGAAAATTGGAGGTCGTGGACCCCACGGGGTCCCGGGTTGACTTTATGTGACTTTATCGCTTTTCGAGTCCTGAGGACCTTTTTGACCGTTCTAAATCTTGGAAAAGCTTTTGTGGGCATAGAAACGACTTTAAGTTAGATGCATGCACTTCTAGGAGTCGGGGGTTAGGAGTTTCAGATTAAATAACTATGTTGAGTTTTTTCAGGAATTATTTAGGATTTCTAGGAATGCGGCTCAGGTTGACGTGTGTGCCCTGAGACATGCAAGGAATGCGGCTCAGGTTGACGCATGTGCCCTGAGACATGCGAGGAATGTGGCTTAGGTTGATGTGTGTGCCCTGAGACCTGCGAGGAATGCGGCTCAGGTTGACTAAATTAATATTCAAATCTTAAAGTATTCAAGTAAAATACAATTTTACCCTCGGAAGTATACTAAACTAAATAATTATGTTGTGTTGACTAAATAAAGAAAAATAAATCGAAGGGTTTAAAACTAAATAAAATAAAATAATTTGAATTAATATAACTAATTAAGGAGAATTTGGAAATTTAAAATAATATTTTATTATTCTGGAGAGAATTTGGGGAAGTAAGCCACACCGTTACGTCAGGCCCGTCGATACGAGTTCGTGGGTATATTGTGGGCTCGAATCGGAGTTGTAACGAAGGTTTTATGATAAAATTTAAATGAGGGGCAAAACGGTAATTAGTCAAGGTCAGATTTTAAAATCTGACCTTCTCTCTCCTCTCCCCTCTCTCCTCACGCAAGAAACCCCTCCCTGGTTATTTTTTCTTTGGCCGGTCACCCTCCAAACCTCCATAGCCGCCACCTCACGACCACCCACCCCACCGGACCGCCTCCAATCAAACTGGCCAGCACCCCGCACCTCAGCCCAGCCTCCCCTGTTGCTGGCCACTGCGGAAATCGCCTAAAAACGGCGAAATATCGCCGATTTTGATAGAAAATTCACGGCGTTCGTACGCTGTCCTCTGGCCACCGATCGGGACAAGTAAGGTATGCTTTTCCACCTATTTTCCATGCTCTAGCTGCCTGTTGGGTAGGTTTCGATCAAATTGCAGCGTAGATAGATGAATTCTCGAGTTAAAGTTTCAGCAGGTTTTGAACTTAGGTTTTGACCCACTTAGGGTTCAAAATGGACTTTCCCGTAGTTGAAGAATGTGTTCGGGAGGTCGAGAACTAGCTGTAGGTGGAAGGGAAACTCCTGGTTTGGAGTTGGCCCGACGACGAAAATTATCGCTTTTGGCCCTTGGATATGCCAGTACATGTTCCCATGCGCCGACCCACTTTTAATTGTCAAACTTTCTGCTACTATTATCTTTACGTCGTCACGAGCGCTTAGGCGTTCTCGGATTTCAATTTGGAGTTTGTATGACAGTCAAACGGATTTACGCATATTGCGTGTTATCCGGGTTCGGTGTGTTCGGACCGTTGGACCGGTTCCAATTCTTAGCATGTTGTTCCCCGTATTTTTAGGACTGTGTAGGAGCTGATGGATTGTGGATCGGAGCCCCAGATGCCCGGATCAATGACTTATAGTTTAGTTTCACGAAAACCGTCCTATCGTGTGATTGCGAGAAATCCGACCGCTCGATCGAGACTAAACCTTCGGAATGTGATTAGTTGACCTCGTTGGACTTTTAGGAGAGTTCAGACTGAATTTGGAGGTCGTGGGCCCCGCGGGCCTGGTTGACCAAAATGGAGAGTTTGACCACTAAGTTTATCGGGAGGTTTCCGAGGCCATTTAATCTTTCGGAAAGTACTCAAATGGTCCAAGGACTTGGGGAGGTTTGTTTATTGAGTTTTTTTCCCGAGATTCTTATTATTGTCTTTATGTGATTTTATTTGCTATATTAATACCTTGAGGTTATACTTTACTTATTTAATGGTTAGTATATGTTATTAATTGTTATAATCATTATTATAATTATTATTGGGTGATTGTTCTTATGATTCAATTATATTGTGTTAGTAGATTGGAATTAGTGAAATGTTAATTTTACATGGATATATGAGTAAGTGTAAGGATAAATTAAATGGGTAAGGATATGGTACTTAAATTATGCTCGATGTTTAGTTGGGATTTCGAATAGTGCTGAGAATTAGATTTGGTGTAATTCTTGGATAATTATTTTAGCGGGCGTGGTCTCCTAAATAATGATTTGTACATGCTTTGTATGTCAATATTGGGATTATGATATTGAACTATAGTATTGGATAGACGTATTTTGGATTGAAAACTTAGTCGAGTGAGTGGAGACTTGGAATTCTAAGGGTTATTTATTATTATTATTAGAATAAAAAATTATTTGGTATTATTGTAATTTATTTAAGTGATAAGTTATTCATATATATATATATATATATATATATATATATATATACATATGTTGAATAATTTGAAACTGAATTGTTGCCTTCGAATTATCGATGTCTTCGGACATCTCGGTTGCCTACGGATTATATATTGTTACCTTCAGATATAATGATGTCTACGGACATCCGTAACAACCCGGTCCTAATTTAAGGATAAAAGAATAAAATATTGAAAGAAAGGACGATTTTACCCTGTTAATTTAATGAATTAAAAATTGACTTTAAGATCGGGAAAGAATTTGGTGGAACGGAGTGCACCGCTATGTCCGCTCGTCAAACGAGTCCGTGGACGCGCGGAACACCCGATTCCGAGCCCGAACGAACGTTTAAAGGTCTAAAACCCTAAGGGCATTTTGGTAATTTTGGAAAATGTGGGATTTTAACTAGATGACACGCCCGGCCAATTGGCCGCGCGTGTTCTCGCCACCCTCAACCTCTCTCTCGCGACACCGACCCCAAAAACCCCTGCTCGAACTGCAGAGTAGCCGCCACCTCCCGCCGAAACCACCACCGTAATCCCACCCCAACCTCCTCTCATCTCCCCGCCGCTCACCCCGAACCTATCTCCTGGCCGAAAACGCGTCGAACCACCGCTGCGAGCCTGAAGCCACCGAGGGTTTTCGCTGGCCGATTTCGCATCTCCGCAGCCAACCGATCACGCAGGTGAGATTCTTCTTCTATTTGTTAAGTTTAAGTCGCTTTCTACAAGTATTTTCGAGGAATTTTGAGGTTTAAGAGGAAATCAAAACCTAGGTTTTTGAGTACGGCTCGGGTCTGAATTCGGCGTGTTTCCCGGCCGGCTCCTGGCCGGCTCAATGCCAAAATGCTCCTCCACCCACTCGATCACTTAGCCGTAGGTCTTGCCCTGAATCCCAAGATTTTCCGTCGCCGGAAAATCACTCAAGCCACCCAAACCTGCCGGGCGCGGTGGCGGCGCGGGGCAGGGTGGTGGGCGGCGGTTCTTCGTGCCAAAATGCCTCCCGTAGTCTCCCGAGCGCATGGGCATGCTCGAACGAATTTTTGGAAATCGCTTGAGCGATTAATCAAGGTTACCGTTAGGTTTAACTAGGGTTAACTTGGGTTCGTTAAGTTCTAACCGTTGGATCGTAACGGAACTTGGAAGTTAAGTAATTGGGAACCTTAGAAACCTATAGGAAGTTACGGATCGCTGCTTTGGAGTTCGGGAACCCTTGAATGCCGGTTGGAACTAAACTAAAGTTTAATCGCTTATTTAATCCCTGGGGGACTTCCCAAGCTAACTAAACGGCTTAAATTAGAATCAAGTGGGCCCGTGAAACCTTTCTAAACACAATTAAACACCTTAGGCCCTGGGTCGGGATTTTTCTATTAAATTATTAGGCCGAGCTTTGGTAAAGTAATAAATGGTTGATTTTCGTAAATAGGTACTCAAGCTTCGGCAAGTTGCAGGAAGGCCCTTCTAAGGGTCGCTAGCTCTGACCAACAAATGAGTGGACCTTGATTTCTATAAATGCTTTTATTACATAAATGCTCATTTAATGCTTTTGTGAAATTATTGATTTCCAAATATTATTTATGATTTGCATATTAGAGTTTAATTGAATTTATGGAATATTTTCTATAAATTAACTTCCGAGCCTAAGACTCGGATTTTAGAATGAAATGCATGATTATAAGATTGGATTTTTAGAATGGCTTGAGGAAAGGATTTGTTTTTGAGTTATAAGACTATGAAAGATTTCAAACCACTCTAGGTACCCTATGGATGTTGCCTTCGAAATATAATGATGCCTACGGAATAAAAAATTGATAAAGGTTATTACCCGGTCTACGGACCATTGTTGCCTTCTGGTTTAAGTTCATGCATGTGACTCACGCCCACCTTGTGTCTCGGGACGCTCGGACTGCGGAGCGAGGACGCGGCTCGGGTAAAACTTTGTGTTTTCCGAGTCTAGCGAGACGCGGCTTAGTTGACCTCGGTGTCTCCTAAGTCTTGCGAGGACGTGGCTCGGACCGACTTTGTGTCACCGAGTCTTACGAGGATTGGAATTGACGCTGAACAATGGAATTGACGGAATTGTTAAGGGTATACCTAGGTGGATTTTATTTAAGCTGATTTGATTAATATCTTCGCTTATGAATAAGAACTTTTATGTTGATGAACTTTATAAATTGGATTTTTAATGCATACTTTAAATTATTGCTCGTTTATAGAATTGTTTTCAATGCTTTAACTGTGGGGCTAATTAGTTGTTATCTTTTTCCTAAAACTTATTTTTCGGTCCACTCACATTTTCAATCGCTTTACGCCCCGTGTCGTAGGCTGTAGCCGAGCACCACCACCGGCCCATCATCACCACCACCACACTCCTTCGACCTCGCAGTGGTCCTTGACCCGAGAAGAACTTTGTATTTAATTACTTTAGAAGCTCTGAACTTGCCCAAACTTTTGTGAGGCTCCGAGGCCGTACACTTTAATTTCTCAGTCAAGGTGTGAACTTAACTTGTGTGTGCTGAAGTTTGTGGAATTAAATTGTGCTTTCACAGTGTAAAAGATTTGGGAATTGAGCCAATTATAGAGATCATTGAATTTTCTAAGCCGAACCTTAAAACTCTTTTAAAAAACTCAATTTCTTTACTAAAAGGGCAAAATGGTCAAGTGGGTCCGACACCGGCTGACATGTCGGCCACTGGGACAGTGGCTTTTGGCCCGGATTCCAAAGCGGAATTAGGGTCGGGTCCTCGTCAACATCCCAGGCTGGCTTTCGGATATAAAATGTCTTCGGACAAATGTTGCCTTGAGATAATGATATGTCTACGGACAGTTATGGCTATTGGTATCGATTATGTTCCGCACGCATATGACATTACGCCCCACGTGTCTCGGGGACACCCGAACCGTGAGGAGCGAGGACGCGGCTCAGGTTTGACTATATGTCCCCTGAGTCTTGCGAGGACGCGGCTTGGGTTGACTATACGTCTCCAAAGTCTTGCGAGGACGCTGCTCGGGTCGACTTTGTGTCGCCGAGTCTTGCGAGGAAATGAATTGACGGTTTAATGGAAATTATATGAATTGATGGGCTGTGTTCTCGGGTTGACTTTGTGTCCCCGAGTTCTGCGAGGATATAAAGGACTTTGTTCGCCACCCTGCTTCTATTTTTCTGCACAGGTTGGCCAGGATCCCTAGCCACCTGCCCGATTTTACCGCACGTGGTTAGCCGCTTCCCCCTTCCCGGTTGCCTTCGGAATAAATGGTATACCCTTAATGGGTGATAATATATATGTTCACGCGGATGATTACAGGTATGGCTTAAAGATATAAAGGATTGGTTATATATATATATACATTTGCATGGGTATTGGTAGATTATTTATAATTTGAGAAGCTTGATATAAGAAAAATGAATAAAAGTATGATTTCATGCACTGTAGGGTTTGAACTTAGTTTTTCTTGATGGAAGAGCTACGTGTGGCTTGATCCCTCAAGGAGGGTACGTAGGCAGCCTAGATTAATCTAGGTGCAGCCACAAAAGGGGATATTATATAAGTTGTGTTGGAGTTGAGTTTGAGATCTACTTAACATCTTAATTAATTTCAAACTGGATTCATGTGCGGGCTCAAGGCCCGATTGATTGTTGAATTATATGTCTTGGTTGTTGATGAATTCTAATTATCTGATTTCTGCATTTAATGGCAATGATTGAGATTCTTGTTGGGATAATATAAGATGACATAAAATGATGACTTTGTTGTCGAATCGTTATATTGAGAATTGATGTTTTCCATGGTTGAGAATCGAAGATTGAATTGTTGAGAAGTTTGTGGTCCGGGTCGTTTGTAAGGTGTGTTTTTAACTTATGCATGCTGAATGTTTGAGAATATTAAACTGTTTGTTTTACAGGTGGAATAAATGGGGAATTGTCCAAATTACAGGGGAGACTCTGCCGAATTTTCGGCAGAAGTCAAACCTCAAAAAGAGATTTCTTTTGAGTTTTGGTTTTAAAAAGGGCAATTTGGTCAATTGTGCTCGGCACCGGATGGGTGTCGGACACACACAGGGTTCGACACGAATTCCAAAGTGGAATTTGGGTCGGGTCCTATCAGAGTGGTTAGAGCATTGTATAGTTTGAGTGTTCGGATTTCCTTAAACACTCAAAAACTACTCCTCCCACAAGATTATGATGTTTTTCATGTTTTGGGCTCAATCCGAAATCAATTGGTCAAAGATGTGGGCCACTATAAATTCGTAGCCAAGTTCATGAGCTAAAGTGGGTGGTTGGAGCATTGTATAGTTTGAGTAATTGGATTTCCATAGACACTAACCAAATGACTCCTCCCACTATAAGGGTAGCCAAGTTCATGTGCTAAAGGAAGTGGTTGGTTGGAGCGTTGTATAGTTTGAGTGATTGGATTTCCTTAAACACTAACCACATGACTCCTCCCACTATAAGTGTAGCCAAGTTCATGCGCTAAAGGGAGTGGTTGAAGCATTGTATAGTTTGAGTGATTGGATTTAAGTGAAAACTCTCCAAATGACTCCTCCCACTACATTATGATATTTCCCAAGTTTTTGTCTCGATCCGAAATCAATTGGTCAAAGAGGTGGGACACTATAAGGTCGTAGCCAAGTTCGTCCGCTAATGGGAGTGGTTGGTACATTGTATAGTTTGAGTGATTGGAATTCCTTAAACACTCACCAAATGACTCCTCCCACAACATTTTGGTGTCTCCCAACTTTTGGGCTCGATCCAAAATCAATTGGTCAAAGAAGTGGGCCACTATAAGTTTGTACCCAAGTTCGTGCGCTAAAGGGAGTGGTTGAGCATTGTATAGTTTGGGTGATTAGATTTAAGTAAAACATCACCAAACACTACAAGACAGAAACTATTCCACGACGTCTGATATGCGTCATGGAAGACATTTAATGACGCGGTCCAGACATCATAACCTACGTCATAGAAGGGGGGGGGTCATGGAAACCTTTTTAAAAACACGACGTCTATTCCGCGTCATGGAATGCGGTTTCAATGAAGCGGATAGCGTGTTGTGGAAACTTTTTTCAAAACATGACGTCTATTCTGCATCATGGAATGCGGTTTCAATGACGCGGATAGCGTGTCGTAGAAACTTTTCAAAACACGACGTCTGTTCCGCGTCATGGAATACGGTTTCAATGACGCGGATAGCGTGTCGTGGAAACTTTTTCAAAACATGACGTTTGTCCCGCGTCATGAAAAGGGGTTTCAATGACGCGGACTAGGCGTCATTGAATTTTACGACGCAGATTAGACGTCATTGAAATATTTTTCATGACACGATTTAGACGTCGTTGAAATTCTTTAATTTTTTTAAATAAAAATTCTTTATATATATATATATATCCCATCATTTTAATTATGCAAAAAGAAATTAATATATAAAAGCACAAATGAAGACACCAAGACAAAGTACTCTAAATTATATTTCAATTATTCAAAATGATTCTGGTACATTAAAATTGTCTTTAACGAATCCCACTAAACCGTTTCCCTTTCAAGAAGTTAAAATTATGAAGAATGAAGCTTACAGGACAAAACAAAAACCACAAGGCGTTTTGGTATTTTTATCCAAGACCACATTAAAGTAAATGGAATATTTGGCATACAAGCAGAGGATTTGAAAGCAACAAGTCACAAAAATGAACACCTTGCACTATCAAGACGAACTTGATAACCAACCAAAGAACCTCTTGAACCAAGTGAAGTTCACAGCGCTCGTCAGAAACTCTTTCAGCCACGGAAATAGCCTACAATACAAAGAACCAAAGCATACTCACATTAGCAAGTAGTTAGAACCATTATATCTTCTAAATTTTGCCACAACAACTCCATAACATGGTATCAGCTGGATCGACTTTTACAAACGAACTGTATGAAGGAACTTCATGTTTTTACTGAACTTGATTTTCAAGCTCTAACAATTTTTTCCTCTATGAAAACGTAACTTGTATTTGTTAATTTCATGAAACATTGACATTCATCCTAAATGGATAAATTAAAATCTTATAAACAAGGAATAATATTCAACACAAAAGTCCATCAATTCCTCGGTGAAATCCTTCCACCTATAATCAATATCCGTGGCTTAAAAAAACGGAAACTTCAATGGAAACTTAGGAATCTCGATGGACATTATCAGCGAAAATGTCCATATTTGTGGGCATTTTATTCTAAAGATCTATATGCTCATTTACAAATGTTTATTTTGGACAAACTACTAGAATAATACCTCATTTGTTTTAGAAATATCCTAGGATAACAAGACAGATATATTTGCAGCGCAGCCTAGTGTCAAAGTGTCCACCATGTCCTGATTTGATCATGTCATCCAATATAAATTGCGGAACCTAAAAGAATATCAAAAAAGGAGGAAATACACAGCCTTAGAAATTCAAAAGTAATTAGAACGTAACAATAACTAAAAAGTTTTCAAAAAACCAATGAAAGATAAATTTCCACCTGAGTTGTTTTTCCAGAACTTGTTTCACCACAAACAACTAGAACATTATTTTCATGGAGCAATCGCAATATATCACCCTTCAGACCAGCAATGGGAAGTGCAGCTCTAGTTTTCAACATGTCCTAGGACAGGTAAACCTGCGATTAAGTACTTAAACAACAGCTTCTACCGTAACCAAAAAAGAAACAATAGGGTCATCAAATTTGTTCATCCGTTGATGGAGTCCGTGATATAGCAATCAAGTACTTAAAGAACAGTTCTATTTATTCAAATGAGGGCCCACTGAACCTCAGTTATTTCTAACGAGTGATATACTGACACCAGTGACCACCCATGTCACGACCTGACTCCCCTAACACGATATTGTCCACTTTGGGCCTCCGCCCTCACGGTTTTGTCATCGAGAACTCACGAGCAATATCTTCCCTTAGGTCACTCATCCTGGGATTGCTCCAACGCCCACTCGCTTAACTTCGGAGTTCCTAAGAATCCGGCCGGTGAGCTCCCAAAAGGCCTCGTGTTAGTTAGAGACGTGCCCACACATATAAGGCACATCACCCTTCCCTCCCCGAGCGATGTGGGATTGCTCACCGTTCTCTGCTTTCCAAGCCCAAGACACGGGTCTTACAACCCATTCCCAGGCGACAAACATAAATTAATAAATGAATGCCAGTCTCTTTTAAAAGAAATAAAATGCAACAAAAATATACTAACCTTCAATTTCGGATTTTTCAATTTATTCTCAAGTTCTTGTCTCAAATAAGAGCTCTCCACTTCTTTGAAATGATGTACTCCTGCAATATAGAAATGAAAAAAGTTCAGGGGAAAAATCAAACAGTAGATAGAATTACACTTTTTTCGAGGTTTGTTCAACAATGCAACAAATAAAACAGTAGTGAAAGTACATACTTTGAGCTACTGGATTAGTGCGAGCAACACCTGAACTTATAGGCTCTTCAACATGGAGTTCTTGAACCTCTTCTGGGAGAATATCATACATAACATTAGCAGCAGAAGTTGAAGCAGAACCATCAGCACTCAATAGAGAGTCCACAAAAGTAGCCCTTCGATCTTCCTGTCTATCTTCTACAGTCATTGATGATTCTCCTGAGTTTAGACGTTATGGAAAATGTTAACTACAATAGAATCATCAGATAAATGATTTGGGATTTAGAGAACAAGGAAAAACACCCATAATTATGTCACCTTCCTTCCATTGAATGACCAGAGAAGCATAAGGCTCAACAATTACTAGGTGAACTGGGAGATCAGGAAACAGTTCACAAAGAGCAAATGCAGCCACTCTATTTTGAGCATCCTATGATACAAAAATCATGTAATTAATTGAAAGTGGCGTAAGTAATTTTTGGTTAAAACTTGTCTCATTGTGAGAACATAAATAAATATATCAAATATATTTGAATGACTATGACCAACATACCCTTAATGTCAAAGAACAATAAAGGGTAATAAAATACATGAATAAAAGAAAATAATTAAATAACACATGGTAGACATGTTTTCCAGCATGATTTAAGGGAACTAAAGGATATTAAAGGTCAAAATTCATGATTCATACAACAAAATTTATTATGTCAAAGGCACAAGAGGGAGTGGTCCTGGGGACATGTCCTTATTGGCTGTTTTCACGGCTATTTGGAGGGAATGGAATAGAAGGGTGTTTGATGGTTCTACAGGGAGGAGAATGAATACTTGTCAGAGAGGTCTCGAATTTGGGCTTCAGTATCTTCAGAGTTTAGGGGCAGTTTTTTCTTTGCTATCTTTATTTATTTGAGAGCTGCTGCTTCCTAGTGATTTTTCTATTATTCTGGATTTGTTTTCTGCTTTTTTCGTTTTCTAGCTTTTGTTAGGATTTCTATAGTGCAGTAGATTTCTTGTCCTCTGTTTCTGTACATATTTTTTTCATAACTATCCACCTCAACATCTACTAATTCTATTCAAGAAAGAGCATAATTATAAAATATAAAAGGAGCATGTGATTACCTCAGCCAAATTGAAAGTTCCATCCTGATCAGGAAGCTGAAGGGTCACTAAGCCCCCAGCCTTTCTGTTTTTACCCCTCCCACTAGCTTTATGCAAAACACTAACAGTATAAGAGAAATTATTTTCCTTTCCACGCATTTTATTAAATTTTGGGGCTTCCCACCCTGATCTTTGACATAATTGATGAAGAACAACCTTTGGAGTCTTTCAAGAGTCCCCTTGTAATTATAAGACCATATCGTGAAATGGCATAACATGGGGTATCAATTCAACCATCTATTAATAGCAGCAACACATGATTCAACAAAATTACCAAATCTTCATTACTGATGAAACTAGATTCTGTTTACCAAATAAGCAGAGCCAAACTAGAGAAATAAAAACAAAATTCCAAAGGATCATCTGGGAACATACATAACCAGTGTTGACTTAATAAAAAGATATGAAGGATTTTCATAACTTGCTTCTTTTCTCCACTCTAAATTCAGACTATAACAGATTTTACATTCCAATGGTCCATATTAACAAAAAATTGTTATCTTAAATTCATGACATTTTCTTTTATAAAAGCAGTATCCATCGCACTAGAAAAGGAGAGTCCTCAAACATTTATCTACAGACCTCATAATGCACTGTCCAATTGACACAAGGCATATAGTGATCAATATTAATTAAACATAGATGCAACGCTGTGCTCCAAAATCCAATAAAAAGAACACAAAACAGTTTATTTGTGATTCAAAATTTGGGAGGGGGGTTGCTTCAAAACCTCTAAACAAAAGCATCTTTAGTCAAGCTTAGTTAAATGTTTTTTGTTATGTGCTAAGAGCATTTTATTAAAATGAACAAATTTTGCAGTACCACAGAGGAGCCTGATCAATCAAGCAGATAAAAACAATAATGAAATGGAAAACTAAAGAATAAGCAAGTTCTCACAAAAAATAAAAATCAAATACTCAAAAGATTTAAATGTTGCTTGTGATTATGCAGTCAGGTTCAGGTCCCGACTTAGTTTTCTTTCTCATCCTAAACAAATAAGATCTAGCTCGCACTAAAATGCACCAGCATGTCACATGTTCACAGATTAAAGCTTCATATCAACATACTGTATAATGCAATCCCCTAATACAGCTAGTTACCTTTCAATCCTAAATGAAGCTTTATCTTGTAATTAATAACCTCTTCTAATCTGTTTTATTTTCATATGTTTGAACCCCCACTTGCATTTCTCTTGCTCCCGTATACCAAATTTCATTAAAGTACTTCCTCTACTTCCCTATACTGATTCAATTTTTAACATATAAGCAAAATTGGTGTACTTGTTAACACTTTATCAAAGTAATTTGTAGTTAAAATAAGTTTACCAACTAATGTACTTGTACACTCACAGGAGAACGAAACAAAAAGAGTCTAGAAATTTACAATTGAGATGAGGTAAGCTGTTTGAATCAATCAAAATTAAACAATCAAGAGCTAAACTCCACCATAAAATATAACAAAATTTTCACTTGCAAGAACACCCCAGATAGTAAATCAACAAAGCTCAGTAAAGGCGAACTGATTAACTTCATAAATTATATCACAACCACAAAATTTCAGCAGACCCAAAACAATAGCCGAACCACTTGACAAATGACACCAAAATTTCACAAATTGAACAAGACCTAGGTGATAAATCAGCCAAATTCAACAGTAAAGAGCAGAGCAAGATACCCAAAAATCAACACTTTCCTAATAAGCATGTTAATGGGATTATTGCATTGAGTTCAGCAAAATGAAACATTTATTCACAAACCCAACAACTAAAATCTAAAAAAATATATATTAAAAAAATGGTAAAAACCCAATATCAAAAGCTTGAACTTTGAGCACACCTGGTTGCTCTTGAATAAGCAAATCCCAATCAGAGTCCAAATGAAGCCGACCCAGATCCAATCTCAATCGACGGAATCCGTTGTCTGAAAATTTCGACGAAACCGAAGCTTTCTCGCATCATCGCCGTCGTAGTTGGGCTCGCCGGGAAATGGGGAAGGATGGAAAGAGGAGATCGAGGTCGTCGTTTTAAGTAGTGGATAGCCTCCAGCCGTTGCCGGAATCGAGAGAAATTGCCTGCCAAAGTGTCGGCTGCACTGTCGCGCGACACAGAGGGGGAGAGGGTGATCGGGAAGAGAGAGAAGATTTGAAAGGTAAGCTGGTGTAGAGTGTTGAGAGCTTTCTGAATTTGGGTTTGGAATTTTTCAGAGTGATTTGAGAGAGAGGCTTGCAGTATGAGATGGAAGAGAAATGAGAGAGGATTTGGGTTTAGGGGTCGGAGAGATAACACGCACCAAACTTAAATTTGGTGAAAAAAGCGCGGCACACCAAAAAATTGTGGGAAAATAAAAATAAAAATCTATGACACAGCATAGACGTCGTTAATTTTTTTTTACACCTATGACGCATGTGCTGCGTCGTTGTATAAGTATTTCATGACGTGTAGAAGACGTCGTTAATTTAAGAAAAAATTTGGGTATATCTATGACGCAGGTCCTGCGTCGTCGTATAGGGTACATCTATGACGCGGATCCTGCGTCGTCGTATAAGTAATTCATGACGTGTAGTAGACGTCGTTAAATTCACAATGTTAACGACGTATGATATGCGCCGTCTAAATGTACTAGAATCAATGACACACATCCCACGTCATTGAAAATGATTTTAATGACGCGTCCAACGAATGTCGTGATAACGGTGTCATAAACTCACTTCAATGACGCATTTTAAAAATACATCATAGTTTATAATATTTAATGACGTGTATTTTCGATGCGTCATTAAATCCAAGTCATAAAAAGACATATTTGTTGTAGTGAAATGACTCCTCCCACAAGAGTATGATGTTTCCCAAGTTTTGGGATCGATCCGAGATCAATTGGTCAAACAAGTGGGCCACTATAAGTTCGTATCCAATTTCGTGCACTAAAGCGAGTGGTTGGAGCATTGTGTAGTTTGAGTGATTGGATTTCTTTAAACACTCACCAAATGACTCCACCCATAATATTATTTTGTTTCCCCAGTTTTTTGCTCGATCTGAAATCAATTGGTCAAAGAAGTGGGCCACTATACGTTCGTAGCCAAGTTCGTGTGCTAAAGGGGTGCGTTGTATAGTTTGGGTGATTAGGTATAAGTAAAAACTCACCAAATGAGTCCTCCCACAACATTATAATGATTCCGAAGTTTGGGTTCGATCCGAAATCAATTGGTCGAAGAAGTGGGCCACTATAAGTTTGTAGCAAAGTTCGTGCGCTAAAGTGAGTGGTTGGAGCATTGTATCGTTTGAGTCATTGGATTTCCTTAAACACTAACCAAATGACTCCTCCCACAATAAGTGTTGCCAAGTTCATGCACTAAAAGGGAGTGGTTGGAGCATTGTATAGTTTGATTGATTGGATTTAAATAAAAACTCTCCAAATGACTCCTCCCACTACATTATGATTTTGTCTCGATCCAAAATCAATTGGTCAAAGAAGTGGGCCACTATAAGTCTGTATTCAAGTTCATGCGCTAAAGTGAGTGGTTGGAGCATTGGATCGTTTGAGTGATTGGATTTCCTTAAACACTAACCAAATGACTCCTCCCACAATAAGTTTTGTCAAGTTCGTGCGCTAAAGTGAGTGGTTGGAGCATTGTATAGTTTGAGTGATTGGATTTAAGTAAATAATCTCCAAATGACTCTTCCCACAACATTATGATGTTTCCCAAATTTTGGGCTCTATCGAAATTTATTGGTCAAAGAAGTGGGCCACTATAAGTTCGTAGCTAATTTCGTGCGCTAAAGCGAGTGGTTGGAGCATTGTATAGTTCGAGGGATTGGATTTCTTTAGACTTTCACCAAATGACTCCTCCCACAAGATTATGATGCTTTGCAAGTTTTGGGATTGATCCGAAATCAATTGGTCAAAGAAGTGGGCCACTATAAGTTCGTAGCCAAGTTAGTGCGCGAAAGGAAGTAGGTTGAGCATTGTATAGTTTGGGTTCTTGGATTTAAGTAAAAAATCATCAAATGACTACTCCCACAATGTTATGATGTTTCCCAAGTTTTGGGATTGATCCGAAATCAATTGGTTAAAGAAGTGGGCCACTATAAGTTTGCGCACTAAAGGGAGTGGTTGGAGAATTGTTTAGTTTGAGCGATTGGATTTAAGTAAAAACTCACTGAATGACTCTTGCCACAAGATTATGATGTTTCCCAAGTTTTGGAATCGATCCGAAATCAATTGGTCAAAGAAGTGGGCCACTATAAGTTCGTAGGCAATTTCGTGCTCTAAATCGAGTGGTTGGGGCAATGTATAGTTTGAGTGATTGGATTTCCTTAAACACTCACCAAATGACTCCACCCACAACATTATGATGTCTCCCCTATTTTGGGCTCGATCTGAAATCAATTGGTCAAAGAAGTGGGCCACTATAAGTTCGTAGCCAAGTGCCTGCGCTAAAGGGAGTGGTTGGAGAATTGTTTAGATTGAGCGGTAGGGTTTAAGTAAAAACTCACCAAATGACTCCTCCCACAAGATTATGGTGTTTCCCAAGTTTTGGGATCGATCCGAAATCAATTGGTCAAAGAAGTGGGCCACTATATGTTCATAGCGAATTTCGCGCGCTAAAGCGAGTGGTTGGGCCATTGTAACGTTTGGGTGATTGGGTTTCCTTAAACACTAACCAAATGACTCCACCCACTATAAGTGTACCAAGTTCATGCGCTAAAGGTAGTGGTTTGAGCATGGTAAAGTTTGAGGGATTGGATTTAACTAAAAACTCTCCAAATTACTCTGACCACAATATTATGATATTTCCCAAGTTTTCGGCTCGATCCGAAGTCAATTGCTCAAAGAAGTGGGCCACTAAAAGTCGTAGCGAAGTTCATCCACTAAAGGGAGTGGATGGAGCAATAGTTTGGGAGATTGGATTTAAGTGAAAACTCACCAAATGACTCCGCCCACAACATTATTATGTTTCCCAAGTTTTGGGATCTATCCGAAAACAATTGGCCAAAGAAGTGGGCCACAATAAGTTCGTAGCCAAGTTGGTGCGCTAAAGGGAGTGGTTGTAGAATTGTATAGTTTGAGCTATTGGATTTAAGTAAAAACACTAACCAAATGGCTCCTCCCACAGCATTATGATGTTTCCCAAGTTTTGGGCCCAATCCGCAATCAATTGGTCAAAGAAGTGGGCCATTATAAGTTCGTAGCCAATTCTGAGTGAAATCCAATAAGTAGAACTATTCAATGCACAAACCACTCCACTTACGGCACGAACTTCGTACGAACATGAAGTGTCCAATTTCTTTGACCAATTGATTTCAGATCGAGCCCAAAACTTAGTCAACATCATAATATGGTGGGAGGAGTCATTTGGTGAGTTTTGAGTGAAATCCAATCAATAGAACTGTGCAATTATCCAATCACTCCATTTATGGCACGAACTCTGTACGAACTTGAAGTGTCCAATTTCTTTGACCAATTGATTTCGTATTGAGCCCACAACTTGGTCAACATCATAATACGGTGGGAGGAGTCGTTTGGTGAGTTTTGAGTGAAATCCAATCAATAGAACTATGCAATGCAAAAACAACTCAAGTTACGGCATGAATTACGTGCGAACTTGTTGTGTCCACTTTCTTTGACCAATTGATATTGGATCAAGCCCAAAACTTTGTCCACAACATAATATCGTGGGAGAAGTCATTTGGTGAGTTTTGATCGAAATCCAATCAATAGAACTATGCAATGCACAAACAACTCCACTTAATGTCCGAAACTAATATGAACTTGAAGTGTCCAATTTCTTGGACCAATTCATCACGGATCGGGCCCAAAACTCGGTCAACATCATAATATGGTGGGAGGAGTCATTTGGTGAGTTTTGAGTGAAATTAGAATTGTGCAATGCACAATCACTCCATTTATGGCACGAACTTTGTACGAACATGAAGTGTCCAATTTCTTTGACCAATTGAATTCGGATCGAGCCCAAAACTTGGTCAACACCATAATACGGTGGGAGGAGTCATTTGGTGAGCTTTGAGTGAAATCCAATCACTAGAACTATGCAATGGACCAACCACTCCACTTAAGGTTTGAAATTGATACGAACTTGAAGTGTCCAATTTCTTTGACCAATTGATTTCGGATCGGGCCCAAAACTCGGTAAACATCATAATATGGTGGGAGGAGTCATTTGGTGAGTTTTGAGTGAAATCCAATCACCAGAACCATGCAATGCACCCACCACTCCACTTAAGATTTGAAATTAATACGAACTTGAAGTGTCCAATTTCTTTGACCAATGGATTTCAAATCGATCCCAAAACTCGGTCAACATCATAATATGGTGGGAGGAGTCATTTGGTGAGTTTTGAGTGAAATGCAATAACCAGAACTGTAAAATGACCAATCACTCCAATTATGGCACGAACTTTGTACGAACTTGAAGTGTCCAATTTCTTTGACCAATTGATTTCGGATTGAGCCCAAAACTTGGTCAACGTCATAATATCGCGGGAGGAGTCATTTGGTGAGTTTTCAGTAAAATCCAATCACTAGAACTATGCAATGCACCAAGCACTCAATTTACGGCACAAAATTCGTACGAACTCTGTAACCAATTTCTTTGACCAATTGATTTCGGATCGAGCCCAAAACTCGGTCAACATCATAATATTGTGGGAGGAGTCATTTGGTGAGTTTTGAGTGAAATCCAATCACAAGAACTATACAATGCACCAACCACTCCATTTACGGCACGAACTTCGTACGAACATGAATTGTCCAATTTCTTTGACCAATTCATTTGGGATCGAGCCCAAAACTTTGTCAACATCATAATGTGGTGGGAGGAGTCATTTTGTGTGTTTTGAGTGAAATCCAATCACAAGAACTATGCAATGCAACAACCACTCCACTTACGGTTCGAAATTAATACGAACATGAATTGTCCAATATCTTTGACCAATTAATTTCGGATCGAGCCCAAAACTTGGTCAACTTCACCATATGGTGGGAGGAGTCATTTGGTGCATTTTGAGTGAAATCCAATCACTAGAACTATGCAATGCACCAACCACACCATTTTCGGCACGAACTTAATACGAACATGAACTGTCCAATTTCTTTGACCAATTGATTTCGGATCGAGCCTAAAAGTTGGTTGACATCATAATATGGTGGGAGGAGTCATTTGTTAAGTTTTGAGTGAAATCTGATACGGTCGGAGGGGTCATTTAGTGAGTTTTGATTGAAATCCAATCACTAGAACTATGCAATGCACCAACCACTCCACTTAAGGTTCGAAATTAATACGAACTTGAAGTGTCCAATTTATTTGACCAATTTATTTCGGATCGCGCCCAAAACTTGGTCAACATCATAATATGGTGGGAGGAGTCATTTGGTGAGTTGTGATTGAAATCCAATCACAAGAACTATGCAATGCACCAAGCACTCCATTTACAGCACGAACTTCGTACGAACTTGAATTGACCAAATTCTATGACCAATTGATTTTGGATCTTTCCCAAAACATGGTTGACATCATAATATGGTGGGAGGAGTCATTCGGTGAGTTTTGAGTGAAATCCGATCACTGGAACTATGCAATGCACCAACCACACCATTTACGGCAAGAACTTCGTACGAACTTGAAGTGTCCAATTTCTTTGGCCAATTGATTTCGGATCGAGCCCAAAACTTGGTCAACATTAAAATTTGGTGGGAGGAGTCATTTGGGGAGTTTTGAGTGAAATACAATCACTAGAACTATGCAATGCACCAACCACTCCATTTACAGTACAAACTTCGTACGAACTTGAAATGTAAAATTTCTTTGATCAATTGATTTCGGTTCAAGCCCAAAACTTGGTCAAATTCATAATATGGTGGGAGGAGTCATTTGGTGAGTTTTTTGTGAAATCCAATCACAGAACTATGCAATGCACAAACCACTCCATTTACGGCACGAACTTCGAACGAACTTGAAGTGTCTAATTTCTTTAACCAATTGATTTCAGATTGAGCCCAAAACTTGGTCAACATTAAAATTTGGTGGGAGGAGTCATTTGGGGAATTTCGAGTGAAATCCAATCACTAGAACTATGCAATGCACCAACCACTCCATTTACGGCACAAACTTCGTACGTACTTGAAGTGCCCAATTTCTTTGACCAATTGATTTTGGATCGAGCCCAAGTCTTGGTCCACAACATAATATGGTGGGAGGAGTCGATTGGTGAGTCTTGATTGAAATCCGATTAGTAGAACTATGCAATACACCAACCACTCCATTTACGGCACGAACTTGATATGTCCAATTTCTTTGACCAATTGATTTCGGATCGACCCTAAACTTGTTGCACAACATTATATGGTGGGAGGAGTCATTTGGGTATGAACTTCGTACGAACTTGAAGTGACCAAGCACTCCATTTACGGCATGAACTTCGTACGAACTTGAATTGACCAATTTCATTGTCCAACTGATTTCGGATCGAGCCCAAAAGTTGGATGATGTCATAATATGGTGGGAGGAGTCATGCGGTGAGTTTTGAGTGAAATGCAATCCCTAGAACTATGCAATGCACCAACCACTCCATTTACGGCACGAACTTCGTACGAACTTGAATTGTCCAATTTTTTTGACCAATTGATTTCGGATCGAGCCTAAAACTTGGTCAACTTCACAATACGGTGGGACTAGTAATTTGGTGAGTTTTTTGTGAAATCCAATCACTAGAACTATGCAATGCACCAACCACTCCATTTACAGCACAAACTTCGTACGAACTTGAAATGTCCAATTTCTTTGATCAATTGATTTTGGTTCAAGGCCAAAACTTGGTCAACTTCATAATCTGGTGGGAGGAGTCATTTGGTAAGTTTTTGGTGAAATCCAGTCACTAGAACTTTGCCATGCTTGAACCACTCCATTTACGGCACGAACTTCGTACGAACTTAAACTGTCCAATTTCTTTGACCAATTGATTTCGAATCGAGCCCAAAACTTGGTCCACAACATAATATGGTGGGAGGAGTCATTTGGTGTGATTTGAGTGAAATCCAATCACTAGAACTATGCAATGCACCAACCACTCCATTTACAGCACGACCTTCGTACGAACTTGAAGGGTCCAATTTCTTTGACGAATTGATTTCGGATCGAGCCCAAAAGTTGTTTGACATCAAAATATGGTGGGAGGAATCATTTGGTGAGTTTTGAGTGAAATACGATCACTAGAACTATGCAATGCACAAACCACACCATTTACGGCACGAACTTTGTATTAATTTGAAGTGTCCAATTTCTTCGAGGAACTGATTTCTAATCGAGACCAAAACTTGGTCAACTTCATAATATGGTGGGATGAGTCATTTGTTTAGTTTTGAGAGCAATCCAATCACTAGAACTATGCAATGCACCAACCACTCCATTTACGGCACGAACTTTGTACGAACTTGAATTGACCAATTTCTTTGACTGAATGATCTCGGATCAAGCCTAAAACTTGGTTGACATCATAATATGGTGGGAGGAGTCATTTGGTGAGTTTTCAGTGAAATCCAATCTCTAGAACTATGCAATGCACTAACCACTTTATTTACGGCTCGACCTTCGTACGAACTTGAAGGGTCCAATTTCTTTGACCAATTGATTTCGGATTGAGCCCAAATGTTGGTTGACATCATAATATGGTGGGAGGAGTCATTTCATGAGTTTTGAGTGAAATCCGATATGGTGGGAGGAGTCATTTCGTGAGTTTTGATTGAAATCCAATCACTAAAACTATGCAATGCACCAACCACTCCACTTAAGGTTCAAAATTGATACGAACTTGAAGTGTAACG
The DNA here is from genome assembly GCA_024362665.1 of Prunus padus. Classification (NCBI taxonomy): domain Eukaryota; kingdom Viridiplantae; phylum Streptophyta; class Magnoliopsida; order Rosales; family Rosaceae; genus Prunus; species Prunus padus. The sequence goes on along the minus strand of JANFAM010000011.1, from coordinate 4,265,787 downwards.
TCCCTGACCCAAAAATAAAAGAAATAACTGAAAATAAAGTTTATTAAATGAAATGAGAATTTAAAATGGATGAAAGGAATTAATTTATTGGAAATTGGAGTTTTATAAATAATATTTAATTAAAGGGCAAAAAGGGCATTTAATTTTACAGACGAGAATTTGGGTAAACGGAATGCACTATTAATTTGGTTTCCGAGGGCTAAAGTGGATTATTTTAATGATTTAAAATTTTGATAAAAACAAGGAAAAAAATTCTGATTGGTCAGCTCTCTCTCTCTCTCTCTCTCTCTCTCTCTCTCCCTCGGACCGAAATCCCCCACCCGTACAGCAATCCTGGCGGTTTTGCACCGCCGCCGCCGCCACGCTGCGCCACCGGAGCTGGAACCGGTCCCAAACTGACCGGCCAGCCATCCCGGTTCCACCCCAGCCTATCCCGGCCTCGCTCAGCCACCGGAGCCGTCGTGAGATCAATTTTTCCGGTCGGTTTTAGAATGAAATTCGCCGGCTTCGTACGGCTGTTTTCGGCCACCTATTCCTGCGATCCAGGTGAGCTTTTTCATCCTCCTGATCCCTTCTAGCTGCCTGCATAATTGGTTTTGATCAAATCTCAAGTTTTGAAGCTAATTTCGAACCCTAGTTTGGCCGGATCTTTGGGTTGATTTTCCGGACGGTTGTTGGCCGGTTCAGACTGATTTTGGACTCCCCTCCATGCACGAACTTGAACTGCCCATTTATGGCACAAACTTGAACTTTCAAATTTCTTTGATCAATTGACTCGTATAGAGCCAAAAACTTGGTCCACTACATAATATGGTGAGTGAAGTCATTTGGTGAGTTTTGAGTGAAATCCAATCACTAGAACTATGCAATGCACCAAGCACTCCATTTACGGCACGAACTTCGTACGAACTCTGTAATCAATTTCTTTGATCAATTGATTTCGGATCGAGCCCAAAAGTTGGTTGACATCATAATATGGTGGGAGGAGTCATTTGGTGAGTTTTGAGTGAAATCCAATCACTAGGACTAAGCAATGCACCAACCACTCCATTTACGGCACGAACATTGTATGAACTTCAAAATATGGTGGGAGGAGTCACTTGGTGAGTTTTGAGTGAAAGCCAATCACTAGAACAATGCAATGCACAAACCACTCAATTTATGGAACGAATTTCGTACGAACTTGAAGTGACCAATTTCTTTAACCAATTGATTTCGGATTGAGCCCAAAACTTGGTCAACATCATAATATGGTGGGAGAAATCATTCGGTGAGTTTTGAGCGAAATCCTATCACCAGAACTATGCAATGCACCAACCACTCCAATTACGGCACGAACTTCGTACGAACTTGAAGTGTCCAATTTCATTGACCAACTGATTATGAATCGAGCCCAAAACTTGGTCAACATCATAATATGGTACGAGGAGTCATTTGGTGAGTTTTGAGTGAAATACAATCACTAGAACTATGCTATGCACCAACCACTCCATTTACGGCACGTACTTCGCACGAACTTGAAGCGACCAATTTCTTTGACCAATTGATTTTGGATAGAGCCCAAAACTTGGTCAACATCATAATATGGTGGGAGTAATCATTTGGTGAGTTTTGAGTGAAATCCAATCACAACAACTATGGAATGCACCAACCACTCCATTTACGGCACGAACTTCGTACGAACTTGAAGTGTCCAATTTCTATTACCAATTTATTTCGGATCAATCCCAAAACTTGGTCAACATCATAATATGGTGGGATGAGTCATTTGGATAGTTTTGAGTGAAATCCTATCACTGGAACTATGCAATGCACCAACACCGACATTTACGGCACGAACTTCGTACGAACTTGAAGGGTCCAATTTCTTTGATTACAGATCGAGCCCAAAACTTGGTCAACATCAGACTATGGTAGGAGGAGTCTTTTGGAAAGTTTTGGGTGAAATACAATCACTAGAACTATGCAATGCACCAACCACTCCATTTACGGCACGAACTTCGTACGAACTTGAATCGTCTAATTTCTTTGGCCAATTGATTTCAGATCGTGCCAAAAACTTGGTCAACATCATAATATGGTGGGTGGAGTCATTTGGTGAGTTTTGAGAGAAATCCAATCATTAGAACTATGCAATGCCCCAACCACTTAATTTGTGGAACAAACTTCGTACGAAGTTGAAGTAACCAATTTCTTTGACCAATCGATTCCGGATCGAGCCCAATACTTGGTCAACATCATAATATGGTGAGACGAGTCATTTGGGGAGTTTTGAGTGAAATCCAATCACTAGAACTATGCAATGCACCAACCACTCCACTTAAGGTTCGAAATTAATACGAACTTGAAGTGTCCAATTTCTTTGAACAATTGATTTCGGATCGAGGCCAAAACTTGGTCAACATCATAATATGGTGGGAGGAGTTATTTGGTGAGTTTTGAGTAAAATGCAATCACTAGAACTAAGCAATAAACCAACCACTTCACTTAAGGTTCGAAATTAATACAAACTTGAAGTGTCTAATTTCTTTGAACAATAGATTTCGAATCGAGCCCAAAACATGGTCAACATCATAGTATGGTGAGAGGAGTCATTTGGGGAGTTTTGAGTGAAATCCAATCACTAGAACTATGCAATGCACCAACCACTCCACTTAAGGTTCGAAATTAATACGAACTTGAAGTGTCCAATTTCTTTGAACAATTGATTTCGGATCGAGGCCAAAACTTGGTCAACATCATAATATGGTGGGAGGAGTTATTTGGTGAGTTTTGAGTGAAATGCAATCACTAGAACTAAGCAATAAACCAACCACTTCACTTAAGGTTCGAAATTAATACAAACTTGAAGTGTCTAATTTCTTTGAATAATAGATTTCGAATCGAGCCCAAAACTTGGTCAACATCATAGTATGGTGAGAGGAGTCATTTGGGGAGTTTTGAGTTTAATCCAATCACTAGAACTATGCAATGCACCAACCACACCACTAAAGGTACGAAATTAATACGAACTTGAAGTGTCCAATTTCTTTGACCAATTGATTTCGGATCGAGCCCAAAACTTGGTCAACATCATAATATGGTGAGAGGAGTCATTTGGGGAGTTTTGAGTGAAATCTAATCACTAGAACTATGCAATGCACCAACCACTCCACTAAAGGTTTGAAATTAATACGAACTTGAAGTGTCCAATTTCTTTGAGCAATTCATTTCGGATCGAGCCCAACACTTGGTCAACATCATAATATGGTGAGAGGAGACATTTGGTCAGTTTTGAGTGAAATCCAATCACTAGAACTATTCAATGCACCAACCACTTCATTTAAGGAACGAACTTCATACGAACTTGAAGTGTCCAATTTCATTCTCCAATTGATTTGGGATTGAGCCCAAAACTTGGTAAACATCAAAATATGGAGGGACGAGTCATTTGGTGAGTTTTGGGTAAAATCCAATCACTAGAGCAAAGAAATGCACCAACCACTCCACTTAAGGTTCGAAATTAATACGAACTTGAAGTGTCCAATTTGTTTGACCAATACATTCCGGATCGTGCCCAAAACTTGGTCAACGTCATAATATGGTGGGAGGAGTCATTTGGTGAGTTTTGAGTGAAATCCAATCACTAGAACTATGCAATGCACCAACCACTCCACTTAAGGTTCGAAATTAATACGAACTTGAAGTGTCCAATTTCTTTGACCAATAGATTTCGGATCGAGCCCAAAACTTGGTCAACATCATAATATGGTGAGCGGAGTCATTTGAGGAGTTTTGACTGAAATCCAATCACTAGGACTATGCAATGCACCAACCACTCCACTTAAGGCACGAACTTTGTACGAACTTGAAGTGTCCAATTTCATTCACCAATTGATTTCGGATCGAGCCCAAAACTTGGTCAACATCAAAATATGGAGGGAGGAGTCATTTGGTGAGTTTTGGGTGAAATCAAATCACTAGAACTAAGCAATGCACCAACCACTCCACTTAAGGTTCGAAATTAATACGAACTTGAAGTGTCCAATTTGTTTGACCAATACATTCCGGATCGTGGCCAAAACTTGGTCAACATCATAATATGGTGGGAGGAGTCATTTGGTGAGTTTTCAGTGAAATCCAATCACTAGAACTATGCAACGAGCCAACCACTCCATTTGCGGCACGAACTACATACGAACTTGAAGTGTCTAATTTCTTTTAAGAATTGATTTTGGATCAAGCCCAAAACTTGGTCAACATCATAATATGGTGGGAGGAGTTATTTGGTGAGTTTTGAGTGAAATGCAATCAGTAGAACTAAGCAAAAAAAACAACCACTGCACTTATGGTTCGAAATTAATACAAACTTGAAGTGTCTAATTTATTTGACCAATAGATTTCGGATCGAGCCCAAAACTTGGTCAACATCATAAAATGGTGAGAGGAGTCATTTGGGGAATTTGGGTGAAATCCAATCACTAGAACTATGCAATGCACCAACCACTCCACTAAAGGTTCGAAATTAATACGAACTTGAAGTGTCCAATTTCTTTGACCAATTGATTTCGGATCGTGCCCAAAACTTGGTCAATATCATAATATGGTGGGAGGAGTTATTTGGTGAGTTTTGAGTGAAATGCAATCACTAGAACTAAGCAATGAACCAACCACTCCACTTAAGGTTCGAAATTAATACAAACTTGAAGTGTCTAATTTCTTTGACCAATAGATTTCGGATCGAGGCCAAAACTTGGTCAACATCATGATATGGTGAGAGGAGTCATTTGGGGAGTTTTGAGTGAAATCCAATCACTAGAACTATGCAACGCACCAACCACTCCACTAAAGGTTTGAAATTAATACGAACTTGAAGTGTCCAATTTCTATGACCAATTGATTTCGGATCGTGCCCAACACTTGGTCAAAATCATAAAATGGTGAGAGGACTCATTTGGTGAGTTTTGAGTGAAATCCAATCACTAGAACTATTCAATGCACCAACCACTCCATTTAAGGCACGAACTTCGTACGAACTTGAAGTGTCCAATTTCTTTGAACAATTGATTTCGGATCGAGGCCAAAACTTGGTCAACATCATAATATGGTGGGACGAGTTATTTGGTGAGTTTTGAGTGAAATGCAATCACTAGAACTAAGCAATAAACCAACCACTCCACTTAAGGTTCGAAATTAATACGAATTTGAAGTGTCCAATTTGTTTGACCAATACATTCCGGATCGTGCCCAAAACTTGGTCAACATCATAATATTGTGGGAGGAGTCATTTGGTGAGTTTTGAGTGAAATCCAATCACTAGAACTATGCAAAGCACCAACCACTCCACTTAAGGTTTGAAATTAATACGAACTTGAAGTGTCCAATTTCATTCACCAATTGAATTCGGATCGAGCCCAAAACTTGGTCAACATCAAAATATGGAGGGAGGAGTCATTTGGTGAGTTTTGGGTGAAATCCAATCACTAAAACTAAGCAATGCACCAACCACTCCACTTAAGGTTCGAAATTAATACGAACTTGAAGTGTCCAATTTGTTTGACCAATACATTCTGGATCGTGCCCAAAACTTGGTCAACATCATAATATGGTGGGAGGAGTCATTTGATGAGTTTTCAGTGAAATCCAATCACTAGAACTATGCAACGAGCCAACCACTCCATTTGCGGCACGAACTTCATAAGAACTTGAAGTGTCCAATTTCTTTTAAGAATTGATTTTGGATCGTGCTCAAAACTTGGTCAACATCATAATATGGTGGGAGGAGTTATTTGGTCAGTTTTGAGTGAAATGCAATCACTAGAATTAAGCAATAAACCAACCACTGCACTTAAGGTTCGAAATTAATACAAACTTGAAGTGTCTAATTTCTTTGACCAATAGATTCGGATTGAGCCCAAAACTTGGTCATCATCATAAAATGGTGAGAGGAGTCATTTGGGGAGTTTTGAGTGAAATCCAATCACTAGAACTATGCAATGCACCAACCACTCCACTAAATGTTCAAAATTAATACGAACTTCAAGTGTCCAATTTCTTTGAACAATTTATTTCGGATCGAGGCCAAAACTTGGTCAACATCATAATATGGTGAGAGGAGCCATTTGGGGAGTTTTGAGTGAAATCCAATCTCTTGAACTATGCAATGCACCAACCACTCCACTTAGGGTTCGAAATTAATACGAACTTCAAGTGTCCAATTTCTTTGAACAATTTATTTCGGATCGAGGCCAAAACCTGGTCAACATCATAATATGGTGGGACGAGTTATTTGGTGCGTTTTGAGTGAAATGCAATCACTAGAACTAAGCAATAAACCAACCACTCCACTTAAGGTTCGAAATTAATACAAACTTGAAGTGTCTAATTTCTTTGACCAATAGATTTCGGATCGAGCCCAAAACTTGGTCAACATCATAATATGGTGAGAGGAGTCATTTGGGGAGTTTTGAGTGAAATCCAATCACTAGAACTATGCAATGCACCAACCACTCCACTAAATGTTCAAAATTAATACGAACTTGAAGTGTCCAATTTCTTTGACCAATAAATTTTCTATCGAGCCCAAAACTTGGTCAACATCATAATATGGTGAGAGGAGTCGTTTGGGGAGTTTTGAGTGAAATTCAATCACTAGAACTATGCAATGCACCAACCACTCCACTAAAGGTTCGAAATTAATACAAACTTGAAGTGTCTAATTTCTTTGACCAATAGATTTCGGATCGATCCCAAAACTTGGTCAACATCATAATATGGTGAGAGGAGTCATTTGGGGAGTTTTGAGTGAAATTAAATCACTAGAACTATGCAATGCACCAACCACTCCACTAAATGTTCGAAATTAATACGAACTTGAAGTGTCCAATTTCTTTGACCAATTAATTTCGGATCGTGCCCAAAACTTGGTCAACATCATAATATGGTGGGAGGAGTTATTTGGGGAGTTTTGAGTGAAATCTAATCACTAGAACTATGCAATGCACCAACCATTCCACTAAAGGTTCGAAATTAATACCAATTTGAAGTGTCCAATTTCTTTGACCAATTGATTTCGGATCGAGCCCAACAATTGGTCAACATCATAATATGGTGGGAGGAGTCATTTAGTGAATTTTGAGTGAAATCCAATCACTAGAACTATGCAACGCGCCAACCACTCCATTTGTGGCACGAACTTCATACGAACTTGAAGTTTCCAATTTCTTTTAACAATTGATTTCGGATCGAGCTCAAAATTTGTTCAACATCATAATGTGGTGGGATGAGTTATTTGGTGAGTTTTGAGTGAAATGCAATCAGTAGAACTAAGCAATAAACCAACCACTGCACTTAAGGTTCGAAATTAATACAAACTTGAAGTGTCTAATTTCTTTGACCAATAGATTTCGGATCGAGCCCAAAACTTGGTCAACATCATAATATGGTGAGAGGAGTCATTTGGGGAGTTTTGAGTGAAATCCAATCACTAGAACTATGCAATGCACCAACCACTCCACTTAAGGTTCGAAATGAATACGAACTTGAAGTGTCCAATTTCTTTCCACAATTGATTTCGGATCGAGGCCAAAACTTTTGCAACATCATAATATGGTGGGAGGCGTTATTTGGTGAGTTTTGAGTGAAATGCAATCACTAGAACTAAGAAATAAACCAACCACTCCACTTAAGGTTTGAAATTAATACAAACTTGAAGTGTGTAATTTCTTTGACCAATAGATTTCGGATCGAGCCCAAAACTTGTTCAACGTCATTATATGGTGAGAAGAGTCATTTGGGGAGTTTTGAGTGAAATCCAATCACTAGAACTATGCAATGCACCAACCACTCCACTAAAGGTTCGAAATTAATACGAACTTGAAGTGTCCAATTTCTTTGACCAATAGATTTTGGATCGAGCCCAAAACTTGGTCAACATCATAATATGGTGAGAGGAGTCGTTTGGGGTGTTTTGAGTGAAATTCAATCACTAGAACTATGCAATGCACCAACCACTCCACTAAAGGTTTGAAATTAATACGAACTTTAAGTGTCCAATTTCTTTGACCAATTGATTTGGGATCGTCACCAGAACTTGGTCAACATCATAATATGGTGGGAGGAGTTATTTGGTGAGTTTTCAGTGAAATGCAATCACTAGAACTAAGAAATAAACCAACCAATCCACTTAAGGTTCGAAATTAATACAAACTTGAAGTGTATAATTTCTTTGACCAATAGATTTCGGATCGATCCCAAAACTTGGTCAACATCATAATATGGTGAGAGGAGTAATTTGGGGAGTTTTGAGTGAAATCCAATCACTAGAACTATGCAATGCACCAACCACTCCATTTAAGGCACGAACTTCGTACGAACTTGAAGTATCCAATTTCATTCACCAATTGATTTCGGATCGATCCCAAAACTTGGTCAACATCAAAATATGGAGGGAGGAGTCATTTGGTGAGTTTTGGGTGAAATCCAATCACTAGAGCTAAGCAATGCACCAACCACTCCACTTAAGGTTCGAAATTAATACGAACTTGAAGTGTCCAATTTGTATGACCAATACATTCCGGATCGTGCCCAAAACTTGGTCAACATCATAATATGGTGGGAGGAGTCATTTGGTGAGTTTTCAGTGAAATCCAATCACTAGAACTATGCAACGCGCCAACCACTCCATTTGCGGCACGAACTTAATACGAACTTGAAGTGTCCAATTTCTTTTAACAATTGATTTCAGATCGAGATCAAAACTTGGTCAACATCATAATATGGTGGGAGGAGTTATTTGGTGAGTTTTGAATGAAATGCAATCACTAGAACTAAGCAATAAACCAACCACTCCACTTAAGGTTCGAAATTAATAAAAACTTGAAGTGTCTAATTTCTTTGACCAATAGATTTCGGATCGAGCCCAAAACTTGGTCAACATCATAAAATAGTGAGAGGAGTCATTTGGGGTGTTTTGAGTGAAATCCAATCACTAGAACTATGGAATGCACCAACCACTCCACTAACGGTTTGAAATTAATACGAACTTGAAGTGTCCAATTTCTTTGACCAATTGACTTCGGATCGTTCCCAAAACTTGGTCAACATCATAATATGGTGACAGGAGTCATTTGGGGAGTTTTGAGTGAAATCCAATCACTAGAACTATGCAATGCACCAACCACTCCTCTAAAGGTTCGAAATTAATACGAACTTGAAGTGTCAAATTTCTTTGACCAATTGATTTCAGATCGAGCCCAAAACATGGTCAACAACAAAATATGGGGTGAGGAGTCATTTGGGGAATTTTGTGTGAAATCCAATCACAAGAACTATGAAATGCACCAACAACTCCATTTACGGCTCTAACTTCATATGAACTTGAAGTGACCAATTTCATTGACTAATTGATTCCGGATCGGGCCCAAAACTTGTTCTACAACATAATATGGTGGAGGAGTCATTTGGTGAGTTTTCAGGGAAATCCAACCGCTAGAACTATACAACCCACCCAGCACTCCACCTCAGGTTCGAAATTAAAACGAACTTGAAGTTTTCAATTTCTTTGACCAATTGATTTCGGATCGAGCCCAAAACTTGGTCAACATCGTAATATGGTGGGAGGAGTCATTTGGTGAGTTTTGATTGAAATCCAATCATTAGAACTATACAATGCATCAACCACTCCAATAAAGGTTCAAAATTAATACGAACTTAAAGTGTTCAATTTCTTTGACCAGTTGATTTCGGATCGAGACCAAAACTTGTTCAACAACATAATATGGTGGAAGGAGTCATTTGGTGAGTTTTGATTGAATTATGCAATACACCAACCACTCAATTTATGGAACGAACATCATACGAACTTCAAATGTCCAATTTCCTTGACCAAATGATTTCAGATCGATCCCAAAACTTGTTCCACAACATAATATGGTGGGAGTAGTCATTTGGTGTGTTTCGAGTGAAATCAAATAACCCGAACTATGCAATGCACCCACCACACCACTTAAGGTTCGAAATTAACACGAACTAGAAGTGTTCAATTTCTTTGACCAATTGATTTCGGATCGAGCCCAAACTTGGTGAACATCATAATATGGGGGGAGTTGTCATTTGGTGTGTTTTGATTGAAATCCAATCACTAGAATTATGCAATACACCAACCACTCCATTTACGGCATGAACTTTGTACGAACGTGAACTGTCCAATTTCTTTGACCAATTGATTTCGTATCGAGCCCAGAACTTGGTCCACATCATAATATGGTGGGGGGAGTCATTTGGGTAGTTTTGAGTGAAATGCTATCACTAGAACTATGCAATGCACCAACCACTCCATGTTCGACACGAACTTCGTACGAACTTGAAGTGTCCAATTTCTCTGACCCATTGATTTCGGATGAGAGCCCAAAACTTGGTCCACAACGTAATATGGTGGGAGGAGTCATTGGTTGAGTTTTGAGTGAAATACAATCACTAGAACTATGCAATGCACCAACCACCCCACTTACGGCACGAACTTCGAACGAACTTGAACTGTCCAATTTCTTCGACGAATTGATTTTGGATCGATCCCAAAACTTGGTCCATAACATAATACGGTGGGAGGAGTCGTTGGTTTTGTTTTGAGTGAAATCCAATCACTAGAATTATGCAATGCAACAACCACTGCATTTATGGCACGAACTTCGTATGAACTTGGTCAACATCATAATATGGAGGGAGGAGTCATTTGGTGAGTTTTGGGTGAAATCCAATCACTAGAGCTAAGCAATGCACCAACCACTCCACTTAAGGTTCGAAATTAATACGAACTTGAAGTGTCCAATTTCTTTAACAAATTGATTTTGGATCTAGCCCAAAACTTGGTCAACATCATGATATGGTGGGAGTAGTCATTTGGTGAGTTTTGAGTGAAATCCAATCACTAGAACTATGCAATGCACCCACTACTCCACTTAAGGTTCGAAATCAATACGAACCTGAAGTGCCCAATTTCTTAGGCCAATAGATTTCTGATCGAGCCCAAAATTCAGTCAACATCATAATATGGGGGGAGGAGTCATTTGGTGAGTTTTAATTGAAATCCAATCACTAGAACAATGCAATGCACCAACCAGTCCATTTACGGCACGAACTTCGTACGAAATTGAAGTGTCCAATTTCTTTGACCAATTGATTTCCGATTGACGCCAATACTTGCTCAACATCATAATATGGTCGGAGGAGTCATTCGGTGAGTTTTGAGTGAAATCCAATCACTAGAACTACGCAAAGCACTAACCATAACATTTAAGGAACGAACTTCGCACGAACTTGAAGTTTCCAATTTCTTTGACCAATTCATTTCGGATCGAGCCCAAAACTTGGTCAACATTATAATATGGTGGGAGGAGTCATTTGGTGGGTTTTGAGTGAAATCCAATCACTAGAACTGTGCAAAGCACCAACCACTCCATTTACGGCAAGAACTTCGTACGAACTTGAAGTGTCCCATTTCTTTGACCAATTGATTTCATATTGAGCCCAAAACTTGGTCTACATCATAATATGGTGGGAGGAGTCATTTGGTGAGTTTTGATTGAAATCGGATCACTCGAACTATGCAATGCACCAACCACTCCATTTACAATAAGAACTTCATACGGACTAGAAGTGTCCAATTTCATTGACCAATTGATTTCGGATCGAGCCCAAAACTTGGTCAACATCATAATATGGTGCGAGGAGTCATTTGGTGAGTTTTAATTGAAATCCATTCACTAGAACTATGCAATCCACCAACCACTCCCTTTACAGCATGAAATTCGCACGAATATGAAGTGTTCAATTTCTTTGACCAATTGATTTCGGATCGAGCCCAAAACTTTTTCAAAGTTATAATATGGTGGGAATAGTCATTTGGTGAGTTTTAATTGAAATCCAATCACTAGAACTATGCAATGCACCAACCACTCCATTTACGGCACGAACTTCGCTTGAACTTGAAGTGTCCAATTTCTTTGACCAATTCATTTCGGAACGATCCCAAAACTTGGTCAACAACATAATATGGTGCGAGGACTCATTTGGTGAGTTTTCATTGAAATCCATTCACTAGAACTTTGCAATGCACCAACCACTCCCTTTATAGCAAGAACATGAAGTGTTCAATTTCTTTGACCAATTGATTTGGATCGAGCCCAAAACTTGGTAAATAACATAAGAAGGTGGGAGGAGTCACTTGGTGAATTTTGACTGAAATCCAATCACCAGAACAATGCAAAGCACCAACCACTCCATTCACGGCACAAACTTCGCATGAACTTGAAGTGTCCAATTTCTTTGACCAATTGATTTCGGATCGAGCCCAAAACTTTGTCAACATTATAATATGGTAGGATCAGTCATTTGGTGAGTTTTGAGTGAAATACAATCACTAGAACTGTGCAAAGCACCAACATTCCATTTACGGCATGACCTTTGTACGAACATGAATTGTCCAATTTCTTTGACCAATTGATTTCGGATCGAGCCCAAAACTTGGTCAACGTCATAATATGGTGGGAATAGTCAGTTGGTGAGTTTTAATTAAAATCCAATCACTAGAACTATGCAATGCACCAACCACCCCATTTACAGCACGAACTTCTCTTGAACTTGAAGTGTCCAATTTCTTTGACCAATTCATTTCGGAACGAGCCCAAAACTTGGTAAACAACATAATATGGTGCGAGGACTCATTTGGTGAGTTTTCATTGAAATCCATTCACTAGAACTTTGCAATGCACCAACCACTTTCTTTATAGCACGAACAAGAAGTGTTCAATTTCTTTGACCAATTAATTTCGGATCGAGCCCAAATTGTGGTAAATAACATAAGATGGTGGGAGGAGTCGCTTGGTGAGTTTTGACTGAAATCCAATCACTAGAACAATGCAAAGCACCAACCACTCCATTTACGGTACAAATTTCGCATGAACTTGAAGTGTCCAATTTCTTTGACCAATTGATTTCGGATCTAGCCCAAAACTTGGTCAACATTATAGTATGGTGGGATCAGTCATTTGGTGAGTTTTGAGTGAAACACAATCACTAGAACTGTGCAACGCACCAACATTCCATTTACGGCATGACCTTTATACGAACATGAATTGTCCAATTTCTTTGACCAATTCATTTGGGATTGAGCCCAAAACTTTGTCAAAATCATAATATGGCTGGAAGAGTCATTTGGTGAGTTTTGAGTGAAATCGAAGCACAAGATCTATGCAATGCAATAACCACTCCACTTGCGGTTCGAAATTAATACGAAATTGAAGTGTCCAATTTCTTTGACCAATTGATTTCGGATCGAGCCCAAAACTTGGTAAACATCATAATATGGTGGGAGGAGTAATTTGGGTTGTTTTATTGAAATCCAATCACTAGAACTATGCAATGCACCAACCACTCCATTTACATCACGAACTTCGCACGAACATGAAGTGTCCAATTTCTTTGACCAATTGATTTCAAATCGAACCCAAAACTTGGTCAACAACATAATATGGTGGGAGAAGTCAATTGGTGAGCTTTGAGTGAAATCCAATACTAGAACTATGCAAAGCACCAACCACTCCATTTACAGCACGAACTTCGTACGAACTTGAAGTGTCCAATTTCTTTGACCAATTGATTTCGAATTGAGCCCAAAAGATGGTCTACATCATAATACGGTGGGAGGAGTCATTTGGGGAGTTTTGATTGAAATCCATTCACTAGAACTATGCAATGCACCAACCACTCCCTTTACAGCACGAACTTCGCACGAACATGAAGTGTCCAATTTCTTTGACCAATTGATTTCAAATCGAGCCCAAAACTTGGTCAACAACGTAATCTAGTGGGAGGAGTCACTTGGTGAGTTTTGACTGAAATTCAATGACTAGGACTTCGCAATGCTCCAACCACACCATTTACGGCCCGAACCTCGCACGAACTTTAAGTGTGCAATTTCTTTGACAAATTGATTTCGGATCGAGCCCAAAACTTGGTCAACATTATAATATGGTGCGAGGAGTCATTTGGTGAATTTTGAGTGAAATCCAATCACTAGAACTGGGCAAAGCACCAACCACTCCATTTATAGGACGAACTTCGTACGGACTAGAAGTGTCCAATTTCTTTGACCAATTGATTTCGGATCGAGCCCAAAACTTGGTCAACATCATAATATGGTGGGAATAGTCATTTGGTGTGTTTTAATTGAAATCCAATCACTAGAACTATGCAATGCACCAACCACTCCATTTACAGCACGAACTTCGCACTAACATGAAGTGTCCAATTTCTTTGACCAATTGATTTCAAATCGAGCCCAAAACTTGGTCAACAACATAATATGGTGGGAGAAGTCAATTGGTGAGTTTTGAGTGAAATCCAATCACTAGAACTATGCAAAGCACCAACCACTCCATTTACGGCACGAACTTCGCACGAACTTAAAGTGTCCAATTTCTTTGACCAATTGATTTCGGATTGAGCCCAAAACTTGGTCAACAACATAATCTAGTGGGAGGAGTCACTTGGTGAGTTTTGACTGAAATTCAATGACTAGAACTTTGCAATGCTCCAACCACACCATTTACGGCACGAACCTCGCACGAACTTTAAGTGTGCAATTTCTTTGACAAATTGATTTCGGATCGAGCCCAAAACTTGTTCAACATTATAATATGGTGGGAGGAGTCATTTGGTGAGTTTTGAGTGAAATCCAATCACTAGAACTGTGCAAAGCACCAACCACTCCATTTATAGGACGAACTTCGTACGGACTGGAAGTGTCGAATTTCTTTGACCAATTGACTTCGTATTGAGCCCAAAACATGGTCTACATCATAATACGGTGGGAGGAGTCATTTGGGGAGTTTTGATTGAAATCCATTCACTAGAACTATGCAATGCACCAACCACTCGCTTTACAGCACGAACTTCGTACGAACATGAAGTGTCCAATTTCTTTGACCAATTGATTTCAAATCGAGCCCAAAACTTGGTCAACAACGTAATCTAGTGGGTGGAGTCACTTGGTGAGTTTTGACTGAAATTCAATGACTAGAACTTCGCAATTCTCCAACCACACCATTTACTGCACGAACCTCGCACGAACTTTAAGTGTGCAATTTCTTTGACAAATTGATTTCGGATCGAGCCCAAAACTTGGTCAACATTATAATATGGTGCGAGGAGTCATTTGGTGAATTTTGAGTGGAATCCAATCACTACATATGGGCAAAGCACCAACCACTCCATTTATAGGACGAACTTCGTACGGACTAGAAGTGTCCAATTTCTTTGACCAATTGATTTCGGATCGAGCCCAAAACTTGGTCAACATCATAATATGGTGGGAATAGTCATTTGGTGAGTTTTAATTGAAATCCAATCACTAGAACTATGCAATGCACCAACCACTCCATTTACAGCACGAACTTCGCTTGAACTTGAATTGTCCAATTTCTTTGACCAATTCATTTCGGAACGAGCCCAAAACTTGGTCAACAACATAATATGGTGCGAGGACTCAGTTGGTGAGTTTTCATTGAAATCCATTCATTAGAACTTTGCAATGCACCAACCACTCCCTTTACAGCACGAACATGAAGTGTTCAATTTCTTTGACCAATTGATTTCGGATCGAGCCCAAAACATTGGTAAACATCATAATACGGTGGGAGGAGTCATTTTGGGAGTTTCGATTGAAATCCAATCACTAGAACTATGCAATGCACCAACCACTCCATTTACAGCACGAACTTCGCACGAACATGAAGTGTCCAATTTCTTTGACCAATTGATTTCAAATCGAGCCCAAAACTTGGTCAACAACATAATATGGTGGGAGAAGTCAATTGGTGAGTTTTGAGTGAAATCCAATGCTAGAACTATGCAAAGCACCAACCACTTCCTTTACAGCACGAACTTCGTACGAACTTAAAGTGTCCAATTTCTTTGACCAATTGATTTCGTATTGAGCCCAAAACTTGGTCAACAACATAATCTAGTGGGAGGAGTCACTTGGTGAGTTTTGACTGAAATTCAATGACTAGAACTTCGCAATGCTCCAACCACACCATTTACGGCACGAACCTCGCACGAACTTTAAGTGTGCAATTTCTTTGACAAATTGATTTCGGATCGAGCCCAAAACTTGTTCAACATTATAATATGGTGCGAGGAGTCATTTGGTGAGTTTTGAGTGAAATCCAATCACTAGAACTGTGCAAAGCACCAACCACTCCATTTATAGGACGAACTTCGTACGGACTGGAAGTGTCGAAATTCTTTGACCAATTGATTTCGGATCGAGCCCAAAATTTGGCCAACGTCATAATATCGTGGGAATAGTCATTTGGTGAGTTTTAATTGAAATCCAATCACTAGAACTATGCAATGCATCAACCACTCCATTTACAGCACGAACTTCCCTTGAACTTGAAGTGTCCAATTTCTTTGACCAATTCATTTCGGAACAAGCCCAAAACTTGGTCAACAACATAATATGGTGCGAGGACACATTTGGTGAGTTTTCATTGAAATCAATTCACTAGAACTTTGCAATGCACCAACCACTCCCTTTACAGCACGAACATGAAGTGTTCAATTTCTTTGACCAATTGATTTCGGATCGAGCCCAAAACGTGGTAAATGACATAAGATGGTGGGAGGAGTCACTTGGTGAGTTTTGACTGAAATCCAATCACTAGAACAATGCAAAGCACCAACCACTCCATTTACGGCACAAACTTGGTCAACTTTATAATATGGTGGGATGAGTCATTTGGTGTGTTTTGAGTGAAATCCAATCACAAGAACTATGCAATGCAATAACCACTCCACTTACGGTTCGAAATTAATATGAACTTGAAGTGTCCAATTTCTTTGACCAATTGACTTCGGATCGAGCCCAAAACTTGGTAAACATCATAATACGGTGGGAGGAGTCATTTGGGGAGTTTTGATTGAAATCCAATCACTAGAACTATGCAATGCACCAACCACTCCATTTATAGCACGAACATCGCACGAACATGAAGTGTCCAATTTCTTTGATCAATTGATTTTAAATCGAGCCCAAAACTTGGTCAACAACATAATATGGTGGGAGAAGTCAATTGGTGATCTTTGAGTGAAATCCAATACTTAGAACTATGCAAAGAACCAACCACTCCATTTACAGGACGAACTTCGTAGGAACTTGAAGTGTCCAATTTCTTTGACCAATTGATTTCGTATTGAGCCCAAAACTTGGTCTAGATCATAATATGGTGGGAGAAGTCATTTGGGGAGTTTTGATTGAAATCCATTCACTAGAACTATGCAATGCTCCAACCACACCATGTACGGCACGAACCTCGCACGAACTTTAAGTGCGCAATTTCTTTGACAAATTGACTTCGGATCGGGCCCAAAACTTGGTCAACATTATAATATGGTGGGTGGAGTCACGTGGTGATTTTTGAGAGAAATCCAATCACAAGAACTATGCAATTCACCAACCACTCCACATACGGTTCGAAATTAATACGAACTTGAAGTGTCCAATTTCTTTGACCAATTGATTTTGGATTGAGTCCAAAACTTGGTTAACATCATAATATGGTGGGAGGAGTCATTTGGTGGGTTTTTATTGAAATCCAATCACTAGAACTATGCAATGCACCAACCACTCCATTTACAGCACGAACTTAGCACGAACTTGAAGTGTCCAATTTCTTTGACCAATTGATTTCGGATCGAGCGCTAAATGTGGTCAACATCATAATATGGTTCGAGAAGTCATTTGGGGAGTTTTGAGTGAAATCCAATCACTAGAACTATGCAAATCACCAACCACTCCATTTACGGCGCGAACTTCGTGTGAACTTGAACAGTACAATTACATTGACCAATTGATTTTGGATCGAGCCCAAAACTCGGTCAACATCTAACTATGGTGGGAAAAGTCATTTGGTGCATTTTGATTGAAATCCAATTACAAGAACTATACAATGCACCAACCACTCCATTTACGGCTCGAAATTAATACGAACTTGAAGGGTCCAATTTCTTTGACCAACTGATTTTGGATCGAGCCCAAAACTTGGTCAACATCATAATATGGTGGGAGGAGTGATTTGGTGAGTTTTGAGTGAAATCCAATCACAAGAACTATGCAAAGCAACAACCGCTCCACTTACAGTTCAAAATTAATACGAACTTGAAGTGTCCAATTTCTATGACCAATTGATTTCTGATCGAGCCCAAAACTTGGAAAACATCATAACTTGGTGGGAGGAGTCATTTGGTCAGTTTTAATTGAAATCCAATCACTAGAACTATGTAAATCACCAACAACTCCATTTACAAATAAATTAATACGAACTTGAAGGGTCAATTTCTTTGACCAACTGATTTTGGATCGAGCCCAAAACTTGGTCAACATCATAATATGGTGGGAGGAGTGATTTGGTGAGTTTTGAGTGAAATCCAATCACAAGAACTATGCAAAGTAACAACCGCTCCACTTACAGTTCAAAATTAATACGAACTTGAAGTGTCCAATTTCTTTGACCAATTGATTTCGGATCGAGCCCAAAACATGGTCAACATCATAATATGGTGGGAGAAGTCATTTGGAGAGTTTTGAGTGAAATCCAATCACTAGAACTATGTAAATCACCAACCACTCCATTTACGGCGCGAACTTCGTACGAACTTGAACAGGACAATTTCATTGACCAATTGATTTCGGATCGAGCCCAAAACTCGGTCAACATCTAAATATGGTGGGAGAAGTCATTTGGTGAGTTTTTTTTGAAATCCAATTACAAGAACTATGCAATGCACCAACAACTCCACTTACGGCTCGAAATTAGTACGAACTTGAAGGGTCCAATTTCTTTGACAAATTGATTTCAGATCGAGCCCAAAACTTGGTCAACAACATAATATGGAGGGAGGAGTCATTTGGTGAGCTTTGAGTGAAATCCAATCACTAGAACTATGCAATGCTCCAACCACTCCATTTACGGCACGAACTTCATACGAACATGAATTGTCCAATTTCTTTGACCAACAGATTTCGGATCGAGCCCAAAACTTGGTCAACGTCATAATATGGTGGGAGGAGACTTTTGGTGAGTTTTGAATTGAATGCAATATCTAGAACAATGCAATGCACCAACCACTCCACTTACGGCTCGAAATTAATACGAACTTGAAGTTTTCATTTTCATTTACCATTTGATTTCGGATCGAGCCCAAAACTTGGTAAACATCATAATATGGTGGGCGGAGTCATTTGGGGAGCTTTGAGTGAAATCCAATCCCCAGAACTATGCAATGCACCAACCACTCCACTTACGGTTTGAAATTAATACGAACTTGAAGTGTCCAATTTCTTTGACCAATTGATTTCAGTTCGAGCCCAAAACTTGGTCAAGATCATAATACGGTGGGAGGAGTCATTTGATGAGTTTTGATATAAATCCAACCACTAGAACTATGCAATGCTCCAACCACTCCGTTTACGGCACGAACTTCGCACGAACTTCAAGTGTCCAATTTCTTTGACCAATTGAATTCGGATCGAGCCCAAAATTGGTCAACATCATAATACGGTGGGAGGATTCATTTGATGAGTTTTGATTGAAATCCAATCACTAGAACTATGCAATCAACCAACCACTCCGTTTACGGTACGAACTTCGCTCAAAATTGAAATGTCAAATTTCTATGACCAATTGACTTTGGATCGACCCCAAAGCTTGGTCAACATGATAATATGGTAGGAGAAGTCATTTGGTGAGTTTTGAGTGAAATCCAATCACTAGAACTATGCAAAGCACCAACCACTCCTTTTACGGTGCAAACTTTGTACGAACATGAAGAGTCCAATTTATTTGACCAACTGATTTCGGATCGAGCCCAAAACTTGGTCAACATCATAATATGGTGGGAGAAGTCATTTGGTGAGTGTTGAGTGAAATCAAATCTCTAGAACTCTGCAAGCACCAACCACTCCATTTACGGCACGAACTTGAATTGTCCAATTTCTTTGCCAATTCATGTCGGTTTGAGCCCAAACCTTTGTCAACATCATCATATGGTGGGAGGACTCATTTGAGGAGTTTTGATTGAAATCCAATCACTAGAACTATGCAATGCTCCAATCTCTCCGTTTACGGCACGAACTTCGTACGAACTTGAAGTGTCCAATTTCTTTGATCAATTGATTTTAGATCGAGCCCAAAACTTGGTGAACATCATAATATGGTGGGAGGACTCATTTGACGAGTTTTGATTGAAATCCAATCACTAGAACTATCCAATGCTCCAACCACTCCGTTTATGGCAAGAACATCGCACGAACTTGAAGTGTCCAATTTCCTTGACCAATTGATTTCGGATCGATCCCAAAACATGGTCAACATCATAATATGGTTGGAGGAGCGTTTTGGTGAGTTTTGAGAGAAATCCAATCACTAAAACTTTGAAATGCACCAAGCACTCCATTTACGGCACGAACATTGTACGAACTTCAAGTGTCCAATTTCTTTAACCAATTGATTTTGGATCGAGCCCAAAGCTTGGTCAACATCATAATATGGTGGGAGAGGTCATTTGGGGAGCTTTGAGTGAAATCCAATCACTTGAACTAGGCAAAGCACCAGCCACACCATTTACGCCTCGAACTTCGTACGAACTTGAACTGTCCAATTTCTATGACCAATAGATTTCGGATCGGGCCCAAAACTTGGTCAACATCATAATATGGTGGGAGAAGTCATTTGGAGAGTTTTAAGTGAAATCCAATCCCTAGAACTATGCAATGCACCAACCACTCCACTTACGTTTTGAAATTAATACGAATTTGAAGTGTCCAATTTCTTTGACCAATTGATTTCGGATTGAGCCCAAATCATGGTCAACAACATAATATGGTGGGAGGAGTCATTTGGTGAGTTTTGAGTGAAATCCAATCACTAGAACTATGCAAGGCACCAACCATTCCATTTACGGCTCGAAATTAAGAAAAACTTGATGTGTCCAATTTATTTGACCAATTGATTTCGGATTGAGCCCAAAACATGGTCAACATCATAATATGGTTGGAGGAGTTTTTGGTGAGTTTTGAGGGAAATCCAATCACAAAACCTATGCAATGCACCAACCACTCCATTTACGGTACGAACTTTGTACGAACTTGAAGAGTCCAATTTCTTTGACGAATTGATTTCGTATCTGGCCCAAAACTTGGTAAACATTATAATATGGTGGGAGAAGTCATTTGGTGAGTTTTGATTCAAATCCAATCACTAGAGCAATGCAATGCACCAACCACTTCATTTACTGCTCGAAGTTCGTACGAACTTGAATTGTCCAATTGATATCGGATTGAGCCCAAACTTGGTCAACAACATAATGTGGTGGGAGGAGTCATTTGGTGAGTTTTGAGTGAAATCCAATCCCCAGAACTATGCAATGCACCAACCACTCCACTTACGGTTTGAAATTAATACAAACTTGAAGTTTCCAATTTCTTTGACCAATTGATTTCGGATAGACCCCAAAACTTGTTCAACATCATAATATGGTAGGAGGAGTCACTTGGTGTCTTTAGAGTGAAATCCAATCACTAGAACTATGCAATGCACCAACCACTCAATTTGTGGAACGAACTTCGTACGAACTTGAAGTGACCAATTTTTTTGACCAATTGATTTCGGATCGAGCCCAAAACTTGGTCAACAACAAAATATGGTGGGAGGTGTCATTTGTTAAGTTTTTAGTGAAATCCAATTACAAGAACTATGCAATGCACCAACCACTCCATTTATTGCACAGACTTTGCACGAACTTGAAGCGTCCAATTTATTTGACCAATTGATTTCAAATCGAGCCCAAAACATGCTCAACATCAAAATATGGTGGGAGGAGTCATTCAGAGAGTTTTGAGTGAAATCCAATCCCTAGAACTACGCAATGCACCATCCACTCAATTTATGGAACGAACTTCATACGAACTTGAACTGTCCAATTTCTTTAACCAATTGATTTCGGATTGATCCCAAAACTTCATTAAAAACATTATATGGTGGGAGGAGTCATTTGGGGAATTTTGTGTCAAATCCAATCCCGAGAACGATGCAATGCACCAACCACTCCATCTACTGCACGAACTTCGTACGAACTTGAACTGTCCAATTTCTTTGACGAATTTATTTCAGATCGAGCCCAAAACTTCGTCAACACCATAATAGGGTGGGAGGAGTCATTTTGTGAGTTTTGAGTGAATTCCAATCTCGAGAACTACGCAATGCACCAACCACTCCATCTATGGCACGAACTTCGTATGAACTTGAAGTGTCCAATTTCTTTGATCAATTGATTTCGGATGGAGCCCAAAACTTGGTCAACATCATAATATGGTGGGAGGAGTCATTTCGTGAGTTTTGAGTGAAATCCAATCACTAGAACTATGCAATGCACCAACCATTCCATTTACGGCACAAACTTTGTAGGAACTTGAGTTGTCCAATTTCTTTGCCCAATTCATTTCGGATCGATCCCAAGACATGGTCAACATCATAACATAGTGGGAGGAGTCATTTGGTGATTTTTGACTGAAATCGGATCACTCGAACTATGCAATGCACCAACCACTCCATTTACGGCACGAACTTCATACGAACTTGAATTATCCAATTTCTTTGCCAATTCATTTTGGATTGAGCCCAAAACTATGTCAACATCATAATATGGTGGGAGGAGTCATTTGGAGAGTTTTGAGTTAAATCCAATCCTTAGAACTATGCAATGCACCAACCACTACACTTACGGTTCGAAATTAATACGAACTTGAAGTGTCCAATTTCTTTGACTAATTGATTTCGGATAGAGCCCAAAACTTGGTCAACATCATAATATGGTGGGAGCAGTCACTTGGTGAGTTTTGAGTAAAATCCAATCACTAGAACTACGCAATGCACCAACCACTCAAGTTGTGGAACGAACTTCGTACGAACTTGAAGTGACCAATTTTTTTTACCAATTGATTTCGCATCGAGCCCAAAAACTTGGTCAACAACATAATATGGTTGGAGGTGTCATTTGGTAAGTTTTTAGTGAAATCCAATCATAAGAACAACGCAATGCACCAACCACTCCATTTACGGCACGAACTTCGTACTAACTTCAAGTGTCCAATTTCTTTGACCAATTGATTTCGCATTGAGACCAAAACCTGCCCAACATCAAAATATGGTGGGAGGAGTCATTCAGAGAGTTTTGAGTGAAATCAAATCCCTAGAACTACGCAATGCACCAACCACTCAATTTATGGTGGGAGGAGTCATTTTGTGAGTTTTGACTGAAATAGGATCACTCGAACTATGCAATGCACAAACCAATCCATTTACGGCACGAACTTCGTACGAACTTGAAGTGACCAATTTCTTTGACCACTTGATTTCGGAACGGGACCGACACTTGGTGAACATCATAATATGGTGTGAGCAGTCATTTGGTGAGTTTTGAGTAAAATTCAATCGCTAAAACTATGAAAAGCATCAACCACTCCATTTACGGCTCGAAGTTCGTACAAACTTGAAGTGACCAATTTCTTTGACCAATTGATTTCGGTTCGAGCCCAAAACTTGATCAACATCATAATATGGTGGGAGGAGTCATTTGGTGAGTTTTAACTGAAATCGGATCTCACGAACTATGCAATGCACCAACCATTCCATCTACGGAACGAACTTCGTACGAACATGAAGTGTCCAATTTATTTGACCAATTGATTTCGGATTGAGCCCAAAACTTGGTCAACATCATCATATGGTGGGAGGAGTCATTTGGTGAGTTTTGAGTGAAATCCAATTACTGTGACTATGCAATGCACCTACCTCTCCATTTACGGGAAGAACTTCGTACGAACTTGAATTGTCCAATTTCTTTGAACAATTCATTTCGTATCGAGCCCAAACTTGGTCAACATCATAATATGGTGGGAGGAGTCATTTGCTGTTTGAGTGAAATCCAATCACTAGAACTATGCAATGCACCAACCACTCCACTTAAGGTTCGAAATTAATACGAATTTTAAGTGTCCAATTTCTTTCACCTATTGATTTCGGATCGAGCCCAAAACTTGGTCAACATCATAATATGGTGGGAGCAGTCACTTGGTGAGTTTTGAGTAAAATCCAATCACTAGAACTACGCAATGCACCAACCACTCCACTTAAGGTTCGAAATTCATACGAACTTGAAGTGTCTAATTTCTTTGACCAATTCATTTCGTATCGAGCCCAAAAAACATGGTCAACATCATAATATGGTGGGATGAATCATTTGGTGAGTTTTGACAGAAATTGGATCACCTGAACTATGAAATGCACCAACCACTCCATTTACGGCACGAACTTCGTACGAACTTGAAGTGTCCAATTTCTTTGACCAATTGATTTCGGATCTAGCCTAAAACTTGGTCAACATCATAGTATGGTGTTACGAGTCATGTGGTGAGTTTTGAGTGAAATCCAAACACTAGAACTATGGAATGCACCAACCACTCCATTTGTGGCACGAACATCGTACGAACATGAAGTGTCCAATTTCTTTGACCAATTGATTTCGGATCGACCCCAAAACTTGGTCCACAATGTAATATGGTGGGAGGAGTCATTTGGTGAGTTTTTAGTGAAATCCAATCACTAGAACTATGGATTGCACCAACCACTCCATTTGTGGCACAAACATCGTACGAACATGAAGTGTCCAATTTCTTTGACCAATTGATTTTGGATCGAGCCCAAAACTTGGTCCACAACGTAATATGGTGGGACGAGTCATATGGTGAGTTTTGAGTGAAATCGAATCACTAGAACTATGGAATGCACCAACCTCTCCTTTTGTGGCACGAACATCGTACGAACTTGAAGTCTCCAATTTCTTTGACCAATTGATTTCGGATTAAAACCAAAACTTGGTCAACATTATAATATGGTGGGAGTAGTCATTTGGTGAGTTTTGAGTGAAATCAGTCACTAGAACTATGGAATGCACCAACCACTCCATTTGTGCCACGAACATCGTACGAACATGAAATGTCCAATTTCTTTGACCAATTGATTTATGATCGAGCCCAAAACTTGGTCCACAACAAAATATGGTGGGAGGAGTCATTTGGTTAGTTTTGAGTGAAATCCAATCACTAGGACTATGCAATGCACCAACCACTCCACTTATGGCACGAACTTCATACGAACTTGAACTGTCCAATTTCTTTGACCAATTGATTTCAGTTTGAGCCCAAAACTTTGTCAACATCATAATATGGTGGGAGGTGGATTTGCTGAGTTTTGAGTGAAATCTAATCACTACAACTATGCAATGCAATAACCACTCCATTTAGGGCAAGAACATCGTACAAACTTGAAGTGTCCACTTTCTTTGACCAATTGATTTCAGATCGACCCCAAAACTTGGTCAACATCATAATATGGTGGGATGAGTCATTTGGTGAGTTTTTGAGTGAAATCCAATAACTAGAACTGTGCAATGCACCAACCTCCCCATTTGTGGCACGAACATCGTACGAACATGAAGTGTCCAATTTTTGTGGGAGGAGTCATTTGCTGAGTTTTGAGTGAAATCCAATCACTAGAACTATGCAATGCACCAACCTTTGAAATTAATACGAACATTTAGTGTCCAATTTCTTTGACCAATAGATTTCGGATCGAGCCCAAAAGTTGGTTGACATCATAATATGGTGGGAAGAGTCATGTGGTGAGTTTTGAGTGAAATCCAATCACTAGAACTATGGATTGCACAACCACTCCATTTGTGGCACGAACATCGTACGAACATGAAGTGTCCAATTTCTTTGACCAATTGATTTCAGATCGAGCCCAAAACTTGGTCCACAACGTAATATGGTGGGAGGAGTCATTGGGTGAGTTTTGAGTGAAATCCAATCACTAGAACTATGGAATGCACCAACCACTCCATTTGGGGCACGAACATCGTACGAACTTGAAGTCTCCAATTTATTTGATCAATTGATTTCGGATTGAGCCCAAAACTTGGTCAGCATCATAGTATGGTGGGAGTAGTCATTTGGTGAGTTTTGAGTGAAATCCAATCACTAGAACTATGGAATACAGCAACCACTCCATTGGTGCCACGAACATCGTACAAACCTGAAATGTCCAATTTCTTTGACCAATTGATTTATGATCAAGCCTAAAACTTGGTCCACAACATAATATGGTGGGAGGAGTCATTTGGTGAGTTTTGAAAGAAATCCAATCTCTAGAACTATGGATTGCACCAACCACTCCATTTGTGGCACGAACATCGTAAGAACATGAACTGTCCAATTTCTTTGTCCAATTGATTTCGAATCGAGCCCAAAACTTGGTCCATAACGTAATATGGTGGGAGTTATTTGGTGAGTTTTTAGTGAATTCCAATCACTAGAACTGTGCAATGCACCAATCTCCCCATTTGTGGCACGAACATCGTACGAACATGAAGTGTCCAATTTCTTTGACCAATTAATTTCGGATAGAAACCAAAACTTGGTCCACAACGTATTACGGTGGGAGGAGTCATTTGGTGAGTTTTGAGTGAAATCCAATGACTAGAACTATGCAATGCACCAACCACTCCATTTACGGCACGAACTTCGTACGAATTTTAAGTGTCCAATTTCGTTGACCAATTGATTTCGGATCGAGCCCAAAACTTGGTTGACATCATAATATTGTTGGAGGAGTCATTTGCTGAGTTTTGAAAGAAATCTAATCACTAGAACTATGGAATGCACCAACCACTCCATTTGTGGCACGAACATCGTACGAACTTGAGTTTTGAGTGAAATCCGATCACTAGAACTATGCAATGCACCAACCACTCCATTTACGGGACGAACTTCGTACGAACTTGAATTGTCCAACTTGTTTGACCAATTGATTTAGGGCCGAGCCCAAAACTTGGTCCACAATAAAATATTGTGGGAGGAGTCATTTGGTGAGTTTTTAGTGAAATGTAATCACTAGAACAATGCAATGCACCTACCACTCCATTTACGGTACGAACTTCGTACGAACTTGAAGTGTCATATTTCTTTGACAAATTTATTTCGGATCGATCCCAAAACTGGGTCCACAACATAATTTGGAGGGAGTCATTTGGCGAGTTTGAACTGAAATCCAAGCACTAGATCTATGGAATGCACCAACCACTCCATTTGTGCCACGAACATCGTACGTACATGAAATGTCCAATCTCTTTGACCAATTGATTTATGATTGAGCCCAAAACTTGGTCCACAACATAATATGGTGGGAGGAGTCATTTTGTGAGTTTTGAAAGAAATCCAATCACTAGAACTATGGAGTGCACCAACCACTCCATTTGTGGCACGAATATCGTACGAACTTGAAGTCTCCAATTTCTTTGACCAATTGATTTCGGATTGAGCCCAAAACTTAGTCAACATCATAGTATGGTGGGAGTAGTCATTTGGCGAGTTTTGAGTGAAATCCAATCACTAGAACTATGGAATACACCAACTACTCCATTTGTGCCACGAACATCATACGAACATGAAATGTCCAATTTCTTTGACCAATTGATTTATGATCGAGCCCAAAACTTGGTCCACAGCATAATATTGTTGGACGAGTCATTTGGTGAGTTTTGAAAGAAATCCAATCACTAGAACTATGGATTGCACCAACCACTCCATTTGTGGCACGAACATGGAACGAACATGAAGTGTCCAAATTCTTTGACCAATTGATTTCGAATCGAGCCCAGAACTTGCTCCATAACGTAATATGGTGGGAGTTATTTGGTGAGTTTTGAGTGAAATCCAATCACTAGAACTGTGCAATGCACCAACCTCCCCATTTGTGGCACGAACATCGTACGAACATGAAGTGTCCAATTTCTTTGACCAATTGATTTCGGATAGAAACCAAAACTTGGTCCACAACGTATTATGGTGGGAGGAGTCATTTGGTGAATTTTGAGTGAAATCCAATAACTAGAACTATGGAGTGCGCCAACCACTCCATTTGTGGCACGGACATCATACGAACATGAAGTGTCCAATTTCTTTGACCAATTGATTTCGAATCAAGCCCAAAACTTGGTCAACAACATAATATGGTGGGAGGAGTCATTAGCTAAGTTGTGGTAGTTATTGGATCACTCGAACTATGCAATGCACCAACCACTCCATTTATGTCACGAACTTCGTACGAACATGAAGTCTCCAATTTCTTTGACCAATTGATTTCGGATCGAGCCCAAAACTTTGTCAACATCATAGTATGGTGGGAGGAGTCATTTGCTGAATTTTGACTGAAATCGGATCACTCGAACTATGCAATGCAACAACCCCTCCATTTACGGCAAGAACTTCGTACGAACTTGTAGTGTCCAATTACTTTGACCAACTGATTTTAGATCGAGCCCATAACTTGGTCAACATCGAAATATGGTGGGAGGAGTCACTTGGTGAGTTTTGAATGAAATCCAATCAACAGAACTATGCAAAGTAACAACCACTCCATTTACGGCACGAACTTGATACGAACTTGAAATGTTCAATTTCTTTGACCAATTGATTTCGTATCGAGCCCAAAACTTGGTCCACAACGTAATATCGTGGGAGGAGTCATTTGGTGAGTTTTGAATAAAATCCAATCACTAGAACTGTGGATTGCACGAACCACTCCATTCGTGAAACGAACATCGTATGAACATGAAATGTCCAATTTCTTTGACCAATAGATTTCGCATCGGGCCCAAAACTTGGTCAACATCATAATATGGTGGGAGTAGTCATTTGGTGAGTTTTGAGTGAAATCCGATCACTAGAACTGTGCAATGCACCAACCACTCCATTTACGGGACGAACTTCGTACGAACTTGAATTGTCCAACTTCTTTGACCAATTGATTTCGGACCGAGCCCAAAACTTGGTCCACAACATAATATGGTTTGAGTTGTCGTTCGGTTAGTTTTCAGTGAAATGCAATCAGTAGAACTATACAATACATCAACCACTCCATTTACGGTACGAACTTCTTACGAACTTGAACTGTGCAATTTCTCTGACCAATTGATTTCGGATCGAGCCCAAAACTTCCTCCACATCATAATATGGTGGGAGGAGTCATTTGGAGAGTTTTGAGTGAAATCCAATCACTAGAACTATGGAATGCACCAACCACTCCATTTGTGCCACGAACATCGTACGTACATTAAATGTCCAATTTCTTTGACCAATTGATTTATGATCGAGCCCAAAACTTGGTCCACAACATAATATGGTGGGAGGAGTCATTTTCTGAGTTTTGAAAGAAATCCAATCACTAGAACTATGGAGTGCACCAACCACTCCATTTGTGGCACGAACATCGTACGAACATGAAGTGTTCAATTTCTTTGACCAATCGATTTCGGATCGAGCCCAAAACTTGGTCCACAACGTAATATGGTGGGGGGAGTCATTTGGTGAGTTTTGAATAAAATCCAATCACTAGAACTGTGGATTGCACGAACCACTCCATTCGTGAAACGAACATCGTATGAACATGAAATGTCCAATTTCTTTGAACAATAGATTTCGCATCGGGCCCAAAACTTGGTCAACATCATAATATGGTGGGAGGAGTCATTTGGTGAGTTTTGAGTGAAATCCGATCACTAGAACTATGCAATGCACCAACCACTCTATTTACGGGACGAACTTCGTACGAACTTGAACTGTCCAACTTCTTTGACCAATTGATTTCGGACCGAGCCCAAAACCTGGTCCACAATAAAATATGGTGGGAGGAGTCAGTTGGTGAGTTTTGAGTGAAATGCAATCACAAGAACAATGCAATGCACCTACCACTACATTTACGGTACGAACTTCGTACGAACTTGAAGTGTCATATTTCTTTGACTAATTGATTTCGGATCGATCCCAAAACTTGGTCCACAACATAATTTGGAGGGAGTCATTTGGCGAGTTTGAACTGAAATCCAATCACTAGATCTATGCAATGCACCAACTGCTCCATTTACGGCACGAACTTCGTACGAACTTGAACTGTCCAATTTCTTTGACCAACCGATTTCGGATGGAGCCCAAAACTTGGTCCACAGCATAATATGGTTTGAGGAGTCGTTTGGTTAGTTTTGAGTGAAACGCAATCAGTAGAACTATAAAATACATCAACCACTCCATTTACGGGAAGAACTTCGTACGAACTTGAATTGTCCAATTTCTTTGACCAATTCATTTCATATCGAGCCCAAACTTGGTCAACATCATAATATGGTGGGAGGAGTCATTTGCTGTTTGAGTGAAATCCAATCACTAGAACTATGCAATGCACCAACCACTCCACTTAAGGTTCGAAATTAATACGAACTTTAAGTGTCCAATTTCTTTCACCTATTGATTTCGGATCGAGCCCAAAACTTGGTCAACATCATAATATGGTGGGAGCAGTCACTTGGTGAGTTTTGAGTAAAATCCAATCACTAGAACTACGCAATGCACCAACCACTCAAGTTGTGGAACGAACTTCATACGAACTTGAAGTGACCAATTTCTTTGACAAATTGATTTCGGTTCGAGCCCAAAACTTGGTCAACATCATAATATGTTAGGAGTAATCATTTGGTGAGTTTTGAATGAAATCTGATCCATCAAACTATGCAATGCATCAACCACTCCATTTACGGCACGAACTTCGTACGAACTTGAAGTGTCCAATTTCTTTGACCAATTGATTTCGGATCGAGCCCAAAACTTGGTAAAAATCATAATATGGTGGGACGAGTTATTTAGTGTGGTTTGACAGAAATCGGATTACTCGAACTATATAATGCACAAACCACTCCATTTACTGGACGAACTTCATACGAACTTGAAGTGTCTAATTTGTTTGACCAATTCATTTCGTATCGAGCCCAAAAAACATGGTCAACATCATAATATGGTGGGATGAATCATTTGGTGAGTTTTGACAGAAATTGGATCACCTGAACTATGAAATGCACCAACCACTCCATTTACGGCACGAACTTCGTACGAACTTGAAGTGTCCAATTTCTTTGACCAATTGATTTCGGATCTAGCCTAAAACTTGGTCAACATCATAGTATGGTGTTACGAGTCATGTGGTGAGTTTTGAGTGAAATCCAAACACTAGAACTATGGAATACACCAACCACTCCATTTGTGGCACGAACATCGTACGAACATGAAGTGTCCAATTTCTTTGACCAATTGATTTCGGATAGAAACCAAAACTTGGTCCACAACGTATTATGGTGGGAGGAGTCATTTGGTGAATTTTGAGTGAAATCCAATAACTAGAACTATGGAGTGCGCCAACCACTCCATTTGTGGCACGGACATCGTACGAACATGAAGTGTCCAATTTCTTTGACCAATTGATTTCGGATCGACCCCAAAACTTGGTCCACAATGTAATATGGTGGGAGGAGTCATTTGGTGAGTTTTTAGTGAAATCCAATCACTAGAACTATGGATTGCACCAACCACTCCATTTGTGGCACGAACATCGTACGAACATGAAGTGTCCAATTTCTTTGACCAATTGATTTTGGATCGAGCCCAAAACTTGGTCCACAACGTAATATGGTGGGACGAGTCATATGGTGAGTTTTGAGTGAAATCGAATAAATAGAACTATGGAATGCACCAACCACTCCTTTTGTGGCACGAACATCGTACGAACTTGAAGTCTCCAATTTCTTTGACCAATTGATTTCGGATTAAGCCCAAAACTTGGTCAACATCATAATATGGTGGGAGGAGTCATTTGGAGAGTTTTGAGTGAAATACAATCACTAGAACTATGGAATGCACCAACCACTCCATTTGTGCCACGAACATCGTACGTACATGAAATGTCCAATTTCTTTGACCAATTGATTTATGATCGAGCCCAAAACTTGGTCAACAACATAATATGGTGGGAGGAGGCATTTGGTGAGTTTTAGAGTAAAATCCAATCACTAGAACTATGCAATGCACCAACAACTCCATTTATGGCACGAACATCATACGAACTTGAAGTGTCCAATTTCTTTGACCAATTCATATTGGATCGAGCCCAAAACATGGTCAACATCATAATATGGTGGGAGGAATCATTTGGTGAGTTCCGAGTGAAATCCAATCACTAGAACTTTGCAATGCACCAACCACTCCATTTACGGGACGAACTTCGTACGAACTTGAATTGTCCAACTTCTTTGACCAATTGATTTCGGACCGAGCCCAAAATTGTTCCACAATAAAATATGGTGGGAGGAGTCATTTGATGAGTTTTGAGTGAAATGCAATCACTAGAACAATGCAATGCACCTACCACTAAATTTACGGTACGAACTTCGTACGAAATTGAAGTGTCATATTTCTTTGACTAATTGATTTCGGATCGAGCCCCAAACTTGGTCCACAACATAATATGTCGGAGGAGTCATTTGGAGAGTTTTAACTGAAATCCAATCACTAGATCTATGCAATGCACCAACAACTCCATTTGCGGCACGAACTTCGTTCAAACTTGAAGTGTCCAATTTCTTTGACCATTGATTTCAGATCGAGCCCAAAACTTGGTCAACAACATAATATGGTGGGAGGAGGCATTTGGTGAGTTTTAGAGTGAAATCCAATCACTAGAACTATGCAATGCACCAACAACTCCATTTATATCACGAACATCGTACGAACTGAAGTGTCCAATTTCTTTGACCAATTGATTTTGGATCGAGCCGAAAACATGGTCCACAATTTAATTTGGTGGGAGGAATCATTTGTTGAGTTCTGAGTGAAATCCTATCACTAGAACTATGTAATGCACCAACCCCTCCATTTACGGCACGGAATTGGTACGAACTTGAAGGGTCCAATTTCTTTGACCAATTGATTACGGATCGAGCCCAAAACTTGGTCAACATCAGAATATGGTGGGAGGAGTCATTTGGTGAGTTCTGAGTGAAATCCTATCACTAGAACTATGTAATGCACCAACCCCTCCATTTACGGCACGGAATTGGTACGAACTTGAAGGGTCCAATTTCTTTGACCAATTGATTACGGATCGAGCCCAAAACTTGGTCAACATCAGAATATGGTGGGAGGAGTCATTTGGTGACTTTTGATTGAAATCCAATCACTAGAACTATGCAATGCACCAACCACTCCATTTGCGGCACGAACTTCTTACGAACCTCAATTGTCCAATTTCTTTGACCAATTGAATTCAGATTGAGCCCAAAACTTGGTCAACATCATAATATGGTGGGAAGAGTCATTTGGTGAGTTTTGAGTGAAGTATAATCACTAGAACTATACAACGCACAAACCACTCAATTTATGGAACGAACTTCGTACGAACTGGAAGTGAACAATATCTTTGACCAATTGATTTCGGATCGAGCCCAAGAGTTGGTTTGCATCATGATATGGTGGGAGGAGTCATTTGGTGAGTTTTAAGCGAAATCCAATCACTAGAACAATGCAATACACCAATCACTCCATTTATGGCACGAACATCGTACGAACTTGAAGTGTCCAATTTCATTGACCAATTCATTTCGGATCGAGCCCAAATCATGGTCAACATCATAATACGGTGGGAGGAGTCAATTGGTGAGTTTTGAGTCAAATCCAATCGCTAGAACTATGCAATGCACAAACCACTCAATTTATGGAACGAACTTCGTTCGAACTTGAAGTGACCAATTTCTTTGACCAATTTAATTCAGATCGAACCCAGAACTTGGTCAACATCGTAATATGGAGGGAGGAGTTATTTGGTGTGTTTTGGTTGAAATCCGATCATTCGAACTATGCGATGCACCAACCACTCCTTTACGGCACGAACTTAAATGCGAACTCAAAGTGTCCAATTTCTTTGACCAATTCATTTCGGATCAAACCAAATCATGGTCAACATCATAATACGGTGGGAGGAGTCAATTGGTGAGTTTTGAGTGAAATCCAATCTCTAGAACTATGCAATGCACAAACCAATCAATTTATGGAACGAACTTCGTTCGAACTTGAAGTGACCAATTTCTATGACCAATTGAATTCGGATCAAACCCAAAACTTGGTCATCATAATATGGAGGGAGAAGTCATTTGGTGAGTTTTGATTAAAATCCAATCACTGGAACTATGCAATGCAACAACCACTCCATTTGCAGCACGAACTTCTTACGAGCCTAAATTGTCCAATTTCTTTGACCAATTGAATTCAGATCGAGCCCAAAACTTGGTCAACATCATAATATGGAGGGAGGAGTTATTTGGTGAGTGTTGATTGAAATCCAATCTCTAGAACTATGCAATTCACCAACCCCTCCATTTGCGGCACGAACTTCTTACGAACCTCAATTGTCCAATTTCTTTGACCAATTGAATTCAGATCGAGCCCAAAACTTGGTCAACATCATAATATGGTGGGAAGAGTCATTTGGTGAGTTTTCAGTGAAGTCCAATCACTAGAACTATACAATGCACAAACCACTCAATTTATGGAACGAACTTCGTACGAACTGGAAGTGCCCAATTTCTTTGACCAATTCATTTCGGATCGAGCCCACAACTTGGTCAAGATCATAATATGGTCGGAGGAGTCATTTGCTGAGTTTCGAGTGCAATCTAATCGCTAGAACTATGCAATGCACCAACCAATCCACCTACGGCACGAACTTTCTACGAACTTGAACTGTCCAGTTTCTTTGACCAATTGATTTCGAATCGAGCCCAATACTCGGTCAACATCATAATATGGTGGGAGGAGTCATTTAGTGAGTTTTGAGTGAAGTCCAATCACTAGAACTATGCAATGCACCAACCTCTCCATTTACGGCACGAACTTCGTACGAACTTGAAGTCTGCAATTTCTTTGACCAATTGATTTCGGATCGAGCCCAAAACATGGTCAACTTCATAATATGGTGGGAGGAATCATTTGGTGAGTTCTGAGTGAAATCCTATCACTAGAACTATGCAATGCACCAACCCCTCCATTTATGGAACGAGCTTCGTACGAACTTCAAGGGTACAATTTCTTTGACCAATTGATTTCGGATTGAGCACAAAACATGGTCAACATCATAATATGGTGGGAGGAGTCATTTGCTGAGTTTTGATTGAAATCCAATCACCAGAACTATGCAATGCACCAACCACTCCATTTACGGCACGAACTTCGTACGAACTCGAACTATCCAATTTCTATGACCAATTTATTTCGGATCGAGCCCAAAACTTGGTCAAGATCATAATATGGTCGGAGGAGTCATTTGTTGAGTTTCGAGTGAAATCCCATCGCTAGAACTATGCAATCCACCAACCAATCCACCTATGGCACGAACTTTGTACGAACTTGAACTGTCCAATTTTTTTGACCAATTGATTTCGAATCGAGCCCAATACTCGGTCAACATCATAATATGGTTGGGGCAGTCATTTGGTGTATTTTGAGTGAAGTCCAATCACTAGAACTATGCAATGCACCAACCTCTCCATTTACGGCACGAACTTCGTACGAACTTGAAGTAATTTCTTTGACCAATTAATTTCGGATCGAACCAAATCATGGTCAACATCATAATACGGTGGGAGGAGTCAATTGATGCGTTTTGGGTGAAATTGAATCGCTAGAACTATGCAATGCACAAACCACTCAATTTATGGAACGAACTTCGTTCGAACTTGAAGTGACCAATTTCTTTGACCAATTGAATTCGGATCGAGCTGAAAACTTGGTCAACATCATAATATGGAGGGAGGAGTCATTTGGTGAGTTTTGATTGAAATCCATTCACTAGAACTATGCAATGCACCAACGAATCCATTTACGGCACGAACTTCTTTCGAACCTCAATTGTCCAATTTCTTTGACCAATTGAATTCGGGTCGATCCCAAAACTTGGTCAACATCATAATATGGAGGGAGGAGTCATTTGGCGAGTTTTGATTGAAATCCAATCAATAGAACTATGCAATGCACCAACCACTCCATTTGCGGCACGAACTTCTTTCAAACCTCAATTGTCCAATTTACTTCACCAATTGAATTCAGATCGAGCCCAAAACTTGGTCAACACCATAATCTGGTGGGAGGAGTCATTTGGTGAGTTTAGAGTGAAGTCCAATCACTAGAACTATGCAATGCACAAACCACTCAATTTATGGAACGAACTTCGTACGCATTTAACCGGAAGTGTCCAATTTCTTTGACCAATTCATTTCGGATCGAGCCCAAAACTTGGTCAAGATCATAATATGGTCGGAGGAGTCATTTGTTGAGTTTCGAGTGAAATCCCATTGCTAGAACTATGCAATCCACCACCCAATCCACATATGGCACGAACTTTGTACGAACTTGATTTCGAATCCACCACCCAATCCACATATGGCACCAATTTTTTTGACCAATTGATTTCGAATCGAGCCCAATACTCAGTCAACATCATAATATGGTTGGGGCAATCATTTGGTGTGTTTTGAGTAAAGTCCAATCACTAGAACTATGCAATGCACCAACCTCTCCATTTACGGCACGAACTTGAAGTGCCAATTTCTTTGACCAATTCTTTTCGGTTCGAGCCCAAAACCTGGTCAACATCATAATATGGTCGGAGGAGTCATTTGATGAGTTTTGAGGGAAGTCCAATCACTCGAACTATGCAATACACCAACCACTCCATTTTCAGCACGAACTTTGTACGAACTTCAAGGGTACAGTTTCTTTGACGAATTGATTTCGGATCGAGCCCAAAACTTTGTCAACATCATAATATGGTGGGAGGAGTCATTTGCTGAGTTTTGATTGAAATCCAATCACCAGAACTATGCAATGCACCAACCACTCCATTTACGGCACGAACTTCGTACAAACTTGAAGTATCCAATTTTGTTGACCAATTTATGGAACGAACTCGAAGTGTCCAATTTCTTTGACCAATTCATTTCAGATCGAGCCCAAAACTTGGTCAACATCATAATATGGTGGAAGGTGTCATTAGGTGAGTTTTGAGTGAAATCCAATCACTAGAACTATGCAATGCACCAAGCACTCCATTTATGGCACGAACTTCGTACGAACTCGAAGTGTCCAATTTCTTTGACCAATTGATTTCGGATCATGCCCAAAGCTTGGTCAACATCATAATATGGTGAGAAGAGTCATTTGGTTAGTTTTGAGTGAAATCCAATCACTTGAACTATGCAATGCCCCAACCACACCATTTATTACACGAACTTCGTACGAGCTTGACGTGTCCAATTTTTTGACCAATTGATTTCGGATGGAGCCCAAAACTTGGTAAACATCATAATATGGTCGGAGGAGTGATTTGTTGAGTTTTTTGTGAAATTCAATCACTAGAACTATCCAATGCACCAACCACTCCATTTGTGGCACGAACTTCGTACGAACTTGAAGTGTCCAATTTCTTTGACCAATTGATTTCGAATCGAGGCCAAAACTTGGTCAACATCATAATATGGTGGGAGGACTCATTTGGTGAGTTTTGAGTGAAATCCAATCACTAGAACTATGCAATGCACCAACCACTCCAATTAAGGTTCTAAATTAATACGAACTTAAAGTGTCGAATTTCTTTGACCAATTGATTTCGGATCGAGCCCAAAACTTGGTCAACATCATAATATCGTGGGAGGAGTCTTTTGTAGAGTTTTGAGTGAAATCCAATCGCTAGAACTATGCAATGCACCAACCACTCCATTTAAGGTTAGAAGAAATTAATACGAACTTGAAGTGTCCAATTTCTTTCACCATTGATTTCCGATCGAGCCCAAAACTTGGTCAACATCATAATATGGTGAGTTTTGAGAGAAATCCAATCTCTAGAACAATGCAATGCACCAACCACTCCCTTTACGGCATGAACTTCATATGAACTTGAAATGTCCAATTTCTTCGACCAATTCATTTCGGATCGAGCCCAAAACTTGGTCAACATCATAATATGGTGGGAGGAGTCATTTGGTGAGTTCTGAGTGAAATCCAATCAGTAGAACTATGCAACGCACCGACAACTCCACTGAAGGCACAAACTTCGTACAAAGTTGAAGTGTCCAATTTCTTCGGCCAATTGATTTCGGATCGAGCCCAACACTTTCTGACCATGATAATATGGTGGGAGGTGTCAATTGGTCAGTTTTGAGTGAAATCCAATAACTAGAACTATGCAATGCACCAACCACT